>NW_004624749.1:8079610-8185181 GCF_000247695.1 Heterocephalus glaber
TGTTCCATCTTATTTCCCTTTGGGGTTGCTGTAGGTGATCTGGAAGTCTGGTTTTGAGACTTATTTATGTGTTTTCTCTTTTTGACTGGGGGAGAGGCTGTTGGTGCCTGCAGGGATTACCTCCTCTGAGCTCGGAGAGGTGGGACAGGGGCCGGGAACTGCGGTAGGGATGCTGTCCCAAAAGCCCTTTCCTCTGGGCTGGGAGCAGCGGAAGGGATGGTGACCGGGAAGCCCCTTCCTCTGGTCCAGGATCGGTGGGATTTCAGCTCAGAAACCCCTACCTCTGGGCCGGGAGTGGTGGGAGGGATGGTGACCCGGAAGCCCCTTCCTCTGGGCCAGAAGTGGTGGAACAGAAGGTGGCCCAAAAGCCCTTCCCTCTGGGCTGGGAGCAGCAGAAGGGATGGTGGCCGGGAAGCCCCTTCCTCTGGACCAGGAGCAGTAGGACGGTGGTTCAGAAGCCCCTACCTCTGGGCTGGGAGCAGTGGGACTCAGTACCATGGTCTGGTGGTCCGGTGTCCTCTGTGTCTTTGTAGTGTGGAACCAGGTGGCTGTACAGAGTAGTGTGGGGCATGTGTCCAATGGATTGTTGCCAGGGCATGGGCTAATTTGGCATGTTCCACATGACTCGGGACCTCAGTAGGTCGTGCACAGATTTGCCTGTCTGCAGCAGGCTGATTCGGCCTGTTCTGCAGGGCTTGGGACCTCGGTAGGGTGTGCACAGACCTGCCTGTCTGCAGCAGGCTGATTTGGCATCTTCCGCATGACTCAGGACCTCAGTAGGATGTGCTGGCTTATTTCAACACTGTGTATAGCCACTAAATTTTTCTCATGATGCTTCCAGGAAGTCTGCATGGATATGTTTATAAGATATGGAATATGTCACAGAGACAACTCTGAATTCTCATCCTGACAGCCAAATCCAAGTTTGTTCTGCAATTTATTTCTGTTTGACTGTGGGAATTCCCATTTCCCTCATTTGTTTCCCATCCTTGTGGGCAAGATTCCAAATTTCATCTGCTCTACCATGTAGCTATGTTAGATCATGGGAGGATGGAGGATGTGACTGTTGATCTACCATAAGTATCTTTATATATCCATTTCTGAAGAATTAAGCCATGATTCTTAGGACAAAACTAAAAAAATAATGACATTCTTAATGATATGTCTATTGATGAGATAGCCTATTTCAAAGGGTTCATGTATATAGAGTTATCCCAAGAACATTTTTCTTTACTGGTGTAAGGGCAAAATTAAAAATGAATAAATAACACAAATAAGCTGACTTTTAATGTTTTCCTCAGTGCAGCATAAGCATAGAGCTGTGGCTGGCAGTGGTCCTTTTGCAGTTCAAAGGTGGCCATGTGAGCAATGATTTCCAATGTGGAAAAAATATAGCTGAAGAGATTGATGTGTGAACTTTCTTTGCAAACCCAGTGTATGTGCAATGTACCCACCTTTAACTCCTGTATCCTTATACAGGAGATCCAGGGACTGTCCTTGGCCCTCACCAGGGTCCTGTTTCTGTGAATGTGGAGCTCAGGAGCCACAAAGACTGTGAGCCAGGAAGGCTCTCCAAAGTGGCCTCTACTTCCCCAGCAAAGTGCAATGTGCTGGATTGCTGGAAACCCCCTTCCCTGGAGGTTTTGCTAGAGCCATTTGAAGCAATATTCTTTTGTTCTCTTTGGAAGAACAGTGCTCTCTGCAAATGCTTATCAATTATTGGTGGTCTTTATTATATTCTTAGGAATAATGTGACAATCAGCAGTGTTGATAACTTATGACATCCCTTTTCATTATGAATAATTGAAAGATTTTAACACATTTGAAACTCCAAATATGGAGGTGGCGAAGGGGGCTGAGAAAAGAAAGACAACCCACAAACAGATTTCACTTCCCTAAGGACTTAATTGGCATCACCCCTGGGGTGAAATGTCCTAACACCCTACAACCTCTTATGATAGGAATTGAAAATTCCATATCCAATTGGAGCTACAGGGATAATTTAGGGAGGCAGAACACAATTGTCCAATTAGGAATTTATCCAGAACAGAAAGGTTAATCCCCCTTAGTCCTTTCAAAAGAGCCCATGGGATCTTTAATGATGACGAGGGGTCAGGACCTGTGTTTTACAGCTCAGACCAAAAAATTATTCAGAACCCTCTCTAACTTTCTGAAAAACAAGGTGACTGAATATCCACCAAACTTCCACTGAAAAATCTTCAATATCAGAACTTTTCAGAATTTACAGAGTTCTCTTATTCCTCTACTCTAGGTTCTGCAACTACAAGGTAAATGTTGTTTCAGCTTCAAAATCAAGTTGAGTCTTTGGCTAACAGTGATTTTGTGGCACAGAATGAGTCCACACTCAAGTCAGAGTGGCCTGGAGTTGGATGCTGACTCAGAGGTTTGGAATACACCGCTGATACCTGGCTGGGCTCCAGCCTGTGGTTTGAATCTGCCAATTTGGCAGGCTAGGGAATGTGCTGTGGCAATTTTTCAAAATGCAAAGAATCAGTCCAAGGAGAGATTGTTTCTACATTTTAACTACCAGGCCAAGTGACAGGATCCTGTCTAACAAACAGGCTGGCCTAAGACAGCAGAGCTGTGCTCAAAGAAGAACTGAGGGCATATTTGCAAGAACCACTTGTACAAGTAATATACCTTTTGGGCATTCATTCCAAACCTCCGACCAAAGGAGATATGAATTACAAATTTCAGTTGGAGGCACCAAACCCAGAGCTGCCGGATGGAAGAACAAATGGCACTCTTCCTATCAGATATAAGAGTTACGTCACAGGTAGTTAGAAGTGGAACAATTTTTCTTTGGATGCCAGCCAATGCAGGGGAAATGGGGGTGGCTCTGGTTGTCTGCTACCAGGCCCCTGGGTGGTTAGGGCAGGGCAATAAGCCTCAAAATCAGGCTCTCTGATGTCCAATTTGCATTTGAAAAGGACACTTTCATTTACTATCTCTAGGCATTGAGGGGTAGCATCTGGGGGTAGGAAGGGAGGGGATCAACAGGGCCCCAGATACCAAGCATCAGAAACACAGAACATTTGAGAAGTGTGATGAACTCAATGCATTTTCCATTTTGTTTTGAGTCAATATGACGATCAAAACACTTTTTCAGATGCCCAAAATAAGCCCCCATTTTCTGTAATATATACCCATTTTCTTTCAATTTTGCCATAACACTAAGATATTGTTCCACATCTGTTTGCTTATTGAACTCACCCCTTCATAGGTGGATCCTGTTTCCTGGGTGAAAAACTATTATTTCTTTTGATGTTGGGCAGATCTCAAAATCAAGTCCCCTGTTATGTGCGCTTTCCGTTGGGTTATCATACATAATTCACCTCTCCAAGCTTCAATTTCCTTAGTTTTTTAAAAAAGGCTTTTTTAATCTCAATTTGAAAGTTAAGTGCAAAAAAATCAAAATGTCTGTATCATGCCCAGAGCTAAAATAAATAAATAAATAAATAAATAAACTGCTCAACCATTGGAAACTTTTGTGTTAATTAAGCTTTACAAGTTGATAAACTGGAGCCAGGAAGATACTGACTGTCTAATAAGGATACTTGGAGCTTATTTCTGCCTATTCCTTTATATTTGCCCAGAGTTGTGCTGACCCCCTTTAAAGGAAAATCTTAGCATGTCAGACAGTAAAGGGTCCCTGTTTATAAGAAGCATAGCTGAATGGCCAGGGTGCCTTGCTTGCTCATCACATGATGCACTCCTACAGGAAATGAAGACCCAGAGGCCTCGGGTAGGTGCAGGGTCGGCTACTGGGTGTTCTTGGCAAGGGCAAGGGTGAAAACTCATAGAAAATGCACTAAGGGGCTACAGAGGCTGAGCACCTCTACCCAAGCTGTCCTGGAAGTGTGAGCTAAGTTGTTCTGTGTCCATGGGCTGCAAAGTCCAAGGAAAGCTGTGAAAACACAGTGAGTATGGATTCCTGAATTGTCACATGGGACCAGCAGTAGCTGCCTCATAGTAAGGAAACACTTGGTACTGTTTATGGCAGATAGGAAGTGTTCTGTGTGTAGGAATACTGTGATTACCAAGTCATTTCTAGCATTTGAGGAAGGAAATAGGTTATACACAAAAGGCTGTATTTCTATGGGGAAGGGTTACAAAGACAATATTCAATAAATTTTGCTTTTGGGAGAACATCGGTACTATTGTCCATACCTGATGGCAGGATTCACAGCCCTGAGACTTTCAGATCATACACTATTTCCCCATGTGTTTAGTGATGCTTTTCCCATCTGTGGACTGTCTTTACCCATTACTAAATTAAAGTCTGTTTTCATATGGTAAATTTTTTCCATCTATCAAGTCTATTTTGGATTTGTTTCTGCTTTGCAGGTAATTAGACAACCAAGGGACTTTCTTTTCTCTGATAAAATATAAGCCCACATTTGACATATTCACTGCAGACATCCATGTCCACAGAGACACCAGAGTCTGAGCCCGAGTTTAGATGCTTCTCTCTCTGTTGATCCACGTCTCAGTCCAAGCCTGCAGAGACAGCACATACATAGCCTAGTTCAAGACCAACACATCGCTGCTTCATTATATGTACTCATCAAATTAATACAGTTATGTAATAAATTTGTGAAATTACTTTGATAGGATCATATTTTAAAATGTTCTTAAACATAACAATTAGTGTATGTTAAAAATATGAATGCTTAAGAGAATAATTTTATTTAAAAGAGAACATATAAGACATTGCCTTTTTCGCTTTATTTAAGGAGTGGAAGTTTCAGATAAAGAAATGCAATATGGCTCTCAGAATTAGAGAAGTGGAAGAAGTTATTTGGTGTTGTTTCATATACAGTTACAGAAGCCAGTTTTCTAATTAGTTTTCTTGGCAGCCTATCCTCTTCCCGGATGCTGAGTACACCCATATCTGATGGCAGGACCCTGGTCCTAGGTCACAATGAGGTTCCTGCTCTGTGAAACTCTGTTCTCTCATGGAAGCAGGGGTTCTCAGTGAAACTGTATCTCCTCGATTTCTCTGAGAACAAACACCTCCAGAAAAAAACATCAATTCATTCTCCCCTAAGTCTGAAACTCTCCAGTGCCATGAAATAAGATCTCTTAATTTTGAGATAATTAGTTGATTTTTGTGGCACTGAAGCTCACTGAAGGATTGGCTCTAATAACAGACCATAGCCATTCAACTTCTTATTTATGAGCATGAGATAAATATATACTCAATTGATTGTGTCATGCCTGGAGCTTTTTTTTCTGCAGATAATATTAATGATTTTAAGACTTTTTTCCTCAACCAAAGTGTGAAAAATAACCTAATAAATGTGTAATGTTTGATATTTGTGGAAATTCTCATGCCTCTATAGACTTTTTATTTCCTAAAATTTTGTTGACTATGCAGTTTACCCACAGAAGTTTTTCTAACATAACACGTACTAACTTGCAGAGAGGACATTTTATGGTAGACATGATGAGTGCCACGAATTCTTTTTCCCCTGCAAGAAGACTCCTACCTTAGGGATGGGTTCTAGGCAGGTACCATTCCCTTCCCTGTCCTCTTTCATACCTTAGGGATGCTTTCATATTAGGAAATCTTCCTTCTTTCTGAAGATTACTATTAGTGAGGTTAAGCACATGACAAATTGTTTCTGTTTTAGGATATCTGAAAATATATTTGTTTTGTTTGCCTTGTTTATTTCATTTTTAAAAATATATTTCACATTGAAGTGTATTTTCCTTCAGCAAAAAAGGTATCTTTTTGTCAGGATGGAAGTTAATATTCCTCTTGGTGATCCATTGATGGTAAACTCTAATTCTTTTGCTTCATTTAAATTTTTTCCTTTTTCTTCAGTTTTCATCATTATTAGTTTTACATGTCCACTTGAGACTCTCCATTTGTCTTGCTTTATGAATGCTTTAGGAATCTGAAGACTGAAGATTTTGCCATTTCTAAAAATACTTCAATATTTCTACCTCATTCTCATCTCCTGGAATCCCAGTGATACATATGTAAAATCTGCTGACCATACTTCAGTATATCTATTTTGCACTTTAAAGAATTTCTTCCTCTTTTCTTATTTATACATTTTTTTGACCCATCTGCTAACTAATTCTTCTCTATTTGCTATTCTACCTGGACACTGAATTTGTAATTTTACTTTTTGCATTTTTAGTTCTAGAATTTCACTTTTCTTTTTTTTATAATTTATACTCTGGCCAAAAATTTTTGAGGGTTTTATTTCACATATTAGTTTCAGTTATTTTAAGATCTCCAATCTTATGTCATATTTCTGATCAGCATGTGTGTCTCAGTGACTTATTATTTCCTTCTGTGTTAATTTGTGTCTTCCTCTGTGCACAGTGGTTCTTTCTTCCCTTCCTCCCTCCCTTCCTTCCTTTCTTTCTCCCTTCTTTTCTCTCTCTCTCTTTCTTTCTTCCCTCCCTCCCTCCCACCTTTCTTTCTTTCTTTCTTTCTTTCTTTCTTTCTTTCTTTCTTTCTTTCTTTTTTTTTTGGTACCCAGGATTGAACTCAGGACCTTGTGCTTTCAAGGCATCACTGAGCTAAATCCCTGTCCCAGTGGTTTTCTTTTATGAGGGTTCTACATTACATTAGGCTCATGTATAGTGCTAACTGGAAGCCTTGAGCTTCTCCAGACCTGCTTGACTTTTGCTGATGAGATGTATCAAGTTGGGATCCATCGCAGTTGTAAATCATTTAAATCCCCTTAGAGGCTGAGGTGATTGGCAGGCAAACTCCCCTGAGTGGGTGCCCAGGTCTCCTACTTGGGTACCTATAGTCCTAGGAAGAAGTGCTGTGGAGATCGGCTGACAGCCTGGCACCCACTGGGCACCACACCCTAATGCATAGGCCTAGCTCTCCACTCCTCTCCTTCAGCTCTGTTCATTTGTGTGGAGGTCTCTTAACCTTTACATCCCACTTTTCAGATCAGCAGTCATCTAAAGCCAAGTGTAACCTCTCTTAGTTGCCTTGATTATTTGGAGCTTGACCCTCCATCTCCTCACTATGATGTTTGCCTTTCTTTTTAAATCTATTTTTAAAAATTGTTCAATTTTCCTACTTGCTCTTAGAATTAGTTGTGGTTTGTAGCTATCTGGTCTACCACTCCTCTAAGTTGCTTACATTCAGGAGCTTACATTTTAAGTTCTCCTCTCAGTAGGAATGTTCCTAGTCTACCTTGATTTCATGTGTCTCCTGTCCAGCAACTGTTTTCCTCTTTCTGTACCAAGGTGACACAGGTATGCAACATGACCCCTTTAGGTTAATTTTCAATAAGGAATAGAGTAAAATAAAGAAATCACCAGCAAACATTTACATGTAGAAATTCCCTATTGAATGGATTTGATTTTGAGTAGAACTGAGATATTACAGCAATATAAAGAACCCAACTTGCCTCTGACCTTAAAAGCCCTCCATCCTCACTTATACCAAAATACTCTCTCTACCCCAGTTTCTCCTCATTGTCTTTACCCACTGTCCCTGTCCTCTTCATTCTTTACTCTCTCTTCTCTTATCTCTTTAACCCTACCCTGAATCTTTTTTATTTTTTAAATTCTTTTATTGGTACATTTTAGGTATATAATACATTTACATTTATCATTGGGTGCTTGTACCAGGACCTGATATATCTTGGTTCTTATTTTTTTCCCCATTACCTGTGTGCCCTTTACCCCCTCCAACCTTTCCTATTTACATAGATTTTGTTTCCATTTTTTCTCTTTGCTCATAATTTTTCCTTTCCCATCTTACCTTTCCTCTTCTCCTTCCACCCCCCCTCCACCTTTGGACCTTTTCCTATTTCAAATTATCAATTATTCATTTTAATCATTTTAATCCTTATTTACACTTTCCGTTTCTCACACTAGAGATACTATTCGGTATTTACACATGTGTGTCCTATTTATTTCACTTAAGAGTGTGGCCTCAATATGCATCCATTTAGCGATAAATGACTCTAGTTTCTCATGCTTTATGGCTGAGTAATACTCCATTTTATAAAAAAAAAAAAAAAACACATCTTCTTTATCCAGTTTCCAGTTGATGGGCACTTGGGCCGTTTCCAAGCTTTAGCTATTACAAACTGTGCCACTATAAACACGGGAGCACATATAACACTGTGGTATGATTCTTTTATTTCTTTTGGGAAGATCCCCAGCAGGGAACAGCTAGGTCAGATGGGACCTCTAGCCCTATTGCTTTGAGGTATCTCCATACTGATTTCTGCAGTGGTTGCACCACTCTGCACTCCCACCAACTATTATAATACAACGTATACCACAGTTCCTTACTTTTCTTGAATGCTGCAACATTTTATTAATATTTGCCTATAAAACCATATTACATCTTATAAATCCTATGCTCACTTTTTCCCTTTATGAAAGACTCAGTTGTTGGCCAGGGATTTAGCTCAGTAGTTCCGGTGCCTGCCTCGCAAGCACAAGGTCCCAAGTTCGATCCCTGGTACCAAAAAAAAGAAAGGACTCAGTTGTAAACTATGAAATTCAGGATCATTGATGTCTACTTTTGTTTTTTTAAAAGAACCAAATCATGAAATGTGTAAATATTTTTATTTTCCCCCATATAGATTCACAATAAAAATCCCCTTATCTTGTACAAAGAAAAAGTACTATTATTTGAAAAGATTGTATCAATTTGGAATAAGGGGTGTTTATGAGAAAATTAACCCTTCATCTTTGTCATTGTTTTTTTAAAAAAATGTGTAGAGTGTATGTGAAACAGGGAGGTAGTTCTGCAGCCCAACTTAGAAAAGGAAGAAGGGACTCCTAGTGCTTTCCAGAAGGGTAGGGGCATCTTGACAGTCACATGATTAAATTGAAGAAGGCAGCAAAAAGACCCTTGACAATTTCCTCTAAATATTCAAAAATTGTCAAATGGCTAAATTTCAGTGATACTTTGAAGATAATATCCCAAACATGGAAAAATCTGCAATATCTGTGTAAAGTAAAATAATAAGCTTTATTGAATTCTCATTCAATAAAGGCTTTCTGTTAGATCTTTTCCACAATTACCGTATTTAATCTTCACTGCAATCTTTTTAGCCCCACATCAGCATACAGAAATAAAAAATGTCCTTGGACTGAGTTAAACAAGCACTTTAAGCAGAGTCCCAAATTGGATGAAGAAATAATATTGTGACAATTGTCTTTCAGGATTAGACTTACTCCTAATCAAGGCACTTGATGCTTATGATTTGCCTTTTTAATCTAAGTCTTACTGATGTTCTTTCTTTCTTGCTCAGTGAGGCTGGCTTCCTGTAATATTTGAAAACTAGTTTCCATCTATGTCCAGCCAATTGGAAACACTAATACAATCTCAGAAGTAGGAAAAAAGACTTTCTTCTCTCTTTATCTTTCTCTACCTGTTGAGGCTTCCCTGGAATGACTGCATTCCATGCTGCACTAAGCTTTGGTCAGGTCAGGCCTCCATCTCTGCACCCTAGCTGGTCCCAGTGGAGGGTGGGTAGCTGTTCCACTATGATTCCAGGGTGGACTTGGTGGCTCCCATTCCTTTGTCCCACTCCTGTTTTGGTTGGTCAAGTACCAACCACAAGCTCTGAGCATTCCTGCCCCTGTATCATATTCTGTGGCTGATTTCAGTGGCACCAGCCATGACTCTTGATTTCTAGGATTACTACCTGGTCTGAATTTTGGTCTTTGCTCCAGGCATCCTCCTGCTATGTACCTTTGAGGCACCACACACTTCCTTTCCTGTACTTTCAACAATTGGTACCTAGTTAGGTTTATATTTTCTTGAAAGAACATGAATAGCACACCTGGCAGTGTTCTACAGAGCAGACTGGATGAGGAGGCTTATTCTTCAGCATACTGCCATTGGCTTTTACTTCTACCTTTGCATAGCACCCGTGGCTTTGCTTTTCTGACAAAATCTAATGAATGGAAGTCACCCATGCCCTAGGAAGGAATGTAGAATACAGATTTACAGAGGAATGGCTTGGAGATTTCTAAATATCTTTACAAATATTATTCTGTCTCCTGACCAGCCCAGTGATTTTCAACTTTATATTATGTTCACGTAAAACTGAGGCCAATAGGAATGAAGGGCTCCAGTGCTGCCTCCATCTAAACATCCTACTTCTTTACATAACCTTCATGCAGGCAAGCATTTCACCTGTGTTCTGGATCCTTTCTCCAGTCAAGTATTTTGTAAAGCTTATATAATGGGCAAATGGGCATCACCCTGAGATATATCTTTTATATATATATATATATATATATATTTATATGTATTTTTTCTATTTTACAAGTTATCTCAGAACTCATAAAATAGAAATTTTATAGGAAGATTGCCTCCCTAAAGAGGTCCACACCCAAGTTCCCACAACTTTTGAATATATAGCCTACATGACAAAAAAAGATTCTGCAGATGCAATTAATATTAAAGAATTTAAAACAAATTATTCAGATTAATCAGATGGACTAGATCTAATGACATGAGCTCTGTATTTTATTTTTTTAATTTTTTAAACTTTTTGATTGATACATATTACTTGTAGGTATCAATGGGGTGCACTGTGATATTTCTGCACATGCACACAGCATGCACTGATCAAATATCAGCTGCAGGCAATTAGCATCTCCCTCTCCTTTTCAATTCTTTATGTTTGGAATCTATGAACTGCTTTCTTCTAGCTCTTTAAAAACTATATAATATGTGACTGTAAACTATCATCACCCAACTGTGCTGTGAGACGCCAGCACTTATTTCTTCTAAGTGTGTCTGGTACTTGTTATCCAACCTCACAGGAGCTCTTAAAAGCTGGAGATAAGAGGCACAGAGGGAAATGCAGAGAGATCCTTCAAGCACAAGAAAGAGTCCACACATCTTTTGTGGTTTGCTAATGAGAAGCTAAACATGATAAGCTCTGCAGATAACTTCTTGGGGCTGAGAGAGACTTTCAGCTGTCAGCTGACATGAGCCCTGAAACCAACTGAAAGTGATTCTGCCCACACCTAAGTGAGTTTCCAGAAAGGAATGCAATTGTGTCAACACTATGCTACTGGCCTGTGGACCCTACAGAGGACCAGCTGAGCCCAGCTGTGCTGGACTCCTGACCTGTAGCAATGTAAGGTGTTGCCTCTAGCCACTATGTTTGGGATAGTTTGTCATGGCAACAATAAACTAAAAGAATGAATGTAAATGTGCTTCTTTCAGCCAAAAGTTTACAACCCAATATGAAACCTCTATTAAAATGGATTTTCATCTTAATTTTGGTCTTTCTTATTTGTCACTATTATTATAATAAAATCCCCCCACCCCTACTCTGTACTAGTCAGCAAAAGTACCATAAAAACAATGCCACCACCTGGGTGGCTTCAACAACAGAAGTTTATTTTGTCAAGGTTTTCAAGGTTGCAAGTCCAAAACGAAGGTGTTGGCAGGATTCTTTTCTCCCGGGCCTCTCTGCTTGGCTTGCAGATGGCCAGCTTTCCATGGTGTCTTCACACGATCTTTCCTATACAAGTACATCCCTGGTGTCCTTCCCTCTCCTTCTCAGGACACCAGTGGGTCGGATTAGGGACTCACTCTTGTGACTTTATTTCACCTTCGTTAACATCTGAAAGGCATGTTTCTGTACATATTGAGATATGAATTTTAACCAGGAAGAAGTCTTAGCCATTTTCTGCTCCTATGAAAGAATCCTAAGCCCCATAACTAATAAATAACAGAGTTTTTTTGGCTCACAGCCTAGAGGCTGGAAAGTCCAAGAGCATGGTGCCAGCATTTTGGGTGGGCCTCTGTGCTGTGTCATCCTGCGACAGAAGGACAGGAGAGAAGAGCAAGGCAGCAAGAGCAGAACTCACTTTTATAACCAGTCCTCTCCCAGGCTCACTAACCCACTACTCAAGCATGACACTAATCTCTTCATCAGGACAGAGCCTTCCTGACCCAGTCTCCTCTCCTGGGGTCCCACATCCCAACACAGTTGCATTAGAAATGAAGTTTCCAACACATGAACTCAGGGACAGGCACCAGGGGTACCCTCCCTGCTAATCCAGCCTAGCCTGGGCTCCTGCAGCTCATGGAAGCCACTGAGGAGTTTGAGAACTTTTCTCCATTCCATGCCAGGACCTGAAGAACCCCCTGGACCAAGGGATTTTGAAGTTATAAAACCTCAGTCACATGCCTCTTCCATCTGGCCTTTCTACCCAATACAAATAACATTAAATAATGAGAATCTTATTTATTTACAGGAAAGCTTTTTTTTGAATAAACAATTCCATATTGAGCAAGGATTTTCAATTTACTTCTTCACCCTTTATATATTACTTTATAATATAAACATTTGAAACAAATTTTGAGGCAGGATAAAAATGGTTATTTATTATACAATTTGGTATGAAAAGATCGATCTGAATAGGCCAATTAACAAAGTCAATTCAATTGAAAATAAATTTATTTTATATAAGGCATACAAACCTCTACAAAGCAGTTTGGGCAATATCTAAAAATTGTTGAACTCTGAAAATGATAACATGACAACTTGAGGGAACAGGAAGTGCAGAGTGGTATACTTTCAAAATGTGAGAATCAGTGTGTGTGGTGGGGAAGGGAGATTCAGCTCCATTGCAGCAACTGTATAGGCTTAGGGGCCACTCCCAGGATTGGTGGGTCACGCTGGTGGGTGTGTCTGGCTGAGTCATGGACCTGTGGGCTTAGGTACTACATCTGGTCCTTGGGCCCTTCCTTTCTGGTGCTATTTCTTCTCCTCTGATTTCCACTACTGTGTATCCCAGAGACAGGAAGGCTGACTAACACACTCCATAAGTTCATTTATTTTCCTGGGAGAAAACTCATAATATATTTTATAATGATTAGCCGGAATGCTAGTAATCGAGTTATAAATTAATAAAGGCATCAAATTATAAGCTGGAAGTGACTAACAAAAACAAAAAGTGTTAGATGAGTTTGGCCTTCAACATGTGGCCAAATATCTTGGCATGAGCATTTTTTCCCATGATACATAGTGGAAGAGAAATCACAAGGCGACAGTCAAACTTCACACCTGTAAAAATTTTCTGAGTACCTTTTGTTGTTAATTTTGAAAGTAATGGTTGAAAACCCTAGTTGCAGTTACTTAGAGGGTTTATTTTTTCTGCACATCTCATTACTTATAATGAAGACTAACAGCCCCTTCATTATAATAAAATAATAATATTTATGAGGTACCTGATGAGGTACCTGCTCCTCACATGGTTTTTAATCCTGTAGTGAGCTGTGTGTCACCCTGTTCAGCTGACAAACAGTTGTGCAGTTGACAAATGACCTCTCGGGCCTCCTGACCATTCCAAGGGAGTACCAATGAGCCCAGGAATCAAAATCAGCACTTCTGTCTGACATCTTTCACCCATCTTCCCTCCACCCTATCCTCAGGTCAGGGTGACATTTTTATCAGCATGGATTTTCAGGAGGAGATGTTTCTGGGGGTTAGAGAGGAAAGAGAATGAAATTTGTGAAGTTGTTTCCGTTAAAAATGCCTAAGTAGTGACGAGACAGACACTGTATCTTGGTAGCAAAAGCAAACAATGGCCACAGGCTGTTACCAAACTACACAATCCTTAAGGGAAATCTGGGATCAAAGGTCAGCACTTCTACAGTTGCTGCTATAGTAATAAGATGAGCAATTAGAGGAGATTTAGCTTCTTCTCATCTGAATACACAGGAGAAAAAAATGCAAAAAATTGGCACTTAAAGACTTCATGTATTTTTATGAAGAAGGATCAGTGCAATAAATTTATCTATGTACAAACAATGAAAATGTAAATCAAATCTAGGAAAAATCTAGAAAAAAATAGTAACTTCCCCAGTTAAATAGACATTTCTGCACAACTTACATGATCAGATGCCACTTTGTTAGGTTAGGCACTTCATCTTCTCTCTGTCTCAAATAGTATTACCAAGCACCCAAAACTATCTGGACCAGTTTTTTTAATATACAAATAACATTGAAAAGTCTCTTTAGCATAGTCAACCAGTTTAGAAAACCATACAATATGTGGTAACGACTATAATAATCAAGAACAAAAACTGTATTTTTGATAGTCAAACTTTGAAGCTTAGATTTTACTCTTGAACTTGAAATACCAAAAGGAGTTTAGTTTATGAGTCTGGATGTGAAATTTCTGACCATGTGTTTTCTTTTTACATCTTATCCCATGCCCAGGTTACCTGGAATGGGAGGCTCATTAAGCTGGCTGCTAGACACATCTGCTCCTGGAAGACTCTTGAGGCTCTGTCAGCCCTGAAGCCAACGGAAATTGGCCCAAGGGTCCATGAGCTCTGTAAATGCTCAGGAAGAACCCAAGGCCAACTAAGCAGGCAGAGCAGTCCAGGTTCTGAGCTTGGGATCTCTGTAGGGACTGTCGTTATCTTCTGTTCTGCTGCAAGGGAGAGGAAGTCTGGTTTCTTTTCTTACATTTTTTCTGTTGGCTTCTGTTCTCTAGAAACTGGTACCATTAAAAACAGGAAGAAAATGACACACACACTCATTCAGATAGATAGGTAAGAACACAGAAAAATCCTGATTCCTGCTCAGGATAAAACTTGCTCATAGGTGAATGGAATAGAAAGAAAAAATATATATATGTATACATATATGTATGTGTGTATATGTGCAATTCTTTTTTCATCATTGATGTCAGCAAATATTTCAATCTGAGATGCTGCAGAGTTCACGTTCTTTTACTGGTGCTTACAAAGTCACCAGATAAGATACTCATTGGCATAATCAGATTTTTTTTTTACAAATAATTGCTTCCATTTTTGATAATGAAATAAAATGATGCTTTAGAAATATTTTGATCCTGAGAATAGCCAATTAAGTATTCTAAACCAGGGCAATCATTCTACTATGAACCACGTGTCCTGAGGTGAATGAGCATCTATTTTCAGGTGATACTCATAAAAAGGAATCTGGCCAACTTATACTTGCACTGCAACTTGTATTTGCAGTTTCACATGGCCAGTGACTCTTCTGTCATTTGGGGCTGGAGAAAGAGGAGGAAATAATCAGTAATACCATGGTTAACACCATTTTCCTGATTGTTGTGACCCTAAAGGTGGAAACATCTAGAAATGTTTGACAAAAATATCTGAATACCATGCCTAACAGAAAAACATAAAATTAACCATCAGCATAAAATTTTCTGTGTTGCAACCTGTGATTTAGATAGCAAACAGGGAGACAATTGGAGCTGGAGTTATATGGAGCAGGTCAGTCCTTAGCTAATTTCATGGATGCTTCTGCAGACAGCTGCCAGGTTGGGGACTGGTTGATCAAGGTTGGCCTGAGGAGGGACAGATCTTCTCTGTCCCACATGATTTCCCATCCTTCAGCAGAGCAATTGATACTCATCACATGGATGGTGACTGAGGTTCCAACAGCCCAAGAACAAAGCTGCTGAGGTCCTGGTGTGGAACTGGCTTAAAGCCTGTGACTCAGAACAGGTTCCAGTCCCACAGTCTACAGAACAGTGAAAGTGAGGAGGTGAACAGTGGCTCAGGGGCAGATAAACAGATTGTACTTCTTGGTCAAAGAAAGAATAAACAGGAAGGAGATAGGCATGGAAAGAAGAAGAAAAGATCTGGGAAAATGTGTGCCTCTTCAGAAATTGAAAAAATGGAAAGACTGAAGGAAATCCCTTCTGCTGTTAGTTGTTGTATCGAATACTGGGGATGTTTGGGTATGTAGGTTGACTGACCACATGTTTCTGGTGTTCTAAATAGAAATACGAAGGAGAGAAGGATAGAATGAGGGAGAGGGGAAGTAAGGGAGAATGTATTACAGGCCAAGTGATGTATTGATTCAAGATCATTTCAAGGAATATTTGTTTAATTAGAAATCTAAAAACACAAATCCATTGGACTTCAATTATAGAAAAACTGAAGAAGAAATTTAGCCTGGATGGAAAAGATCACAATAGACAGTTTTATTCCTGCAGATTTTTTCCAAAGGCAAAACAATTTCAAAGTCTTTCCTCAGTTCTTAATTCTGTAAAGACTTTATCCTGACTTTAGGTGGAAGGAAGGAGTGCCCTGCCCTGGGAAGTTGATGCTAAAGTCCATCCCTAATCCCTACCCCATCCCTCAAAGTTAGGTCTCCTGTCTTATTCTATTTCACAGGAGGAAAGTTGGGAGGAGCTGGCTCATAATAGCTAAATAACTAAATACTCTGGGAGTGGTGGAAGGGACATACTAATCAATTCCAAAGAAGCCCCAAGGGACTACTAACTCCAGAAGTTTAACCACTTCTAAGTGATTGTGGAGAAAGTGCTAGGCAGTGTGAGCTAGGCTGTGAGACTTGGCACCCCAGTGACACCCTGGCCTCTGATAGATGCTGTGAGGCCTTGGTTAAAGCTTTTAGTGACTCTGGCTGTGGCCTGCCACATAGCAGCCACGAAATCCTCAACTTGCAGGGAAAGTGGATGGCTCACAGTGAAGTGTCCCAACATGAGGTCACCTAAAAGGCCAGTCTATCACCTCCAGCTGGTGTGTGCTGAGAAAGATAGGCAGGAGGTATGCAAGACTCCATCAGCCCCACACTGTGTACTGGGCACAGCTTAGAGCCCCCTCCAGGCTGGATTCATGACCTTTCTGTCAAAGACTTCTCTGATGCATTAGGCTTAATATCAGGGCCAGGGAGCAGATCTGCAGCAATTGAATGTCTGCTGCTACTGGGGTGGCACAGAGGAACCCTTACAGCCAGTGTCAGGGGCTGTAATTTAAAGTCTAGCGGACCAGGTGGCAAGTACCTCACTAAGCAGCTACCGAGCTTCTACTAGGAAAGCATCAGAACCCTAGAGAAGCATGGAGAGAGATAAGGAGCACCTTTTTGTTTTAAGAATGACTTTTCCTTTTTGTATGGAAATTGTTTTGTTAACCAAATATTAATCTTGGACATGAAAGAGACTGTTGCAGAATTTCCCTAGGATCTTTGTAAAATCAGGAATGTTAAAGGTTTTACTATTAATGAGATATGAAATCTGAAATTTCCCAAACATAGCAGCCTTTAAGAAAATAATGTGTGTGGCTGGGGACATAGCTGAGTGACAGAGCACATGTGTAGCCCACACAAGGCTTGAGTTTCAATCCCAGCAACCCTACACCCAAAAACTAACAAATGAGAAAGAGAGAAGATGGCATCTCATAGTAGCAATCCACCTGTAAGTCATCCCTCTCCCCTTGCAGGTGGAGAGATGGCAGAGTCTTGTGCACAGTCCTGAGATTTAAAGGAGCCTCACCCATGCACCTGGCTTGTCCTTCAATGCTTGCAGATCCAACCCTCAGTGGACATCTGCACAGGTGCTTCCATGGTCCTGATAGCGGGCACCCACTTGGCACTGACTGGAAGTCTGTGCTCATGCACCCCCCTCTTTGGGCTCCCAAAAAAGCAGCAGCAGCAGCAGAAGCAGCACCCAACTAAGTGAGAAAGGCCTTCAGGCTCCTGTCCCCTTCTCAGGCAGAAACCAGGCCAGATCTCAGCATCAGGGCATGAAGCAGCTTTTCCCTGAGCATCAAAAGATAATGTTTCACATAGATATAGCACAGTCTCTTCAAGTTCTGAATTTACCTCTCACCCCGAGGATTCAGACCCAAGTCCATGAGGGTGCTAGAAGACCTCTATGTGTCCTACTCTGATGTGGCCCATTTTATTGTCTTCCCAACCCTCCCCTCATGTCTTCCTCTAAATTCTCCTTCAGTAAGGAAAGTGTTAAATAGTGTCAAATGTTATAAAGACAGAGCATCCCAAAATGTGGATCTCATATTCATGCAGTGTGTAGTTCAAGCTCAAGGTAAGATCACAAATTCACCTATGCACATTTATCAATGACATGAAATTCTTCCCAGGTACCATGTTTCTAAAGCTATGACTTATTCCAAGAAATGCTCTATGATCAGATAAAATTGAAACATTCTGCATTATAAATGCCTACTGGGGATTGAAGATGCTCACCACTTCCAGCACACAGAAAAATGAGACACAAAGAAGCTCCTTTTATTTTGCTTACACTGGTTTTTAAAATTTACGTGACAGAAGATACCTTTTTTTACCATTTGGATCTTAAATGTCCCACAAAGACCCACAAGTGGAAGGATTGCTGTCCAACCAGTGGTGCTGTGGGAAACGGATGGCGCCTTTAGAAGGTGGTTGGGTGGGAGAAAGCAGGTCATGGGGGATGTGCTCTCAGATGGGACATAGAGACCCCAGCTTATCTATCCTCTCTATCTTGGGTTCCAGTAGCCACACGGTGAGCCTCTCTGCTCCACTGTGCATTTCCCACCATGATGTGCTGCCTGGACCCAGGCCTAAAAGCAATGGGGCCAATTGACTACGGATGGAAACCACTGACAGTGTGAACCAAAATGAATCTTTCCTCCTTATAAATTGATTATATCAGGTACTCTGCCACAATAGTAAAAAGGTAACTAGCACACGATGGAGAAGTACTGTGAATTACAGAAGTGCCTTAAGAACATTTTAGATGAATTTTGTTAGCAAAAACTCCTGACCACTACAGGAAATCCTGTTAAGACTTTGAAGTCATTCACTCTGTATTCTACAAAGTTATCCTCAGACCAGTTTTCACAACTGAATCAGTGTGAAGTAAGGGATGCAAAAGCAGTCAGGGTTTGGAGTGAGTCTTTCTGGCAGGAGTGGTATAGAGAAAAAGAAATAGGCCCCCTCCCAAGAGTGTCTGCTGGGATTGCAGTGTGTGGAGGAAGAGCTATTGTTGCAAGATCCTGCCACCGTCAAGGGAAACCAACATTTGGTGAAACTGCTTAATTTTTAAATGTTGACAACTACAACATTTTTTAAAAAGAGAAAGGAGTACATATTAACTCAAAGGCACCAACCACATCTCAATTAATTAATTTGGAAAAGGAAAAAAGAACAACAACGAAATCCCCTTTGGGGCAAATCTATCCTATGAGTCACAAGGCTGTGGCATGGGGAAAATAACTCCCAGCTGTTAGATGTCAGATGCGCCAAGATCATGGTCTTACAACACTGAGGAATGAAGCTGCCAACCAAAGGAGAATGTTCGGAGAGTATTTTTTAAAAATAAAGAGAATAGCTCCCGGGTTTCCAGGAGGGGTTCCAAACAGGGGACACAGAGGTTCTTTTTCAGGAGTAATTTATACAATGTGGGTCCATCTACAATCAACCTATAGGATTACAAGTATAGTTGCTTAGCTAATATTGATCCAGTAGGGCAGCAAGCCAAGGGTGTATGGAGAGAAAAAGGCATTCTGGGAAAAGGCTGGGTCCTGATGTTTTGGTCACCCCGCTATGTGTCTGGTGACTACCTGGGCCCACTGGTGCTAATCACAGTATAATCTCAAGTGTTGTTTACCCTCGGGAGGCCTGCAGGCATGGCTACTGCTTCTCCATCTTGAGGTCTGACTTCCTTCAGATTCACCTCCATCCATAATCTTTGCTTGTCTTATCTTTTGTGCTGACTTCCTGGAAGGCCCACTCCCTTTCAGACTGTATATTATCTTCTATCTAACTTAGCTCTCTATAATATTCCAAGTTTCTATCTAGGTTCCTATTTGGGAGTCCAGAAGAACAAGAACATAAGAAGAAACAAAATTAAAGCTGTGTTTTTAGACTCTGCGTACTTTAAACTGTTGTATGCAGCTGCTTATTGCAGTAAACAACAGAGCACTTGCCCCTATTTTATTACTTTGAATGAGTTTATGTTTTAGGACAATTAAAGTATTATTCAAAGGCAGTTTGACTCTCATATCCAATGTTTTTAAGCTGTTAAAGTCAAATAATCAATGCTTTAAACCATATTTCCTCTGAGATTAAAGATTAATTTTGTTGGGAGAAGAATTAAAAATAGACTTCAGTGATAAACTTGGCAATCATGTTAATATCTTAAAAAACTGAAAGATAATACATTATTAGCAAGGATATTATTTAGAGAATTCTGCAATTCACGGGAAATTTTAATACTGGTTTGAATCTCCCAGGAATTATGTTTAAACCCTGTAGAAAATGTGCATCATAGACAATTACTTCTCCATGTGTGGGGCTGTCCTTGACCGGGTTTCCCAATGCCTACAGTCACACACATACACACACACACACACACACATGTGCATGCAAGCATATATGTGTATACAAACATGCATGTGTGTCTTTACATTATATATTAAATGCAACTCATGTGTTCCATAAAATAATTTCATCTAACATTGATTGGAGTTATATATCAAATCTCAGGACCTATGCTGATGTCAGAATCCTACTATGGGCTACTTATCTTTATCATTCTCCATCAGTGTTGTATTTAGAGTATACCCTGACACTCCATAAGTATATTTATTTTCTACAATTTTTATTTTGAGCAAAAGTCTGTGATCAGATTACTTTTATTAATATAGCTTGTGTTATATCACAGGCTGGTTTTGCTACATCTTATTTGTAATTTATTTTCTAAAAGATGTATACCTGAAAAAGTTAAGTGTAATTTAATTTTCTTAATCTTATGAGGAAGAGGAAAATGCTTTCCTTTTAAGAAGGATAAATCCACTTGGAATGTATCTCTTTTAAGAGTCTGATTTTACAAAATGAATTTTTTGAGGTGGGGCACAATACTTGAAATTGTATTCTTATCATTTTTGTTCCTGATTTAATGATGCTTCAGTTAATTCTCTGCTTTTCTCTACCATTTCAAGAAAGGTGACTTTTGAGAAAGGACACATGATCAATATTTCCTTTCTTCCCTTGTGGGGAAGAAAGGGTTTTGTTTTGTTTTTGTTTTTGTTTTCCAACCCAGAAGATGTCAACTAGCAGTGCGGTAAGGGGAAAAGAGGCTGGCACAGCTAAGGAAGGATGGGAAGAGGCAGATTTTTGGCAGAAAGGAATGTGTTAATCTGCAGTGAAATTAGCGATTTAAAAAAGTATTTCTCAGCTGCACATCTGAAAAAAAATTTATAGGTCTAATTTTCCTTTGGAAATTTAAAATGTTACAAACTGGTAAGATATAATTACCCGAGTTTTTCCACCCCTCACTCACCATGCCTGCGGAAAGCAGTGGGAATTATGTATGGATGTAAATGGGATGAGTACTGCAAAGAATTTAGAAACATTTCAATAAACATACTTGCAAATATTTTCGGTATTTTAAAAAAGTAGGACACATATGTTAAACTCCAGTGAAGAGGGCTTAAAAGGGAACCTCCAAGTGCGCAGTTTGCTTCTATATTTGTGTGAACCATTTGGTTAAGTATTTTACAAAATATCTACACTTTATTTTCCAGTCCTTCTGGAATTTTCAAAATACTGTATATCCTACAATAGACTTTTCAACATATGTGTAAGCTGTAGTGTGAAAATAATTGTGGAAATAATTCGAGATCTATATAATTCTACAATCTCCTTGCCTTGAATTGGCTTCTTGTGTTTTGCATGGAAGTATGCATGGGAAATGCTGAAGTGTTTCACACGAAACTTGTTCTGATCTAAAAGCCTCCCTGTGGTTGGAGGGCTTTGCCAACCCTGAGGAAATTAGCAAGATAACATTTAATAACATCAACCAAGACAGCTCTTACTTTATCAGATATCTTTCAAATGTTTAAAAGTTGAGGTGAAATAGAGATTGCATAGTTCGTCCTTTTACCTATTTCCTAGTAGGGAACACTGTGCATATTTGAGCTTTCCAAAAATTAATTCTTGAATGACCTTTCTAGAAACATAGCACAATTGCCATGGACTCTCTTCCATTCTGTCCTTTCTTAGGAAAAGCCTCTCAGGGTTGCGTTCCTCTTAGATCCCTCTCCTTAAGTTTCACTGACAGGAGTTTTAAAATAGCCTAGGCTTTTCTTTAACCATTCCTTCCCTGAATCTCCCCCTCCTCCTTTTTTTTTACTCATTTAAGATGATATAAAAATTATCAAAGCAAAAACTAGCACTCAGCAGAACTATGCACATTTGGGTGCTAAATAAATACTTTTGATGGTGACGAATGCTGGCAAGTCTCCATGGAAGAAAGACCTCACACAAAAGATGTTATAATTATTATGTTTAAATGATTATGCTGTAATTATTATGTTAAAAGTCTCCCATGCTCTCAGAGCTGCTTGGCGGTGGCAGGGCTGTGACATCCCCATTATGCCTTATCTCTTGCTAAGGCTCTAGCTACCTTGGCATGCAAGCCAGTGATGTGGCCAAGCCAGAATGAATCTCAGCCCTGGTAGAGGGAGGTCCCGGAGGCCTCTGCTCTCTCTGCCCTTCCCCACTGGTGAGCTCCTGGTCACTAAGGGTCACATTCTCTAATTCTGCTCCAAGGGTTATTTTTTTTCTTAACATCCTGCTGTAAAATGTTGTAGCAAGTGCATTCACACTGAGTTTCAGTAAGGCTTAAGATGGCACCTATCCCTTTGGGGATAGGCAACTTTTTAAAAGCAAGATGATTAAGGTTGAATAAATGATGAGCATTTTTTTAATCATATGAAGTTTCCTTGAGGAAAACCTGTGGGCTGTGGGCCAGATATCAGGAAGTTTCCAGGGATTCCGAGGTGCTGATGTCTCCATGTAAGTATCACACTCTGCAACATAACTTCCTCGGGCCCCTGTGCTGTTTCCTAGATTAGAGTTAAGAGGCTGCATAACTTGGTCATATGTATATATGCACATTGAGGATCGTTTACTACTCTCAGAGTCTTCTCTCGAATTTCAGTAAAAGCAGAGTTCAGCCAGATTTTCAATTCTGACTGGGACAGCAAATATTTGAGAACAAATCTCTCTCTCTTTGTAATGACCCAGCAGGATTTCCAAGATGTGACTGGACAAGGATGCTTGGTGTTTACCCAGGACACACAAGTGTTATTTATTCTTTAGACTGGAAAGTCACTAATAACCTTAATTTTTATAAATATTCATATGATTTTGAAAAGTACCCAGGAAGAGTCTCAGTTTTGAGGACTATGCATCTACTGCTTGTGCTTCTGTCCTCAACTTGGATACTGTAGCTGTAGGCAGCATTTTGTGAAGCCCAGGCTAACACTAATCCAGACACAAGTTAGATCTTCCCTCCAGAGCGCAAAGAACTCATTCCCCCACCTGGGAGTGGAAGAGGCCATAATCTCTGTCACCAACTATCATCCTTATAGTCATGATCAAGTTCTCCCCTGAAGACAGGAAGGAGAACCAGGGAGTCATGTGGGGCCAAGAGGAGACTGAAGTAACCTGTTGAGAGAGCTTTTCTTGAGCATCCTCCATCAAGACAAAATGTGCAAGAGCAAAAAGACAAGTTCACAAAGCAAAGTCGGAGGATTTGGGATTAATTGAAATCCTCAAGTGATGTGTGGTAAGTGGCTGCCTATTTAGAGCCAACAGATAGGTTTCCGTGAGGGTAAGGAAGCGAAAAATCCCATACGAAGCTAGTGAAATGTTAAATTCTAATTAGAAGTGTTAATTAAAAAAAATTCCAATTTCATCAGTGAGAGTGTTTCTGCTGTTTCTGTTCTCCTTGCTACGGTGAATCCTAAGAATCCTGACTCACTTTGTTCCAGGGCTATTCACCAAGTCTGTAGGGTAGAGAAGGGTGGAATCTGTCCCTAGGAGCAGGGTGCTGCAGATTGCTTTCTCCAGCCAGCATTTTCCTGTAAAATTCCTATTTCCAGGGCCTCACTCTCAGGCAGAAGAATTCATTGTACCTCAAAGTTTGCAAGAAGAGTGGAAGAGTTTCAGAAAGAGAAAGTATTAATGCAATTCTTCACACAACCCCTTTTCTGCTTTACTAAACCTTTGAAAATATCAACTGAATTTCCAAATTTTGATGAAATTATTTAGTGTGTTTTAAATCAGTGATAATACCATTTAACAGACCCTTTGCAGACCATTGATCTGTAATGAGGAGTAAGCCCTTTGACATCACACACATATCAGCTGCCTCATATTTAGAATGAAACATTATGATAAAATTAATATTTAATAAATTTCCAAAGATTTTGCAAGTATATGTCAATACTTATATTTCAATAGTAGTGACATGCTCCAAATTATTTAATGCAATATTTAATGTTTTCTATTATGCATTACTTACAAACTTGGATAGTTTCAAATTTGATGGTAAACGTTATAGAATATATTGTTACAGGTAATATTTTGAAAGAGCCTGGAAGACAGGCATTTCTATTTAATAAAATGTACTGTACAATTTTTATAGTGAAAATTTCCTTAGCCACCACTGTTATTTAAAGCCACCATAGTGAATATATCTTTAGAAAATATATGGAGTTCTCTGTTTCTTGAACCACAGTGTTTTTCTGGAATATAGTGTGTCATTTCATGCATTTGTATAATGGATCATGCCATACTTGTACAAAAATAGAAGATATAGTTAAAAGGGTCAAATCATCTTAAACGTCCTAAAAAAAAGATTTCTAAGGAGTATAAATTTCAAATCATCTTACACTCTCTACACTTTGAAAAACATGAATGGGATTTTATTTTTTAATTATTGTAGATCACATATAAAATAGCCCAAGGAAAACCGGAACTAGGTGTCACTCAGTGAAGTTTATCATTCCATCCTGCTAGCATTCTCCTAAGATGTGTGGTTTTTCCTGGAAGCTCAACCCCTCCTGCTTCTCCATGCTGCTTCCTGTCTGCTCAAAACCTCCAATCACAGGAATCATCAGTGCCCCAGTAACCCAAACAACCCCAGGGCAAAGGCACACACTTCCAACTCCGTGTTCTACATCAATCTATAAGTGTCCTAGATTTCATAACAACAACGGGAAAGCCAATGGAGAAATATAAATAAAGTCAAAATCTAAATGCCTGTAGAAGTTATTATTACTGAGAAGAACCCCTTTCATGGCACAAAAACTCAGAATTTTAGTGTCAGGAATCTCTGAATGGGTTCTGAGTGTTGGCTGGAAATGTAATTATAATGTAGGTACATACAAGACTACCTTCTTACTCCAGAATAGCAAGTGACTACCTGGAGAGCGAAAAGCATTCCCTGGGGAAAATCCAATGGCAAAGTGTGAGCATGGGAGTCACTGAGGACAGAAAAAGGGTGAGGTGATGCCAAGGATGGGAAAGGGAGATGAGGTGAGTCTCTAGGTATTGAAACTGTCTGACCAATAGCTCTCCTCAATTCCATTCCACAAGTGTAGGGTGACGCCCTTCTCTTCCAAGTATGGGATTGGAGGAATCAGGACTCCTCCAAAGAAAAGGCTCACATCCACGTCTGTGTGTTCTTCCAAACTTGGCCCTAGAATCACTGTACATGAAACACCCATGGAACAGCTCTTCGTGGAATACCCTTCAACCACCACTTTCATACTTTATTTATCAAGTTGAACATGTAGCCTGAGATCTTTGAGCAAACTTCCAAGATAAATCATCAGAAAAAGTATAGGAAGAAAGATAAATATAAATCAGGGGGAAAACAGGAATGGCCAGTGTAGGGGACAATGATTTAAAAAATGACAATGTTCCCAGAATAAGAAGAAAAGAGACTGTATTCATGGAATGTAAACTGAAGGTGATAGGCAGAGGGTTGAATGAGCTCATGGGAATGAGCATGATAAATTGTAAAAGACAAGAGAACAGTTTGAAAATCATTTTAACTAAATATTCCAGAAAAGAGAACAATGACAATAACAAAAACATGGCTAATAGGACGTAAAATGTTCAAAATATAAGAAAAATGTTCTCATGGTTTTTTAAAAACACCAGTGAAACCAAAGGAAAAAATTTGCAAAAAATTAAATTGAGAAGTTTTCATGGTACATTTGCTTCTGGATTGAAAGTACCCACTGAGTAGCCAGAATTGTGAAAGGAAAATATTTGTACTGAGGCACGCTTATGGTAAAAGTTAAGAACCAACAAAAGAAGAAAAAAAAAATCATAAAAGCCTTCAAAGCAAAAATAAGTGCTGTCTACAAAGGATAAGAAAGAAATTCCACTAAATTCAGTAGCAACACGCAAATCTATAGAATCAGTGAAAGTAGGGTTTGGGGTTTTAGCCCTGGGGTAACAGGCTTGCTGGGGATATGTGGGGTGGTGAGTTATCACCTACAGTATCTTCAAATTTTTGAGGGGAAATGAATTTTTCTCTATAATTTTATCTCCACCCAGACTGAGACTTAGTTTAAAGGGTAAAATAAAACTTTTCAGACTATATAATCTTAAAATACAGTATGTCTAGGACTGAGATTCATTCTCAGCCAGCATTTGGAAGATATCTTTCATCAGAGTCATGTTTTAAAAATAGAGAAACATGAGCTCCATCTGACATGAAAGACAAAAGTCTTTTCAGAACGTAAGCAAAGGGAAGTTGCAGTTGGAGCAAGCTAAGAGAGTAGCCACAAGAACTTGGAGAGAAAGGATGGAATGCTCCACAAGAAAGTCCTCTGGGCAGTTAAAAAATGAGGGACAAGAGAAGAGGGAATCAGTACTGAGGTATTGAATGCATACGAGAAGAACTTAGAGTTACAGAATTTGTATAAATTCAAGATCTATGCAGTAAAAACATGAGCAAATAAAAAATCTAGGCATTGATAATTATAGATAAAACAAACATTTGCAAAAAAAGAATATGTGTATAGTACTTGGCTTAGAAAATGAAAACATGCATTCTTAATAAGGTCAAAATTGAATATTGTTTTAAGCAGAATTCCTACTGCAGTCACTTTGGAGGGACTATGAAGACATAGAGCAGTGCTGCAGAAAATTTTACCTAAAAGAACGATGTTCCTCCTCCTCTCATCTAGGTAAAGAAATACTTGAACAGATAAGATCTTAGTCTCATACCTCTACACCATTTATACAGATATAATACATGCATGCATCCATTTCCCAATTTTATTTAGACAAAAGTTTCAGTTTAGAGCTTTTCTCCACAGGTTAAGTTGAAATAAGTAACACTAACAACAGTGTTATGTGTTATGGAAATGAATTTTAAAACATTCATACTACACTTGTGATACCCACAAGCTCTCTCTGAGAGCCACTGATGCAGTCAGTCCTTGGAAAACTTTGCCTGTTGGACAGGAAACTTCAAGGACTGATTTGTCAGCAGTGTGATTACAGAAACACCTAGCGACCCTCTGTTGTAACCATGTAGCTCAGATGATTTCGATACATAGCGTGACCTTTGTGTATCTGTGATTTATCCCATGTTAATACCTTGAGCAGGTTTAAAAATCTTTCCTAGTGAAGCCTGCTAGGCTGATGTTTGCGGAAAATGATCCATAGTTTATTTGTGCTTTTGGAGCATAGATGGAACAATTTTCTCTTAAAAGTTTGTCCTTATGTTGATCCTTTGGGGAGTTCACATTGCCAGTTTTCTGTCCTCTGACTTGGTTGGGTCTTTGCAAGATTTCTGGAGTTGGGATTTCACTGCCTGGCATTTTAGTCACTGCAAACTCACTCACCAAAACTTTTCTAACACTTCAAAATAAGGACAGTATCCAGACCAAGATTTGAAAAAAATGCTCTCACTTAACGATGATTTAAAAAGTATTCTCCTGCAATTATCCTCCAGTTCTTCTCTGTTTGCAGTCTTTACATTAGGTCCTCATGCTTGGCAAACTAAACTGGGAGATTTGATCTAAAAATTTAAACTCATGTATAGATATAAACAATTTTTTGAAGTTATCATTTAATCTTAATGTTTCAATAGATCATTTTATTATTACTTATCAACTAAACTCTTGTTTGATGGTGACAGAAATTCAGTTAAGACCAGTGTAAATTAAATGACAATATGACAAACATATACTAGTAAAATAAAAATTAAAATGCAAACAATAGAGGGAGGGATATAGAGACCAGGGTGGGGGTGTTGGGGAGGGAAAAGGAAACAAAAAGAATTAAGATAAGTTAACTATGTGGACTTATTCCCTAAGATGAATGTACACAGTGTGTACTGCACACATGGACTAATAAACAAATTTTTTAAAAAACTACGGAGGCCATCAACTTGAAAAAAAAAAGAGGCATGAAGCTTGGACTGAAGTGGAGAAACAAATTCTGAGACCATCGCTCCTCTTTCCTTCTCTCTGTGCACCATTACTTAGTTCTCTTTGAGAGATCCATTTTGACTTTTCTGGCCCATATGGTAGAATTGTTTTTCATTTCTTTATTTATATTGACAGAAATCATAGAAGAAAAAAATAACATCTCATTGAGTCTTGATTGGCATTTTTGTTAACAGTAAAGGGGAACCTAGTTTTTTTATTCATCTCTGTTTTTTCATTTGCAGTTACTTATAAATTACTCCATTACTTACTTATCTTACTTTTATTTCATTAAAAGTATTCATAATTTTAAATCCTTTAAAAGATTTTGGTGTAATAAGTATTGTTATTCTCATATTATTTGATTATGAAACTTTATTTTATTTTTTATAAAACAAGTTTTAAAAAATATTTCTTTATATTTTTAGGTTATTAACCCTCCTTTATAATACATATTCTCAGCTTGCTATTTATATTTTAGTTCTTTATGTGATATTTTTATAAATAAAATGTTTTAGTACTTCTGTATTTTTCTTTTGCCATCTGTGTCACTTACAGGAATTTGATTATAATATAGATATTCTTCTATGCTATATTCTAGTAACTCTATGATTCTAAGATATTGAAATCTTAGATCCATGTTGAATTTACCTTAATTACATAATGACTATCCCTATTTACACTCATTTATGTTGGTGTCTTTTTCACTAAGCTTGTGAACTTTATCGTTTCAGAAGACAGCTTTAGTATATTTATTTATTTTTAATTTAAAATTTTTATTTTGAGTATCATAATCAAAAACTTTACAATTCAACATCAACTGTCATATATATCATTGTTCAGATGTATTTTTTGGTACAAGGTCTCAAACTTGGGACCTTACGCTCGCGAGGCAGGTGGCAGAACCACTGAGCTAAATCCCTGGACATACAGACAAATTTTTTTTTCATTGAGTTTATTGGTACATTGTAGGTATACAATATAGTTACATTCATCATTGGGATCTTGTACCTTTACATGCTGTATCTTGGTTCTTCTTTTTCCCCATTCCCCTGTCCTCCCTTCACCCACTCCACCCTTCCCTATGTACAGAGACTTTGTTTCCATTATTTTCCTTTTCTCATATTTTTTATTTTCCCTTCTTTCCTTTCCCCTACCCCTCCCACTTCCCCTACTCCTTTAGACATTTTCTTCCTATTTCATATTATCAATTATACCATTTGAACCTTATTAACACTTTCAGTTTTTCACACCAGAGAAACTATTCGGTATTAATATATAAAGAACTCAAAAAAATCAGACCCCTCAGTTGTAAAGACCCGATTCAAAAATGGACATCTGAAATGAACAGACAAGTCTCAGACAAACAAGTAAAAGCAGCAAATAAAGATATGAAAAAATGTTCAACATCACTGGTCATTCGAGAGATGCAGATGAAAACAATGCTGAGATTCCACCTCACTCCACAAAGAATGGCTCCCATGACTCATTTTTTAAAAGCATCTCACCTCAGACCTAGATGTCAATACTTTTCTGCCAGTAGCTTTAATAAAAAAACATTCTCTTGTGTACCAAGTCACAGAGAGATTTTAGTGTGGGGTGTCACATAAAAATGCCCTAAAGCCTAGTGCCTTAAATTAAGCATTACTCACAATTTTGTGGGGCAGAGAGTAGAAGGGCTCAGCTGGTTGTTCTGTTACTATTCTGCAGGGCTTGAGCTGTGGTGTCCAGTGCTGGACATGGTGTCTTCTTCACTTGCCTGGTGCCTTCCTTTTCCTTTGCCTCTTTTCACCTCAGAAAATGTGGCACCTCATCCTCAGAGTGTCTCCTTGTGGCTTGAGTCTCTCACCATCTGCCGGCCTCAAGAGAGTTTCAGGGTCTAAGAGGCAGGAAGTGGAGAATGGCTGGGCAGTCAAGGATGAAAGCCAAAGTGGAAAGGCGCTACTTCTGTCATATTTGCTGGTCAAGCAATGACAGATCCCACCCCTCCTCCTCAACCCACCTCCCAGGGAAGGGGAAATAAAATGTATTTCCTTCTGGAGAAGAGTCAATGGCCTGGTATAAGTAAACATCTCCAGTGGGTTGATTTTGTGGCAGCCACCCACAGAAACTACCTTTGTGTGTGCAAATGTGTGCACACACAGACACACAAACAAAAACAAACTCATATTCACACATGAGCACACAGCTTCTAGTATTCAAGGACAGGAAAATGGTCTGTCATTCTTTTTTTTTTAATTTTCAACATCTAGTTCAAAAATTATTGGATATTTACCACCTGAGGCCTTCTACCTAGGCACTGAGGAAAAATTAAGCCTCATAGAGAAGAGCATCTCAGCATTTAAGGATTTCTGCAGTGTTCCCCAGTAAAATTTTTATTTCAACACTGGTGTACAATAACTCTCCTACTAGCATATTTTTATTTCATGAAAAAAATCCCTATAGAAGTTACCAAGTATTATCTTCATTGCTGTTATTGTGAATTGTCTGTCTCCCCCATTCAATACTAAAACACTTCCTGTTATTAGTGTATGAGATTATTTTGCAATTAATCATGGTATTACTCAGAGTTCTAGCAGAAAAGAGAGGGCACACTCACAGGGTTTGGTGAGCACAGTTTGATTGAAAAGCTATTTACGAAGGTGTAAGCATTGCTAAGCAAAGCAATGAAAAGTGGTGAAACAATAGAGTGTTATTTATCTGTAAGGAAGAAAAGAATTATGTCATTTGCAGGAAAACAAATGGAAATGGACATCATCATGGTGAGCAAAATGATGCCGATTCACAAAGACACACACTGTATGTTTTCCTACTACATGGAATAAAAAGCAAAAATAAAGATGTTGTGAAAGTATAAGAGACACTAGTATTAGTAAAGAGGAAGGGAATAAAGGGTGGGGGAAGGGAATGAGAGGAAGCTGGTGGGAGGGGGCTGTGATCACAATGCTATGTGCATTGTGAAAATGCCTCAGTGAAACCCAGTGTTTTATAAAATTATTCTGTATTGATAAAAAGGAAAAAAGAAAAAATTAACTCAAAATGTATCAGAAGTCAAAATGTAAGACATAAAGCTATGAAACTTTGAGGAGAACCCTAAGGCGAATGCTTTACAACATTTGATTTGACTAGGATTTCTTGGATATAACAATAAAAGAACAGGTATCAAATACAAAAGTACAAAAATTAGACTTCACAAAAATAAAAACTTTAATTCAACAAAGGATGCTATTAATAGGATGAAAAGGTATTCTATGGACTTGGAAAAAAACTTTAAAGATTATATAACTGATAAGAAAGTATCTAAAATGTAGAAAGACCTCCAGCAAATCAATAGCTACTATTAATGATAATAACTCTATTCAAAGATGGACAGGGACTTCAATAACCACTTCCCCAATATATGCTAGTGGCCAATAAGAAGACAAATAATGTTCATGATAGAAAGTGAAAATTAACACTACAATGAGATATCTCACAACCAGGGGGTAAACTACTGGGAAGAAAACAAAATGAAGATGTAGAGAAATTATAGTCCATGTACCATTGTTGGTAGAAATATAAAATGATATAGCTTCTGTGGAAAGATAATGGTGGTTTCTTAGAAAAACAAAAATAGTATCTCCATGTGAAAGAAAGAAAGAAGGAAAGAGAGAGAGAGAGAGCAGAACAAAAGGATGATAAAAGACCTAGGCACTAGGGTGGCAGTTAGGGTAGAATAACAACTTGATTGGCTGGCAATGTGCCCTCAGAGGTTGGTGGAGCACACTTCTTGGTGTGTCTGTGTGGGTCATGGAGTCCTGGCTTTGTGGTCTACATCTAGGCCCTCACCCCTTTCTCACTGACCCGACTCCCCTGCTCTGTTTTCCAGCTGTCATGAGCTAAGCAGCTTGGCTCCACCATTCCTGTGCACCATGACATTCCTGCCTTGGAGCCAGAAGACTGTAGACTGAATCTCCCAACTGTGAGCTAAATTCAACTTCTCCTCCTTAAACTTGTGACTGTTGACTATTGTTGTCAGTAAAAAGAAACCTCACTAATACATAAAAACATGGGAAAAACATTATCACCACCAAGCCTAAAGGGACAACAAGAGAAATAATCCAGAGTAAAAAAAACCAAAAATTAGATCACCAAACAAAATATTTCCTTTAGAAGTGTAGTGATTGCTGGAACCATGGCAGAGAGCTAGCAGAGGGTGGGAGATGTGCCCCGGCCTCTCTTCTTTCTGGTCCTGCCTAATCTCTGTTCCTCCTGTTGGTAATTCCAAACAGAAGCTGGAGGACAGGGTTGCCTGAGTGGGGTAATAGGGAGAGATAAGTCACAGACAGCTAACAAGGGAATGGTCATGAGTAGATTTGAGGAAAAGACCAGATTCCTATAGAAAATTCATGTCATTTCTAAAGTCATTAAATCTACTTTGAATTTCTAGGCAGATAGATGAAAATAATAAAGTTCTTGCCTGTTACAACTTTGATAATAAAGATTAAAATAAAACTGAACCAAATATAATATTAATATTTAAACACATGTTGCTTAGTTTTAGGGTTACAACAATTCTATGAGTTAAGTCTAGATACTACCTAGTAGAGATGTGAAGTGGTTAACCAAGGTTATACTGACTAATCAAAGTTGGAGCCAGGAGGTTAGTCTGGATCTATCTCGCTGCACATAAATTTTACCTCTGTGCTCCTTGGATTTTGAAGTTTCCTTGTCCATTTGCATTGATTCATTCTTAAATAATTACAAAGATATTGAGAGTAGCAGCATATTTTGTCACACATTTTTCCAACAGAGAGTTCAATGTGCCTTCAAGATTTGAAAAAGATGAGTGTGAAAATATTTCAGGTATATAATTTTACTTACATATTACTATGACTTTTTAATATTAAAATAATAGTTTGTCAAATTTTAATTTCATGGAACCCATCAATCTCCCGATTCACATGATTCTCTCTTCTACTTAGTGACTGACTAAGATTCTGTTCAATACCTGTGACAAGTGGCCAGCAATAGCACATATAGAAATCACATCCTATTTTGGGGTTGCAGCCTAACTTAGTCTCTCTTGCTCTCAGTTGTTTTGGATTAGAAGCGAAGTTAGTTTTCGGGTCTTTTCAGCTCTGACATTGCTTCCTCCTCCTCCTCCTCCTCCTCCTCCTCTTCCTTCTTCTTCCTCTTCTTCTTGTTTTTATAATGTTTATGTTTATTTTGTGGTACTGGGGATTAACCCAGGCAGTGCAGAGCTACAGCCTCGACCTTTTATTGATTTTTTTTCCTTTTAATATAGGGTCTCACTTAGTTTCCCAGGCTGGCCTTTAACTTGTTATCCTCCTGCCTCAGCCTCCTGAGCAGCTCAGATGACAGGAGTGTGCCATCTTACTTAGTTTCATGTATTCTTGTAGAGGTCTGTGCATGTGAAAGGGTCCAGTGAGCTGACTTTTGGATATCTCTCAGCTAAAATTTAGAGGTCCTTTTTTTAGCACATATCCAGATTCCTGCCCTGGACTTTCTTCTTACCAGCAAGTTGCCTTTGAGAGTTTGTTTATCCAGAAAATAAGAGGACAGTTCACTTTCTCTTATGCCCTTTTCAAATTGTATATATGAATATCTCTTCTATATACACACACAACCCATATTTAACTATTATTCTAATATCTGCTTTCATATTAAATAAACATTTACTTGTTAAAGGCTAAAATTATAATCATTTCCTGAGAATAGCGTTCAATTTCAAAAGGTACTTTGGGAGTCATAGAACTCCTAAACTTCACAAGTAATGATGTTTCAGTGCATGAACAGCTACCAGGGGGATTCAAGGTTGTGCTCATAGAAGCTGCCATGTTCTTTCACTTTTGTATTTATCAAGATGTCACTTGACAGAAAACGTCTGTCATTTCTGTGATTACCCACAACCACAGCAGCTCTTCTACCTCCATGTGCTGTCACCCTTTGATAGCAGCCTATAGTGTTCTCAGGAATATGTTTCTCCTATGTTGAAAAAGCATATTTGACTGTATACATTTTCATTGCAATGTTTCTGACACTAGCAAAAACCTACATCAGTTCCTATTCTGCCTCCCTGGAATTACATAATTATATGAATATCAATGTATTTATTAATTCCTGCATGTGCTGTACCTTCATTGAAAAGTACAGAGTAAAAGCCGCCAATATCATGTACTCAGCATCTTGTAAATAAAGTGTTACACAGGTGATGAGGATGTGTTTTGCTCTCCTTCTTCTATGTTCAGATTCTGAGGATCTGGTTCACTTGATTGAGATTTAACTTTGTTTTAGATTCTTGCAACATATAAAATTTAAAGTGATATGAGACCCGGCGACAATGAAAGTTCATTTTGTAAGTGATAGAGAACAGCAGTGAGGTTTCAATTGCTTCTCTCCCACTGTTAGGGAAATAGAATTGGGGATCTACCTCTGATTGGTGATACTGAAAGCATGGAATTATTTAGCATACAGAACTTTAATGGTGCAGTTCAGGATTTAATCTGCAAAACACTATCTTAAAATAGTGTGCTTGAAAACAGACTTAATTGGTAAAGACAAAACAAACCTCTAAGCTGAAAAAGGTTTTTGCTTGACAATACACAGTCTTCCTGACTTAGTTATAAGTGACTGTTTAAAATGTTCTTTTAAAAGGTGTGACTTAAAATATTACACAAGGGAATTTCCTTTCCAACTGTGATAGCATGAATGAGGAAAATGTTATAGCTTATTTTTATTTCTTTTCTAAGTCAACTGTCTTAGTCAGTTCAGGCTGGTAAAATACCATGAAGTGGATGGCTTGCATACAAGAGGTATGTATTTGTCAGGAGCTTGGAGGCCAAAGTCCATGGTCAAGGAGCCTGGCTGGTAGAAGGTGTTATCTTTGCCTGTGTTTCACTGGCAGGAAAGGAGGCAATTCTACAGAAGGTGGTGCCTTTTATAAGACAACTAATTACTTTAGTCTCCTCGTCAGTTGGTGATGAAGTTTCCCCATGTGAACTTGGGGGAAGACACAAATATTTAGGGTATAGCAGCAACTTTACCACTTCTGCCTAGTTTTCAAGAGGCTCCCCTTATTTTTAGCATGATGTTGTTTCTTCCTCCTCTCTCAGTGATCCTAGGGGCGTCAACCTCTATTCATCTTCATGAAGCTTCTTCAAACAGATATTCGGATGCCCCTCTAATTATGATGGTTTTGTATGTGAGTAAATAAACCATAATTTCAAAATATTGCAAAATTGAAATGCACTTAATGCACCTAAGCTGCTGAAGGTTCCGGCTCAGCAACAGAGCACAGGTAGTGTGTTGGTCATTTCTCTCTCCTCCTGCCCAGCAGAATCAGGGAAGATCCCATAGCATGTCATAACACGAGCCCAGGGAAAGAGCTATGTCAGAAATCCAAAGTACAGTTGCTAACAAATGTGTATTGCTTTCACACCATCCTAAAGTCAAAAAATTTTAATGTTGAACTATCCTAAGTTGAGGACCATCTGTAGTTCCTTTAAAATATGTGTTGGATTTTTCTATATTTGATTCTCATGGAAATGCCAGGCATTATATTCAAGGGATTTCTCCTTGGAGTTTGTTTAATTGTGATAACAAATCTAGGAGGTAGGTCCCTTGATTATCCTTCTTTATACATGACAAAACTGGAGCACAGAAAGTCAAGTGACTTGTCTAGTGTTAAAACATCTCATAAGTAACAGAGCTGCATTTAAACTGGCTATCCAGGCACTGGAGGTGTTGAATGGGTTCTGTGTCCTTATAGTCCTGTGTTTTTTAGTGACTGGGACATGTGCTGATAAATAGGCCATTAAAGACTCCAGCAATGTGCAATTGAGACAGAGTGTACATTTGGGGCATGATGAAAAAAAGATGAAATAAAAGTAAGGAAATGTGGTATAATCAAGAGACAAGATAAGCACAGGATGAACAAGGATGCTGCTAGGTCATATGGCAGATAGCTTTGCCATTGATGTTTTGTACAATTAGAAGCACACTATAGAATAATAAGAAGTATAGCACAGTAAATATATAAACTAGTCACTGGTCCTTTATCATCATTACTAAGTGTTATGTTCTGTACATAATTGCATGTGTTATATGTCTTATGTGACAGAGAGTGCAATGTCACCTCAAACGTGCAACTAATGTGCTATGCTTTGAAATAAAATGGCTGTGATGTCTCTGGGCAATGGGAAGTGTTAAGCCCTTACGACAAGTCTCAAGTAACCTTAAGGAATCACCATGAAATATGATGTATGCAAGGTCCATCAGTGACTAAATTATCAATGTGTTACATGTGACTATAGCATTCTCTCCACTGATTTATGCTATCAACTTTTTTCTGTTCTTCCACTGAATAAACAGATTCATATTTCTTATAGAAGGCTACATTTTTTTTTCTTTTCATTTTTATTCTTTTATTTATAGTATCATTTTAAGTAATACTTTTTATTTCTCAGACATGGATTTAGGGTTTGACAACTTGCCACTTTGGGGTCTTTTGTGCTTCCCTGTGGTTACACTTCTCCAGGTCTTTCTGGAATATCCTTTCTGGGTATCAAAAGCCCACCCACCTGCTGTTTTCTAAGTCACTTTCTTTCTGAATTCTATCTCTTCCTCTGCAGTTTCCCTGTGATGATCTTCTGCTCTAATGTGTCCTTGAAGCCATTCATTCCTGTCAATTCTCTGGAGAAAGATCTTCTAGGGTTTTCTTCACAAAGGAGTGTCAGGGATTATTTGGATTCTGAAGTTGAAAAGGCTTTGATTTTTGTGTCTGAAAACAGAAAGGTATGCTGAAGTCTACCTTTGCCAAGAAGGGCTCTTCAATATGGGTTTAATGAAATTTGCAATTAAAATATCAACCCTTCCAAAGAAAGTCATTTATAATTGTAGAAGATTAAACTTAATGTAACTTAAAATTAATTCAGTTGTAAGCATATAGGAAGAGGAAGAGAGTACAAATGATTTTCTTTTAAAATAAATATAAATTGACCCTTTATTTTAATCCATATTCTACTAAAGTATAGCTAGTGGAATGGTGAGACACAGAAGATGAGACTGGTGAGGTTTTAGAATCCAGTATTTCACTTAAAGCTATAGACCTGTGCTTGTATCCTCATGACAGACTTGGACGATGCCAAAAATTTGGCTTACAAGATGGAGCTGTTATTTAGACTGTGTAGGAATTCTCAAACAGAAGTGTCAGAAGGGAGAAAAGGTAATGAATCCTTACAAAAAATTATACCATATTCCAAAACTACCTTTTAGAAATAGGCAAAATTGTCAGGCACCAAAACATCACACAGGGTTCAGGAAGATAAGAAAAAGCATGAGATACAAAGGTCTGACCCAGCAGCCAAAACAGAGACACCAATGGGAAGATATTTAATTTTAAATGGCTAAGGTTCAAAAGACAATAGGGAGCCAAGTTATCTTAGCTTGTTTTCTGTTTCTATAACAAAATACCAGATATTGCATACTTTAAAAGAAAAGAAATGTATTTCTCACTGTTCTGGAGGGCAAGAAGTCCAATATCAAGGTGCTGGCATCTAGTTAAGGTATTAGATGACAACACAAAATGAGCATTCTAGCTCAGGTTTCTTTTTCTCTTTTTGTAAAGGCACTAATGGCACTGTGGAGATCTCACCATCACAACCTCATTGAATCTTAATTCTTTCCCAAAGGCCTGACATACGAATACCATAAGCATAATAATTTGAGTGTTAAATTCCATGTGCTATAGGCATTTGTAGGATAGTGGCTTACAGTAGTGAGTCAGCCACTGGACAGGAATTTGGGCATCAGAAGCAGGAAGACAAGAAACCAGGCTGATGTAGTTGGAATAATTTTTCACTATGAGTCCTCATATATTCAACGCAAAGGGGGAGCGACATAACAGGGCCCTCACTAATGTCACTCTGGTGACACAGAAAGGAGAGCAGAGTCAAGGTATTAGGGAATGAAGGTTTGAATGCAGCCTGGACTCTGCCACTGGTAGTTGTGTGAGATTAAGCAGATCACCTGACATCTTTCTGTAAAACAGGAAAGTAAAAGATTGTAAGAGGATAGTGCCGAAGACTGTTAGGAGAAGCAGATAGAGTGCACCTGCTATTCTGCTCGGAATAGCACCTGGAGTATGAACATGTAAGCAGATATGTACCTTTAGTACAATAGGTAATAGGTTGGGGGAAGGTTGGCATGAATTGAGTTTGAATGTAGGGGCTAGAATTGTCAATTGGTATAAGAAGTCAGTGTCTTCAAACAAATTCTTTGGAGGAAAAACAAAAAAGACATTTAGATGATAAAAGAGAGGAGACCTAACAAGCTGGACAGGGCAGGGCCCTGCATGACTGATAGACTCCCCAGGATGATTGCAAAATGAATGTACTGCAAACGTGTACTAATAAAATAAAATTTTAAAAACAAAAAAAAACAGTAGAGGATTTATGGATGTCACTGTGTTTTAACTATAGGACTGCTTTGCAGTGGTACCTTGCTTCACAAACTTAACTTTTTCTACAATTTTAGTAAAGATGGCCACATTTGTGTTCTTATGGAAAAGATCTCCATAGTTGTGTTTGTCACCTGATGCAGAGTTTGCAAACAAAAATATAATTTTGCCAAATATTTCTGTTTTTGAACCAAATTGTTTGCAAACAAAAGCATTCATGAACCAAGGTACCACAGTATATGATATTAAAGTTGTTTAATGTAATTTCCCTATGTTCCTCTGCTATATTTGGATCTGAAATGGCTCCCAAAGCCCATGTAGGACAACAAAATTGTATTCCAGATTGTTCCAGAAGCAATTAAAAAGTTGCCATTCTAGAAATGGCAAAGGATGAATAACAGATGAGAAGATGGGAAGTATTTATGGTAAGAAGAGCAGGAAATGTCTTGATCATCAAGGATTTCTTATAACATAGAAAGAAACTTAAATCAAAATCAAAGTATTGGGGCTAGGGATTTAGTTCAATGGTTCCGCCTCTCAAACACAAGGTCCTGAGTTCCATTTCCAGCGCCGGAAAAAAAAATCAAAGTATTTGGTGATGGGTAACCACTGAAGGGTGCTGGGGTGGAAAATGTGTGAATTACACCATTAGGTTATCGACCCTTCTAGGGGAGAGGTCTGTAACTGGTTAGGAAATTCCAAAGCATAATGCTAAAATAATAATAATAATAATAATAATAATAATAATAATATAATGAGTTCAGATTCAGGAGTATTTATTACTCTTGTAGACTTGTAGGTCCATCCTAGACCTTCCTAAGAATATTTTCAATGAATCGAGGCTGAGATTCTGCACTTATGAAGAGGAGGACCACAGCCACAGGGTAACTCTATCACTAATTGCACTGGCTGGGAAATGGTAGCAACAGGAGTTGTAAAGCTGAGGCTTGAGAAAGACATTGCTGTTAAACATGATGAGGGGCTCATTCTTATTGCTGATCAAGTTAATTTATAGTACATATAGACAGAGGCAGTAATTTATAGAAATTACAGAAATTGCAAAATCAGACAGTACAGTAGTTGCACCTTATACACAGGGATCATATACCAAGACCCAGGTGAGTCCCTGAAACTGTCTAGAAGTGCCAAACCCTAAGAATTTTAAGCTTCATTCTGACTTTAGATCTTAGCAAACTCCGAATTTTCCTTCCCTTATTAATCCTAGAATATTCACATTTTCTGTTAAAGGGATCACTACACAGCTTTTCTTTGGCAGATCCGAATTGCCAGCATCACTACTCTTAGACTTTAGGGCATTCTTATGTAAAAGATGGGCTAGTGGAAGACCAGATCTTTAGTACCTTAGCTGCCCACCCGGTATGAGAGCCAAGAATCTACCTAAGGCCCTGCTAGCCAGGAGCATGTGCAGTGCACTCAGGAGTTCATCACACTACTGAACAATTTAAAACCCATAAATAGTTTATCTCTAGAAATTTCCGTTTGACATCTTTTGTTGTGTTTGACTACAGGAAATTGAAAGTACAATGTGAATAAGAATGAACTGTTATACTAAATCCTGGCAAGAATGTGAAGAACAGAAACTTTTAGCCAGAGCTACAGGAAGCAATTTGGTACAACCACTGTGAAAACTACTGTTTCCATGTAAAGCTGAAGCACGTGTGTGCTCACACACTCACACACATGGTATCACAGCAGCTCTATCCCTAGGTACACAAGCCTAGAAAAAAAAAAGCACTTAATAGCAGCTGGCACCAGAGGACAACATAGAAGTTATTTTATCCTTTAAATTTCACCTACTAATTAATATTTTTAGCCAGGTTATTCTTTTCTCTGATTGCATAATTTATGACAATTTTATGTTTATGCCACTTCATTATTTTATTTTATTTCCATTTTATTATTTTAAAGACATTTTTCCAGAATTACTTTGATTCATTTGAGAAAAAAGAAACTTTTTGAATTTTAATCATATTAATTTTAGTCTAACCAAGTGCCATATATATACTTACAAAAATTATTTTAATATTCACATATACCAATTGTTCCAAAATGCATTTTATTCCCATCTTCCTTCCTTACACTGGAATTTTAACCAAAGTTAATTCCTGCAAATTCTCTATATTTCTTCATTACTGGGATTTCACAGTTTTCACAGAGTTGTCAGTGTAATCAAAGTGCCATGTAAGAATGTTGATGGAAACTCTCAGCTAGACATGAGTTCTTGGGAATGAAAATTGGTGGTTAAATCTAGCTAAGGAAGCTCACTAGCAGGGTAAAAACCCAACATTTATAAGCTTCCAGTCAACAACCAGTATTAATTCTCATTTTATCATATTTATCTTAGAGACTTGAGTCAAAATATTTCCCTTGAGTGAGATATCATTGTTGAACACACCGTGACAAGATGTGCTTACATATTGAGAAGCACTCTATATTGCTAATCTGCTACAAACATCACCAGGACAGTGGAGAAAAACTTGTCAAAATGTGTTGGGCTATGTTCCTTCCTGGTGAAAAAGAACAACTTGTCGAGTTCAGGCTCTCATTCAGTTCCATTCCTACTTCACAATAAAAATGGGCTGCTTCTGTCACACTTCACCCTCTCCCGCTTGAACCCATTGATCCTAGGATTTCAGCCAGACTTCCATGATTTCAGCCTCCCTGAGAAACTTTCTTTTTAAAATGGTTGTGGTCAGGCTTCCGGTGTGCACCAACTTATCACCTGTCCTCTTCCTATAAGATGTTTTTCACAACTGGTAATGAGTTGTTTTACTTCCCAGTCATCCACAACAAGTAGGTCTAAATTTATTTCTTTCATTTTCACTGTCCTATGTCTGTATGTACTTAACAGGCAATGTCACTTTTTTTTACATTGAGTTAACCATTTGTGACATTGAGTTAACCACTTAAAATTCCATTTTTATTTCTTTATGAAAATTTGGGAAGTTTAACAAGATAAAGTATGAGATTTCTTAAAACTTGATTACATTTGCTAATTTTTAAAAACTTCCCCATTCTACACAGACTCCAAGAAGTTTAGACCTTGAAATTAATTATTCATTTGGAAAGCACAAGTTTGCAAACAGCATTTATATATTTAATCCAGTCAATACATTTATTTACTGTGCTGTACCTTCACTGTATATAGCAGAAACAATCCCTACCCCAAGATGTTGCAGTTGAGATAGAAACAAAGGCTACAAACAAAACTATCTCCAAGTGAAACAGCTAATCCCAGCAGACAGGTTTAGTACTTTATTCAGAGGTGGTGTTTTTGCTGCTTGCTGAAGTGACGATGAGTTCTATGTTTCATAAGAAGTATTTGCAGTGTGCACTGGAGAAAAGCAAGACAAGGAAGTCAAGGAAGAAACAGGACAGCTTTAAATGCAGAAGAGGCTTGTCAGAGCCAGGAGAAATTGGTTAAGGCACTGGCTAGTAGGCCAGTTGGAACAGATAAGGATGAAATTTACCAAGCCCATGAGGACTCTAACAGGGGGCACAGCTCATTTCTTCCCCAGTCCTGCTCCTCTAGGCTGTGGGTGGCAGCAACTTGAAAAAAGGAAGGAGGGAGGGTTTTTATTTCTCAGACACACAGGTGCCCCTCCATTTCTGTGATATGTTGCACATGACCCCTAATTCATGCTGAAATGTGTGTCCCCTCTGGTCTGTTCAGTGCCTGTGACCACAGGAATGTATGAGTGCACGGGGAGGTGAGCCACACTGGGGTAGGCAGGTAACATTTCCAAATAATGTTGCTTTTTATTACACACCATAAGAAGTGGTGGTGCTCTCTATAAGTGCTAGGAAGAGGAGAGCTGACTATTACAAATCAAAACATAAACAAAAATTGCCACCAGAAATAAAGAACAGCTCTACAAGTTCATAGTCTCCTGGAAGAAACAGCTACGTGAGCATGATACAGATGGGGAGGAGTCCTCTGTGTAATACCATGGGTACCCTGGCACAAAGAAATGATGATATTCAAATACAGTTTAAATGCTGATCTATGATTCAACCTCAGAGAAACCTGTTACAACATAGGTTTTCTTTTATAAAACTCTGAGAGAAGTAATTACTTAGAATAAATACAAAACGAAAAGGTCCAAAGGGGTAGGGGTAGTGGGAGGGGCAGGGGAAAGGAAAGAAGGGAAAGGAAAAATGATGAGAAATGGAAAAAATGGAAATATAGGTTTTGTAAATAGGGAAGGTTGGAGGGGGTGAAGGGAGGGCTAGTAATGGGGTAAAAATAAGAACCAAGATGCATCATGTAAAGGTACAATTCCCAATGAGAAATGTAATTGTGTTGTATACTTACAATGTACCAATAAAAGAATTTAATAAAAAAAAAAAGGAAAGAGAGAGAAATGGAGGAAGGAGGGAATAAGGCAGAAAAAAACCAGCTTAGTCCTAAAAAAGTCAAACTAAAATATGTCACAATCATTTGTCAATATAAAAATGAGATTTAGTTTATTTTTAAGGCAGACATTTTTAGAGAATATTAACGTTATTCAATTGACTATTCTACTAGCATAAATACCTGAAATTTTTGCATTGCTTTTAATAGGAACATTTCTTAGTTCATCTGTTCCTCAGACATCTGGAATATCTACCATGTGTACCATGAAGCACCATTCATCCTAAGCTTAAAGAAATAATCTGCATGCAGTGTAGATTTAAGAATATTGAAATGTCTATGTAGAACATAAAGCAAACTTTTAGTTTACTTAAAATATTTATTTGAAGCAAAAAAATTCCAAAGCTGTTCTTTTTATTGACCTTTTGCATAAAATTCCATAAAAGCAAATTACATAGTTACTATGTACCACTCCCCTTTACAGATACATGCTTCATAGTATTCAAAGTAACAGTAACAATGATGCATAAAAATTAAATGTTCTGTACTTATGATCTTGGCACTTTTCATTTCTGGACTCAATACTCAAATCCTGTTTGAGACAGGTCTTCTCACTATTAGGATTTTACAGATGAAGAAAGTAGAATTACACACATTTGGTTAGCTTGTTTCAGGTAAGGCAGCTGGTTAGCGCTTTAGCTGTGTTAAAATCAGCCATTCTCGAAGAGAGGCAGCTTTTTAGAATCTACTGCTCTAGGTCTCAAAAATATTCATAGTTTACTCCTTGTTTCCAACACAATTCTCAGTGAAAGAGCTACTTATTAATTTTCTAATATGAGGCCAGCTTGGTGTGAAGCTTGACAAAAAAATCTCAATTAGCCCTTGCCTTTACCTTCTCTAAGTACAGTGAGCTAGATTCTGATTGGTCCAAAACTGCATATTTAGATTCCACAAACCAAAGGTTAGCTCCTAAAAATCTCTTGTTGTGACCCAAGTCCAGTGTAATAAAAAACCAAAAATACTACAAAATGTTTCTGGTTTTTGCTTGTGTTTTTATTGTGTTTTAAAATAAATATGTTGCCTTATGATTTTGTGTTTATGTTAAAACAACTCTAAAACAACTTTGAACTAGATCTCATTTATGTGTACATATATGTACAACAAAACCTTTATATATACGGAAACTGAAGGTTATTTTCCTTGGAGACAAATAAATAATTAAAGAAAAATAATATCAACTAAATTGTAGTTTATGAAACATGAAATCATCCTTGCTATTTTTTCTCTGTAACAAAATGCTACTCAACATGCAAGTGTGTCTATAGCCTCAGAGATTAATAATTTTTTTTCTTTGATTGTTTATTGTGGTTGCTTTTACTCGAGTAATGAAAACAGAACAAAGCTCCCTGTGTTCAAACAACAATGATTACGTAGTCTTTACAGATATGGTCTGAATCTAATTGGATTTTAATGAAATGATATTTTCTTTGTGATAAGTACATAAAATTATGTTTTTAATTAACATCATAAGGTATAAGCTATAGATACCAAGTTTCAACAGGAATAATATTACTTTAATGTTTTCTTCATTTAAAACAAGACAGAAGTAGGAGCAACTCGGAAGGAAAAGTAATAAATTAAATGGACAGGGAAGAGCTCTGAGCTTTCTCATCCTGGGAGTTTTGCCAAATTGGCAGTGTCGATTTCTTTTCACATTTGAGGCTTCATTGTTTAGTTTTATTTCAAAAGACTTTTAAAGGTTTCTTTTTAATTTTTTTGTTATTAAGTTTTGACAATGTTTGCAAGAGATTGCAAAACCTAAGTTAATTCACATTCTAGCAATCATTTCAAACAATGCTCATTATACGTATTTGACCCTAAGAAAACAAAATTAATTTGTAACATAGGAAAGTTATATTTGTGAAATACAGACAATTTTTCATATGCAAATATTACCTATTTGATTCAGAAGAACAATATTTGATTCTCAGGAAATAAATGTGAGGAGGGACTGGTGGGGGTAAACAGGAGGGGTAAATGAGCAAAGATATCATTTATTAATTTCAAAACTGAAAAAAATACTCTGGGAAGGAAAACAAAGGACAAATTATACTTAAATTAGCTCAATTCGTCCTGCTGACCTTTTGGTTAAGTTGGTTTTTCCTTCTTTTGTTAGTTATTAATAATATTTCCATTATCCACCAATGATTTGTGCTAGCGATCTGCGCAGTGAGCTATGCATTTAGTCATTTACTAGGCAACAAACTAATCACATAGTGTAACCCAATGTTTATGGAATTTTTTCAACTTTTGTCTCTGCTCATGCATTTCTGGATATTTCAGAGACACTTTGAAATATATGTATTCTCCTACTTAGTAGTAACCCTCTCCGAAATAGATTTTATAGGAAAGGGTCTGTGGAAATCTCAGATTTCCCATGGAGGCCAAATGTAAAGTGTGCCTCCTGTTGTATGGCACTAAACAGCTGTATTCTGCCGAACTCTTCTGGCTTAACAACTCTTCTCTTGCAGTGCTTGCGCCACTTCACATAAACTAAGTGAGCATGTGTAGTCAGGAAGCATCAGGGGCCTCCATAAGGCTAAAAACCTCACTTTTTAATGAAAGGAGATTTTCCAAGTTTCTGAATTCATAGAGAATATTTTCATCTCATTCACTTTCAAAATTTTTTTTATTATTATTAGTCCATACTTGCAGTACATAATGGTCACATTTATCATGGGGAGTTGGCACATATGCATGCCACATCTTCATTCTTTTTTGTCCTCTACCCTTCCTCTCCCTCCCTGCTCCTTCCATCTTGTGGTGACCTTCTCTTTTGTAACAGCTCTATCTCCATTCTTTTCAATTATTTTTTAAAATCTCCTTTCCCTCCCACTCCATCCTCCTTCCTTCTATCTCGTTTCCTTTCCCATTTGAAAAAGATCACCCTATTTTCTTTTCTTTTCTTTTTTTAGTTTGCTCTGTATTTATAGTTTGGATTTCTCATATAAAAAGGCCATGCAATATTTAATATTGTATGTCTGACTTATTTCCCTTAACATTATGGTCTCAAGGTACATCCACTAACAAATAATTCAAGTTTATTCTTCTTTATGACAGAGTAATACTCCATTGTGTGTAAGTACCACATTTTCTTTATCCTTTCATCTGTTAATGGGCATATAGGTTGTTTCCAAAATTTAGCTATTATAAATTGTACTGCTATAAACATAGGTGTGTATATATCACTGTAATATGATATCTCTAACTCTTTGGGGAAGAAACCCAGAAGGGGAAAAGGTGGATCAAATAGAATTTTTAGTTTTAGCTTTTTGAGCAACCTCCATGCTGGTTTCCACAGTGGTTGTACTAGTTTACATTCTCCACAATGATGCAGAAGAGTTCTTTTTTCCCTTGCAGTCTCACTAGAAATTGTTATTATTTGAAATATTGATGATAATTATTCTTCCTGGAGTAAGATAGAATCTCAGTGTTGTTTTAATTTGCATTTCTCAAATGGCTAAAGATGTTGAACATTTGGTTATTTATTTATTGGTCATTTGTACTTGTTTTCTGGGAATTGTCTGTGCTTTTCTAGTCTGAAAGAGTCACAGTTACTTTATAAGAGTCTCAAATGTGAAATGAGAATAAATGATACAGACATGAGATTTACATTCAAATAAGGCAAACCAGGGGAGTTCAAATAGTTTTATCATTCAGCATTTCAACTTAATATTTATTGCCAAATATATAGATTTTTAATTTATATGCTATGTTATTTTGATTTTCTACTAGTTGGTTTTGGATTAATTTTGGTTAAGACATAATTTACATGAGTAAAATACATAAATACTGATGAAATTTAATGTGTTTTATACTTGTGTAATCACCCACCAGATGAAGAAAAGGGAAATTTTCCAATAACACCTAAGGCTTTTATCACCTACTCCCAATCAGTAGCAAATTAGAATAATAAATATTCTTACCTTTATCATCATGTATTAGTGTGGCCTTATATGGAATTACCTATCAATGGAGGAATGTAATATGCACTTTTTTGTATCTCTTTTTGTGAGATCTCTTACTCAGGGTTGTATCTCTGAGATCTCTGTGTCAATAATTTCTTATTTTTTATTGCTGTGTAGAATTTTATGAATATACCATCACTAATATACCCAAGTTAGTTTTGATGAGCATTTAAACAATTTCAAATCTGTCTGTTATAAATAGACAAAGATTAGTTTTGACATTTTCATACAAGGCTTTTTGTGGATCCAGATGTCCAGTTGCATGTGGAATGTTGGTGATGGTATCTCAAGGCCCAGAACAAGAAGAAATGCAGAAGAGCAAGAAGGAGGAAGAAGTGAAAGAAGTGGCTGCCACAGCAACCTAAACTCGACCTCACTGTGGTGGGCAGTACAGTGTTTCTCTCCAGGACAGGGAGACCAGGGTCGTGAGATCTGTGATCTCACTGTGGGCACGTGCATGGAGATGAAGCAGAGGTAGCCTCTGTGACATCCATGTGACAGGGACAGCTTGCCATACTACATGTGGACATTGGCAATTCTAATTTATGCCCTTGCCCTTCTCCCAAAATAATGAAAAGAGAAACTACTGTTTTTAAAAAAAGCATAAAAATGTCAACCTTAACAGAAAATAAGTGACCATAATTAAGAATTGACAAAATTAGACTCCTAGGGAAATCAGATATTGAAATCACTTAGAAATAACTATGCAACTACATACCAAATGTTTATAATGTGGAGTCACATACATTTACTATAACTTTCTGTGACAAAAAATATGATACTTAAAAAGAAACTAACCTGCATTAGAGGAGAAGACATCACTTGTTCAAATATGAAACAGTTGGGCTACATTAAAACACAGTTTGAAAATGTGTAGAGTGGACATACACCTGCCTCCCCACCCAGCCTTTTCTCTCTCCCGGCTTCATCACTGAGGAATGGAAACATGATTATGCAGAAACTTAGGTACAGATGGACATACCAACTTCATAAAATTGCCAAAAGCTAGAGAAAACAAAAGCTGCTATCCTCCAGTACATGTATATAAAAATGAATACCTTTATCCAATGGAATACTACTGAGCAAAATTAAAGAAATAAAAATAGAAATTCACCAATATGATGAATCTCAAAAGCATTGCTCTAAGTGAAGAAAGTTTCTCTCAAAATTCTACATTCCAGATGAATTCATAAAATAATGTCACATGAAAAGCTAGGGAAGGTAAAATTCTAGAGATACAAAGAAATTGCTTTTGTCAGACTGAGGTTTATGTATGTGTGTCCAGTACAAAAGATTTGAGGACATTTCTTTGGGAAATTATAAAAACATTATATATTTATATTGTGGTGGTGGTTGCATAACTGTATACATTTGTCCAAACTCAAAGCTGAACATCTAAGAAAAGTAAATATCGCTACTTACAAGTTGTACTTCAATAAACTTGAATGAAAAATCAAGAAGTCACAGGCAAAACGCTATGAGCAAGTGATTGCCAAAGCCACAGTGAGAAAGAGAAGATACTTCATAATGAGTTCAAAATGACTTCACTAATGCAATTTGCATATTTTAAAATGGAATAATATAGGCTTCAATGTTAATTCATTAAAACAGGAAATATATATATATTTGTAATAGACATAAATGAATCATTTGATACTTTTCAACCTGCATTCATTGTATAAACAATTATCATGATGGAACAGAAAATTTCTTACTTCAATAAAATTATCTTAGAAAAACTAAAATAGAATAAAACCACATGAAAATATGACTTCAAATATGGAAATATTTGAAATGTTTTCTTTACAGTTATACTTAAAAGAATAAAAGCCATTGAGAGGATGAAAAGACAAGACATAGACTGGGAAAAAATATTTGCAAAAGACATCTGGGTAAACGATTGGTATCCAAAGTATGCAAAAAAAAAATCCTTAAAACTTGACGAAAAAGAAAACAATCTGATTAAAAGTTGAGCTAAGTTCCTTGCTGGCAACTTACCAAAGAAGATACTCATATTCAGATGACAAGTATATGAAAATATCCTCTATGTCATGTGCTGTCAGACTATAACAATGAGACCCTTCTACATACCCATTAGAGCAGCTCAAACCAAAAGGCTAACAACCCACAATGCCAGTGTGCATGTGTGTGATGGGAGCTCTAGTTCATTGTTGGTGAGAATCCCAAATGGTGCAGCCACTTTGGAAGGCAATTTGTGGGTTTCTTATCTATCTAAACATAGAATCCAGCAATTGCCCTTCTTGCTTTTTCCCCAAAGGAGTTAGAAACTTATGCACACATAGAACCCTCCATGCTGATGTTCCTAGTAGCTTTATTCATAGCTGCACACATTTAAAAGTAACCAAGATTGGGGAAAAAAATAAGAACCGAGATACATCATGTAAAAGTACAAGATCCCAATAATGAATATAACTGTATTGTATACCTAAAATTTACCAATAAACTTAATGAAAAAAAAGTAACCAAGATGATCTTCGTTAGGTGAATAAACTGCAGCACATATAGACAGTGGACTATTCTATTCTCTCAGTGCTTAGAAGAAATGAATTGTCAAGCTACAAAAAGACATGGATGAAACTTGACTCTATACTAGTAAGTGAAAGAAGTCCATCTGGAAAGCGTGCTTACTGTATGGCCCTGATTTTATTGCATTCTGAAAAAGGCAAAAGCCTAGAGACTGTGGAAAGTTCAATGGTTGGTAGGGCTTGGAGGCAGGAAGTTTGACATAGGTGAAGCACAGAGCTTTTTCAAGTCAAGGGAAATACTCTGCATGATATTATAATGATAAATCTTTGGCAGTAAATGTGTGTCCAAGCCCATAGATTGCAGAACATCAAGAGTGAATGCTAATGTAAACCTTGGAGTTTGGGTGACAATGCTGTGTCCCATGCAGGCTCATCAGTGACAGGAGATGTGCCTCTCTGCTGGGGACTGGTGACAGTGATAAGCTGTGCATGTGGGGGAGACAGGGTTATATGGGAAATCTGTGCCCTCTGCTCAGTTTTGCTCTAACCCTAAAACACCTCCAAAAAAATGACAATATAATAATAGAAGAACAAGAAAAGGACAATCACTTCTGTTTATCACTGAAATATAGAGCCCAGACAGCACAACAAGAAAGAAATAAGATGTCTAGGATTGAAAGGATGTGAAAAAGGCATTATCCAGATATCCTGCGCTTATCTAGACAGATGGGTCCAAATATTGCACAAGCAGATCATTAGAATTAATCAGAGAATATAGCTGTGATCCAACTCTGTGGTCTGTAAAAATATATGGCATTGCTATACCCTCATTTTAGGAGGAAAGATGACATTTGCACCTTATTTCTTTAGAAATACAAAAATAGGTACACAACTTCAAGATTGAAGAACAAAGATACTGAGAATATGTGTTCAATCAAGTGGAGGATTCATTTATTTACAAATGTCATCGAAATCCAAATATCTGCAGGTAAACGTTTATGAATATTTCTTAAGAAAATATGTCTTCACATCATTTTGTTTTACTGCTAAACTTGCAGCCGATGAAGCAGTGTTTATCTGTGATCAGTTTGAGCAGCCAGGCATTTATGAAGAGAATACACTATGATGACTGCTTCGAGTCTTTGAGTCAGTATGGCCCATGCTTTCGCAAATGAAATTAAATAGCTGCAAGCTCCAGTTTAATGACCCCTAAGCGTCAAAATTACAACAGCCTAATTTTTATATGGCTGTTTTCTCAAATAAAATTTCAATCTATTATGAATATTCATTTCTTTTTTGACAAACATTTTAGCAAGCTGGAAAAGCAGCGGTTCTGGTGCACAGCATCTTCAAAGGAAAAGAGAGTTATAAAAAATGAAAAATAGTTGGGTCAATAAACCATCTCCAAGCCCTGAAACATTGTAAATAATCCTATTCCTCAAAGTGTTCATAAAACAAGGAAGATACAAAAAAATTAGAACCACATAGTGAAATACCCACCTGTCTTGTCCATGATAGTGATGACTAGCAAGAAATATCTTTCCTTAATCAGATACCATAATGCAAACAGGAAGAAGTGCAGTCAAGAAATAGGCTTGCAAATGAAAATACAGCCCTTTGGAGAACAGAAAATTATGCAAGAGAACATACTGGAGGGAGCTGTTGGCACTTTAGAGAACTAAGGGACAAACAATGTCATTAGCCATAAAATACCAAGTAGCAGGTAGAAAGTTAAAAAGATGTCATCATTAACAGAATGAAAACATCTGATTGTAGACTTCTCGTAGTCACTTGTATGCATTGCAGACATGAGAAACGTCAAGGAGAGATTTATGCTGGGAAAAACTTTGCCTTCATAAGAGGAATAACTTGAAATTGAAAAAGCTGCTTTTTGAGGATTTGGGAATCCGTTTCATTCCTTCTCAGCATCATTACTCATGGTTTGTGATTTTAAGTGCAGCGCTAAAACTCCTCAGCTTGGCCTCCTTGGTTTTCTATTACAAAATTCAACTCGACCTATTCTTCTGCCTCTCAGTTTTCCAACAAGAGTTCTGCCTTCTGAATCCTTGAATGTTTTTGGTTTTTTTCTCTCTTTGGTCCCTAGCACAGAGCTGGAAGATGTTGTTTCAATTTCTGCTCTGATTTTTCCCTGGATGCCTCCAAGGAAGGGTACCTGATAACTCCTAGTACCTCCTATGCCTGCCACTTGCCACTGTGGGACATGGCTGAAGAGTGGCCACCAGGGATCACAGGAAGCAACTGTTGAAACTCAGATAACAAATAATGATTATTGGTCTCCAGTGCAACAGTGCCGAGAGGGGGTGAGACCTTTGGAAGCCAGGGTCTAGTGGGAGGCCCCAAGAATGTTACCTCCTGCTCTCTGGCTTCCTGTCTTGCTATGTCAACTTTTCCTCTCTAACGTGTTCTGTCATTGCAATGCCATCCTCAGTGAATGGTCTGATGTAGGAGCCATCCCCCTTAAAGCTAGAATGTGGACCTCATATAATACCCAGTCTCATGAATTTCATGATCGTAACAGAAAACGGGTGAATCCATTTCCTTTCCAACATGTAATATTCTTCCAACATCCAAAATAACCCAGTCTAGGAGACTGGGAGAGAGCCAAAGTGAAAAGGGACACAATTCTTATTTCAGATGCACATCCTATAGTGAGGGTAGCAGTCAAAACAAAGATAATGACAGAAAAAATATATGATCCACCCATGGATGAAAAACATGGAAAAATTAACGCAAGGGACAAATATAAAGGTGATGTGACCTCTCTGCAGCAAGGAAGGACAATATGACTGGGGCTGGGGTCTGAGCTCGGGGACCCTATCCCTGGAAGGTCTTCCAAACTGTTCGAAGGGTTTTGATCTTCAGATGAGGTAGGGAACCCCAGCAAATACCTTATCACATATTTTTTTAAGTGTTTTCAAGATTCGCTTTTCTCACAATTAGTTTAAGTTACACCCTCTGGTAAGGTTTAAACGGCCTTGACAGACAGAGCTGATGCCTGTATTTAGGAAGAGCACCCCTGTATGGTGCTCAGCAGAGCTGTGGCCCAGGGAATCTGTGTGATACCTGTAAAAGCATTGCAAATGCAAAGTTCAGACTAGTGCAATGATTAAACTCTCAGAAGTTCAAATCAAAATGAGATATAATTTTCAACTCATAAATTAGGTGAAGTATCTTTTTATGAGAGAGATTCTGTGCATGAATAGTAAACAAAGAAAAAATAACAAACAAATTTAGGATGGAAACAGAATTTCCAAATAGGAAATTCTTTCCAAATGAAAAACTTTCTCCCTTTTAGAAATTCATCAACATTTTGTAGGACTTCAATTACTCTGAATTCCTTTATTGGTATAAATTATGAATTATGGATCCATATGTTTATTTTTTAAAAATAAAAAATTAAGTGCCTGCAATCAATTAAATCATTATTATTTACACAGTAAATTCAACAGTAAGTTCTCTGTCAATATGTTGCAGAAAAAGATGTTTCATCAACCCAAGACAATACCAGTTGAGTAGAAAAAAAGCCAACTACCTACCATTCCAATTATTTCTAACAAAAATAAAAAAAGAAAAGTTTCTGAGGCAAAATAAATTACAATGCTTTATAAAAATTATGAAGACATCACCTTATCCCTCCCAAGATAGAAACATTTGAGCCAGAAACATCATCACCACTCAGAGAGATACTACACCAGTAACTGCGGCAAAGTGTTAAGTGTGACCAACTTCTGGCAATGATTTGAGAAGATAAGTACTATTTGAATATTCTCTTAAGTGGCATGGGCCTGATCTCTCTCTCTTCCTCTCTCTCTCTCTCTCATTCTCCTGCTCACTGGAGTTAAATCCTCATGATAGTAGCTTGCAAAGGTGATTTGGAAGGAAGGAGGACAAACACAGTGACACAGCAGAATATGACAGGTGGTCTTCTGATACCCAGTGACTACAGAGCCCTTGACTCACCTACCCAGAGTTTAATGTAGAGAAAAATATACTTCCAACTTACTGAAACTATTGTTATTGGGGGCCCCTCTTCTAAGATAATTGATCCAATATCCTAACAAGTTCACTTCTTGATGTTTTTGTACATTCTCCATTGTTTTTATCATAAGCATGAACAAATTTTTAAATTTAGAACAAAACATGTCAAGTCAATATAATAAGCAGGATACATCTATCTAAATATTAGAATCCTCATTAAGGGAAGGTACTGAAAATTTTGAGCTTACTTTAGGGCTTAAGATTTAAACAATGATATGGGCCAAATAGTTTAATTAAGGGAAATAGAAAGATAAAATATTATATATCATAATCAGATATCACATGGCATGTTATGAAGGAATTTGAGCTTATTTGATCTGAAAGGCCGGGGATGATAAAAAAAAAAAACATAACAAGTGTTAAATGAGAGTAAAATAGCCATTTGGTTTTTTTGTTTTGTTTTCTTTTGTTTCATTTTGTTTTTGTGGTTCTGGATATAGACCCAAGGCTTCACACATGGTAGGCAAGTGCTGTGCCCAGCCCTAGGTATGCTCTTAATAGTATCAATGCCCCAAATTTGATGAATGTGATGCAGAAAGCAAGCGGAATAAGGAATGGCATTTGGTTGCTTAGCCTCTCAAAAATGGAACTTCTTGCCACCAAAGGAAGTGGGGGCTATGTCATAGGAAATGGTGCAAAGGGTAAACTGCTTGGCTATGCAGATTCTGTTCTTGTCATTGATTCCCCTGGAGGCTCTGGACATTCTGTTCTGAGTTTCACCAACTACAAAAATGGGGTCCAAATTGTGCACTGTGTAAGGAACCATCTACTGGGGTGCTCCTGTCTTACTTGGAGAATACAAGCAATAAACCTCACTTCTCCACTTTCATTGACTGTACAGGTTGACTGCAATGACAGGGAGAGAAGGAGTGAGGGAGAGAGGGAGAAAATAATCTATTGAATAATGTCATTGAATAATCCATTTCAGAAAGGTGATTTTTTTTTAAAGCAAAACTAGACACTTTATTGATCTGGACAATGCAGGCAAGCCTAAGTCAAAGTCTGTGCTGTGCTCTGGGATACTTTGCTATTGCATGCGGATCTATGAACATCTACCAAAAACATAATTGCTAAGAACAGTGGCAGTGTGGTCACAGAACCTCCGTAGACACAAACTGCAGATGAGGCCTCCTGGCTGATGAGCTCAGAGAGTCACGTGCCCCAGGGAAAAGACTTTGTCCCCTTTACCATGATTCCACACCTCTCTCCCCAGTTGTGCAGTGCATCTGGACATGGGGCACATCTATCTCACTGAGTTCACAAATCAAAGTAACAAAACTTCATGAGCTACCTCTGAGTATCAGTTTCCCTGACAAGCAGAGACAATGCCCAGGACTTCTCACCCTACAACTTCTACCGACTTCTCCAGCTTGTGCTGGCCTTCATAGGAATGCATGGAACACTTGTAATTTTCATAATTCTAAATGTGGAGAGAGAAAGGGATAACAACTGAAGAAGACAGCTGGGGCAAGTTCCCTCCACCTCTCTGTTGGAAGAACTGTTCAAGAAAGAGGGTGCAAACCTAGCAGTCCCTTGAGACTTGACAAAGGCAAGAGCAGACAAGGCTGGGGAGCACTGCCTGAGATGGTACCATCATCTTGCATTTTTATGGGCTCACATACTGAGGCAGCGTCATCCCCAGCACAATTAACAGCTGTCTCATGGGGCTTTTTGGGAGGAGTTGCTCATCACCCCAACTGGCTACACGCCATGAAGGAAACTGCCCTCTGCTAATTGCAAGAAGTGCTGAAACTCCACTTTGGTTTTGCACAGGTGCTGGAGACTGTAATTCTCTTGTAGAGTGTCAAACCCATAATTGGATACTTGCAAATGCTCCTGCTGGTGATGGTGTCCAGGTTGCAGCTGCTGAGAGTTGGAATGAGTCAGGCACAATCTCGGTAGGAAGCAAGCACACACAAGAGCTCCATCATCCAGATAGTTCACCACCATGTTGTTACTTATATCATGGTCCATTTTTCCCCTTCCTGCTGAGTAGAAGCTGTTAGGAAGGGATTAGAAAGCCTATAACCATAATGGAATACTAGAGGTCACAAGGGTAAGAAGGAACTAAGACTTAAAAGAAATAAGAAGGCAAAGTGGAGAATCATGTGGGAAAGTTTCAGGAGGAGTAGGTTCTTAGTTTAAATTTACTTCTAGATGAAGTGGCCCATCCCCAGGTCTGCAGAGATCTGTTCTCTCTACAAGTCCATCCTGTGGAGAATGAGGGTAGGTGAGCCACCTGCAGGGGCTATGATGGCATCGAGCAGCCTTCGTGAGAGCAGGTGGATAGGATTGGTTCCCAAGTTGTGAGTAAGTTGTGAGCTCAGCATGACCCTGTCAAGACAAAGCCTACCTGGGAGCAGGGAGCGGGGTTCTGGTTTGTTCATCTTACTGATAGATCTTATCTTGTAACCTAGTCATCATTCAGAGAGGGAGAGAGAGAGAGAATGAAAGTGAAGATATCCAGGCAGGAGGGAGATGACTGATGCTAAGCTGGCATGGCCCCCTGCACCAGCATCAGAGCTGCACCTGGCATCTGCTTGGCCTTGCCACAACAAATTGCCACAATTTAGGTGTCTTAAAAACAAGAGAAAAGTGCTGTCTCGCCATTGTGGAAGCAGAATTCTGAAATGGGGGTGTCATAGAGTGTGCTGCTCTAGGAGCTCTGAGGAAATTCAATCCTTGGTTCTTTCATCACCTTTCAGTTCTAGGAATTCCTTCTCTGGGGTCACTGCCACCCCACACTCTCCTCTCTTCAAGTTGGCTCTTCTCTGTGCAGTCTTCAAGCTTCTTCTCTTCCTCTCATAGGGTCACTGGGCATTGTGTTTAGGGCCTGCACTAGTCAATATGATATCATTTTATCTTAAAGTTCTAATTCCCAATGACAGTGTGTTTTGAGGGTTCCAGGTGCATGGGATATTTGGTTGGACCTCAATCCACAAACTACAAGAATATGTGGGAAGACATCGCATCATTTGGTCCTCGCATCTGTCATACTTAGAGCATGAAATCAACAGCTGCCAGAGACAGCTGAGTGCAGTTGGAAGTCTCCTAAACATGGTTTAACCCCAAATCCCACTGATACTTGGGCATGTGAAGTAGTATGAGAGAGATGTGAATTTAGAGGATGTTATGGCTTATATCTAGAAATTCACTCAAAGCCTCACATGGTCATAGGTGGGGAGTTTTGAAGGTGGCTGAATTAGAGTGTGTGAGGCTAGGATTAAGGATGTAATACTGGGATTAATGACATGATACTGGGATTAAGGGTGCCCCACCCAGGATGGAATATAAAAGGACAAAAAGAAGCTGCTTTGCTACTTCGTGCTTTGCTTTCTGCCTGACTTGATTTGCCATGAAGAGTGTGCCATATCACCCTGCCTTGCAGCCAGCCAACCAAGGACTGAAACCTCTACAAAATGTGAGCCAAAATAAACCTTTCCTCCTTTAGCTTTGGGTGTCAGGTATTTTGTCTCACTAATAAGAAAATTAAGACAGAAGAGAATCTTGATGTGAAAAGACATTATTTTTCTAAGATGCTAAATTCTAGTCCAAAACATACCCAATGGAGAACAACCACAGGTATAGACCTGAAGACATTTGTGGCCTTTTGGCTTCACTGTGAAGATATGCATGGCACACAAGCATGTGAATACACACATGCACACAGATATGCACAAATATACACACACGTGCATGCATACACATGTGCACACACTAAGGGAGTTGAGAACTTCTGGCAGTCACATTCATCTTTATATTTCCTGAATTACTCTGTTAATTCCAGAACAGCAGCTTCCAGATGTAAGTATTCATCCTAGCAACTGAATCAGTGTAGTCAAATTCTGTTACTGAAACTACACACATAGAAAGCAAAGATCACAAGCAGAAAATGTATTTAATGTGGTTCACTGGACGTTACATCAAGCTTTGATTAAGAAAAGAAGATTGGGGGATATTAGGAAGCCAAAGGAAGAAAACACAGGGAGAGAAAGGAAAGAGAGAAGGGGCAAAAAAGGCTCTAAACAGTGAGCTATATGGAGAGAATTTTAGTTGAAAAACAAAAATTATCATAGTTTCATAAACCATAATAAAATAGCAATTGATGAATAAAGTTTTGTCTGCAAATAGTGGACATTGGCAAAGCAGTCACTAAACATCAGCCACTGGTTTTGAGAGATTTCATCCTCTCTCTTTCTCTCTCTCTCCCTCTCTCCTCACAATAACCAGTGATTTAATTTATATATACAGAAACTGAAGCACTGAAGTTCAAGGAATTCACTAAGTTGCCTAGAGAACCCACACACAGATTTGAGATTCTGCCTTTAACTGTAAAGTGTGGTGAGGAGTATGAAGACATCTAACATTCAGTACCTCACCAGCAGGCACACATTGACATGTACTTTGGAAAACAGTAAGGCATGAAAAATATATAGGTCCATTGTGACCCAACAACTCCATTCCTAGGAATATCCTCTAGAAAATCCCTTATGCACATAAAGCAAGCAGTGTTTACAAAATGCTCAGAGCAGCCTAGTTCATAACTATACCTACATTGAAAGAACCCCTATGTTCACTGAAATTGAGATCATTAAAGTGGAATGTGTACTCAGAATAAATCTAAACAGTAGAAATAACTGAATGGACTAGATCTGCATGCATGAGAATGGGTTATTTCTAAAAATGTCAGTGTCACAGGACAATGCCAAAATATTTTGTAAAGATCAAATAGGAGCCAAAGTTAATAATATATTTTAGAGAAATAGGTACTAGGAAATCTATGAGTAAAAAGAAAATGAAGGGAGAGGAGAAAAAATCAGCAGTTATAAATGGGTGGGTAGAGGTAGAATTTGGTAGATGTAGGGAGAATCGCAAACTTTTAAATTTGAGACAAATAGTGGGTCCTTGAGGAAACGCTTTATATTTCCTTCTTTCCCTTTATCTTTCCTTTTATTAGATTATATTTGTAATACAGAATTATTGCATTGGGAACCAGTATATATACCTATCACATATTAATCATTTTTCTTTTCCCCTCCAAACCTCTGTTGAAATTTCAGCCTTATTGTGACATTATTAAGAAGTGAAATGTTTCAGAGGTGATGAAGGCTCTGTCTTTCTGAATAGACTGTTCCTTTGATTCATGGATCTATGGGTCAGCTTTGTCCGACAGTTTATCAAGGTGTCTCATGTCCTGCCTATCCCCTGGCATATGATACCAGTGCCATCTTGGGGGAATACAGCAAAAAGAACATCACCACGTGTGGCTCCTTAACTTGGGGCCAGAAACATAAACCCAAATAAACATTTTTCCTTATGATTTACCCAGTCTGTAGTGTTATCAGCAACAAGAAATGAACTAAGAAATACAGGAGCCCATGTATATACATAAACATTGTGTGTGCAATTAATTCCATTTTAATGACTTTTGTCACAGTTCTAATGGCTACAGAGACAAAGATTGTCTAGCTACTTTCTCATTGTTGAGACAAAATACTCAACACCAACAAGTTAAAGGAGAAGTTTATTTAAGCTCAGAGATTTTAGAGGTTTCACTGCATAGTTGATTGGTTCCCAGGCAAGGTGACACAGCAGAGGGGCATCACAGAAGAGAAACAGTCCATGGCAGGGAAAACAGGAAGCAGTGACCTTTCCTCCTTCTTTCTCTTTTTATTTCACCCAGGCTACAAGCAAATTATGTACTGCCACCCACACACAAGGTGAGTCTTCACTCCTCAATAAATCCATTACCCACAGCCAGAACGAGGGTAAACCAATAATTGAACTAATCTAATACCACACACCCATGATCCAGTCACTCTCATAGGGCCCACCTGGGACTTCTTGGGGGGACATCTAGATATGAGCTGTAACATAGATCATCTGCCAGCTGTGTCATCTTCTTCCAAGCACATTATTCCTGGCTTGTGGATGGCCATCTCTTTGCTGGGCCCTCACATGATGGAAAGAGAGTGACAGCCCTTGTATTTCTTCTTTTTTATTACAAAATTAACACTTACTAATTGCAAAACTTGATGAATTTCACTGTGAATTTACATACATGCAAACACTGTGCTTTAATTTTCACTCTCCTCACCACTGCCTTCTCTTCTGTCCTCTCCCTCTTCCCAAATAGTTTCTCTTCTAACTTCAGGCCATCTTCTTCCCCATGATGTTTCTACATATGACAGGAAACATGTTCTACTTACCTTTGTGAATCTGGCTTCTTTCACTTAACATGATGATCTCCAGATCCATCCATTTTCCTAAAAATGATAGAATTTCAATCATTTCTATGACTGAATAATACTCTATTGTGTATACTTAATACATTTTCTTTGTCCTTTCATCTGTTGACAGGCACCTCAGCAGATTCCTTATCTTGGCTCTTGTACAATGTGCCACAATAAGTAGGAGTATGCAGGCATCCCTTTTGTGTGTTGACTTCATTTTATTTGGGCCTATGCCAAGGAGTAGAGTATCTGGATGATATGACAGTTCTAATTTTAGTTTTTGAGGCAACTCTACACGGTTTTTCATAGTGATTGTACTAATTTATACTCCCATTACAGTCCATAAATGTTCCTTTTGGGTTGAGGTAAATATAGTTTTGATTTTTATTTCCTTGGTAGTTAAAAACTTTGAACAATTTCAATATATTTGTTGGCCATTTTTATTACTTCTTTTGAAAAGTGTCTGTTCATATATTTTGCCCATTTATTGATGTTTTATTTGTCCTTTTGTTGATAATTTTTTGAATTCTTTGTATACCTATATTCTGGATACTAATCTTCGGTCATATGAATAGCTAGCAAATATATACTCCCATTGTGTAGGTTGTCTTCTTAATCTATTGATTGTTTTCTGGGCAGAAACTTTTTAATTTGATGCAGTCCCACTTGTCCATCTTGCTTTTATTTCCTGAACTATTGGAGTAATATTCAGGAAAATATTGCATATGCCTATAGCTCTATAAAGAAGTGGTTTCTCTATTTTTTCCTCTAATATGTTTAAAGAAGTTTCAGGCCTTACACTAAGGTCTTTGATCTATTTTGAGTTGGATTTAGGCAGAGTGAGAAATAGGGACCTAGTTTTAATCTTTTTCATTTGAATATTCAGTTTCCCCTGCATCATAAGTTGAAAAGGGTGTCTTATATCCAACTTGTGTTTTGGGGGCCTTGGCCAACAATCAAGTAGCTGGTTTATGTATAGTTTATATATGGGTCCTCTATTTGTTTTTGTCCTGACTAAATAAGTGAAAAACAAAGAGTCATCACCCCATAGGCAACCTTGCTTAGGTTTGCACTACTGCTGAGACAAGGAGAGCAGCATAGTTCTCTGCCAGTGCACTACATGTAAGTATGTGCCACCACTGTGATCAACAGAGGAGGCACCATGTTTGGCCACTCCAGCCTTACTCAGGTAAGCCATGTGTGGAACATGTCACCTCTGAATTGGGAAGAGTTGTTTCACATCCTTCCTCCACCAGGGATTCTTGGCAGGAGAAGAACTTGCCCTAGTATTGCCTGAGGAGATATCCATTCTGCTCCAGGTAAAACTACTCCCACTGTTAGAATGGCTACATAGTGTGTACCAGGTGCTGATGGCCACCTGGGTTACTGAAGTGTGGCCATCCTCATGTGGTTGCCAGAGACAGTGGGTTTATTGGACCCTTTGGACCCTGCTGCAGCATGCACTATGCCCCCAAACCATTAATTACATCCACGAAGCTGTAGAAAGACTGCACTGCAGTACACTAGAGAAACAAGGCCAATATTGCAAATGGCACCAATAGCTCAAGACAGCTTCAAGAGAAAAACATCTCATTCAAAGACCAATTTATAGAAGTAGTACTGATCCACCAGATGCATAAATTTCAACACAGGATCACAAAAATATATAAGAACAAAATAATGTAACTCAATAGCTCAAAAAGAACTTAGTCACTCTAGCAACAGATCTTAAAGAAATTAATATTAACAAAATGCCTGGTAAGTAATTTAAAAGAATGATTGTAGAGAAATTCAACAATACTCAAGAGAATATAGGCAGACATTTGAATAAGATTAGGAAATCAATGAATTATTTCAATATGAACATTAGTAAAGAAATGCATACCTTGAACAAACAAATCTTGAAAATTAAAAGTCCAGTGAGTCACTTAAAAATGCAGTTGAAATCCTCATCAATACACTACGTCTTCCAGAACAACAGAATATCTAACTTGAAGACAAATATTTTGAAATAACAGACAAGAAAAAAATGAGAAAATAGAAAAAGTTAAAAAATAAAGACATGAAGACAGCCTTTGAGACCTCTATATGTTTACTAAACAAACAAATATTTGAATTCTGGAGATACTCCAAAAGGGGAAAAAGGGAAAGGCAAAGTGAGATAATAGGTGAAACTTCCTCATGCTTGTGAAAGATCAGAACATCCAGATACATGAGGCCTTGTGACTCTCAATAAACATCACCAAGAAAAATTTTCATGGTGGCACATTAGAGTCAAACTGTCAAAAGAACAAGAAAAAGAGCGTTTTAAAACTGCAAGAGAAAAATATCAAGCCACATTTAAGAGAACTCTCATTGGACTAACAGCAGATTTCTCAACAGAAACCTCAATGGTAAGGAAGTAATTAAATGACAGAATCCACATTGTGGGAAAACAAAGAACAAAAAAACAAAATAAAACAAATAGGTCAACCAAGAATACTATAACCAGCAAAACTATCCTTCAAAAATGAAAGAAAAATAAAACTTCTCAAGACAGACAAGCAAAAACTGAAGAAATGAATCACCATCAAGCATCCCTTACAAAAGATACTTAAGGAAATCTTACATTTAGCAGGAAAAGAAAGATAATTACCATTATGAAAACACATGAAAGTATAAAATCTACTGAAAGATAGATACACCAAAAAAGAAATAGGAGTTAACAAAGCATAATTAAAATAAACCAGAATGAACAAGGATTGGTTCAACAAGAATATTTAACAATTGTAAATGTATTTATATTCAATGACATTTTATATAACAAATGTTATTAGATCTAATATAAGAGATGAGATCCAATCAACACTGACAACCATGGTGGGAGTTTTTAATACTCTTTCATCAATGGGTAGATCATTTGATCAAAAAATCAATAAAGAAATATCACAGTTAAATAATACTATAGATCAAATGGCCTTAATTAATATTTAAAAACTAATCATCCACCAACTACAGAGAACACGTTCTTCTCAACAGAATATAAAATTTTGTGTAGAGTAGACCAGATATTAGGACACAAAACATGTATAAACAAATTTAAAATTCATTGAAGTCATATCTTGTAACTTTTCTGACATCAATGGAATGTAACTAGGAATAAATGCCAAAAGAAATTACAGAAATTTTACAAATTCATGGAAACTAACCAACACATTACCAAACAAGAAATGGCTCATTAAAGTGCTCAAAAGACAAATTAGAAAGTTCTTAAAACAAATGAAACTGGAAGCACAACTTAACAAACCTTACTGGAGGCTGTGGGTTTAGCTCACTGTTTGAACAGATGCCTAGCATGTTCAAAAAGCCCTGGGATGTAGGGAATAGAGAACTAAGAAAGATTCTTATATCAGTAAGTGTCTATGAAATTAGAATGATTTCAAATAAATAGTTAAATAATGTTTTTCAAAGTCATAGAAAAGAAAGAACAAGCCAAAACCAAGATTTAAAGGGGAAAAAAATCACAAAGATCAAAACAGAAATACATGAAATAGTAGCAAAAATACAAAATATAAGTGAAACAAAAGGTTTGTGCAAATATAAACAAAATTGACATTAAGGTAAATCAACTAAGAAAGAAAGAAGAATCAATTAAATATTAGAGACACTACAGTTGACAACCACAGAAATGCAAAAGATTATTACAGACTTTTACAAACAATTATGCTCCAACAAATCAAAACTCCTAAAAAATGGATAAATTTCTGAGTGTTTATATCCTACCCAAATTGAACACTGAAGACAGAAAATATAAATATTTCAATAATTTCTGGTAAAAATTAATCATAAACAAACAAGGAAGGAAAAGAAAAAAAAAAGAAATAGAAGAAGAAAAGTACAGAACCAGATGGCTTCATTGCTAAATTTCATCATACTTTTAAGGAAAAAATAATTCTTCTCAAACTCTTGCAAAAAATTACAGAGATATAATTCTTATCTCATTTGTCAAAGCCAGGATACTGAAATCAGACAGCACACACACATGCACACACACACACACACAGTTGTAGACAAATTTTCCTATTCAATATCATTGTAAAAATGTAATATTAGGAAGTCAAATCCCACAGCATATCAAAAAAGTTATTCATCATGATCAAATGAGATTTATGCAAAGAATGCAAGGATAGTTCACCCTACAGAAATCAACAAATATAACATATCACATCAACAAAAGGAGAACAATAATTCTGATTATCTCAAGCATGCAGTAAAGGCATTGGATAAAATCTAACATCCCTTCGTGATGAAAATTTTGAACAAATTAAGCATAGACAAATATCCCTCAACATAATAAAACCTGTATGTAAGAAACCAACAGCTAACAAAAACACAAAATATCATTGAAACAATATAGTTTTTAGCTTTCTTTTAAGATCTGGAACAAGGAAACAATATCTCCTCTCATCACACTTATTCAACACAGTGCTGAATGTCTTACCATAGAAGACATACACTAGGAAAGGAGGAAGTCAAATTATTCCTGTTTGCAAGGGTGATATGATTCTGTATATAGAAACATCTAAATAATCACATGAATAGTATTAGGTACTAGGATTAACAAATTTAGTAATATTTCTGGATACAAAATCAACACAGAAGATCAGAAACTATTGGTACGAAAACTATACTGGTAAGAAAAAAAAATCATGATGGGCTGGGGATTTAGCTGAGTGGTTCTGCTGCCTGCCTCTAAAGCTCAAGGCCGAGTTCAATCCCCAGTACCAAAAAAAAAAAAAAAAGATGCTAAGTGTCCCCCAAAATATTCAATAACAGTATAACTTGCATTCTACCTCAGAAACATGAAAAAAAAAAAAAAAAAAAAACCCTGAAAAAAAATCATGAGAGAATTCCTATTCACAATAACTAAAAACCACAAAAAAGACCCCACTCCACATAAAACAAACAACAACCCAAGAGTACATTTAACCAAGGAAATAAAGAATCTTTACAATGAAATTTACAAAATTCTAATGAAATCAATTGAAGATGGTACATATGAAGGAAAGGTGTCTCATATTCACGGATTAGAAGAATTCATACTATTAAAATGTTTATAATACCCAAAGTGGTTTATAGATACAATATAATTCTTATCAAAAACACAAACAGCATTCTTCGAAGAAGTGGAAAAAACAATTACAGAATTCATAAAAAAAATCACAAAAGACCTTGAATAAACATGACACACTTGTGCAGAATGAGCATAGATTGAAGTAACACACTGCACAAAATATGCTATAATGCTATAGTACAGTACTATCAAAGTAACATGGTATTGGCATAAAAAGAGGCACACAGACCAAGCAACAGACTGCAGACCCTAAAATAAATCTCATGTATTTACATCCAAGTTATTCTTAACAAAGTCATCAAAAATGACTTAGTAAAAGGGTGTCCTCTTCAACAAGTGAAGGTGAGAAAAATGGATGTTTATATGCAGAGAAATGAGATTTGGTATCTAGTTTCCATCCTACACAAAAAGTAAATTCAAAACTGAAAACCTCAGTGTAAGACTTGAAACTGGAATTGCTCAGAGCAGAACATAATGCAAACACGTCAAGACATTGGTATAGGCAATAATTTTTTGACAAGATTCAGAAAGCATACGCAACAAAAGCAAGGATAGACAAATGTGATTATATTAAACCCAAAAGTTTCAGAATAGCTGAAGAAATAATCATCAGAGTGAAGACACAACTTATAGAATGGGAAACATTTGCATGTTAATCATTTTATGAAAAAGATCAATATCCAGAATATATAAAGAGTTTAAAAACTAAATAATACCTCAATTCCAAAAATAATCTAACTAAAAATAGAGAAAGGCTGTAAAGAGACACTTCACAAATGAGAAAATGTAAGCGCCCAACTAATTTGTGAAAAAATACTGAATGTTATTAGCTGTCAAGGAAATTCATGTCAAAACTGCAATGAGGTATCTCCTCAACCCAGTTAGAATGGCTTTAACAAAAAGACAAAGAATATGCTGATGACAATGTGGAGCAAGGCAAACTCTCATACTATGTTGGTGAGAATGTAGCACAGCCATTATGGAGGCTAGGATGAAGGTTCCTTACAAAACTTAAAACAGATCTGCCATGTGATCCAGTTTTCCCACTACTGAGATGTTTTACTGGTAGGTATCCAAAGGAACTGAAATGAGCATATCAGAGACCCCTACATGCCCATGTTTATTGGTACACTGTTCACAATAGCTAAGGTATGCAAACATAGATTCCCACCAAAATGGATAAAGAACACATAGAATATTATTCAGCCATAAAAGAATAATGACATCATTTTTCAGAAAAATGAACGAAACTTATATTAAGTGAAATAAGCCAGACACAGACCAATTTCACAAATTTTCTCTCATACACGGAAATTTTTTAAAGTTTATGGAAATATACAATAATGAGTACTTGAACTTTGGAGGGTTGTGTAGGAGGGATATGGGGGAGGTTAGTTAACAGATATCAAGACATTGTAGGAGTAGTAAGTTCTAGTGTTATACAGAACAGTGAGGAGAACATAGTTCACAGTAACCTACTACATATTTTAAGAGTAACTAGAAAAGAAGAGCTCAAAGGATCCAAACACAATAATGATAAGGGGTGGGAAACATTGATTATTCTAACTTGATGCTCACATACTACACACATGTACTGAAATACCAATTCTGAACTCCATATAGATGTACAATTATTATGTGCAAATCAGAAAATTTAAATAAAGGGAAATATTAGCTACCTTGACTAGATAATTTCACAGTGGATACCAGAACTAAATACTGTAAATCATAAAACTTGTACATTTAAGATAAATTATTTTAAAAAGTAATGGTATTAAATTGGCATTGAAGAATCTGAGGAGGTGAGAAGGAAACAATGGCAATAACGTAGTTGAGATGGAACATGACAGATACATATTTCAATAATAAATTATTGAGTGGTATATGTTGTATTTTTTCTTGCTATTCCAATTGAAATTGTATATTCAATTCAAAAACTTGAGAATATCCAGTTTTGACTTTAGTAGCAGGTAAGAGTGAACTGTTTTAATCCACAAAGGGAGAAGAGAAAAGAAACTACAACTGCAAATAGAATGAACTAGAACAAGTCAAAATCATAATGATACAAAGATATAGGAATATGAATATTTCATCAATGCAAAAATAGTTTGGGGCTAGAAGTTTCACTATACAGTTAATAACAACAGTTATTTTCAATATTTTCTTGGAAAAGTTGAAGTTCTTTGGCCAGGGTAAGCAAAAAGCTCAATGAGAGAGTTAATGTGTTTTGTATCACTAATTTCTGATTATCTACAACAAACACTGGCCAAACACTCAGATGTGCTTTGAGGACTCATCTTACAATAATTTCTAGTGATTTTAAAAGGAAAGTTTAATAAAATAAATTTATTATTTTAGTACCTGATGTTGTTCGGATTGTATCAAAATTTCCTGGCTCTGCATGTCAATCTGAATTGCATTGACTATGCATCTAACATTTCACTAACCCAGTCATTAAATGTGGGGCACAAGAGTAGCTCAACAAATATTCCTTGAATAAATATACAGTATAAAATAATCAAGAGCCTATAAGTGTGGAGAGTTGTATTCTAGTAATCTTGGACCTGCCTGTGTATTTTTTCACTTTTTTTTGGTGCTAAAGGATTTGCATATTATCTAGAGACAGAAATTTATACATTTACTACTGTAGACATTTTAAATACAACATCTTTTCCTTCATACTTGTTTCTGCTTAATTTTCAAGGTATAAATTTGTTATGTAGTTTCAAATCCACTGGAAAACACAGTCAAAGACAAAGAAAGTATGAAATGTAAGCAGAGAAAATCTTTTTTTTTTTTTTTGATACCAGGGATCGAACTCAGGATCTTGCGCTTGCAAGGCAGGCACAGCACTGCTGAGCTAAATTCTCAGCCCCTAAGCAGAGAAAATACTTCTGGAATATCAATAACATCTTTTGAATTAATATTAAGTCATGGATCTTGTGTATTTCAAAAGTAAGGAACATTACTACACACTCATCACATTCATGTAAACATTAAAATATCTTTGTAACATATAGACGTAGTGAAACCATAATGACCTTTGATTCTACATGGAAGAGAAGTATGGTGCTGCAGTTAGTTTAATATTTATTTAACATATATTTTTTTGAAAAGAAAATGATTTTTATTAAAAATAATTATTTAAAACTTTATATTTAATAATGTCACAACTTTATCAGAATTATTTTTCAAAAATCTCTTTAAAACTTGTAATTATACATACAAGAATAAAATTTCACGGGAAAGGACCAGATCTTTAAAAGAATGAACAAGGATTAAGGAACTTTGATTAGCTGAGCACAGAACCATGGCAGTGGTGCTCACCTGGACAACTGCATGAATCATCATAACACCCCTCTATAGCCTGTCATACCTTTAGGTCAGAACCATGAGATTCAGAAAAGTGACAGAGCCTGCCTCAGCCACATGGTCAGTCCTAGATAGAAAAAAGTCGACATACTGTCCATTGGAATAAGCCTTTACTTTTTGTGACAAATGTCTGACATCTGTAACAAATTCTGAAGGAAAACAACATGTTAACATCATTTCTATCCAAAGATACATTTATATACATCTTTCTATTATCAATTTTTCTCACAATTTGTGGAGAGATAGAACTAAATTGATAGAGAAAGAGAAAAATTAAATGATTTAAAAGAATAGTATCATAGGCAACTGAGAAGGTGGATATAGGTAACAATTTCATGAAATATTAATTCAGAAAATACAATGAATTAATATAATTTTTATCAAGTGACAAATTCTGATTGTGTTACCGTCTCAAAGTTAAAATTCCAAGGCATCGTCTTCTAAAGTAGAATAATCAAATGAAAATAATAATGACAAATAAATAAATGGCACAAAAATAGCACAGTACATATTTTTAAAGTTTTTCAGAAAAATGAAATTAACAAAGGTATAAAGGTATAAAATCATGGTTGTACACTAAGACCAGTGTTTGTTTCAGCTTACATGAAACATGGAGAGACAGCAATAAAACAGAGGTAAACCAGAAGGCTAAAGTGGAGTGAGGAAGATAAGACCAGCCCAAACTGGCCAGGAAAGGTGTGAACACTGCAAGGAAAGTATAAGGAAAGAACTTCCCTAGAGCAAAAAATAAATAAATTATATATATATACTGCCCTGGGTTGAAAATATATATATGCCCCTGGGTTGAAGTTTTTAAAAATGGTAACATTAAAGTGCAGAGTTAAGGGACTGCTGCAACACCCCTCAATGTAAAGAGCCAAGAATCAAGAACAGCACCTACATGTGTTGATACAGGATTGGGTATTTAGAGGAAAAGTAAGTAAAAGAATGGTGAGTACTGGCAGACGTGGCTAAACTGGCACACAGATTTTTGGTTTTTTGTTTGTACCGGGGATTGAACTCTGGTCTTTGCACTTGCGTAGCAGGCGGCAAAACCACTGAGCTAAATCCCCAGCCCTGGCACACAGTTCTTGATGACAAGTTGCTAATATGTGATTCATCACATGACCTTAAACTAAAAATATCTTCATGGTAATATAATGGACGAGCTGATAAATAGGTTCAACTGAGCTCCTGATTTTTATATTTATACTGTGAGCTGTTCTGTGCAGCTGGCAAGCAAAATCCATCAGTAGAGAGAGATGGCAATTGTTCTATAGATATAATATATTTTTTATTAAAATTTCAAGTTATGGGGTCCCATTGCATATTTTTCCTTCAAATTGTAATTTGCTATTTACTAGATAATTCATCTTGACTTTTGTATTTAATCGATTCTGTTATAAACAGATTTTTTAGTTAAATAATAGTAAAATGTTATTCTTGAATAATTTTGTATTTTATCTTTAGCTTGACACTCTTGTTTTTCCATGGCACTAGATCATATATCTCATCTATACTCTAAACAAATTATATTTATCATTGAATAATGGCCTACTAAATCCCCAGTACTCTGCTAAATTCTTTGCTCAAACAATTTCTAATTCTCAAAACAACTTTACTATATAACAAATCTCTAATAGACAGATGTGGATTGTAAATTTTTGGCCTAAGATTTCACAGAAAATAATAAATGAAATATATCAATTACCATCTACCTAAATCCTTGCCCTTTGCAGACCCTATTAATTCTACCAATTTTAATTTTATTTTTAAAATTAATTCTAATTTAATTTTTATTTCTAAAATATTTTAATTTAGCCCTGCTTAAAAACTTTATTAGTATTTTGCTAGTTGCACATGAATAACACTGAATCTATACATCTTAAAAAGCATTACATTTACTTCAAAAATGTTTGTTGGTTGAAAATAACAAGCAATTTTACAATCTGCTGTTGCAGACTAGGCTACAGACTCTGCATGCTTTTCAGTTCTTAATGTGAGAAAAGAGCTGATGGCCACTCCACCAGAAGGCTGAGATCTCCAGAAAATTCATTGCTAAATATTTAGTAGGCTTCCTGGCTTTCTGAAAATAAAAAAAATAAAAAAATAAAAAAAAGAGCAGTGAATACTGGCCTCAGAAACACGTTGGCAGTGAACTAAAACAGATCTATCTAGGAAGAGATCAATATTCTGATGGCCCCCAGGGTAGGCATTCCAGATTTATCTAATAAATGCAAATGCTAACTTACACTTGAGTTTCGGATAAAGAATGGATTTTTTTTTTTTTTTACTATTAAGTATATCCTATTTAATCTTTGGGAATAATTACACTAAAAATATCATTAGCTGTTTATCTGAAATTCTATTCTAAGAGAATGTCTTGTAACTTTTCTGACAAATCTACAGTAGAAGCACTGTTTGCCTAGAAGAAAAGGAGGGAAGCATAACTATAAACTAGCAGAGATCTCCTGAAAACTGTGCTGGGAAAGCATATTTTTAAACATACATGACAGTATCCATATTCTTAGGTAAAATGCTTCTGCTTCTACTTTTGAAGGGGTTAGAAGATCCCATTTTACAAATTCAGAGCAAACAGATTCCTGATGAATGGTTATTGGCCAAGGGCAATACAAGAGAGGTTGGGAGAAGGCCAAATGGAAAGTTAATGAATCCTTAAATGAAGAAGTGGTTGGGGGATGCAATTGGCAAGATGCTCTTCTGATCCATGAAGGAACTGTGCAACAAGAAACTGAAAGGTCTTTTCTTTAAGCCGCCAGTCCTTGGGTTTGCTACAGCACAATCTTAACTGTGTTTAAGAAGAGCTATTTCAGTTAACATCTTTTGGTTCGAATTCTCCGCAGGTTTGTACAGTTTCTTAGGGACCATTTGAATGCATAATTTACAAGTCAGTGTAGGGTTTTCTCAGTAGGCCGATATTAATGATAAAAAACAAAATTGAATACAGTGGTAGTTATAACAGCCTTATATTGTGTATATCACCGTGAGCTTAATCACTTTGGCTCTAGCAGCATATTTTTCATTTAAACACTCAGTTCAAACTTCAAAGTGCAAATGTAATACATCTGTAACAATTCATCCAGGAACAAGAAATATTATATATTATTTTTATCTTTATAACCATAGAACTAACATTAGCATGTACTAAAAAATAAAAAAGATCACTCTGAAAGTGCTGTATTAAAAAGGGTGTTTCTAACCATAACTGAATATGTGCTCCTCAAAATAAAAGGAAGCTAAAAGGACAGCAAATTCAGCAAATATCAGTTTGAAAAGGAAAACTTTTACTGGCCACTGCTCAATAATGCAAGTATTTGAATTGTTCAATCTGGGCAATGACACAAACACTTGATTGGGGTTGGTGGAGTAGGTGGGATGTAAGTTATATTTTGCTCTGCTCACTTGCTCTGCTAAAAACTGGTTGAATCAATTAAGGGGAGAGCTACTTCAAAAAAATTTTAATGAATCTCCTGACAGCATAACGTAGATATATATTTTTATATGTAAATGCAGTACACTGAAAAAAAATGACATTACAAAAGAAAATCAGTAGGATTTGCAACAGTATGACTGAAATAACCTAACTTCACTATATTACAGGGGTTTGCTCTTGCCCTGCTTCTTGCCCTGTCCTTGATAATTGCATCAAGCAAAGCATGGTCAGTCCTGGACTCTGCTGCCTGATACTTAGCAAGTCCCTCACACATTATTGTAGAAGATAGGAGCTCTGTGTTTGTTGAATGACTGGATACACAAATTATTAAATAAATTATATGCTGACTTTGTTCCTTTGCCAGTACTGATGTTTTTTTCCAGGCTAACTCAGGGAAAATTAAAAGGTAGTTAGATACATAACAAGAGGTCCTACATTAGTAATCCAAGCTGTTGTTGAAATGACCTTCTGTAATGTCTAAATCTAAACTGCAAATATTTCATTAACAATGATTTCCTTTAGTTATACACCTCTGATTCCATGATATTATTCAGACACTTATACAAGATACATAAATGGATGGATATATAAATAGATAGATAAAATCTTCCTTTCTAAATACACTATTGGGGGTCATAATTATTTTTCTAAAAGCTAACTGGGATGCCCATTCACTATATTGCATCTGAACATTTGAGTATCCAAATATATTCATATATAGATTAGGGATCCCAGTTATGTCCAACTGCTAAGACTGGCTCTCATTCCTGGCTTGTACCTGGTATTAGGTAAAGGTGACTGTTCTCTCATTCTTGAATTCCTTTTTCATTTGCCTTCTGAGATCTCCCACTTTCCTGGAGTTTCTCCTACTTCATTAACTATTCTTGATTTCCTTTGTTGAATACTTTGTCTTTTCCCAAACTCTGACTATTGGAATTCTCTGGGGCTCAATATTTAGAAATCTTTGTGTCTCTAACCGATTTCTTCCTAGGTCAAAAGCTACCAAAGTTTCACAGTTTTCAACACTTAGTTTCTCAGTAGTATTTTTCAAGCACCCTGAAGCCACAAGAAATATCTGAGACTTCCACTTAGGAAGTAGTTAGATGCAGATGATTAAGTATTCATGTGTAGGCTGAAAAATGGTCCTGAAGGGTACCTAGATCTGAGTTCCTAGAGTCTATGGAAGTTTTATTTATATAACAAAAGTGACTTTTCAGATACGCTGACTCTAAGCTTCATGAAGTTAGGAGATTATCCCAGTGACAAACTATTACAATTGCACGGCTCCCTAGAAAAGGAATGAGGGTTAAAGCAGGGCAAAGGGTGACACTGTGATGGACACAGAGCTTTGAAGATGCTGTGCTGCTGGCTTGAACAATGGAGGAAGGGCTCGTGGGCCAAGAAATGCAAAATATGCAGTCCTAGAAGCTGGAAACGGGGAGGAACTGGCCCCTACCCAAGAGCTGCCAAAGGAATGTGGCCATGTCCATGTCTTGGCATCAACCCAGTGAAGCTAACTGAGACTTCTGACAGCCAGAATGGTAAGGATATGATTTTCTGTGTTTTAAATTGTGATAATTTGTTATAGAAGCCATAGAAAACCAATAACTATCCTAATATCTTCATAATCATGTTTTTAAAAACACAAAACATTAAAGAAAAATGATATTGTGGTATTCCCTTTACTATAAAAGAAATATATCAGATTAGGAACTCATAAAGAGAAAAGGTACATTTTGGCTCACAGTTTAACAAACTGTAGTCCAAGATGTTCCTGGGAGTTTAAATCTGTGCTGATGTAGATCATCATGGTGGACTGTGAGGTGGGGCAAAAGCACTCACTGCACAACCCGTTAGAAAAAGAGAGGAAGAGGAAGGGGCTGTGGTCCAACAATTCCCTTCAAGGGCATGGCTCCAAGGACCTACAGACCTCCCACTCAGCCCTGCCTCTTAAAGGCTCCACACAATCTTTCAGAAGTGTCACTGAAAATAACATTGTCTTTGATTATTATGTATTGAAAAAATAGAAAAGTCAGCCAGAGATAGTGATAAATACCTGCAATCCCAGAACTTTGGGAGCCTGAGGCATTAGGATCACAATTTAAGTGCAAACTGAGCAATTTAGTAACTTCAGAAGACCTGAGGAAAAAAAAAAATTAAAAATGGGGCTAGGGATTTAGCTCAGTGAAAAAGCCCTGGATTCAATCCCTTGTACCCCAAAGAAGCATCATTCTAGGGAGCAAGGCTTTACCATGTAGGCCTTTGAGGGACATTCAGTATCCCAAAGAAAACACACATACACACACACACAAACACACTTCTTCTGTAGCACTCTAAGGCAATATTGTTATATTCTTCAAATTTTCTTGTCTTTCGCTTATAAACTTTAGTCCTTTCTTAGAAAAACTTTTCTGTATTATAAAGAAATTACTATACAAAGCACAGCCTTTGAAACAACTTTCCACGTATAGCCCAGTTAGATTAGTATTTCAGTCCTACTTCTTCTGCTTACCAGCTACAGGACTGTGGCCCAGGTGTTTGAGCTCCACCCCTCAGTTTCTTATGAGTAAAATGAGAATAAATGCTGGTGTTGACCTCAGATAGCTGTAAAGAAGGGAAAACTGCTCACAGGAGGGCTTGGCCACTCCAGGATGTCTGGATGACCAGGTCACCTATGACCATCATGGTTTATGTCTGTTTTCCATCTTTTCTAAGTGTACATTTTTTTGTTCCCCAAAAAGAAATGTTTGGAAAACAAATTCTATCTACAAATTATAGGACACACTAGCTATAAAATTATTTCTTCCTTTTCCTCCTCATCATCTATAGAAAGCCCCAGATCAAATCTAAAAAATAAAATAAATAAAACTAAGTAAACAAGTACATTTGGAGTTGTTCTGTATGCCCATAAAAAATGTAGAAAACAAAGAGAATTTCTGAACTTCCCTAAAGCATGGAAGCCTGACATGAAACAAAGCCAGAGAGCTCAGAGGAAGGAGCACAGGGCCTGGGCAGCAAGCACAGAGGGTTCCAGCTGGAAAGATCTTCTTCTTGTGCTGGGAGGAGAGGGAATGTGCTACAGATAGGGCTGGTGAGATGCACAGAGCTTGGAGGGACACCTTGGAAGTGACCCTATCCACTCCCTTTCATTTTGCAAAAATACCTAATATCTGATTAAGTGACTTACTTGCCAATAAGAGATGAGGATTGTCTTCGGGCCATTTAGTCAAAATATCTATTTTTCTGTTATGAAAGAAGGCACGTACAAAGGAAAACCAAAGAGCATGCTAACGTGTTGGGTGAAATAATAGCGCAGCCCATTCCACTTTTGCCAAACAAGGGTGGCTTGCTGCTGAAAACTGTATTTATATCCAGTGTCAGCACTGGCAAAGTGCAGCGATGTTTACCTTCATTCAATTAGTAATGATTGTTTACATTTGCACATTACATCACTAATGAAGTGTCCCATTACTAAACTGAAATTCCTCCATGAGATGCTGTAGAATTTACACTTTGTGATAAAAGGAATAACATAATACAAATAAATTCCTATTTACCAGGAGACTCCCCTGGTCTCTAAATCACATCTCGCTGGGTGATTGAACTAATTTGATTCAGTGCAGTATTTTGTGGCTCCACAGTGTCTTAGAAAAGAAGGGTTGGGCTTAGTTCACCTCAGCAGGCACCACATGTTATCTTTAAATCAATTTATTGATTTAGGAATTGCTTGTTTACAAGCTATAAGGGAGTGGTCTACAGACTTCTGATTCATGTTTCTATCTCTGTATCTCTTTTCTTTGCCAATCATAAGGGGCCTGAGATATACTATCAAAAACAATTTTTTCCTCAAAAAATGAAAAGCACAGATGGCTTCAATCATCAAACTTGCCTTTTCAAAATTTATCAATAGGCTTCTTTGTTTCAGAGGTGGCAGAAAGCTTTACTGGTGGAAAGATAAAGTGGTTCATGTCACAGTGGTAATCCATTTTGTTCCTATCTGGTTACTGCACAGGAAAATGTCCTGAAATGAGGGTATTGGTTAGTAAGGTGTTTCCTTGCCTGTGTTTTGAATCTCAGTGGATATGCAAGAAGATGAAGGGTGACATTAGTATAATCTACACATGAATTTTAGCTTAATAATTGACTTAATGTGTGGCTTAATGTGCCCTCCTCCTTTTCATTTTCCACTGATCTGTATATTTTTTGAGAAATTTGTAATTCTTGCTTGATTTATCACCATAGACTTATGCGAATAATGAAGAAGAAATGGAACAATTTATTTTTTTAACATTTTAGTTATATTCTCCTCTGGAAGACATATTTGGAATATACTTCTTGCAGAATATATTTTTTTGGTAATTAGCATATAAGAAGAATTTATAGGAAAACAAATGTTCTAACCCCACTTAGAAACAGCAAGATACAATATGTATATGTACCACTTCTTCAAGATGAATGTAATCATTATGTATCACAAATATACACTAATGATAATGAAAAAATTAAAATAAGAGAAATAGCAGTGCTCTTAAGCATGCTGTCCATTCCCCCGGTAATTATGTTTGTATTGAAGTTGTTCTATACAATCACATTTTCCCCATGAAGATTATAGAGATATTTGCAAGCCAAAGCCTTTCATGTCTGTACAAATTCTGAAGTAGCCAAGTCCAAACGAATGATGCGTTCTTACAGTTAGTGATGTTTAGGCCACCACTCGGCCAGCATTTGCTGGCTGTGTTCTGTGTGCTGCCTCCTTGGAGCCGGGAGAAATCCGAGTTGGGGAGGACACTTTCGGAGAATGTATATTTTGAATGAAGCTTGATATTTGGACCTCTTTTGCCCGACTCCTCTATAGATTCTAGATCCTATATATGGTTGGGGCAATTCTGCCAAAGCCTTCCCTTCCGCAATCTGCTAACCTAATCAAACATTTGCTCTCCTGAAACAAAGATGGAGCCAGGAAACTTTCTCTTATATTTCAATTGCCACTTGAAACTGAAGCCTCCTTCTCTTCTGGATCATTTGAATACCTCATTTATAGTTGGCATTTACTTGAATTCATAATTCGTGACTCTTTAAAAATCATATCGAGTCCTCGTGGAGAGCAGGGGTTTTGGTTTCTGACAGGGAGCCCGCCAATGTGCTCAGTACAGTTCATGGCAGATGCTAAATCCAGTTTATAATGGGTCAGGCTGGCACCCTTTCTAGATGGCGAGGATGCAAAATGTTCCTGTCGCCCCCCCATCAAGGATACAATTGTTTCTAAGTTTAAGAGTTGAACACATCATTAAACGCTGCAGCATGTGACATGATGCGGGTCTGAATTGCTAACTTAATATTTAGCTACCAAAATTCAGAGACAAACACCTTGCTACGCCCTCCAGCCTCCACAAATAGCCACATTTGCTAATCTTTCCCAAAAGGTCTCCGTGGACAGAGAAGAATGCACAGTTTTAATTTGCTAATCACCCAGTTGGAGAAGGGCTGTAGGGGGAGATGCTAATCGGCTGCAGACATCTGTAATGACCCTTGGACAAAACTGAGGAAAACTAAATCAAAGCTTTGACAAGGGCAGGAGAGCGGAAACAGAAGCCCTAATTGTGGCTCTGTGAAGTACTCTTTCCCCTTTTGTGTCTTTTGTAGGGAAATCGCACAATACTTTATAAAGTAACTTTTAAGGACGGAACCAAAAATGACTTTTTCCATCTTTGAGGATAAATGGTCAGACTTGATCTGTGAAATAAGTGAAGAAGGATGACATTATGGTGCAAATGTAGCAGACAAAAGGGTTTGGGCGCGCTTTTGCCAGTTAAATTTGGCTAACCTGCAGAAAGCCCATTGTCAGACCCGGCATGCTTCACTGAGTTCTCTTCCCTCTTTATGGTTAAGTGAACCTGAAAACAATGACAAAGAAATATGCACTGAGTCATATATTCTAAGAAATAGACTGTACTCTCCTCTAATCGAAATAACGGCACTTTAATTCTTGGATTTTCCACATTTTCCCTGGTAAAGCCCCTATTTGCTTCCTCTGAACCTTAATCAGTTCCTGCATTTCTTCCAAGGGGGGATTCCACAGGACCTGCCACTGTAGCCCTTGAAATATTAAGATGAAAACAGCAGGCGAAAGGTAAGTCGGCTTCCTTACAGCACTTTGAGTGTCTGTTTCTCTGCTGGCAAAGGTTGGAGTGTTCTTGCTTGAGAGAGAACTTTTGCTTAATATCCATCCTGGGTCCCTCAAACTTACTCTTGTTGCTGATTTTTCAATGGCTGGTGTATAGGAGAGGGAAAAAAGTAAAAGAAAAAGAAAATTTCATGGCATTGAACTAAAAAGCCATGGGTTTTGCACTTAAATATAGTTACTTACTGACAGGATTGTCAGAGGGGAAAGTGAGAGTCTCAAAAAGGAAACGGATTGAGGAATAGGTTTGTGGTTTTCCTAGCTGCTGAAGTTGGCTTTTTTTCTTTTGCAATTAGCTTGTTTTTAAGGATGAAACTCTTTTGTAATTTGCTAATGGAAAAATATAAAGCATGGTCTGAAATCACAAACACCTGCCCATTATGTGAATATTTTCTCATTCTTCCAAGTTGATTTTTCGTGTGCTTAAAATAACCTTTAAGAAGGGCATTGTAAAGAGTTTAACTTTAGACTGGCCTCTAAAAACACCCTGACTTCAGAGAACTTGAATTTTTCCCGTAGCAGCAGTTGTTAAATTCAGCGGGAGGGATGGCTGACATGTGAGGAGCCTGGTGATTGCCCTGTGAGAGTGGAATCCTTGAGAGCGGTCTAATGGAGTCTATGTCTCTACTTTTCTCTCCCCACAGCAAGTTCTCTGCTCCCTAATATTGAGTTTTTCTTGTAAGAGGAAAGGCAGTGAACTTTCTCTAAAACACTTGCTAAAAGTGTCCAGTCGATAGTGCAGTGCAGCTCCCCTGCATGCTCTTGAGGGCTCCTTCCCTCCCTGATGTTTTCCAACTTCAGCCCACTCAGCAGGTGTCTCTCAGCACAGGACTTGAATTAGTAGTCTCTTACCATCTCCAGGAAATGCAAACTCTCATTGATCTCTCTCTCTCTCTCTCTCTCTCTCTCTCTCTCTCTCTCTCTCTCACCTGCTCACATGGCAGTAAGTGGAGTTCTTAGATGAAGAAACTCAAGTGTAACACTTCTCACCTTTTTAGGAGTTCCACACCTCTCTGCTTTGAATGAGCAAAAAACAAGAGTCTATAAGTATTTCAAAGGCTGCTTAGGGCTCTGCTTTATTAGAAAAGACAGCCTTTTTAAAAAAGTAAATATTTCTTAGAGATATATAAAAATGGTGAGATTCTAATTTTGTAGCAAGTTATTTTGCTGTCCTGTGACGATCTGCAAAGAGAAAATCAATTCAGAACTAGGAGACTTTTAGGAGCACAGCATCTCAAAGCACTATGGCACCTGTGTGTGGTACCCTATGCAGTTCTGAAGGTGCAGAATCCAAACCCAACACCTGCATTACCATGTTGATCAGAACAGGGTCAAGAAGTGTGCTTGACTTGCTGTTACTAATCTCACCTGGGGAAGAATAGGTTTGCGTTGAAGCATAAAGGACAGAGAACATGCTGACGCCATGTTTTGAACTCATAGGATTCTGCCATCTAAAGGCTGTTCAACACCTTTTCAAATACAAACCATAAAAGTAAATAACACACATAATATGGTTGTTTGAGAACAATTGATAGAACTATACATATTCACAAGTGACTGATGATATGTAGTTTTAATAAATCTATTGTGGATATAAATCATTTTTATAAATTGGTGAATTCTCTGGTACTTGAATGTGACTAGCTATCAAGGAGGAAAAGGTCACAAAAGTGATTCATTATTTCATTGTGTGGAATTAGGAATTCAAGGAATATCCTGGCCACATCTTAGGAGCTTTCATGATAATCATTTATGTTGAAGTCTGATATTTTCAGTTTTCTGAATAGAAAATTAATTTAAAATAGTACCTCAGCTAAAAATATTGGATAAATTGCTATTTGTAGTTTTTTTTCTTGCATTTTTTTTGATATCTGATAATGATGGCTAGTGAAATTTTCAATAGGCAAAGAATATGAGGGAAAAGTCTGTAACTTTAAAAAACATGTAAATTCTACAAAAGTCAAGTACTTTAAAACAATTCATAGATTTTTTTTTTTTAGAGACAAATAATTTCTATTTCTTTTTCCACACCTGTCTACACAATGCCAGATTTTAATTTGGGGGCTCTTATACATGTATAAGCAAGATTAATGAAATCTAGAATGGAAAGAAGTGGTTAGCAAAACTTCCAGTTTTACATTTCACTTGGGTAATGCATTGGTTCTCTTAAAAATTAGTGGGAATCAGATGATCCGCATCCTGGGGCCTTGCTCTGGGGCAGATGCTGTCACCTGACTCCTCCCCACCTGGGTGGGGCTCAGACACCTTCCCAGTTCCCAGCACAGCTCAGGTCTACATATTTTACGGGTGTACTGACTTGACTTTGTCAACTACATTTTCAGATTCTAACTATTTTAATAAATAAGGAAACAACCACTGAAATATTAACTACAAGTAATTCCTACTGGAAAAACAAATTCACGTTGCATTTTTAAAAATTGTTCTCAAACATTTGGACCTAAAAATGGAAAAATAGATATTTTATTCAGTTAACTGATATTTCGCAGTCATAAGTGTATTTCTCTGCGTGTCTACATAATATTTTCCACAAATCCAAATACAAAACTGTTATACAAGATGCCTATGTATGTGCAATTATATGAATTTTTATGACATTGGCATCTCTTGAAAGTTCCAAAACTACTTTCTTAAGGTTTTAATACTGATTAAACACCAAGTAAATGATCCAGGCCAGATCACTACTCAACTTCTTTGGTAAGAAATGAATGGATCCACTTATACTTAATTATTATCGTTAAGGTTTAATTAAACTAGAATGAATAGGAATAAATCTTTTTTTGTAATCCCTATGTAATCTTTTGTGGGTTTCATTCACTACATTATTTTTTAAATAAATTATACAGCTATAACTTTGTTTAATTTTTTTTTCACATCAGAAGAAATACATAAATAGGTATTGATCTTTGTGTGTGTGTGTGTGTGTGTGTGTGCGAGGGCGCGCGTGCACATGTGGTACTAAGGAGTGAAGTAAAGGCTTTCCTACTGATTTACATCCCCAAACTTTTCAATTAATTAATCAATTTTTATTTTGAGACCACCTTGCTAAGTCACCATGTTGTTCAGGCTGGGCTGCAACTTGCAATCCTCCTGCCTCAGCCTCCCAGTGTGCTGAGATTACAGGTATACACCACCAGGCCTTGTTTTAATATGATTTTAATTCACATGTAGATTATCTATCTGGATTGATATCTCATATGAAAACAGGAATTTTGATTAGCTCTACTGTTCAAAATTGTATACAGTATAAAAACTTTGTGCTTAAAGTGAAAAAGTTAACAGTAAAAATTAAGACATTTCTCAGTTTCGATTTGTCTGTGTTTTAATTTGTGTTATTGATATGACAAAAATACAAAAGCCATGTAGTTTATACATTTGCTTTTTAGTATTCATTAGGGTAAAACATTCTTATTGAAAAATAATCAGGGTACCCTCTTTGTTCTTATCATATACAACTAAATATTCAAAGAATTCAATAAATCACATGCAATGCAGAGAAAACTTATTATGGAACAGGAAATATGTGGTTAAATTAAATGAAAAGTAGTTTCCACTTAATGAAACCTGGGCTTTCCTTACTTTTAACTTTCAAGTGTATTTTGTCTTTCAAAGAAGACTTACTCTATGTGGTATTTAAATGATCTAATTCATTTCTTTTGAGCTATTGTTCATTTATTTTATTCAATTTATTTTTATAATTATTTTATAATTAAAAATATTCTTGCTGTGTGTGAGAGTGTTATAAGTTGAGTAAAGCAAACACTAACTCAAAGCACAACATTAACTTCAGACTGAAACTAATCATAGGACATTATAATCTTGAAGCCTGATTCATAAGGAGGTTATTACAGAATGAATAAGTTGATTATGATGGAAATTTTCTCTCCTGGTGTCATTCTGGTCCTCACTTGCCTACACTGCAATAGAACTTCGTTAGCAATCATGTTCTTCAATATTTGCTGGTGTAGCAATTCACAATTGAAGTCTCAACAGTGATAGTAACACTTAAATGAAATTGTTCTACATAATTTCATGATATATGAAACAGATTAAAATAACTAAATTACTTTAATATATCCCATTAATGTTTGAGATATCTTGATATTCCTTTTCTTTTTAAACTGTATAAAGGGTAATTTCTGTCCTGGCAAAGCAGCATTTCATGAAGGAGTGGGTGGGGTGGGATCCAGGTGCTGAGAGAGAGGACACTGGCCAAGAGATCAGAAGCTAAGGAAGGATTGAGGGCAAAGAAAGGCAATGATAGTATCTATACTATACTTTTCCTCTGCATCTGTGGGTTTGAATTAAGAAAAATTAAATGTGCAAGACTTCACTTTATAATTAACAATTGATTAAAACCTTAAGATCTAACTTTAGGGGAAAACATTTGTTTTCCTTCATAATTTCTCCATTTGGGAAACAGAGATTTCAAGAAAACTATTCCTTACTAATTTTCCCAGATGCATTGGCAATCCCAGCGGCCCTGGTTTATGCACCTCCCATGTGAGCAACACTTAAAGGTGGAAATATGTCCTGCCCTTTGAAAAGGAGTCCATAGTGGGGACTTGTCTCCTCTTTGTACAGCTCTATTACAATTGAGTGGCTACTTGCTGCTACTCTAATTTAGATTTATAAACAAGCAATGGCACCAATATTAGTATGCAATTAGCTTCACAGTAACAAAAGGAGCCTGAGCATGAGAAGAAATTGAGAAACAGGTAAACTGTGAGTGTAGCTTAATGTAGGTAGAAATGGAGAAACAGGAGGCTTTATTTCATGAAGACCTAAAAATATGAGACTTGCATGGTAAGTTGAGGACATGACATGTCTTGTCCACCTAGGAGGCCACCTTTGGTGAGTCAGAGACATTTGCCTTGACCTGAACATCAAAGACAAGGAACATCTTTCCATAGTATTAAGAACCCCCCATGAAATCATTCTGCAAAAATGCACCCGATTCTCTTCTGAAGACATTTCTATTTCTAATTTTGTTCATTACTCACATGGCAAAAAGCAAAGTTATTTTAAAATCCAGCCTTTGTATGGGAGAGATTGATGAGCACACAGCTTTTCCAAATGAATATATTTCTGACATTAAAATGATTTCTTTATATAAGAAACATTTATAGGAAAATGAACTCAGTTAGGTGAACTTGACTTCAGTGGAGAAAATTTGGATGGCAAGCTCTGTTCTGTAACTTTCCTGTGTTTTGAGCATGCCAGGGGATAGCTCGGCAAGGCTGCCCATGTTCACACAGTGGCTGTCCGGGAGTTTTCCCCATGTTCTTCTTGGCTTGGATAATAGTGTGATTCCATGATACTTTCCAATATTTAACTTTTTACTGCTACCATAGCAGGGTTTTCTTTCCAGTAAAATTAGATTTGTAAAAGATGGGAGTAAAAGGGGCTCCACATGTGTGTGCTATACAACAAATAAAGTAATTTCCTCTAAGGCTGTGATATTGCCACTTACCTTAGCAGTCTTGATTCTCCTTCAGAATGGCAGTTGCTTAGGACTTAGAGCCACAGAAAATATAAAATACCTATGGGACATATTCCAGCACTGTACATTAAATTTGAGGATTTTACATGTGATAAAGTATGTCAGTGTTGCTTACAGGGAATTCCAGTGATACCTCAGCTTTCTTGGACTTATTATAAATCCTTTGTTGGAATTATTGTGGCTGGTTCAATAATTCAGATTAGCCCTCATGTTTATTAATGCACTACATCTGTGCAAACAACATGTCAAGCAGAGAGTTTATTGTAATTGCCTGAGCAAACAGAACCTGAAAGAAGCAATTTCCAGTTACAATGTGCTATGACAAGTAATGAGGTAATTGGCATTCTGTCCTGATTACTTCCACCTTCTTTTCCATCAGGTCTATATTGTGTGTGATAGATAGTTTTATAAGAAATGAAGGTGTTTGATAATATGGTTCGCTGCTGCTTAAGGTTAGTGATTAAAGACAATCATCATTTTCTCTCAGAGATCTTATTAGCTTTAACATTATTTATTCATATGTGTAAGGATGTGCCCAGGACCATCTCCTTAGTATGCCGCATGCTGCTAAAATGCAAACGCAACTGCCACTGAGTGAAGGGAGAGCGTGTTCTAGGTTTGCATGCAGGATGGGGCATCGTGACTTTCTGCAGATGAAATCAACGCGTGAACAGTGTGGGTTAGAATAATGGCTTTGAGCTTGCGTCTGCAGCCAACATTCACCTGCTTTAGAAAAACAGAAGCAGCATGATATTTAAGGGCAAGATGATCATTTGGTGCTGAATCCTCATTCTCAGAATTTTATAACTCTCTACACACGTTACCCTTTGCCTGCAGCCTGTGGTGAAGAAAAGGGATGGAATGCATTATAGAACCAGAGCCATCATTCATGGCTTACAAAGCTTAGGAATCTCAGACTTAGAAAAAGAAAGAAACCGAAATAAACAGACATTATTTGAGGAAAAAGAAATATATTTTAAATTCAAAGGCATCTCCCCTTGTCAAGTTAGATCTTTCATTCTTGACATTTTCAATCTTAGAATTTTAAAACTTCCAGTGCCGTGGAAGGAAACAAGTAGCCGGGGTGTGACTCTTGCTCACTCTTTTGCCTCTCCATGGTTTACAGCTGTCCTGAGATTCGGGTTTCCCCAGGCAACTAGGTTTCCATCATTTCCAAGTTGCAGCCTGGGTGTCCCTTTCCAAGCACCTGAATACCCAGCAGGACTTTTCCCCATATCCATCTTTCCAGCCAGAGACTGTAAACCCCGTAAGCACAAGGGCTCTACTCACTGAGAGGCAGTGTGTCCCCTAGATGGTGACCTTGGCTTTGGAATTGTGTTGCTGGTGCTAGAATTCCAGCTCTCCTCCTCCCCAGCAACACACTCAGACAAGTGGCAGACCTTCTCTAAGATGCTATCATCTTTTTACGAAAAATGGATAATAATCATACTTCTCTCATTGTATCTTCTTTCATTGATAAGACTCAACACTAAGGTTCTTAGCAGAGTATTCATCCCAGGGAGACACTCAGTTAATATTTCATATGTGAGTAAATGTGAATCTGAGATAATTCATCTTTCAAGCCTCTCTTTCTAGCATGGCCTCATCTTTCCTAATCTTAATAAGGCAAGCAAAAACAATGAGGAAATGACAGCTTAGTCATCAATTCTTTATATTCTGAATATATTTAATCAGTATACACAGAAAGAAATCAGCAGCACATCTATGGTTTATTGTCACCAAAGGGCTATGAGGGGCCTGCAAACTCTTGTGAGGCAGGTGGAACATAAGGCCAGGCAGAGACTGATAAGGAAACACTCTTTGGGAGCTCAGAAGCGACTATCGGCCAGGTGGTGCTCTGCATTACCAACTTTTTGTCCACTGGCTGGAGAAGGAATCGTGGATCCCTCCTTGGCACAAAGGTGGGACACCCTGACTGCTTTTCAGGAATAAGTGATGGACTTTGTGAAAATCTACATTCAAATGTCCTCATCCGCAGAACTAATGACCATCTGTACCTTCTGACAGGAAGGCACCCTAAAAGTCACTATTGATAAGGAAAGTTTAAATACTGTTGGTGAGTCTATTACCAAACTAATCACTATGGAAATTTTGGATGCATTTTTCCTTATATTAAAATATGGGTAACTTTGAAGAACAAAAAGAAACAAAATAAGCTATGGACAATTATTTACACTTCTGGAAGTAAAGAGCGAAGGGAGTGAGCTGGCTCACACGAACAGCTTGTCATTCTGAGGACAAGCTGTAAGAAAGACAAGCCAGGTTGCTCAGGCAAAGGACCACACTTAGACTCCTCACTTTCACCATTGTGTTCCTACTCTTTGTTTTCTCAACATTATTAAAAGTTTATTATGTGCCAATCAATCTACTTAGCACATATTGCTCAAAGTACGAATGGATGGATGGAGAGAGGGAGGGAGGGATGATGGATGGATGGAAGGGTAACTAGACACAGGTGATACCCAGCATCTGTATGAGGAGGTGCAACTGTTACTGTTTCTAAATGGCCCATGTTAGGAACTTAATACGGAGTGCATCCCATAGGAGAAGGAATTAAATATAAAGGGAAGCAAAAAACATTTAATTGACTGGGTTATTAGTTTAGAAGCTGGAAAAGGCCAGAATGCAGTGTGCACAAAATGGAAGTATTTAGAGAGAGAGTCTGGCTCGGAGTGGGGTGGGGCATCATCTAGCATCTATTTACCACTTATTTTGCAACAAAATAGTGTGCATATGCTTGATAAAATGTTAATTTTCACATAATACTCTTAGAGAATTGAGGCAAAATAGGGAAGTTGTCCTCCCAAACATTCATGCTTTCTTACATTCTGCATTTCTGCTCAGACACTTGGCAGAGAAGGAAAGGAATGACTGGATTCATGGAGAGAAGGTGAGAAAACAACAGCAGATTGGGTTGTGCTGAGGCTTTGCCCGTCCCCGACCCTTTGAGCTTCCCAGGATCCCCAGGGAGCATGGTGGGGGGAGCTATCTCAGGCCCTGCAAGGAAGCAGCCTTGACCCTGACTCAGTGGGGCTGGATAAGTGCCGGGAGCTTGAAAGCTGGGATCCAAGGATCCCCAAAGAAAGGAAGAGAGCCAGAGGCCAGAAGCACAAAGAAAAGTAATCTGGCCCAGAAGTAGCTTTGCAGCAAGAAAGGGCACAGGCAGTCTTCCTGACTCCCAGTCTGGTATTGACCAGAACCAGGTCTGCAGCCTCAAGAGCGGGGTTCTGTGGAGCTCAGTCAGCTCCTGAGTGCTGTAGTGAGCAGGAAAGGAGTCTATGGTCCCTGATTTCAGGACACACTGTGCCAGCACAGGCCACAGATTCGGTGGGATTTGAGTTAATTTCTGTGCAAAAGAAAAATTGTGTGAAGGAAAATCAGATGACTATCTGTGCGTAAAAATAAATTTTATGGGTTAAAATTTTCATATTCTTGATCTGGTTAAAGAACTAGGGAGAGGATTGATGCTAATTTCTCCAATAATAGGAATCATTAGTGAAATCATGAACTAAAATTGTATTACTATCTTGATATTCTTCTTTCATTAAAGCTCCCAGTTGCCTGTGACTAAGTAAAAAATAGTTTTTAATGTATCTTAATTGCATATTGAGATCCAACAAATACTTTCGATGCTAAAACCTACAAGCAAGATCTTTTTAAAAAATGATTAGTTTTGGTCAAAGTAGAGAATTATGGTTCATGAATTCATTAAAAATTTCTGTTGTATCAGAAATATTATGTTATAGGTCAACATAGCATTTTCAGATGGCTACAGTATAGATTTATCTTAAAAATGTACATAGAAGGGCCGAGGATTTAGCTCAGTGGCACCGCGCCAACCTTGTAAGCACAAGACCCTGAGTTTGATCCCCAGTATTGGAAAAAAAAAAGGAGAAATGCATATAGAAAAAATAAAACAACAACAAAAAGAACCCTATATCTATGTTAAGACTGCTTACAATAAATAACCAAGGAACTAAATTGCCAACATCGAAGAGCAGTGTTTATTATTGAGTACTTTCTCCTTTCACAAATGCCTTAGTACACTAAGAATTTTGCTGTATGCAGATAAGGAGATTAACTGACAGGAGTCCTCACACAGTCTTTACAGTACCTGTGTTCTTCACAATTCTCAGACTATCTTCCTGTTGCATTTCCGTGGGTATTAAACTCAGATCTCTTTTCTAGTCTAGGATTGCAACAGTTTCTTAACTAATCTACCACTTTCATAGCCCAGAAAGGACAAAGAGATAGCAAGGCACACCTAGAAACCTGGCAGTCTGCAGGTGTCTGGGCAGCTGCAGATGGGGAGCCTGGGAGTGTGAGCATGCCAGAGAGGTAAAAATGTCAAAGTACCAAGTGCCATGTGACCTGGGGTAAGGGGTTCACAAGTAACAGTCGGAAATAAGAGAGTGGCAACTTCTGATTTGCATTTAGAAAATTAACCTAGTGGATCTGTGGGTGTGTGAAAGTCTGTTGAATTTTTGAAGTACTCTACAAACTTGGGAAATTAACTTGTTCCTTTTTCCCCTCACTTTTCTGACTCTCATGAGGCTAGGCATACAGTCCTGCTTTTTTACATTTAACTTTTATAGTCCTGGTTATTATACAGAGCATATATTGGTGGGCAATACAAAGAATGAAGATCCTTACCTTCCATATAAATCAGTTAAATATGATATAAGAACTAAATATAAAGGTGGAGACATTATGGCTTTTGAAAAGAAAGCACTATCTCTAGATATTGAGGAGAGGATGGTCACATGAGGGAAACAAGAAGCACTAACTGAAAGGAAAAATTGATCCTTCAAGCCAAGAACATCTAAGCACAAAAGATGGGTGAAGGAAAAGTGAAAGCTGCCGAGGAAAGTGGGCACCACCACTTTCATCATCAAATAAAACCTAAATGACCTGAGGAACTCTCGTGAACTCATAAAATCCCACAGCCAAATGGATGAAGAAAACAATAGGCACTTCACAAAGGAAGAAACCTAAGAACTCAAAATATATATGTAAACACATGTACAATAATTTTCACAATAATCAGGTAAATTGAGGTAAAGTAAAATGCTATTTAAAGTCACTAGGTTGTCAACGAATAAAGGTAAGTCCTACAGTAACAAAATTTGGAAGTATATGGAAAGTCAGGCCCTCCAAAATACTGCCAGTTGAACTGGTAGTTGAAGTGGCCTCTGAAGATACAGTTTGGTAATGTCTAGTTCTATGGCCTTCATGTGTCCGGTGACCCAGCAATGTAGTTCCTGATGCAACTCTGTCCCTGGGACACCAGTCAATATGCAAGAAAATATTTATGAAGGCATTATGTGAACAAAAGCAGCTAACTCACTATATAAATAAATGCAGAAAGGTCTTTCTAGTTGTACAATGCAATACTATATAGTAGTAAAATGAGTAGACAGATCTAAGTTTAACAAATATTAAACTTAGATAAATAACATTGAAAAATCTCTCAAGTTGTAAGTGATACTTTATTATAAAAGATAATAATTGCATGTTATGTTTTATAAATTTTTGAAAGAATAGAAGTAATTCTTTCCTTAGTGATATGTCAATGTGATGAATCATAAATAAAAGCAAATTTTTAGCAAATTTTCACTCAGGGATAGACAAATATTTGGGATTTGGCAGTGGAAGTCTATACATGATATCCGTAGTAATGGCAAGTTATTCAAAATTATACAGTGATGCTTACCAAAGAGAGTAAGACAGACTTTATTCTGGAGGGCATCATTGCAACAGGTATAGGGACCCCTACAGTGGAATCCTGCAATAGAAAAAAGAGATTGGATTCAACTCGGAAGACAGTATGGGCGAGTGAGAATCAGTGGATGGAAAATGACCAAGAGAGATGATTAGAGCTAATGGGGATATGAGCTCTACCAGAGTGACAGGATTCCTACTGAAAGTTCCAGGCCTCGGCAATCAGACACTGGGGAAAGAGGAGGGAGAGGAACCAAAATAGATGTTCATCAGATACAGGATGGGGAATTCTAGCTACTGACCTAGCAAGACTCTTGCTAATTTTGGATGATGCAGAAATGAATACATTCAAAAGCTGAGGCTCGTCGGGTAAAGATTTCAAGGGAGCCTGAGTAGAACTGGATCAAAAGGAGAATTCTCAGACTCATTTTCTGCATTGAGTGTTTGTTTCGGAGTTACTTGTTTTATTACTTTGTTACAAATTACTTGCATCGTATCCATGTTTTTTGGCACATATGAAGTACTTCTCTGTAAAACATACACAAATAAATAACCTACATTGTAGATAAAAAAATGACTGATGTTTAATATTAATATCAAATGAAGTAAGTAAACATATAGTTATATTATCACAAAGTGATCTGAGATATGAATACGGATACATTAGGTTTAAGTTTTCAGTTAAGAGTAAATTCTCTATGATTTCTCCCATCATATCCATGTTCCCTCCCTTGGTTCGATTTTTGGTATAATTTTGTGAGGCCCTGGCTACCACTTCTTCCTCATCTACCCTTTGTCTGCAGTTCTAACACCAGCCCTTATCACAGCAGGGTCAAGCTCATCTCTCTCAAGCAGGAACTTGATCTTAAGACACTCTTCTCATGATCCCAAGACGCTCTTCTCATGATCCCAGTGCTCTCTGAATGAATTCCAAACTCTGAAGCACAACACAGTTCATACTTAACACAATGACACATTTCCTCATTCCTTTCCATCCTCGTTTGCTTTCTCTTGCCTTTCCACCATTCCACCCCCATGTAGGGACCAGTTAAAGTGGTCACTACCCTCCCTATTCTCCAGGAGCCCCCTCTGGTCCTTTAGGTACAAGAATCCCATTAATCCTCACAGCACTTGTATGAGACAAATGCTCTTGTTACATTCATTTTACATAGACTACAATCCCAGACAAGTAATTGTCTAGGAGTTGTGATCAAAACATACAGTGAATGCTTAATTTAAAAGACAAAAATAATATTGCAATATTGCCATCAATCCCTCTCACAGTGTTCCTGCTCAGTTTGTGTACAATTATCCTATCACTCTTGCCCCTTTCTGAAGCAAATGTGGAAGTCCTCCTTCAGGAATGATTTTAGTTGTGCTGTTCTGGCTGCCTGGATTGCCTGAATGGATCAAAATATTTACCTTTTATACTCATTTTGACTTTGAGAAGATCCGGAAATCTAATGGTGCCTGATTCAGTGAATAGGTGGATTAAGACATTCAGTAAGGTCTTTATGAGTTTGCCATCCCTTCAGGTGACACTCAGGAGCAGTATTCACTGTAACTTTGATCACACCTCATAGAGACATTCATGAAAGAAGACTTCCAGAACTGCTTCAAAAAGTGACAAGAACCCTGGAATAAGTAAGGTCATAGTATGGAGAAATATTCTCAGGGGGGTTAATGTCAAAGTGTCTTTTAGGGAAATTTAGTCTTTTATTTGTAGTGTTGTTGGATCAGCCCTGTATGTTAGAGCAGCTGATTAATGGCAGGGATTGGAATGTCTGGCCCTTCATTCCTGACTAGGCCTGGCTGACTCCCTCCTTGTTCATCAAGACCTAGGCTCTCCCCTCCTCTGGGAAGTCTTGCTGTATCTCAGACCCAGCCTCACACTGTCCCTATCACTAGAGCAGAGGTGACATCTGTGTGCTCCTGGGGCAAATGGTACCTGGTCCAGTTGGTAATCATCCCTCTTATTTCACAGATCCTCCTTAGGACCTCCTGAGTCTTTGGCATAGAGTGGGGCTCAATGCATTTTGATTAAATTGGTGATGGAATAAAGGATTTAGCTAAGTTGGGACCCAAATCCAAATGTAAAGAATCGTTCAATTATCTCTCCACAAATGCTATGTTTTAAATTTCCCTGGTCTAATCAATTTTAATAATATTAGCTTCACTAAAATAATGAAAACATTTAGAAGTCAAACAAATCCACAGCAAAACATGTGATTCACTATGATAATATCAAATTATGTTAACATAATCATAATAAAAATTAAATGATAGAAATATGAAATGGTCTTTTGAATAAATTTCAATTGTTTCTGTATCCCACAACTAAGTATGGTCCCAAATAACTTGATTAATTAACTGTGGCAAATAGAGTACTTTTAGAAAATTAAGGAATCACCTCCAGCTATAAAGAGTTTAAGATTACAATAACAGAAATCATAAAGATCTTACTAGTTTGCTCAAATTCAGACTGTACTGACTGGGGAGATTGGCTTCCTTTCCCTGGTCAAGTTGCTGGGGTGGCCGATCCGTATAAAGGGCCACTGAGCACTAGGCTGAGAGAAGAGGAACCACTCAACCTTAACAGAAGCCACAGCTAATAATGATCATGAATAAAGAGACAGAACTCTGTAGTGCAAGTCACATAGCTTTAGACTTGATTCATCTGAATTGCATGCTACAGTTTTAAACAAAACTATCACTTCAAATCTAGAATTTATTTATCTCACTGTTTCCTGTACAAAGAATTATCAGTACTTCTTCAAGATCCCATACAATTCCACCAAGCCTGGAGCATACAGCAGTCTGTGAATGAGCTGAGAAATAGCCTGGTTTTCTTGTGCAGGGATGCAAAAATGTATCTTGGAGTTCATGGAAATCAGTCAATTCCTCTACAGTAATCTTTTTGGTGATTTCAGGATTAAGAGGTACCATATAAATATCTTCCTAGGACAACTATGTAGGTGGTCATATATCCCTCATAAAATCATAGAAATGCTAAGAAATAAAACAAAATGAAAGTTAATCTTTTGGATAATTTATTTATTCTTAATACCAAGGTGATAATAGAATAACTTTTTTTCTCTCACAGCCTCCTACCCACTCATCCTTTCTTCTTCCTCTTATTTTTTCTTCATCAAGAAACTTAATTGTATCCTTCTCTTTTATGGTATCTACAGAGGCTGGTATTGATGGTAACAGGATGAAAAGAGATGGGAAAGGAGAAAAGTGGGATATTGGTAAACACATAGGATTTTGTAGAATATTTTTAAGATGAAATCTAGTTTCAAGTGAGTTGTGAAAAAGAGGAGTGTAGGCATTGCCTAAGGTGTCCATTGGCAGAAGTCAAGCAAGCAGGGAGGCAGGAGCTGTCACCTTCATCTTACCTCCATGTGCATCCACAGCTGGGCCAGGGGAAGATCAAGAGAGCCCATGATTGCAGAAGGAGACCTAGCAGGTACATCAACATGACCTGCAGACCTCACAACCTCATTTGAAGAAACTCATTTTGGAAATCCCTCAATAGCTTCATGCCTTCATAAGGCGTTAAAATGCTCCATCCAGGATACAGAGGTCAAGGAGGGAATCCAGGTGGGAAGCATGTGTCAAGAGCTTTGATCATTTCTGATAAAGAAATAAGAACCATTGGTGATTCTACTAAATGAATAAAACTGTATTAAAGCATCAAATGGTCTCATCTAAAAGTGCAGATCATGGTTATGAATTCAAATAATCAATTTTTATATTTAAATTATCTCCCCCTGTTTGGATATTTTTACATTTTTACAATATCAAGCATATGCTAAGTCCTTTGGCTGTCTATTGCTTTCCTTCTTGAGCATTTATTAAAATTAGGACAACTTCAGAAAGATCTTTATTGGGTACCTACCAGGTGCATGACACTTTGCTGAGGCAGAATTTATGACTATTTATAGTGTGATATTGAATATAATATATTTTTAAAGTCAAAGATAACTGTGCTGCTTGCCTGTGTTGTCAATAATAGAAGTTCATGACATTTGATTTGCGTCTTTGTGAGAAGCAATGTTATTCTGATTTAATAGCTTCCATCTGCTCTTCTCATTTTCATTGCTCCTTTTACAGTTTCCAAATTCCACCCTGTACCCTCCAGGGAAATTTTCTCAAGCATTGATTCTATTCATCTATGAATTGGGGGAGGGCTCTTCTGCAGCCTTATGGTTTTGTTTATTGATCTTGATTGTTAGGCAACTTGTTGATATGCTCAGCCTTGCTTTTCCACTTCTCCTAGTTTTTTGAGTGTTGGTGAATGTTTGGAAATTACAAAGACTTAACTCCTGAACAAACCTTAGTGTTAAAATTTTGCTTTGCAAAGTAAAATTGGAAAACAATCTGTGAAGAAAGGTGTCTAGAAAAGAAATCCCCGCTATCTTGTTAGTCTATCACTGAGCAACTTTTGTCTGACCATAGAAAAGGAAAAAGCATGTGTAATGTTTACTTGTTTGAAATAAACAGACATGAATGTAATACTTTCTTTCCATTTATTGCAATGGATTGAAAAAAGAGTCAAATATTATGAACATAATATTAGCACAAACATAACACATATGAAGTTTTATGGCCATGGTGGTCCCTTGCAGCATTATTTTTAACGTTTTCATTTTAAAACAAGTAGATAAACACGAATGTATTTCTATCTTGACATTATATGTCATTCACTTTCACACTGGACCTCTGAAATAAAAAATCAAATGTGCAATAGTTTTTTATTTTTTCTATGCTAAATGCATTTATTTTCAGACAGTTAAAGAGGAATGTAAGGTAAAAACATTTTAACAAATACTCATCAGGTGTATGATACAATATTAATAATAAATGCTTTATCATTATTTTTATCATTATTTTTTGAGGAGATGTGTTTCATATCATGACACTGAAATGGTTTTACTTCCATATTAAAAAATCTCAGATGGAAAGACATATAGGTATATTTTAGATTAATGGTGAAAAGTGCCAGTAATTTACAGTTTTAGTCAACCACTTCCCACACTTATTGGAGATCAGAGTGGGTTTAATACTTTTAGAATCACACTTTGGGGAAATTTATTTTCATTTCTTAAAGAATTGTGAGATAATTTACAAGGAATCAAATCAGTTGGTCTTGGGGTGAGAACTTCCATGCAAGACGCATGGAAGGTCCATGGAGGATGAATCAGGAAAACTTGATTTCAAATTTCCCTTCAGGGCTTTTCCAAATGCCATTTTTAGTTCTTGAGTGTCATTTAGCTATAGAGTGGTGAAGGGCTTCCATTCATTTTCCCATAGTCTGATAATAAGTAGTCAGGTAAATTTGCCTAAATTTAATCAGTGTGTCACCTAGAATACCCTTCTAGTTGAAAGTTTCTAATAAAAAAAATCATACTTTTAAGCGTACTGTGTTGTGGGATTCACTTTTTCTTTTATGATTCTTCCCTAGATATTTAGATAACTAAAGTGAGCCTCTTGTCAAACCACTGTAGCCATTTCTAATTGCACCTGGTCCAGGATTCCCCTGATTTGCTTTCCCATTGCCCTCACTCTGTTCCCCGGCAGTATGAGTCATATTTATTTTGTACACACTTCCATCCTTCTCATTCACTTAGCTAGATTTTATGCTGCTTGGTGGCATGAGAATTGTCTCTTTATTATCTAACACAAGGCACTGTGCCTTGTACATAGTTTGGCTTTAAACACTTGTTTACTAGAATACAACTGCAAGACACTCATTCATGCCTGCACGTACAAATTCATTCATTCATGTCACCAGCACAGAGCAGAGATCTGCAATGTGCTAAGCCTTGCTGAAGATGCTTGTGATATAAATGTATACAACACTGAATCCCCCAAATCTGATAATGATCCTCTAAGAGTATTCTTGAGTTTCAGATTATATCTCCAGAAACAATGAATATATCATTTTAAAATAAGACCTACGGTAGATTCTACCTACTTAAAAAGCAATGAAATTTAGATACCAAGATCATCCCATATCAATTTCACGCTTCATCAGTTCTTGGAGTTCAGCCATGATTAATTATTCAGCTGGATCTCCTATTAACCAGATATTTCTCACACCTTCACTTTTGAAAAATGATTAAAATAAGGGTTTCTCTAGAAAATTTAAATAATTTCTCTAAATAATTTTTTGACGACTCTTTTCAATACTACTAATAGCCTGTTAACTTCTTTTTTTCCCTTCATTTTGTGGTTTGAGTCATTGGGTTGGTGAATTTTAACTAATTTATCCACCTTAAACAATATTTCCTTTCTTGTACTGTAGGTGTCAAAAGATACTCTTTCCTAAGCTGAATGACCTTTTTCCTGGTGTTGTTGGACCCATTGCTAAGTCAATTATTACTGTGTTGAAGCCTGTTGTATTTTAAAACAACAAACAAATTAAAAGTTTATAAACCCATTTATCTTCAAAACTAGCATTGAATGTAGTTCATTGAGACAGTGTGTAATAATCATAAACATTGTTTTCCATCACAGGCCAAAGTAGTCTTCATAACAGCATTAGTTTTCCAAATTATTTATACTTTATTGTGTTTTTTTACATTTGCATTTTCTGAGTTTAAATACAATGTTATTCCTTTAGATATATTTTTAATGTCTAGTTCTATTACATTTCTGTTCCTCTTTCATGTTAGCATTAGTAAATAAAATTTTAAATTCTACCAAACAGTAATTTACAAACCCACATTTTTTTCAATCTTGTTATCTATAATCATTTTAGTGAAATGACAATTATTTTGATTTTTGTCCTGAAAGTTCTACTCTCAGCTCCATAACAGTGCTTTAGGTTACCGCTTAGAAATACGGTGTTCTCAGCTGATTTTTTACTAAGACAATTAGAGTATAATTTTCACAATAAATATATAAATGAGTCAGCGTTTTTAAAAATATACATTTACATATTTTACAGTTATCTTCGGTACTTACTGGAACTAACTGGCATTTTGAAGGCTAGTACATATTATGTTTTATTGCATGCTACATTTAAAACAACATTTTCATTTTGTTATAAAATTTAAATAAAATTTGGTTTCTTTTTGAAGCAAACCAATATGTTTTGAATTTTCCCCTTGCTTTTCAACATTCTTAGTTATTCTGTAGTTTTCTGAATACATTTCTGGTATCATTCTTTGGGAACTTTTTGTTATTGTTGCTATTTCTTTTTTCTGTGAATTCTTCTTTACATACTTAAGGGATGAATTGACTAAAAGAAACAGAATGCCTGGCTCTCTGAGATAAAAGGGGAGGTGAAATCCTACCTACAGTGATCTGCTTACTTGAGGAACAAGCCTGTGAGAGGTGCCAGTTACTCTTTCGCAGTTATGTGTTCATGAATGCTTGGTATTTTCACAAATATATTCAAATCTTTTGCTGTAATGAAGATTTGTGAGGTCATTGCATTGTTAAGTGGGTTTTATAATCACAATCTTAAATTATTTCACAGAAATCTTAAATAAGGAACACAATGGCTAAGTTTGCATTTCCCCAAAATACAAGAGAAGAGTTATATATTGGCTGTAGGCTACATTATGAGTTTGGCACACTGAGAACAACATAGCAGTAAAGAAATAAAGTCATGTCAAGATGTTTATGATTAAAATAGTACAAAGAAACATTTTCATATGCTTCTTAATGATGGAGTAGACAAAGCCATCATTGTGCAAACTTCGTGATGTGTCCTTACACAAACTAGGACAGCTCTAGCCTTACTAGGAGATAATCTTATGGATGTCATTGACTGAAGCATTCCTATGCAGCACATGTTTTAATACCAATAATACACAGACACTGGCCTGTTAAGAGTTATGGAAATACTTATGATGTTTAGACATGAAAATGTGATATTGGCACGATGTCCTGTAATGAAGAGAATGTGATATACCAAGTCTTGAGCTAACTTTTATAATAGAAGCCCACCCCATAAAAAAAGTATTGGTAAAGCAATTAGATAATATTAATATTACATACACACTGAGGATATTACAAAACCCTAGAAGAGTTTCAATGTATATGCTGTCAGGCTTTTTGAAAAACCAGTTACCTTTGTTTCTATTCCCACTTGTGGTGCCAGAAACCATAATCCATAAGTGAATAGCTCATCCCCTGAGCAGTAACCATTTAGGGTGATTCAAATTTGAAGTAAAAGAACAAATTTACCTCCACATTTAATGTTGACAAAATGACAGTGGATTTGGCCAGTGATTCAAAAGACTTAGTAATGATGAGATACTTCAAAAGCCTTCAAAATTACTTTCAATGTGGTGGCCTGTGCAGTGCTGAATGTGGCTGAAAGGGAGAGAGAGGTGAGGTTTTATAAACTGACCTGTCTTTGGGATGGAAACTGGGGATGGTGACTGGGAAGACTGACTTTTTCCTGTGGCTCATCTACAGGGATCACTGTTGACCGAAACATTCCTATTTCTGTATTTAGTGTTACTCAATTGAATTTTCAAGTTTTCTAAGAGATAGAATCTCATATTTTAATATGTCAATCTGAAATGTGACATTTTCTATTTTAGTTGGATTTGGGGGTCTATGTATTTTGTTCTCTCTCTCTCTCTCAATAAAGCATCTGCAACTGTTACTTTCTAGAAACACTTTCCATATCCAGTCATTTTTGTTAGGCTTTTGTGTTTCTTAGTTGCCATAATTTCCCTCCTTCTGCAGCCACATCCCCAGGCAATTCCTACTAAAGAATGACACCAAACAACATGTCAAGAGGCTTTCAAAATTGCTGCCAGACTTAGCGACATTCTTCCAACATATGGAGGACCGATGCACAGAGAGTATGGCAGAATATTACCTGATGCTTGCCATGGCAGGAAGTCTCAGGCTGCTGGAGGCTCTGGTTCAGATTTGCAATATAAACAGGACTTTACCATTTTTTCACAAAGCACCTAGCAAAAGTTAACCAAAAATGTCTTTTTCAATCAATTGCTTCTCCCAGCCCCCACACTTTAAGCTCTGCCAATAGAAAAGAAACATGAAGGTAAAGCAAAGACCAAAATTACAGTTAAGCTTAACACCATCCTGACTAATAGAATAATTTCATTATAATTTAAAAGTATTTCATGGTGTCTCAGTCATAAAGACAATGGCATGTGAGACCTATGTGCTTGCAATTCTTTTACATGAGGCAAAGCTCTTACAGAATATGAAACCAAGCTTACTTAATTGAGATAGTCTTTTAATTTGCTAATGATTTGCATTTATTGACAATATAGATTACATATGTGTATCAGTTGAACCATTTTTTGCAATATTAAAAATTATAATATTAATCGTAGTTTATAATTTTATTTTATATGAATTTTGGGCAAATATGGTATTATGTGATTTCCAAATGAAGGTAAATTTATTCCACTGAGTCTGTATTTCTTAAATCAAGCTTTTTTTTATGATGGAAAAAGCATAAAAATTAAAACACAGCCTTAGAGTGTGGTACAAAGGCCAAGAACTGGGCCTGGCAATTCAGCTTTGTCATGGAATAAAATATGTAACCTTTAAGAAAAAAGCTTGCCATATCATATACTTATGATTGGCTTTCTATTCATATGCCTGGTGATTTTTTATGTATAAAGATATTTTGGGTACAGACAAATCATTTTAATAAGCCTCAAGTTTTTGGCCAAGTTGTTCTAGTTCATAATGCCTCAGTTTTCACAATATGCATAATGGGTATGTTCCATATAGATCCATGCAAGCTAAATAAGACCATGCACAGACATTTAAAGAGCATCATCTGGCATGTGCTAAGTGCCCAGAAAATATGTCAAAAATTTTATTAAGAATTTTTGCTGCTTGGTATTAATACACTTTTTTCAAATATATTTTGAATGGATATTAACTTTGTATATTTCTAGGGTGAACCAATTTTGGATTTATTATTAAAATGCTTACTTCTCTCTCCTTCATGTTGGATTATCCTTGAGTCTTATTCCAAATGCTTCTCAGGCAGCCCTTGAATTTGTCCATGCCAGGATCTGTCCTCATTCTCAATACCTCAGCAGGCAAAATTCACTCTATCTTCAGCTTCTATTCAAGCCCTCTTTTTGGTCCAATTGTATTACCCACTAACATGTAATATGGCCCTTTTCTCAAAAAAAGCTGGTTTAACTTCCTACCCTAACATGCCATTGCTCTTTAACCAATTATTTCATATCCTCAAAAACTTCACATTGTAAATAAATTGCTTTAACAAAAATAAAAATTTTAGCAATATAATCTATGAAAGTATTATGCAACCATGATGTGAAAACTTGGTAGGAAAAAAATTTGAAAAGAACAAAACCTAAAAAAATTAAAACCCAAATATTCTGATAAAACATTTTAAGCAAAATGTTAATGATAGTGTATAGTATTCTAAAACATTAATACCTTCTTTGAAGTATAATGTATTTAGGAATAGAAAGATTAATCTTTGCATACTATTACAATAATTAACAATTAAAATATTTATCATAATAAATAATTACATAAATACCAACATATAAACAAAAAATAGCAACTTATCTTCATAGATATTTCAGAGGCTTGAAAATCTATTCAAAATTTTTAGAACTAAAAATGAAATATGGAAATATTACCTACATCTACACCAGGACTTGCATGACACTTTTTGACATAAAAAAGGAAAGCTATTTTTGGCTAACACCTAATATACAGGCAAAGTAAAGAGAAAAAGAAAAGACTAAGGGAACAGAGAGAAGCACTTAACTCAGGAACAAAATTGGTGCTCGTTATCAATTTTTACAGTTGCAATAGGACATATGACAATTGCAGTGTGTCATATCAATTCTTACAAGCTCAATATGTATATCATATCAAGTTGTATGATATACAAACTATTGAGAAATAGAACCATTGTAAAGAATAGAGTACTCTGTTCAGTTCTTGGAGACATATAATTTTACAACAGTACAAATATGCTCTCAAAATCTTGCTGAGAGAAGGTTAGACACATCTTACATCTCACCGTATTCACTCTACTACCCATTTAGACATGCTGAAATTAAAAAGCTGATTACAAAGCTAAGTACCAACCACATTCTTCATTTAAAATAGTAGACAAAGTGGGAAAAATGAAAGAGTTAGTTAAGGTCAATATGTATACAGGTAAAATATAAACTCATGTATTTATTTCTAAAATTATTAATTAGCTTGTAGTTATTATTTATTAATTCTTTTGCCTACAATTATATTTTTCTTCCTTCAGCCAGGGTGCTCTAGATCCGTGATCTAAAATAAGTTCACTCTGAGGAACAAATTTGGTGGGATCCAACTTTATACTCCATCTCTTTAGACTCAGCCCTGATTCCACATACATTTCTTAGCTATCTAATATGTATGCTCAATATCTTGTAATTGTTGGGCACTTAGGTCCCCGGGGATTGTGGTCTCCAATTATGAGTGTAAAGTCAAAGAGACAATGAAAGTGAACTTTGAAAAGAATAGGAGACTAGCTTTCCTCTTGCAAGCAACTATGTAAGATAAAGGATGTATGAGCTGAGTAAGAGCTTTACCCCACCTCTTCCAAATAGCTACCTCTACTGTTGTATTTAAGGTGACCCAGGTATTCAGATGTCGCAGAATTATCTGAGCCTATATGTTCATCTCATTCAGGGCCTTCTACTCCTTCTAAATCAATCTTAAGCTTTAGGTAGAAAAGACTGAAACTGTGCATTCAATTTTCTGGTGATTTTTTTTACAAGGACAATTAAGATTCTGAAGTTGATTTTTGTTTTCTGGTAGCTATTTCTATTCTATAGTTATAAGAAAAATACATTTTAAGTTTTATAAAAACCCCAGTTTGGGTAAGATGTGCTTTTCTTAGGCAAAGATTAATTCTAAATTTTTAAATTTAAATGTCATATTGTTTAATCTTCTAAATATCTTTTTAAACATTTATAGAATTTCTAATGCTGACTCTTTTTCATTGATAATGTTTGTTCTTGAGGTCTTTTCTCTAGATTAGTTTTGCTAGATATTTAATAATTTAATTGGTCCTATAAAAGACATTTTATTTGATATATTGGAAAAATGATTTCTATTTTATTAATGTCCACTCTAAATTTATCTATTTGTTCCTTCTACTTTCTTTTACAGTCTGACGCATTGAAATGAATAAGATTATTGATTTTCAGTTTCATGTTTTCAAACACATACATTTAAAAGACTGTATGCACCTTCACACCTACATTCACACAACATTGACATGAACCATTTTTATTGATAACTCAGACTGTAACTTTTCATTTTTATTTCTTTATTGATCAATGAATATTCCACATTTTTTCAAATTGAGAGTTTCTTCAGAGCTTTTTGTTACTGATAAGTAACTTAATTATAGTGTGGTTAGAGAGCAGAGCTTATATACAGTGGTTTCTAACCTCTAGCGTCTTAGTTAACAAGCCCAGCATGCAGTCAGTTTTGGTAAATGTTCATCTGCACCTGTACACACTGCATATTTCTTGTAACAAATTGTTTTTAAAAATGTGAATTATGTCAGCATCATCTACGACACTGTTCAAATCTATATTCTTTTTTTAAACTGTTCTTTGAATCCATTACTAGGAAAAATTTGTTAAAATAGTCTGTTTTTTTCCTAGTATTCCTTTTATTTTGGAAACATTTAATTTATATATTCTGATGGAATTTAATTGCATAACTTTAGAAAATGGCCCATCCTTTTGTATATTAAAATTTTAATCATTATTAAACATTCTACTTTATAATAAAAAATATACCTTGACTTAAATTCTATTTTGTTTGAAATTAGGACATTTACAGAAGCATTCTCTCTATCTCTTGATTTATCTCTTTCCATCTCATAGTTTGTTAAAAAATTTTGGCCAATCTAATTTCAAACATTTTTTTATCTTTCTATTTAAAGCAGGATAAAGCTATTTTATTTTTAATCCAATCTGACAAATTTTGTTAATATTTAATGTAATTAGGATTTAATTAAGGGTTTAATCTGTGAAATTGTATCTTTTTTAGACATGTTTCTTTTTTCTTTGCTTTTTTATTCTTTTAGTGGATAAGTGTTTTATTACCATTCCCTTTGTTCTGGTTGTATTCTTCTTTAAGTTTTACATAGTTTTGTTATTCTTAGTAGGTATCCTACAGATTTAAACATTATTCCTTAATTCTAATATAATAATAAATTACATTCCTTATATCTGTATAATGCAATAATATTCAAATATTTTATCATAATTTTCTATTCTGCTGTTCTGCACAAGAACCTATCATCGTTACTATTGTTTTATAATAACCCACATTTATTTTGCTTTGTCCAAATATGTACTTTTCTGTTGCTTTCAATTTTTTTCCAAATTTCCAAGTTTCTCTCTGGCATAATTTTATTTTGTCAACTCTTCACTACTACTTCCTTTTTGTGAGTCTTGGATGAATTGTCAATTTTTTGTGTATTTGAAAATGTTTCTGTTTACCTTTATCTCCAAAGGATATTTTTGATAGGTGTATTTATTTTAGCTTTTAATTTTGGACAGTTCTTAGGCTTTATGTCTTCATAAACTATTTTTTTCTCTTATTCCTGCCTTCTCTTCTTTCTGGACTCACAATTATCTTTTATCACACATTAAACTAATTTTTGTGTGTTCTCTCATTTATTCCTTTGAAATTGTCTATATTTTCATCTTGTCTATTCTGTAGTTTATCATTTACACTTATTTACTACTTAGAAATCTATTCAGCTCTATTTAATAAGTCATTAAATGTATCTATGGAATTCTTATTTCTAGTTATTGACTATGAATTCGTTTTGTCTTAATGCAGCAACTTAATATACACTCATTACCTCGCAGTCCTGCAGGCCAAAATTCCATGTGGTTTTTACTCTTTTCTTGGCTTTGGAATCTGAAGGGTCAAAATTAAGATGTTGGCCACACAGACCTGGAGAAACTGGGGGAGATATTTTTGAATTTATTCCAGTTGTTGGCTATATTACTTTAACACAGAGGTTCCTGCTTACTTTTTGGCTTTTAACCTGCCTGATTTCATTAAAAAATGGCCCTTTCTGACTGTGGAGCCGGGAACAGCATCTTTCTGGGTTGGAACCTCTGATTTCCTCTTCTGACACTGACCAGAGAAAACTTTATGCTTTTAAATGGTCTTTCTGTGTTTAGATTAATGCTAGTAGGATAATCGGCTTATCTTAAAATCAACTGATTCATCACCTTCATTAGATTTGACAAGTTTTTTTTGTCATGTAATCTAACATACACCTGAAGCAAGAAGGAAAAGGTCATACATCTATCTATCCAGAATTCTGCCTATCACAAGAAATCACAATTATGAATTCTTTATTTGAATTTTTAAAATTTTTGTTGATATTCTCCATTTTTGTTTTATTTAAAAAAAACTTAATTGTAATTTTTTAAAGAATGATACTGATAACTTTAACATTTGTAATATCTTGAACATTAATTTTTTCTCTTAAATTTTGATCTGCTATATTCTTTTTTTCATATTTGGTTATTTTTATTGAATTCTTACCTTCATGTAAAAAAAATTACATATTTCATATTACATGCTTTTATCTTCTACCACAATGATTTGTTTTTGCTTTTTTAATTTTTTTTTTTTTACCAGGGATCCAACTCGGGTCCTTGCGCTTCCAGGGCAGGCGGTGGAACCACTGAGCTAAACCCCCGGCCCTGTTTTTGCTTTTCACAGGCATTCTAGCTAGCAAAAGAAGGGCTAAGGATTTAGCTCAATGGTTCTGCTGCCTGCCTTGCAAGCACAAGGTCCTGAGTTTGATCCCCAGTACCAAAAAAAGAAAACCTTTACCATCTAGCTAGCAAAAGATCACCAAGGACTAAACTGATAGGACAAAAGTATTTAATTGCTAACATGGCTATTCTATTGTGACTTATCCTGTAATATTTTTTAGGATCATAATTTAAAGCCCGGTATTCATCATCCACTGCCTCCTTGGTGAGACCTGAGATCCAAATGGCATCCCCTACACTGGATATTGCTCAAAGTCCTTCTCTACTCACTCAGTTGCTCTTCAGTTACACATCCAGCTCCTTCGTTATTCAGACACAACTTTAGAAGTTGCAAACTCATCAAGGGGGAAAGTGGTAGAAATATCAGACTTGGCTCTCTTGGCTGATGTGCTATGCATATTGGGGTTCCTCTAACTTTCACTGTTTTGGTAGCTATCTACTCTGGAAGAGTTAGGATAGTTACTGGTTGTTGTACCCCTACCTATGAATCACAGTTCCTGTTAGTTCACGTTCTCAATAGTTATTGGTGATGTGTTTTGGATTTGGGCCAGTCTAGTAGATATGATACAATTAACTTGTTATGTTAATATTATTTTCCTCTGCTAATATAGGACTTGGAATCTTTTCATATAATTATTTTCCCTCCACTTTTCTTCTTGATGAAGTGTGCATTAAGATCTCTGGCCCATGTTTTAATTGGATTTTTTAATTTTTAAACTTTAAGAGTTCTTGGCATATTTTAGTTAACTGTTCCTTATCATACATGTCATTTGCAAGTATTTTCTCCAAGTCTAGGAATTCTTTTTCATTCTCTTGATGTTGTCCTCCACAGGGTCCAGTTGTCCATTTCTTTCATAGATCTTGCTTTTGCTGTATCTGAAAAGTCATCAGAGTAGCCAAGGTCATCTGGGTCTTCTCCTGTAGTACCTTTAGGAGATTTGTGGTTGTATATTTGCACTTAGTTCTCTAAACAAATTTGAGTTAATTTATCTGAAGGAAGGGAGGTTGGGATCTAGATTCATGTTTTCACATGTGAATTTATTGGCAAGAGTATCTTTGACCCAAACTGTCTTCTTTTTTCTTCCTTTCTCAAAGGTGAATTGACTAAGTTCCTGTTGGTCTATTTCTTGGTTCTTCATTTTTTTATTGGTTACATTTTTTTATTCATTAAGTTAATTGGTACATTGGGAATTTGTACCTTTACATGATATATCTTGGTTTTTATTTCTTCTCCTCATTCCCCTTCCCTCTCTTCATTTTTTTTATATCCTTTTACTGGTGCATTTTAGGTGTACAATATAATGACATTCGTTGTTGGAGATATGCACCTTTACATATTCTCTTGGTTCTTATTTTTTCCCCCGTCCCCTGCCGTCCCTTCCACCCCTCTATCCCTCCATATTTACAAAGATTTTGCTTCCATTTTTTCATTTTCTCATATTAATTCCATTCCCTTCTTTCCTTTCCACTATCCCCCCACTTCCCCCTCCCTTTTGCCCCTTTTCTTCCTATTTCATATTATCTATTATACCTTTTAGTCCTTATTTACACTTTCACTTTCTCACACTAGAGAAACTTCAGTATTTACACATGTGAGTCCTACTTATTTCACTTAAGAGTATCGCCTCAATGTGCATCCATTTAGCAATGAATGTATCTAATTTCTCATTTTTGATGGCTGAGTAGTACTCCATTTTAT
>NW_004624749.1:8189907-8265196 GCF_000247695.1 Heterocephalus glaber
TGCTGTTATGTGAGAAATTATTTCTGATTTCATTTTTTCCAGATCCTCTTTCATTGCTAGTTCAGGGAGTCCAGGTGGTTGAATATCAGAGTGTTCCATCTTGTTTCCCTTTAGGGTTGTTGTAGGTGTTCTGGAAATCTGGTTCTGAGGCTTGTTTACCTGTCTTCTCCTTTTGACGGGGGTGGGGCGATGGGGGTGGGTGTTCCTGGCGCCCACACAGCTCACCTCCTCTGTGCTGGGAGCCACAGCACACCCACCCAAAAGCATCCTCTATGATGGGAGCTGTGGCATGCTTACCCAGAATCCTCCTCCTGTCTTGGAGCCATGGCATTCAGACACAGAAGCCTCTTCTGGGCTGGGAGCTGAGGCACGCTGACCCAGAAGTCCCCCTTCCCTCTCTTCAATTCCTCCACCCCTCCCTATTTACAAAGGTTTGTTTCCATGTTTTCCTCATCTTATATTTGTATGTATATCTTTTCCTTTGCCTATCCTAGACTACGTTGATTACTATAGCTTTATGGTAAGCCTTGAAGTCAATATTTTTACTCCTCATGGTTCTACATCTCCTTCAATTCTGGGTGGGCTATTCTTGGCTTTTTGTCTCTCTCTATGAAGTTTAGAATTTGTTTGTCAATATCTACAAAATAACAGTGGCTTTGATTGAGGTTGCCAAGAATATATTTAATATATAAATTGAATTGGGAAGAACTGACATTTTGACAAAGTTGAGTCTTTTCATCCATGAACATCTTTCTTATTTGAAGTCATTCATCAACATTTTGGAGTTTTCTTTGACTTCAAAATCAAAAGTTTGAACCTTCTACATATGTATTTTGCACATATTTTGTTTGATTTATAACTAAGTAGTTTCTTGAGGAGTGCTAATGTATATGGTATGACTTTTTAATTGTTCATTGCTGAAATAGAAGATAGACTTAGATAGACTTTTGGATATTTACCTTCTATCCTACAACCTTGGTATAATTGCTTATTAGTTTTAGGAGTTTGTGACCAGTTATTTTCTATTTTCTACAGAAAATTATGTCACCTATGAACAAATTGTTTTATTTATTGCTTTCTAAGTCATATCCCATTTCCTTTTCTTATCTTATTGTAGTAGTCAGTACTTCTAGTAAAGTATTAAAAGGAAATTGTGAAAGGAACATACTTGTACTGTTCCTGATACCAGTGAGAAAGCTTCAAATTTGTTTTTGATTAATTATGATGTCACTTGTAGGTATTTGCAGTGCTCATTAAATCAAAAGAGTCTTGTTTTATCTCTAATCTAATGACAATTTTTTATCATGAATAGGTGTTAGATTTTGTCAGATATGTTTTCTACAGCTAATAATGTGGTCATATGATTTTTCAGTTTGTTGATGTAATGAATTACACTCATTGATTCTTGAATATTGAACCAGCCTTGCATACATGGAATAAATTCTATTTTATTATTATATATAGTATTTTATACATTACTGTAATATGTTTGCTGGTGTTTGTTACAGATTTTTACATTCTTATTTAGGAGACATATTAATATATAATTTTCTTTTATCATAATTTATTTGTCTGGTTTGGGTATTGGAGGATGCTGGCTTTGTACAATGAATTATGAATTACTTTACTTTTAAAAAGATTGGAAGGAATTATTATAATTTTTCTCTAATGCTACTAAAATTTTTTCTTGTGTGAATTTTGACAGACTGTATTTCAAGAAATTGATCTATTTCATTTAAGTTACCACAGAGTTGTGGGTGTGGAATTGTTTATTATATTGCCTTGTTACCATTTTATCATCCATAGACAGTGTATTTCTGTCTCCTCTTTCATTTATAATATTAGTAATTTATGTTCTCTCTCTTTATGTCTTAATTAGGCTGGCTTAATTAGGTTTATCAATTTTATTAAACTTTTCAAAAAATTAATTTTGGATTTTATTGATACTTTATACTGATTTCCTCATTTTAGTGTTATAAATTTCTGCTCTTATTCTATTATTTCTTTCCTTCTACCTATTTGAAAGTCAATTTGCTTGTATTTTCTCTAGTTTTATAAAGCAAATGCTTACATTATTGCCTTCAGATTTTTTTCTCATGTATGTCTTCAATGTTATAAATATATTTCTAAAATTTTTTTATGTTACATTCCACAAACTTTGATAAGCTTTGTTTTAATTTCATTTACTTAAATATTTAAAAACTTCTCTTGATACTTTTTCATTGAATTATGTATTATTTAGGAAACTTTTATTTAATCTCCAATTATATTCAGTTTTCCAGTTATCTTTCTGCAATTGATTTCTAGTTTTGTACCATTGTAGTGCGACAGCAAACATACATACTTTATATTTTTTCAAATTTTTATAGTGTTTTGATGTGACAAGGAGTCTGGTCTAACTTGGTGATGTTCCATGTGACTTTGAAAGCAGGAGGATGATGTAGCATATAGATATTAATATTTCCAGTTGATTTATGGATGATGATGAGATCAACTATGTCTTTACAGAATTTTTGTCTGTTTATTCTATTTTTGAAAGAAGTATGTTGTATTCTACAACTATGACAGTGAATTCATTTATTTCTCCTTGCAGTTCTGTTAGATTTTGCTCCATTAAATTTAATTCCCTGTTGAGTTTGTTATGACTTTTTGAGAATTGATCAGTTCATTATTATGTCATAAGTTTCTTTATTCCCAATACCTTTGTTTGTTTTGAATTCTAAACTCTCTAAATTAATATAGCTATTCTTGCTTTCTTTTAATTACTTTAGCATTATTTATTTTTCCTCCATCCATTCAGTTTTCATCTACACATATCCTTATAATTAAGGTAAGTTTCTTACAGACAACATATAGTTGGATCTGTTTTTTACTTGATGATATCTCTTAACTGATGCACTTAAGCCATTGAAATTTGAAGTGATTATTGATATTGTCCCATTAATCTCTGTCATAGTTATTACTGCCACTATTTCTTTGTTCCAATTTTTAATATTCACTCTGTTTCTGTTTTTGCAGTTTTTATTGAGGATTTCATATGACTTGATATTTTTCATTTTTATAGCATATTAATCAGACACACACTTCTTACTTGTTTTAGCTCTTGGCTTATAGTTTGCAATATGGATCTGTCAGTAAGCTAAGTCTAATTTCAAATAACATTACCCTATTACAAAAGTAGTTTGAGTATCTTATAACAAAATAACACCGGTTCCTTTTTCTAATCCTTTGGATTGTTGATGTGAACCATTGCATATACATATATATGTGTGTGTGTGTATATATATATATATATTACAACAAATACATAAGTATACATAATAGAATTCAATATTGTCATTGTTTTAAATACAGTTTTATTAGCTCAATTAAAAATGAAAATAATCATTTTTATTTACTTTTACTATATTTTCTTTGATACTCTTCTTTTTGTCATATTGTTCTGAGTTTCTTACCTATATACATTTCCTTCTTTGTAAATAATTTCTTTTAACATTTCTTGTAAGGCAAATCTACCGGTAAAAAATTCCATTGATTTTAGGTTTTTTTCTGAAAAAGTCTTTATTTCTCCTTTGCATTGGGAGAATAATATTACAAGGTACAGAATTCCAGAATGTTGGGCATTTTCTGTCAAAACTTGAAATACATTACTTCATGCTGGTGCTTCCATGGTTTCTGAGGAGAAATCTTAAGTTTGCTTCTCTGCAGGTGCCAGGTCCTGGGGCTGGGCCAGATTCCACCCCGGGTCTCTGCTGTGGTTGGACTCCACTCCCGTGCAACCTCTCTGTCTCTAGTCTTTCAGCAGCATTTTGCTCTGTACTGTCCCCCCTCACAGACCTGAGAAGAGTTGATTTTTTCATTTGTTTAGCTTTTTATTTATTATTAGGTCAAAGTGGAAATTTCCAAACTCCTTTCATGCAGAGCTAAAAATTACCTTAATAAAATAAGAATTTGATCATATAACCAAGACGTGCTCCTATGATCCCTAGTTATAATTTTGTGTGTGTGGATGCTTCACAGTTTCCCAGAAATGATTTAGAATAAGTGTCAAAACACTTCCCATTCTCTTGTTAAGAACAATTACATCATGCATGCATTTATATATGCATTTATAAAGCTGATAACATTGCAGAGAAAACATAGCAGGGAGGGCCAAGGAAATACATGCATCCTATCATATTGTCTTCTTCATAGATTCTATTGTGTTTCTTTTTATAGAAATCAAGTTTAAGTAAGTTATCTCAAAATATCTTTGACTATTAAAAATTTTAAATGTTAAGCACTAGTGGTCTCCATCAAGAGGAGTATTTGTAAGGTTTTCAATTATCAAACACATCTACCTGACATTATTTGAGAACTAGGATGAAAACACAGGTGGAGTTTTTGTCTATTTTGTTCATTTCTTTATCATCACAGCCTCACACCAAGCCTGATTTATAGCATTGAAGTATATGTTGAATGAAAAATGCATGAAATGTACTCATAAGATTCTAGTATTAAACTGGGAAGTTAATAAAATAAAAATTGACATGATTATGGGGCTCTCATACTCTATATATTTGATAACTGTTGATTTCTGGCATAAATTATTGCAGAATCTCTATAGACTTCTGGAAAATTTCTTCTTGGATAGCTGTGTATTACTCCAAATATAGGCTGAAAGGGGGAATTTTGTAGAGATGATCTGAGGATTTTATTTCTCAGTAACTAAAAATAAAAATACCCTTCTGGTTTTTGACAAATACTCTCATAGTCAATACACCAGGAATTAATCATATAGCATTAGGATTGGAAGTTTGCTCATCTAGGTTGAGACTGAAATGAATCAAACCTACTAGACTCTGTGTAAAATGTCATGATTTTGGGCTTTCAAGCAATAAAGCTAATAAAATTACTTTTTGGAGTTTGGATATTTTTAAATTAATAAAATATATAGGGAAGGGCTTTTTTAAAAAATCAATTTTGCTACAGTATTCATTTTTTAACTAAGTAAAATTAACTCCAGGCTTTGATGGTATTTTTTTGTCTTTCGGTTTGTTTTCTTGCTTGCCTTGATACATTAATGTTCTGACTGCTTCATCTAGTGCAATAACCTTTTAACAGGTTTCCCTGTCTTGAGCATCTTACCCTTCGATTTGTCTCAAATGGATAATGCTGCTTCTGTCTCCTCTTGTCAAAAGCCTGCAGAGACTTCTCATCACATAAAGAACAAAGTCCAGGTTTCTCTCAATTCATGAAATGATCCCTGCTGTTCTACCTGCCTCTGAAATACATTGCTCACCATCTCTTTACCAGGAGCTCAGCCCAGCCTCCTTCCTCTCCCTAGGATCACCTCTCATGAAAGCATCCACAGCCCAGTTCCTTTCACCTACAGCATCACCTGGACACCACATGATGCTTTCAATTAAACCTGATCATGTCTGCAGAGTGATGCTCATCACTCTTTGATGCGTGTGGTTTGTGCTAAGGTCTATCTCCAACATTCCCTGGGCCACTTTATCATAAGAAGCCGTTTCCTGGGCATCCTTACTCCTAGCTGGTCTCACATCAGGTGGAAAAGGTGGAGCACAGTCTGTTCATATGTCACTGCAGCTTCTAACCAATGGTCACTTCTGCTGAAGCCCATTATCACCAGGAATGCCAGCTACATATACTCCTCCCTTGCATTCAAAACTCTGCAACACCACCTCCTCCTTTTATCCCTGTAGCCCAGTGGTCCATAGTGACTTTCAGGTGTATCAAACATACAGGAGGGCTCACTGTCCTGTTTTTAGTTCTTAGATTTTTCTAACTCCCATGTCATCTACTCTACTATAAAATCCATTCAGTTTGAAGCATTCAAATTGTTTCTGTTTTTCTGATTGAGCCCTGATTGATACATGGCTCTTCCCCTTATTCTCTGGGTGAAATTTAGTGGCTTTTAACGTAGTACCTAAAGCTGCCTCCAGTTGTTCCAGACTTAGGCAGGTAGTCTCACCTCCCAGTACTCTTGACTCACCACAGATATGAAACAGAATGATAATATCCTATTCCAACTACCTATTAAGGAACACTCTTGCTCTTGAATCTAGGAAAACCATATTTATCTTAGAGTTATAAACATGAAATAAAACTTTTATGGAAGTTTATATTGACCTCCTCAAATTATTTTTTTCCATTTTACACTGTATATTGCTGCTACACATTTGATTGTGTAACTATTTGGTTAAATGACTGTGTTCTCTGTTCAGGTATAAGCTTCAAAGTACCCAAAGTGTACTACGCATAGGAAACAAGAAGTGCCTGATACACAGGTTTCTTTCAAAAAATATTTATGGAACTCACTTTCAAAATCCCCATTTGTTTTGTTGAAAAAAATTATTGAGTTCTAGGTACTGTGAAGACAAAACTTCATAGTATGTCAGAGAGCAGCTACAGCAAAAATATAATTGAAATAAGTGTGTTAAGAGCCACAGGAACTATGCACAGAGAGAGATGTAAAAGAATCACAGAGAATGTTCTAGCATGGAGTGATGGGAAGTTGGGGTAGAAGGAATGACCAATACTGTACAGGTGAATTTAGAGGTATAAATATTTAAAATAGAGAATGGTATCTGTAAATGAACCTAGGAATCCAGGAGTTTTATACAACAGCAAATACCCATGCCTGGCCCTTGAATAAATGAATTGGTAATTCTGGTATAGATTCTTGAAATTTTTTTTCTTTTTTTTCTCCTGCAGCTAAGATTGAAAAGAATAATTTGATAAAGTACTCAGTGAGTGCAGAAACATAGAAATCTTAAAGAATAGTGAGCAAAGAGACTTCACACAGAACTTACAGCTGGACTTTTGCAAAGATGAGTTGGAAAGGAGTAGTTTAAAAACAAGATATGGATCCATTGAAGTAAGAAGGGACCTAATGATAAGCTATTTATTTGAATTCATATTTTCAATTTGTAAATGTAAAAGCTACTGGAAAATTATAGGCAAGAAAGGAAGAACCTGATTAGACAAGAGTTTGAGAAAGATCACTGCTAACTGTAATAGGCTGGGCTGAAGGCTGTGCATGATCTTGGATGGATGTGTTTTGGAGACCTGTGTGTCAGGGGTGAGGAGAAGCCAGTGGGTTGAGTCTGAGATGTGTGTGCAAGGTGCTGCAGTAGAGAACTACCAATTGTGCTTGAAATATACATTCTAATTTCCTTAAAATTAAAAGAATTTATTCCTAATATACATTTCAAGTTAGCAAAATCCAATGTTATGATTTTTTAAAAAAGAAAACCACAGTTTCACAGCTTTAGGCCCTTACACCTACAGTCTGAGTGTCCGTCACCCACACTTCAAGGACATACATGGAGGGGATATCCCGTGGGTCCATCTGTGTGACCTCCCAGCTCACAGAACACCATGCATTGGGATGAGACTTCAAGTACCTTGTGCTCTGTGTAATCCATGCCTTAAGGGATTGGCCTGCCTGGTGTTACAGGGAGGGCATTCACAGCAGCTTCCAGCCCTGTAAAAGGAGGGCTGTTTCTGAGGGTGAAGGCAGAGCATACCCGCCCCCCCCCCCAGGAGAGAAGCAGAAGTGTGCATCCCATAGTCACTGTATCTTACAGCTGAGAAGGTTTAAACCTCCCTCTTCTTCTCTGGAGTGTGTCTGGTAACAGTCCTCCTGCCTCTGCACTCCTGGGCTCAGGGAACCGCTGGGCCCAGCACTCCATGGGGTTTCCAAGGAGTGAGCCAACTCCACCAGCTGTGTCAAATTGGATAGGGCCACTTCGAGTGGTGACTTCCCTTCCACCTCTGTAGGAGACAAATAAGTACATGGCTATTTGGATGTGTGAGTGTCCCTCTCCGTGGCCTCATGTGGCCAGTCGTTTCGAGGGCCTCTCAGCCCAGCTCTACACACCAATCAAGCACGGGGGACTCAATTGCTTACAGGTAGCAGAGTGCACTGGATGTTTTAGCTCAGACTAATCTCTGGTTCCCATATGGGGATAAGAGTATGATCACACTTCAGCCCACTAAAAACAGCCATAATTGGGGGAGAAAACGCTTTGCAGGTGTTCTCCTCCCTAATGGACCAAAACACTGCAGCTTGTGTATACTTTTATCTGTAAAGTGTTTTCTCTGTCTGCATGTTTAGAATGAGACTAGTGTAAAGCACTGCTGTTTAATTGCTAACAGGGCCAAAGGTTTTGTTTTAATTCAAGATTATTTAAATAAAAACATTATTTATAAATGAAGTGCTGTTTTCTGTCCAAACATGTAGGAATGCTGTTTTAGCTGAGCTTCAGTGCTGTTACAGAAGAATTCAATGTTGTTGATTTGTGTTAGATTTGTTTTTAGAATTGGTATTTCTTTTAAACCTCTCATTATTTTAATCAGAACCAATTTTAAGATAAAATAAACCTCTGGAGCATCTTTGACTATCAGCACTTCATTCATACTTCCTCTATGCAAGTGAGACATCAATATTATTGTTTCTCTACCTAATAGATAAGACCAAAGGGTTGCCATGGTAATTGCTACCAGGATAAAAACATACATTAATACCACCCCATATATACATGATGCTTATGTCCTTTGAATGCATAAGAAGTGTCATCATTAATTAGTACATATTTATGGAGAGTGTACATTATTTGAGCACTACACAAAAGTGTACTATGAAGTGCAGTCAATATGGAAAAAGTAAGAAGAAATATTTTATGTACTCCTAGGGTGGTGTTACAGTATGATATTGTATCATCCTTTGAAATCATACATGTGATCTCCAAAAACATTGAGGGAGATGACCAGATAATATAAAATAAGTTGTCACGTGTTTTTCAAATCATTGTCCTCATTTTGAATGTTAAAGATCCTAAGAAAATATCAATAAGATTTTCCTTTTACAAATATGATGTCCTATGTAATATAATTTTTTGTATAGCATAAGGAAAATATGTATACTAGAGTTAGAATTGAATTCAAATTTGGATGTTTAGGGGCTGCTGATGAGGGAAGGGGGTCTGCAGGGCAGAGAGCAGTGACTATGGTCACATGACATGGGAGAAGCAAAAGCTGTGAGAAGTAGGTTATTGGCCAGCTTGGGGCTTCCAATTCAGTGGAGAGATAGCCCATTTTCCAAACCTTCGTTCCCCAGGAATTCCTCTCTGAGTGTGCTAGGTTTTGCTCTCCATGGGACTCTGCAGTATAACTGACATGATTTATTTCCTCTGCAAGTTTGTTCCCAATTAGTCTAACACAACTAAGCAAGTCTTAGAACACAGGTACCTTTGCTACAGTATATATTTAAAAAAGGAAATTGTTAAGACATGGGCTAGGGTAACAATTTGTAAATACCTCCAGCCTTATAAAAGATTTCAAACTGACCCTAGATGTAGTTTTTCAGTCTGTTAGTAGACAGGTAAGAAGGAAATTAATTTCTCTCTAATCCCGTGCTTTGTCTTTCGGTCATTGACTGAGAAAGAGCCATACATAAGAGACTAACTAGACTAGCTTGACCTATTTCTCCCTTTTTGGAATCTGCATTCTCATTGAGCAGACCAATAAAAAAGAAATGAGAAGAAAAAGAAAAATTCAAAATTTCAGATTTGAGAAAGTGTTGGGAAAATGTCAATAAAGAGCAGTAATATCTAACAACAAAGAATGTTAACTTTAATTAGGAGACTCAGGAAAAGAGTTCTTTGGGAAAGGAACTTTAATGCTGAGTCCAGAGAGCTGAGGACAGGTTACCCTTCATGGAAGCATGAGGAAGAACTCTTGAAAAAGACAGACATGTGCAAAGATCCTGAGGCCACAGGGTGCTCACCTAGCTCAGAAACTATGGGAGGACCAGGCTAGACACATATCTGTTTCAGTGTTTGTCAAAATGTTATGTAATTCCTGGTTTATTGGGTGGCATCTTGAATGGATTCTGAGTATCCTCTGGGCAACTAAGCAAAACACTTATTTATACCAATAAATGTTATTTGGAAGAGTAACTTATCAGCTTAAGAATCTTAAGAAAATACTGTTTTGTGTATATTAATTTGGAGGAAAATAGGGATTATAATATTACATTTTGCGATAATGTCATTAAGTGTTTAAAAAGTACAACCAGTATTGATGGACATAGAAAATTTTAAGAAGCAAAACAAGAAAAATAAAATAAATGTGGTTAATTGCAAACCCTAATTCATAAACAAGGATTGTGATCGGTATTGTGCGACTTTACAGAATCTGTATGTATGCATTTCCACATAGATGTATTTATAGATCTTATACAGGAGTAAATATTTGGATATAGAAAACCAAAAACTTTCATGTAGAATTTGCATTACCCCTCTATTACTGTAACAAAACAGCTGAGTTCATAAAAAGTTTTATTTTGGCTAACAGTTTTGGAGGTTTCAATCCATGACCAACTGGCCCCTTGCTTTGGTCCCGTATTAGGCAGCCCCCTCCTCACAGGATCCCTGGGCAGTGCCAAGTGCTCACTCATGCCCAGGGATGGGAGACAGGAGGAGAGGAGATTAGGACCACCCATCCCCTTTGGGGAGAGCTCTCAGCAACTGGACAAACTCCCATCAGGCCCAGCCTCTGACAGTGTCCACCTCTTCTCAGTTGCCCCATGGGACAGTGACCAAGCCTTTCACCTAGTGGACCTCAAACTTTTCAGCAGCAGGGCCATTTTGTGGAAAGTGGAAGACAATTTTTCCACAGACCAGAGGTGGGGGTGCTTTCAAGGTGATTCAGCATATTGCATTTATTATTCACTTTATTTCTATTATCAGTGCACTGTGCAGTTTGTTACTAGTACATTAGATTCTCTTTAGGAGTACGCACCTGGATTTTCTCACATGCACAATTCATGACAGGCTCTGTGCTCCTATGAGGATCAATCCCATTGATCTGACACAAGGGGAGCTTAGGCAGTGATGTGAGCCACAAGTATGGGCTGAAAGTTCAGAGGAAGCTCTCCTTACTTGGCATCCTGCCAGTCATAGTCACCTCCTGGTATAAGCCCTGGGGCCCTAACAGCAGCCGATGTGTACCAGTCTCCTGGTGTAACACATGGCCTTTGGGAGACACCTATCTAAACCATAGCAGAAGTACACTCTCTTTGTATTTTAAAGTATACTCTTGTAAATTCCTATTTTTATTTGCAAAGATATTCATAACATATACATATATGTATATATACATATGTATATATATGTATATGTGTATATATATACATATGTATATATACATATATATATATGGTGTGACTATGCTATGTTTGAAATATACAGTGGATGTTCTTTCCGAACTGCCTTTACCTGAACTTACTTCTTTGCTAAGTATCTTGCTACTTACTAAGAGTAGGTGATACACAAAATCAATACGCAGAATGCAAATGTGCCCAATAGTTAGCTTACCTTTCAAAGAACAGTAGGAGCCCAGGGTCACAGTAGGGCAAAGTTGTTTAGTTCTCTTCTCAATCCCAGACCATGGCTCTGTTCTCTCCCTGTCCACTGCTCCTGTCTCTGTCTCCTCTGGGCTCCAGGAGAGGTGGGAGGGAAGGAGGGCTGTGCATCACAGGAATGCCAGCTCTGCCAGAGTTCACTGATAATTTATTCATGGTCATTTCATGATTCCCCAAAGGGTTCTAAAATAGCAAATTGTTCATATATTAACTAAAATACTAGGGATTCTTACAGGAACACACTGATGTGGCACTTTTAATGACTTTAGAAAAGTTTGGAGGACTCAAAAATAGCTACTTTCTAAAATTGCGGTGCTGCCCAATATTTTCTACAACTAGAATTGCGGGGCATGAAAAAAAGTTTATAGAAGAGAGAATACATCTTATAAGATTTGGAGACTCCTAAATCCTTAATCCTTTTTCATGCTCTTCTGTGATAAACTATTGAAACAATAAAGCTGTAATTCAGAAGGAAGAACACATAGCTTGCCCAGAGTGACTTGGTTGATGTTGTTTTCCCCGAGTGTTGACTTCAGCGGTCAGTGACCTACAAAAGTTACACTGCACTTCTACATTTCTCTGACTTTGGAATATTTTCAGTGTTCTGAGTATTTTTTTTGCAAATACCACTATGCCCACTGACACTGAAATTTCTATGATTCCTGTCATTCAAGTTTCCGATTTGCTGTAACTTGGCTCTGGTTTCTCACAGTACGGTTGCCCTTCTCCCTGTGTAACCTCTAGGTTGAGCAAGGTCAAAGCTTTAAATCTGCCACTTGAATTCCACAAGAGAGCACAGTTTATAGGTGATTGTTTTTGAAAGCGAACATTTTTTTAAGGAACTGATTCTGTATGATATACTCGGGTGTAAGTCTTGACTCGTAGGTTACTTTCTTGTCATTTAACTTAATTTTGGAAGCCTTTTCTGGTTCTGAGTAGAAGGACGTTGGACCTCATTGATGCTTGTAGCTTTTCATTAAAGAAAAGTAGAGCTACAATTCAGGAGGCTTACATAGCTTAGTAAACAATGATACAAAGTGCAAAATATATAAAGATATGATGGAAAAAATAGAATGACTCATGAAAAAAGAGCTATAATACTAGATTAGGAAGTAAAGAGAGAAGCAATAGGTAGACAGTAAGAACCAGGAGATCTGTAAGCAGGGTGTCAACATATTTTGAGAATTGTGGTAATTGAAGAAAAGAATGCATTTAGACATGATTTGAAAACTTAATTACTCAGCATGTTTTGGCCTTAAAAGAGGCCCTGTGGTACTGCTAGGCATTTGATAATTTCGGAAAATATTTTTTTAAAAACATTAAATTAACTATGTAATGAGATTGTTTTATTTGTATGAATTTTGGAATTAAAATTTTCCAAAATAAGAAATGTGTACTTTTCCCAATACTAATTGCCAAGAAATGACAAAGGATCACAAAGAAAAAACATAAATAGAACAAAGGTATATTTCTATAGTATTGTAGATAAATTCTGTGATTTTTTTGTGTGTATTTTGAGGAACTGTGTTGCTAAAACATTCTGGTAAAAATTATATAAAAAATTTACTTATTAATTTATAAACTACAAGCTAACATAACAAATACATAAATAATAAAATTTTTAAAAGAAAATTTGTAAGCATGACCTTTGAGTTGCTAATACTGAATTTATTCTAATTTTTTTAATATTTATCTCTAAACAGGAAGACTTATTAGAAGAAGAAATTTCAATTTCTTTTGCTTTCTGAAAATTGACACTGTGATGGATAAACAAATAGCTTTGAATATTTAATATGAGGAAATTCTTACCTAGAAACTGAATATTTCTGTTAATTTAATAAATTGGGTGAGGTTTTATTGGTATTTAAAAAATTATTTGTGTAGATCACAAAATGGAGCAGTTTCATCTGGTGAAATTTGTTTTCTTCATATGAATTTCTTCTGGAGAGAAATTTGCCACTAAAGAGAAAAAAAAAGGTTATTTTTAATAAAGGTTATTTTACATTTTTGGTTTGAAGTACAGTATTTATACAGAAATTATACCATAGTTTCTTGTGGATAAAGAACTTACCTTCTTAGAACTCATGTAAAGGATCCACAATAAAGATTCCTGTGGTCTTCAGTAGATGAGACTCTCAGGCTGACCTCCCAGCACACAGCCAACGGATCCCTGTAGGTCAGAGGAGGGGCCCAGAGCAAATCAGAACCAGGGCCACTGGAAAATCCACCCCACTGACACCTCAGGGCAGTTAGCTGGAGCTTTCTCTGCTTGACTTGGTTAAGATGACTAAATTTTATTAAGTAAAATATGGCTAAGTTAAAGTGTGTTGAATCATTACATCAAATTGGGACCCATGAGACCTGGGAAAGGAGAAGTTTGCAGTTCTAAGAGGTGCCTGATCATATGGATGATCCCAGCATCAGGATCGGGAGATTCAGTCATGATTTTCTGGCTTTATGATAGTTCAAACATTGTACCGTTCAGGAGAAATTGGACCTCGACATTTAAATTTGAATTTGACAGCAGGGGGCTGAATGACAACTCCTTGCCAGCCCCATGATTGTAAATTGTGTGCAGCAACTAATGCTCAGTAGTGAAGTAGTTAGCATCCAAGCAATATGGTCAGCAGGTTAGGTGTAGTACATGCATTTCCCCTGTGCGATACTCTCGAGTGTCATAGGTTACTCTGGATGTAACCCCATGATAAATGGGGGAACATCCATTGGCATGCTCATGCAACAATAATCCATCTGTTTCTTGTAAGCTCACCACACTGCAGATATGAACTTGTTCATATGGACCTGGGCAACAATGGCTAATGTCTTGTTGAGTCTATAGAAAATGTCCCCAGGATCAGTTAAGAAATATGATGGTTAATGGAGTCTGCTAAATCTGCCTACCAATCTCCATCTCATTTTGTCCCCACTTCTTACCCTGTCTCCTTAGCGAAGTTCGCCTACACTAGGTATGGCCATCCCCCTCCTTGCCATGGTCCATGTTAAGGAGGAAAGATGGCCAGATGAAGACATTGGACTTCCGACCTTACATTTTATTTGATTTGTACGTGAGAAACACCTAAACTCTTAATTTAATGTGTTGCCCACTCCATATTCACAAGGCTGAGTTTCTCATGTGTATTTTAGAATCTGGCAGGTAAGATGTAAAAAGAAAATTACTAATGAAAAGATGAAAAATAAATACAAGACAGTAAAAAAGTGTCACGCTTAATTTTTCTTGAAAGCCTTTGATAGTACTTTGTATTTGTACTAGTAAAATAAAAAGCATGTATTTTTCTACTAATATTGATTAGGTAGACTGCTTAAGGAGTCTCAAATATTTCCTTCTTCTAACTATTATAATGGTTGAGAGGAGCAGCCTTAATGATAAAGCCCACTTGTTTTTTGTTGTTGTTGTTGTTGAAAACAACTGGAATAAAATAACTTGATATACTGTTTGAAAAGATTTTGTCTTTTTAAGTAGTTGTGGATATTCAAATTTCTTTTATTCACTTTTCCAAAAATTCCTTATTTCAAAGAAGTCATAGCTCTTTAGGAATAACTAATATTATTCAGAAAGCTCTCATTTCAAAATAACTTTGAACAGCACCTGTGGAAGCAGACTAAAGCCTTTTTGGATAATGACCAGGATGAGCCTTTTCTCAAAATTCAAGCTAACTTAGATCTGTTGCAGGTCTGAGAATGTGAAGCTGGTTTTTTATCCTTCTGCTTTTCCTTGTGGATCTTACTACAATATGACTTTACCTGAAAGTAATTGCATTGAAACAAACAGGAGATTGACTCTTTTCCTGTTTTCTGAAGATATACAAGAAAAGGTAAAGCCCAGAAAGTGTGGGTTGGTGGGATGATTGCTGCATAAATAGACAAAACATGCAAGCACCGAGTTTTAATCTTTCTCCTCATATGATACCTGACTTTGGTAATGAAATTGAATTGTTTGAGTTGGACAGATCTATTTGTAAAATGTAGGAAGAAGAAATTCTGGCAAAGCAATGTGAGTAATGTGCTAGTTTAGATTTGATTAAAAATCTCAGTGATCTTCTTTGGCATTATATACAACCCTTATTTTCAGATTTTGTCAGCCATTTTTCCGGGTTACTTCATGGACACAATCAAATCATTACTGACACCTAGAAGGTTCTAAGAGGAAAACACTTCTACTCAAGTCACCTGCTTTCATGACTCATGAAAGGTGATTAAGAGCAAATGAATTAAGCATCTGAAATACACAAAAGGGAATCCAGGGAAAATGCATCCTGGAGCTGATTAGACTTTCTGTCTATATTAGAAGTTATCCCTCTGAGAAATTTTGGCAATTCTGAAATTCTTAATCATGAAATTTTAAAAAATCACTCAATCTACAGTATAATCATATATACCTTCCTTATAAAACTAAAATATTTAAATTAACTAATGGTTGGATCCATCTGGGTATAATTGCATGAAGAAAATATTGGAATTAGACCAAAAGTATAAAAATAAACAGATTTTCAGAAAATAATCACATGTAATTTCTCTTTTTAAAAGCACATAATGAAAATCATAGCCTTCTGTTGCTGTTATTTTTGCTAATAACTTGTGATTTTTATCCACTAGTCTTTACACCTTGATTCATGCTTTTAACAATCTACAAATCCTAAATTTCATTTAAGAGAAATAATAAGTGAGCTAAAGGACAAAATTGAACCTCAAAATGGAATCTCCTCACTATTAAAAACAGTAAGTATTAATTCTGATGGGTTTTAGTTTGAATTGTTTCAGACAAAATATTATACACTTGATGAAGTTTCTATTTATTCATTTCTTCCAAACATCCACATGTAACCTTTAGTAATTATGGAGTACGGCCCCATAAAGTTCCTGAATTGAGGGCTGAGGGAGTGGTGGGGTCCATATCGGGGTGTCCTGACTGGGCTTCTCACCTGGCTATCTTGTTGTTTGCACAAACAATCATCTGTGAGAGCCATGGGATGCATGATCAGTTAAAGAAGCATTGGAAGAATGATCCTGGATGATATGAGAAGAATTTAATATTGAATGATAGTATAAGTGCAAAGGCCAAAGGGTCTGAAGAGGTACATTGAAGTTTGGGAATTTATGTTTGTGGATGTCCAAGTGTATCTAAAATTGAACTGTAGGGCAACTCCAGGCACCCTGGGTGGGTAAGAAGCTCTGAAGACAAGACCCAAGCAACTACACATTTTACTTTTTCAAGACATTGGGTAGAGCAGGAGTCTAAAGAGGTCACCTGAGGAACCAGAGAGGCAGCTTCTTATTTCAGAAGGCCTTCAAGGGAACAATGTAGCATAATTGAGTGAATATTTAACACTAAACAATAATGTCTACATGCAATGAACTCTAAAGACTTTGCTGGTATCTCACTGCATTTTGGCACTATGGAAAAAGAATTTTAAAAGTGCTGAGAATCAGCCTCTTTTGTGGGTTTACATTGAGTAGGACATAAGTAAACTTATCCAGTTTTTGTTGTCCATTTTCAAATATTCAAGCTGGACTATGAAAGGAAAGATACTGTTACAATTTGTTGCTTCATAAAAGTCACGGTCATTACATTGATTGAGACAGCATGATACTGGCACAGCAACAACAACTAAAATCAACCTACACATCTAATATATACCAACAGAACAGATTGGAGAGCCCACTAGCAAATTTGTTAGTCTACAGTCAAATGATTCTTGACAAATTTACTGACAGCATACACTGGAGAAAGAGAAGCCTCTTCGATAAATGATGCTAGGAAAACTGGATATCCAATGCAGAAGATTGGAACTTGATTTGTATTAAGCCCTATATGAAAATAAACTAAAATGGATAAAAGACCTATGTGTGAAATTTAAAGGTATAAAACAACTAGAAGAAAACATAGGGAAAATACTTTCAAACATCAATATAGGCAATGATTTTCTGGATAAGATCCTAAAAGTATAGAGTACTTTTTCACAGCTAAGGAAACAACCAACAAAGTGAGGAGACAACCTACAGATTGAGGAAAAATACATAATCAATTCATTTGACAAAGAATAAATATTTAGAATTTATAAGGAAATAAAAAACTTAATAATGAAAAGTATTCACTTTAAAAATAAGCAAGTGAACTGATAGATGTCCCTTGTCACACTGTTGGAAATACAGAAACTAAGAAATCATCCTAGATACTGAATAAAGAGAATGTGGTGTACCTAAATAACAGAATAGTATTCTACTCTAAAAGATATCATTTTATAGTGAAATGAATGGGACAGGAAGATATTAAGTGAAACAAGTGAGCAAAAAAAGGCAAATATTGGCATGTTCTATTTAAAAAGTCAGTTTGAATGTATACTAACGATTATTCAAGGTTGGAGAAAGAAATGAGGAGACAGAATTGGGAAATTCGTGTAAGAGAGGCTCAGCACAAATAGAAGTCCTAGTATACTGTAACACAGAAGGGTGACCAGTTCAAAATTAGTTACTATATATTTTATGAATAAATAAAAGAGAAGTTTGAAGGCCTCAAATAAATCATAAGTAGATGGGAACATTAATTAAGTAACTTGATCAGTACATATTCTACACATGTACTGAAATATCACATTGGACTTCATAAATATTACAAATAAAATAATTAAATTTCAAATGTTTAGACGCATAGATGTCCTAAAATATGAAAGTAAACATATAGATATGTCATAAAAATATGAAAGGAAAAGTAAAATAAAATTTTTATCAAAGTAAAAAAATACCCCACTACATAATCAAAAAAAAAATTCACTCTCCTGCATACCATGTCAATCCTGACACCCCTTTGAACACTATTCATTACCCTTCCTCTGAGGGAAGGCAGGAAAAATAGGTGTCTTTTAAAGCAGGTGGCATGGGAATAAATGTTTCCTGGTTAAGAAAGATGAGATAAAGTAACGACATGTTTGTTATGAATTCTGCTTCCTTTATTCTTATTTCCTACTTTGTTGAACAATTCTCAGTTCACTGGACTGCATAAAACTTGCTATGTTACCACAAAGATAAGGTACACATTTATAGTTCCCTACACATTCTGACATTATGTGGTTCACATCGATGCAATCAAATGCTGCAGAGACCAAATCTGAGTTAGAAACTAGACATGATGCATCATAGCAAGTTTATAACTTTCCTTCAAAGACATTATTTTCTTGAAATTGGAAAATTGGCAGCCACTACCTTAGCTCCACAGTTGCATTGCAGCTTTTGTCAAGTGAGGAGATTGGCTTTTCTTAAAGGAAGGGTCACCACCTGAATGAAAAGCCACCACCCCGGCCAACACTGATAACAGAATTTCAAAGTCACCCAAGATTTGCCAACATCAGCCATCAGTTTGCAGCCCCTGCAGCTGAGTCTGTTTGCTTGGTGAAAAAAATTGCCACTTCAGACTTTGGATGAAATTTTAAATTCTCAAGGGAAAAGAGAAACAATTTCCATGGTTACTATATTAATAATGTGAAGATGAGCTTCAAACAAGGGCAGGAGCTACATCTTTTCAATCAGCTAATAAACATTTGCTTATTCTGTGAGTTCACTGTGCGAATATCATAGGCCAATTAAGAAAGTAAATGGCTTAAAATTTTACTTTATAGAATAAAAGTACTTTCAGTTATGAAATATTAAGTATGTATACATAGTTTAGGAAAAACAAGATACAATAATCAATCTACTTTAGCCATGAATTTTAATGCATAAACCATTTTCACTTTTTCTAAAAGAGATATAGTTCCTATATCTACCATTTACTTAAAATATGTATTCTCAGGCTGGGGATTTAGCTCAGTGGTTTCATGGCCTTGCGCAAGGACCCGAATTCAATCCCGGGTACCAAAAAAAAAAAATGTATTCTCTTACTCCACACCATACATTGTGAGGTTGTACTGTGTCCAAATCATTATTTACACTAAGTAGTAACTAGGACAAAAACTCTTTAAGTCATGCATAATCATTACCCTCTCAGAGTTCAACATGTATGAAAGCAGCTAGAAAGTGCCCAGGACATAAGAAAGTGGTGAATGATGTTGGATTCTTTAGCAAAGAGAATATTAAGCATTACCTGAAACAGAGGTTAAAGTACTGTCAGTCACAAAGGGGCAGCAAAACTTGTATACTTAATGAAGAAAATAAAAATAAACATAGCTGAAGAGAGAATTAATAAATTTGAAAAGTGTTTCAGAAAAATTACTGAAAATGTGGAGCAGAAATAGGAAAAGTACAATATTTAAGGGACATGAAAAGAGAAATTCAAGTATTTTGTAACAGAAGTTATATGTGAAAATAAAAAATGAAAAAATATAATATACAATAGCCTATAAATTGGAAAATGAGTAAAGATTTGGTCTTCACCCTGAAGTATGAGCCCAATCCCTAAGACAAGTAAAAATATATCTACCTCAAGACAACCTGAGGTCCCAGAGGGAAAAGAAAATGTTCTGAAACACAAATATAAAGACACATTACTTACAGGAAAAAAGTATGAAACCCAGATATCACATTAGCAGTAATGGGATATATCAAGCTAATGGGATATTATTTTTTAAAATTCAAATTGAAATAACTTTAGCATCATAAAACCTAGCTCAATAAGTACCTAGATTAAGACATTTTTATTTATTTATTTTTTTGAGAAAGGGTCTCACTATATAGTTCAGGCTGGCCTTGAACCAACAGCACTCCTGCTTCAGCCTCCCAAGTGCTGAGATTATAGCCATGCACCACCATGTCCAGTTTAGACAAAGACTTTTGGAAAAATAATAAAAATATTATTTACAAACATTCACTAAATATATATTTCAGTAAGAAATCTGAACCTAAATGGAATTGTGTTGAAAGCAAGCACACTGGTCTGCAAAAGAACAGCAATTATTCATGAAATATAAATGGGTCTTGGCCTTTTATATAATACATATGTATGTAGAGTAAATTGATTGTGACTGAATACTAAAACATGTACAAAGTAAAAGATAGGCCAGGATAGCAAAGTTGGATAGTAACATTTTCAACAGAACTGTGTAAAACTGTTAAGTAAATATGTTCGTGCCCAGTAAAAGTATGAAGATATAATCTAATTTCAGAATTATAAGAAAAGCAAAAGGAGATAAAGAGCTCTCAGTAAATTCAATATAGAATATGAAGAGGAAAAGAGAGAGAAAAGCACTCAAAACCTTGGCAAATAAAAATAATCAGTTGCAGAAATAAGTCCTGACTTATGTGTAAAGTATAATACATACAATTTGTTTGTAAGCTACCATTTATGAATTTACAAATATTCATGTACATTTTTCAGAACAAAAATATAATCACACAGAAATTTTAAAACAGAGGGTAAAACGCTATGCTGGACAGTGCACAGAAAGCTAGTAAAGAATTATTTCTATTAGAGAAAATATATATGAAAAAAGAAAATATTCATTAATCTTAGGGTGCTATTGTGTGTAATTACAGAGAATCTTTTTTTTTTCTTTTTTTCTGGAAAATACTACAATGAACCTGAGAACATTAAACAAGATAGCTTCGAAATAGTTAACGTTACCTGAAGCAATTACAGGGCAGCATCTTAGAAAAATAAAATCTACTATAAAATTTTAAAAATTCACAATAAAAACTGATAGAGAACATAGAACAAATGAAAATAATGATAGTAATATTTCTACTAATTTTAAGAATTTAAACCGAAAGATTAGTACACTCTATCAAATCAATATTTATAGATTCATGCAAACAAGAATTAAATAAATTACATATATCCATACATGAGTGACAATTTACCCAAAAAACTTGATCGATGATGAAAAATGTTTATATGTCATAGAGATAACATCAGATTCTCTGAGTACAGAGTGACACAATTAGAAATTGGAATCAAAAACCCCAAAATACACTTAAACCATATTACATAAAATCAGGAATATGAAAAAGATTTACTAATAATTAAAATTATAACAGAAATTATTAACAATATAAAACTGAACAAGAAAAATATTACTTATCAAAATATGTGATGTGCAAATACATTTATAATTACAGGAAAGTTTAGGCACAAATTTAGGCATACAAAAATCAGGAAACAAGGAATTTCAAGTCAATGAGCTCAGATTTGATTAGAAAGCTAAAGTATAAATAAGGGCAAAGAAGTCAAATTTGCAAGATATAATGGTGAAAATAAATAGTGAAAAAAACGCGAGTATAAATTTTTAAAAAGAAAAAAAAAAAAATCCAAGATTTATAAACCTTAAAATGGTTCTTGCAAAAGTACACATTTTAAAAAATTGATTAAAACAATGAAGAAAATCGGCAAAAATTTGCCTTTGAAATCGAAAAAGAACATACCTGCTGATGAAGATATCTGTGTTCTTTTCCTAATTATATGCCATAGTGTTTTACTTGCTTCCATTCTGATGGGGACTCTGATCATTTCCTAATGAAGCTGAATGCTGTCCAAGTTCAGTGGGCCATCCCTGCACTGCTTTTATGCTTGAAAATTGATTAGTGAGCTAGATGAATAAAAGTAACTTTAAAATATCTGAGAAAATTAGAGAAAATAATCTGTATGATTTTGAGATGAAAATGATTAAGTAACTTGTGAAAAACATGATCCTCAAAACCATGATAGTAAGTAAATTTATACACTAAGCCAACAGGCTGGGCAGGGCTAACTTCCTCACAATATAAAACAGCACAAATCAACTTTAAAGTTTCCCATAGACTGAGAAAAGTTATTTATAACAGATTTGTGAAATTAACAAACTACTTCAATACTTTTTAAAATTTAGAGAAATAAAGATCTTAAAAACCTAAGTACAAAAAAGGGAAAGAAGGACAAATAATTCCGGGGACTAACCTGGATGGTCAATAAACATTTCAATGAAGGCTCCATTCTCTAGTAAACAGACCCTGAAAAATGCAAGTTAAAGCTTCAAAGAGTTTCCACTTCATAATCATGGCATTTGCAAACATGATAAAATCTTGTAATAAAAATTTTTGAGAGAGAAGGATATGGGGAAATGGAATTTCATGCACTGTTAGTGGAATTAAAAACTACTGGCAACTTATAATTAAGCTGAAAATGTCTCATACAACCTAACAATTCCCTTTCAGAGTACTTATCCTAACTTCACTGTAACAAATATACAGGAATTGATCTGCAGCATTGTACATAATAAAAATAAAACCTAGTAAAAACATCTAAGACAGAGCAAGAGGGAAAATATAGTATGGTCTACTCACACAAAGCATTCAAAATAAACGGGAAATGCCTAAACACAACAACATGTTAAATCTAGGTGACATGGTTTTGAGAAAGAAAAGAGCTAAAGAATGAAGAGTTCTTTATGATACTAATTATGAAAACTTTGAAAACAGTATACTATTCACATGATATGGATCAATATATATGTATTCAAGTGTAAAACAGTATATAGGATTGGTGCATGGCCTGTGATATTTGGAAGCAGCCCCTCCAAGAAAGGGAGAGAATATCTAAAAAGAACCCTCAAACACAACTGTGCCCACAATGCTTATGCATTCAATTTGGGAAAATATGTGTGTTCATAGCACATGGCTAATCAACATATGAGCATTAATTTTTCTGAATTTGTGTATTTGAAATATTTGATAGGATAAAATAAAATGAAGTTATGCAGGATCTGGAGTTTAAGAGATGTAGACAAAACACAAACTAGTAGAAAACTAATAGAATATTGGTTAATCTTTGTAAAATTTATAGCCTCAGGCAGCAAGTATAAATAGATTCAGGTGCTCAAATAACATCACAAGAGTCTTCTCTTTCATTTGCATTCTGCCCTTTGGTCTTAATATCATGTGTTTTTTTCCCCCTTTTTTCCCAGTTTCCATATTAATTTGTTCTGACTAGCACTCTCCACACAATAAAATAGATTTCCCAAAGGAAGATGTTAAACTGTCATTATTTGCTGATGATATGATACTCTACATAGAAGACCCTAAAAACTCCACCAAAAGACTTCTAGATTTAATTGATAGATTCAGTAGAGTTGTTGTATACAAGAGCAACACTCAAAAATCAATAGCCTTCTCATACACAAATAACAGACTCACTGAAAGAGAAATAAGGGAAACAATCCCTTTCACAATAACACCCAACATAATGAAGGATCTAGGAAATCGGTCAAAGGAAGGAAGCAGAAGACTTCTACATTGAGAACTACAGCACTCTGAAAAAAGAGATTGAAGGGGATATAAGAAAATGGAAAGACATCCCCTGTTCCTGGGTAGGAAGAATCAACATAGTGAAAATGACCATACTTCCAAAACTGCTATACAGATTCAATGAAATCCCAATTGAAATCCCAGCAGCATATTTCACAGAACTAGAGAAAACAATCCAAAAGTTCATCTGGAGCCAGAAGAGACCTAGAAGAGCAAAAGCAATTCTAGGCAACAGGGTCATGGCAGGGGGTGTTTTAATTCCCAACTTGAAACTGTACTGCAAAGCCACTGTGACAAAAACAGCATGAGACTGGAAAAGAAACAGACCTAAGGATCAGTGGACTAGATTAGAAGATGCAGAAACAACTCCAGACATACTCAGCTACCTCATCTTTGATGAAAGAGCCAACCATCCTCACTGGAGGAAAGATAGCCTCTTTAATAAATGGTGCCGGAAAAAAATGGATTTCAACTTGCCAAAGAATAAAATTAGACCCCTATCTTTCACCATGAACTAAACTAAAATCTAAGTGGATTAAAGATCTAAATATTAAAACAGAAACACTAAACTTGCTGGAAGATAAGTTAGGTAGAACTCTTGAAGAAATTGGCATAGGCAAGGACTTTATGAACAAATCCTCAATAGCATGGGAACTAGCACAAAGAATCAACAACTGGGATCTCATCTTATTAAAAAGCTTCTGCACTGCAAGAGAAACCACCAACAGAGCTAACAGACAACCTACAATGTGGGAAAAAAATTTTACCAGCTGTTCCTCAGATAAAGGTATACTATCTAGAATATATAAAGAACTAAAAACAAATTGGACCCAATTCAAAAATGGACATCTGAAATGAACAGACATTTCTCAGGAAAAGAGGTAAAATCAGGAAATAAACATATGAAAAAATGTTCAACATCACTGATCATTCGAGAGATGCAAATGAAAACAACACTGAGATTCCACCTCACCCCAGAAAGGATGGCTGCTATCAAGAAATCAACCAATAACAAACGTTGGTGGGGTTGTGGGGAGAAAGGAACCCTTCTCCATTGTTGGTAGGAGCGCAGACTCGTGCAACCACTGTGGAAATCAGTATGGAGATATCTCAAACAACTAGGATTGGAAGACCCAGCTATTCCAATCCTGGGTATCTTCCCAAAAGAATTAAAAGAATCATACCACAGTGATATATACTCACCATGTTTATAGTGGCACAGTTTATAATAGCTAAAACTTAGAAACAGCCCAATTGCCCATCAACTGGAGACTGGATAAAGATTTTTTTTTTTTTTGATAAAATAGAGTACTACTCAGCCATAAGGAATGAGAAACTGGAGACATTTGTAGCTAAGTAAATGCACATTGAGGCTATACTCTTAAGTGAAATAAATAGGACATACATATGTAAATACCGAATAGTTTCTCTGGTGTGAGAAACTAAAAGTGTAAATAAGAATCAAATATATAATTGATATTGTGAAATAGGAAGAAAATGTCTAAAGGAGTAGGGGAAGTGGGAGGGGTGGGGAAAGGAAAGAAGGGAAAAGAAACAATATGAGAAAAGGAAAACCATGGAAACAAAAGTCTTTGTAAATAGGAAAGTGCGGAGGGGGTGAAGGGAGGGCAGGGGAATGGGGAAAAAATAACCAAGATATATCATGTAAAGGTACAAGATCCCAATGATGAATGTAACTGTATTGTATACCTAAAATATACCAATAAGCTAAATAGAAAAAAAAAAGATTTCCCAGGTAACTGTCCCTTACTATGGCCTGATTTCATGGAGAGAGAGGACATCAAAGCTGCTCTCCCAGAGTGGCACCAAATGGTCCTCACTGGACAAAGACTGGTGCTGGTACCCATTGACACTCCACTGATGTGCATTGGTGAGGGTGTGCCAGTGTCACATGGCTGACATCTGTTCTCTGTGGTTGGTACAGAATTCTAAATGCACACACCACACTGGCTGGTAATGTGCTGTGGATAATATCTCTTGGAGTTGAGTCATTTCATTGTCTGGCTAGTGTGCATGGTAGGGGAAGCCAGAGCTCTGCTTAACAATCTAAAAGAGAGAAAAACTTGAACCTCCCAGGATGAATTCAGGCAGGACAGACAGGATAACAGATCACACCTCAACACACAATGTGTTAAATCCAATACTACTATGAAACCTCAGTATACTTCTCCCAGGCTTTGACAGATTGACAACAGAAAATAAGGACACAGAAGATTTGAATAACATAATAAATAAGGTAGCACTAATAAGTTTGTCTCCTGTGGAGTACACAGCTTCTTCTCCCACTTTCATGAAAAATTAATCACACCACGGATCAAAAAATTCTTCAGACTAAAAGTTTTTCAGGCTACAGTTTTTGACCATAATTTATTAGAAAGCAGATGTTATCAAAGACATTAATAATTCCCTGAATACAAGGAAATAAGTTTTCAAACTGTGCCTCTAAATAGCTATTATGTCCAGAGGAAATTAAAAATGTGTGTATGTGTGTGTGTATATATATATATATATATACACACACATTTATATATCTTTGAAAGTAACTAAAATAACACTTAAGGAAAGTGTATATCAATATGTATTTAAGTTTTTCTTTCAAAGTATTACTAATTATTCCAAAAGTTTGAGCCCTAACCACCCACTGTTATTCCCCTATTTTACCCTTTCTTGTGGTCTGAATCATTTCAGTTCCATAGACCCCTTTAAAAATTCAACAAGACCTCTTTCGTCTTGGAAAATGCACACAACAAAGCACAAATGTACATATGCATGCACACACACACACACACACACAACACTGAATATATTTCAAATATTTTAAAATCCATCTGAGTATTCCAGAATCAGAATCTTTCTTACCCTAGTGATTTTATCCTAGAATAAGTAGAAATTAAGTAATATTTTAACAAATCCCTGATTCTTACTCCAGTTTATGTTCTTGACAATGATTCCTGGAAGTGTACCATCTCATATTCATCCCTTAGGAAACTGGTATTTCCTTGAAAACAAACCTACAGGACCCTCTGTTTTAAATGGAAAAACTACCATGTGCAGGCCACATGCTACACAAAAGTGTCCCCTTGCTAAGGGTAAAACCTAGTAAGTGAGGTACTTCTATGACCTTAAAGGAAAGTGCTCTACTCCCTCAGGGTACATTACTTTTCCTTACTCTTTCAGTGTAAAACATAAAAGGTGTTGGAAGATTTATACACTAAAAGCAGAGCCAAACACAAAGAAAAAAACAACAGAAAGTGGTGTGCACATAGAAAAACAAAAAAATTATCACACATAATAGAACAAGAACAACAATGCTCATGAGGACAGAATTTCCCCCACATGTGAACCAGGGTGTGTTTTTCATGACGGTGCAATACAGATTTCTTGAGTACATCAGGGAGCACCACCCTCCTTTCCCCTTGTCTAGGTTCTGGTGGACCTGTCTAGTAGATATAAGTTCTTCCTGGAGACTCAACCACGACTAGATTTTTACTCCGTCCTAATCTAGAGAAAGGGTTGGTAAGTCCACTTTGCCATTTAAAAATGACATCCATAATAACTGCATGAGTGAGCTTTCTGTCACTCTGACAAAATCCCTAAGATTATCAACTTAAAGAAGGAAAGGTTTGTTTTGGCTCACAGTTTCAGAGTCTTAAATCCAGGATCACTTGTCTAGATTGTTTCTGGGTGGGCCTGTAGTGAAGGAGAACTTCGGGGTGGGCAGGACATGGGGACACAGAACTACTCACTTAATGGCACCAAGGAAGAAAAAAGAGGGGGTAGTGAGTCAGGGACTACAGACAAACTAGCGACACAGGCTCTCCCCCCGTGAAAACTTCTCTCCAGTGAGGCCTTGCCTCCTGTGTTCCCACTCCTTCTCAAGAGATCGGTAAACTATGAATCCATCCATCCATCCACAGATCAATCCATAGATGAGATCAGAGTCTTCATAATCCACTCAACTCCCCAAAGCCCTGCCTATGAACTCTGCAGGCTGAGAAGCAAGATTTACCACATGAATTCATGGGAGACATTTCTGGTCCAAACCAGCACAATAGCTCACAACGTAGCGAACTCCATACTACAGTGAACTAAGTGGATTAACTTCCTAGGTTTCCATTCCATGAGAGTGTCCATTTAGTATCTTTTTCTGTTAGATTGTTCTTGTTTTCCTTGTGACATATGTAAAGATGGCCATTTTATTTAGTCAGGAGAAGGATGTCAAATGATTCACAATGAGACAATTGAAAGATTAGTTGAAATGGAAAGGATTGACAGTAAATACCAAGTCTTGGCAAAAATGAGAAACAGCTAGAAATTTCAAATACAGGTAAGACTATATATTGATGCAGTAACTTAAAAATTCTTTGGTATATTCTATTAAAATATATATATTATTCTGGGCCCTGGCAAGCCACTCTTCTCTATGTATGTAATAAAAATGCACACAAATCCCATAGTTCAGAAACCTGACAATATTACATAATATTATTTTATAATTGTCCCAAACTAGAAGCAACACAAATTTTCACTAAGAATAGAAATGGTAAACAAATTGTACCAAATTCATGGATGAATGGATAAAGAAAATTTGGTGTATGTACACCAAGGACTATTTAAAAAATAAAGCATGAGATTCTGTCACTTGTGATAACCTGGATGGTTCCAGAGGACATTCAAATTAAGAAAATAAGTCAGGCACAGAGAGAAAACACAACATGATTTCACTTATGACTAGCTGAAAAGGAAAGATCTCATAGGACTTGGGTAGCATGGTGGTTTCCAGAAACTGGGGAGGGTGGAGCAGGAGACAGGAAGGTCAATGCATGGGCACAGTATTACTGTTTAATGAGAAGACTATGTTCTGTGTTCTGTGGCACAGCAGCATAAAGATAATCAACAACAATGCACTCTCTCAGAGTATTTAGAAAAGAGGAATGTTCATATATGTTCCATATATGTTTGTAATGTTTCATATATTTCCCCTAGGGAAGTGATAAAAGTTTAAAGCAATGGAGATGGTCACTATCTTATATTAACTTATGTCCTATGTATTCAGAACATCACAGGGTACCTCATAAACATGTGCAAATATGACACATCAATCACAAACATAAAAATAAATGAAAGTAATACCCTGTATAGAAATGAAAGTGTATGGTTATTCCGCCATGTGCATCACTACCAAGCATTATAGGTATATACTCTATGATGGCAGGGGGCTTTAGTGATGTTGAAAATTTATACTTTCTGTTTATTAAATAAATATATACTTCCTAGCAGAAGGATATATTTCCCTTACTTTGTCCTGACTTTGGCTTTGGAAAAGGCTACACAAATACTTTTCAGTATGCCTAAATTCCCTGAAAATTATATATAAACTAAACATAAGAAAACTCTGAAACGTTGAGAACAGAAAACACAACAGCTCATAATTTTAGGACCAGGGGAAAGGCACAGTAGTTTACTTGGATTTTCTTTTTGCCACATATATGTTAGGTATGCAGCTGCATGCTAGCATGCTAGCATGCTAGCATGCTAGCAACCAGGAAATACCAACAGGCATGAAAATGTCTCAAGAAATGCCTGCTTTCTCTGTAGCCAAAGTCCCAGAGAAACTGACATAAAGGTATAGCAAAGTGTTTTAACATAACCACTCTCCAACATCAAGAGACCATTGAAAATAAACTATGGCTCCACCTTAGCCATATAAAAAAAGGCTAAGCAGGGAACCTGGACATTCACTTCAAGGGTGCTCTAACTCAGTACCCCAACCCCACACCAAAATGTGGTCCCAGAACCCCAAGTAGGAACTGGATGTTCATTTCTGCTGGCCAACAATGACATCTTTTACTCTTCTAAGGGTCACAGAGGCCACATGGGGAGCCCAATTTCCATCTTCTTTAATAAATAAGCAGATATCTCTCATGTCTTTCAAACGGATGATGCTATTAGACAATAATTAGAGAGTGAAGATTTTTCTCCAGCATTGAACAGTAATAAGATACCTCCAATTACAACTCCTATTGACAGTGAAAACCAGTGGAGATCCAGAATTCCCACCTTTCCTAGCAATAATGAGGTAATGTCCTCATCTCAAGACTCAGTAGAGGTTGAATGGGATGCTTGGATATTTATTTCTACTTAGTAGCAACACAGCAATGCCCTTCTCTTTCCCTGCTTGATTACTGTCATGGAAATCCAGCTAAAAAAAAAACTCACATAAGATTCAGAATCCCATAACATAATGTTCAGAACAGAAAAAAAGATAGTTTAATATAATAAGAAATAGAAAGACTACAAGCTGAGTGAAACAAGATAATCAGCAGATGCCAATGCATAGAGGACAGAGATGTACAGTTATCTAAAATATGTAATTTTAAAGGAATCTATAATAAAAATGTACAAGAACCGACTATGAATATATTTGGAAGAAAATTGGGAAAAATAGAAAGCATAAGTAAAGAAACAAATTTTAAGTAAAAAAAGTAGAAGTAGAAGTTTGAGAAGAGGAAATAAAAACAATCAAAGGATAATTTTAGGGGAATAAAGCACAAAAGCCTAAATAGAAAGCTCAGTTGAAGGACTCATATACAGAATGGTGGGATACAGGAAAGAATCATTGAGCTAAAGTACAAAATAAAAATTACCCTATAAATAGAAAAATATCTTAACAATAGAAAATATTCCTTAAAAATGAACAGGGCTTTGTGGACTTACAGGATTACAATGAAATATAAAACTCTTATATCATTAGAGTTTCCAAAGAGAAAAGGAAGGGGCTAACAATAATTTGAAGAAATAATTTGAAGAAATGACTTGAAGAATTAATTGCTGTGTGGTTTTCAAATCTGTAGATTTAAGAACCAGTGCAACCCCAAAGAGAACTTATAGCAAGACAAAACAAAATTAAATATCTGAAAACTAAATTAAAGAAAAATAAAAAATTCAAAATCAGCCAGAGGAAAATAATGCTATGTGTCAAAGGAAAATTGTTTTTACAGTATTTTACCATTAAAGAGACTATGAAAGCCAAATGTAAGTGGTGCACTATTTCAAAAGTGTAGGAAGCAAAGAATTGTTAACCCAAATCTATACTCAACAAAAATATCCTTCAGGAATTAAAGGAAGGTCAAACACTTTTACATTAAGGAAAACAATATGTTGTCAGAAGACCTACCCTAAAAGAATGACTTCAGGATGTTCTACAAATAGGAGAAAGAAGATAAAACAAGGAACTTGGGAAATTAGTGAAAAAGATAAATTCAGTAAATAAAATATAGAAAATATATCATCTTTCTTTTCATGTTTTCTAAATTATGAGGTATGACTAAAGTAAAAATGATAACAATGCCTGATATAATTTTAAATATAGGTAAAGTGCATACTCAAAATATAATTAAGATATATAATTATGATATAAACCTCAGAGCAAAGAAAAATAAAAAGAAGTAATGTTTTTACATTTCACCTGAACTGGTGAAATAAAGATGCAAGTTTCTTGATAGTGATGATATTTGTAAATACAATGTAGTAGCTACAGAAATAATAGTTTAAAAGCTATGCAAAGAGCTAACTAAAATACAATAGATAAGTTAAAAATGAAATACTGAAAGTTATTCAAGTAAGTTGCCCACAGGTAAAGAAGACAAAATAATTAAACAAATGTTAGAAAGAACAAACAGAAAATTAAAAATATAATGTCAATTTGATCGTAAAAATATTAGTAGTTACACTAAATGGAAATGATCTAAATATTCCACTTAAAATACACAGATTGGAAGAGAATCTTGAAAACATGATCCAAATGTATGCTAGGATATACATTTAGGAGTAATTTACTTAAAATGTAATGGCTTTGTCTACTTGGATTAAAAAATGACAACAGATATATCATATAAATATAAATGAAAAGAAATCAGTATGAGTATAATAGTAACAGTTAAAGTAGAACTTAGAGCAATATAAGTTAAAGAAAAGGAGAGATCAACACAAAACAATAGAAAAGTCACAATATTTCTAGATATCTGCATCAAACAGAACTACAAATATTTAGAGAAAAACTAATAGAATTGAATGAAACAAATATGTAAAGTTACATAAATGTATATATATAATCTCAATAACATCTCATCCATTTAGAAAACTAAATGAGAAAGAAAGAACTACAGATCAGTGTTCTTCATTACTATTCACACAAAAGTTTTAAATGAGTTACTTAAATAAATTACTGACTAACGGAAAGCATCAATATATAGACAATATATCATGCATAATGCTTACATGGGATTTATCCTGAGCAAGGAAATATGTTTCAATATTTGAAAATCAGTCTGTCTAATCTACCTCATGAACAAGTCTAAAAATATACATTATTATAATAATTATTATAGGAAAAATTTTGTTAAAAATTCCACCCCCAGGCATGATAAAAAAAAACCCTCAGAAAATAATAAGAAGAAAGGGAAATTTCTTTAACTTAAAGAATTTTTAACCAAAGCAACAGACACCGTAGAATAAATGGTGAAATAAGGAACTATTATTGTAGCTATAGCAAGACATGTACAATACTTGCATGCTAAAAACTGAACAACCTTGATGAAGGAAATGAAAGACAAGTGGGAGACATAGTGTATTTGTGAATTTGAGAACTCAGCATAGTAAAGATCCAATTATCTCCAAAATAATAAGCAATCTTAATATAACCCCCTAAAAACAAGATTATTACAAACTATTTATGAAAAAGTAAAATAAAATGAATAGTCAATATAGTTTTGAGATGGAAGAATAAAATAGGGGGAATAGGTCCACATGATTTCAAGACTCATAATTGACTGTGTGACAGATACATAGAGCAATGGAAAGGAAAAGAGAATCCAGAAATGGGCCCACAACAACATGTGCACAAAGGAGTATTTTTGCCAGAAGTGAGAAAGATCTCAAGCTATTCAATGAAGCAATGATAACCCTTTTAACAAATGGTTCTGGAGCAGCTGAACATCCAGGAGGGCCAAAGAGTGAGTTTGTAAGCCATGTATATAACAAAGAACCAATGACTACACTATAGTCATTATTCTGGGTATGGTAGTAAATTTCTGGGAACTCAGCACTCTGGGAAGCTGACTCAGGAGAAACCATCTCAAGTTTAAGCCCAACCTGGAAAATATAGAAAGTTAGCCAGATACTGTCTCAAAATAAAAATTAAGAAAGGATGAAGTTGGAGATGTAGCTCAGTGTGAATCCCCTGGGTTCAAATCAGTACCACACACAAAACATCTAAAAACATATGAAACAGTAAAATAATCAGTGAAAGGGAAAATGAATGCAAGTACATTTTATATTTAAAAAGTAGAAGAAAATTAAGCACATGGAAAAATGGTTCACAAGAAATAATTAACAGGAAGTACAAATTGCACATACACAAATTATTTATATAATTATAGCACACATTTCAGAATTATAGAAATAAAGCATTCTGACCACACCTAATGCTGGGAGGTGAGTGGACAAAGTGGATTATTTATACATCGTTGATGGGTATGTAAGATGATGTAATCATTATGGAAAATAATGTGTCCATTTTTTTAAAAACTTAGACATGTAACTACATATGATGCAGGAGATGCAATAACCCAAAGAAATAAGGATGTGTTTTCACACAACACCTCTAGGAGAATGGTCATAGGCAAATTCACCCATAATACTGTAGTCCCAAACGAGAAACTCATTATACACTCTTCACTGGGTGAATTGTTATACAAAATGTGAGCATCCATAGATAGAAAATTACTCAGCAAAAAAGAGAAATGAAGAATAGGTGCATCAATCTGGATAAATGTTCAGAAAATCATCCTGAGTGAGAAAAATAAATCCCAAGAAATTGCATATGATATAATGACATTTTCTGTAACATTGTCAAGATGGTAAGATTACAGAAGGAAGAACGTAGATATGACTAGATGTAAGAGTGAAGTGGAGTGGGTGGATGTAGGCACAGTTACAAAAGAGGAGCATATGAAAGCCTTGTAGTAGTGGAAATGTTCAACATCTTAACTACACCAGTGTCAGTAATTGGGGTTTAAATTTTATAACAGTTTTGCAAGGTGCTACTAATGGCGAAGTTGAGATGAGGATATATGAAACGTCACTCTATTATTTTTACACTCGTTAACCTAAGATTTTTTTCATGAAAAGATTAATTTGAAAATATTTACCTTTCCTGTTTAACAGCATATTTTTACATCTTGATATGCAGTTCAATAGTTGTTCATAGACCCAGATATTTAAACCATTTTTCCTGGAACCACTGATAACTGAATATCCACAGATAATACTTTTTATTAAAATATTTACTTCCAAATTCATTTGCCCCTGTGTATGACATAGCCAGGAGAGAACATGAACATAATTTTAAACATGATAGTCATCAAAGTGTAACATGGCCATTTTTGTCTCAGATTTTCACAGAAAGAATTAAAGTGTCTCATTCATTTAAAGTCTACATATCTTTAGAGAGTACATGTTAATATTATCACTATTATTTCATGAGATTTCTTACTTTGTGAGCAAGATATAAGTGATTAAAAACATTTGCTTAAAAAACCACAAGTGGTCGACAGTGAGTAAAATTGTGTGTTTTAAACTCTAAAGTCAATGCCAAATAATAAATTTGAATAAGGAATCTTCTTAAATTTTAATTTTAAAACTCATATATTCAACCAAATGTGTAGAATTGCAGTATGAGCAAAGAAGCAACAAATTTGCACTCATAGAAGCAAAAGACAGTGAGTTCTAATTTCTACCTGTCCTCATAGCCCACTCTTCATAATGATGAGGTGGACATTATTGCTCCCATTTTACAGTGAGGACATTGAGATTCAATGACATGGAATTTTGACTTCAGGTCAAAGAGCTAATCATGCTAATGCTAGTATTCCAACCTCCACTCTTCCAATATATTAGACTATCTCTCAAATGGTGGGGAAAAAATGAGTATGACATTTAAATTATGGTACATTTACTTTTGAAAACTGGCATAAATTTTTTGGTTTGGCTCTGTGAACAGAAAAATTGTTTAAAAAACTAAAAGTGTTTTTATTATTACTTAATCCAATCAAATGTCCTCAGACACTAAATGTGTATTGGTACTTTTCCTATTCATTCTTGAGCAACATCCCTTGAAATATTATCTGACACTGATGTTCTTCTTTTCTCTAGATTTTTCTCAATAGTGACCTTGTTTTGAAGATACTGCTGAAAATAATCCTCCATTCTTCCAGTCCCCTAAAAAGCTTGGTTCCAGCATGTCACTAGTGATTTATGGCTACTCACTTGCTGGCATCATCAAGGGGGTAGAAAATATATTTGCCCTCAGGAAATGAAAAAGAAACATAAATAAAAATTGCATGGTTGATTGGCCTGTTTCTGGTGAGGTAGGCCACACTTAATAGAAATCACTTTTTTCCCCCTTTCTTAGCTTGCTATATCACTAAAATAAATGGAATTTTTGTCTGGATGCCTTCTCTCCCTGCACATTTAAAATATAATTGTTAAATTATATGATGTGAACTCAAAGTGCTGCAACAGCCCAGGTGCAAAGAGGTCCAATTAAGTCTGGTGTGGTCAGCAAAGGGCAGATGATACGCATCTCCTGATGAGGACAGGAGACCACTCCAGGCAAGGCAGAAGCTGGGTCAGTTGCACCCAACACCCCCGCATTCATGGGGCACAAGGAGAAACAGTGGGGGCCACAGCAGAGGCTGCACATCAAGGGGAGGAAGAATACAAGGCTAGTGAAGTTGGTGGATTATAGAGCTCTATGAGAATGAGCTAACGTATTTCAGTACAAATTGATGTGCACCGCTGAGGTTATCTTCTCAAGTTCTTTAACGATCACCTCTCATTCAGAACCCTGTAATAACATCTGAAGACGTACCAGTAATGGTTTCCTGTTGCTTTATAATGCATTAACATTTTCAGGGTACTTCTTTCACATTTCTTTATTTGATAGGCTCAGCAGCCCCCTGAGATATAGGAAGCAAACATTATGTAACCCTGCAGATTGGAAATTGTGGGCTCAGAGAAGCCATGGATTTCATTCACTCAGTTCCATGGGAGGGCTGGAAGCCACCAGCTTGATACATTCTTCATGATGCTGTGTAGTGTTGAGATTAAAACCACGGCCGTTCCTTTGGTGACTGTATATATCACTGTGAGAAGAGATGATGCAAATGTGTGAGCCTTTGCCTCTCTCCACTCATCCACCCTGGGAAAGCACTCTCTGTTGCAGATCAAGTAAGCTTCTGACTGCCAATGCCTCCTGCAGGGACACCAAAGGGAAGGAAGGTCAGTGGGAGTGGATCTCTTGAGCAGCTGTACTTGTTCTAGCATAATATCATCATAAACCTTACACAAACCTTATCATAAGCCTCACTATAATGCCTTATAATACCATCATAAACCTCATTATAATACTTTATGTATACCTTATGTATAAGGTATTATAAGTAAAACACATACACGGTATATGTATACACGGTAGTTACATTCAAAGAGGATAAATAATTTCCCTGAAAATACACAGCTCGGTAGTCAAAACTAATGGAAATTGGTCGTCCTTTCTCAAAATGTTCTTCCCAAAATGGTACACAACTTTCTTACAGATCAATATTGAAGAGGAAACAAAAAACTTTTTATATCACCCAACTCAGATACCACTGTCATAAAATCAGTATTAGGAATAATTTAAAGCTTAGAAGAATTATCTTACTGGCTCACAACCTCAGAGCTGGCAGACTTATCAGGCAAGAGACAGCCAGCCAGATACACATACAATGGTACCTTGGTTCACAAACTGAATTCGTTCCATGATTCTGGAAAAGATGGCCACATTTGTGTTCATCTGGGAAAGATGGCTCCAGTCGTGCTCATTACCTGAGGCAGAGTTTTGCAAACAAAAAATAAAATTTCACCAAATGCTTCTGTTTGTGAAGCAAATTTTTTCAGATGCAAAACCTTGTGCTGTATTATACTATTTTATCTTATCTAAAACTTACAAGCTGGGGTCTGAGAGGAGCACTAGTATTTTCTAAAGCCTTGAGTAGCATCAGTCTTCTAGTTATTGGCTATTCTATTTGTCTAAGTAGCTACTTTTCATAAAAGATATCCAGTTCAGGTTTAGAAGAGCAGATGAAAGTATTATATCATGATGCGGTGTGACATTGAAATTACCAAAGAGCATTCTGCATTTGTTTGAAAGAATGCATTCATTTTGGCAAGAGGCTTGCCAATTGCTGATGGTGAGTACTGTTCATAATGGGCATGGCTGTAATTTCGTTTCCCCCTGAACTTATCTATGCACAGGAAAGAAAGTCCAGTCCCTTCCAAGAAAATTAGTTGTTGGGTCATAAAAGGCAAAAGGAGACCAAGAAACACCGTAAGTTTGCAGTTATATTTTGCTTTCATTTTACACATATCTTATTAATATGTTGGTGTGCCCTCATAAGAGAAAAGAATTGATTAAATTTAAAAAGTCAAATTATCATTGTAACTACTTAAGAATATATAGGTTCTCACAATCAAAGACAAAATCTCAGGAAGTATCTAATTTATATTTGTTAATGTTCCATATTTAGATAAAGCTAAATGCATTTGTAATAGTTATCTTCGACAATATTGACCCCCTGAGGAATACATCTCCCAATGTACTCCTAAATCATCAAATCTTATCCCATAAAGACCAGAATCACAAATGATTTCCAGAGCTAAGAAGATCATGCTCTTCTTTCCCCTCTTCCCTTCTAAGTTTTCTTATTTCCTTCTTTTGTTTCTTTTCCCATGATTTTGCTTTAGTTTTACCTCATATGCCCCCCATCTGTTCCCGGCTTTGCCATCGTTTAAGTTCTGACAGCCTTTCCTCTTCCTCAAATGACAGACAAGGGAACATGGGGACATGCACACAGTGTCACCAGTGTCTCTCTGAAAGCAAGATCCTCCAGGACAGGTCCACACGTCTCCCAGAAACTCACCTGGTACTGTCTGTTTACTTTTTTATTGCTGTTCTTGTAAAACCACATTTCTAAAAAACATAGTATGATGTAACTCTTTACAGTATGAAAATAAAAAGAGCACCCAATGTATTAGTTTGGATCACTGTTTACCAGTATAAGGTTTTAAGTCATAGGCCTGGTTAAGCTTCTGAGTTCTATCATTCAGTAACTGTGTAACTTTTGGTAAGTTACTTTAATTCTATAATAACTTACAGAATCACTTATATCCTATTGAAAGTCTGTATCTATCTAAAACATGACATATAATTATATTATCTCTACAGAGGCTTATTTTAAGGAGACACTGAGAGTTGTATGTGAAGTACTTAGTGCAGTGCTATGTAGATTTTGCAGGAAGACTTTATGAAGTGCTAAGTCCTCAACACTTTATTGAATGCAGTAGGTAGATATAATAATAACATCTTGACCCCCCCCAAATAATCAGATCCTAATTCCCAGAACCAGAGAGGATGTTCCTTCACATGGAAAAAGTGACTTTTCAGGTGCAATTCAGTGAAAGATTTGGAGATGGAGAGGTGATACCAGACGGAGCCAATTCAGTCACAAGATCCTTAGAAGAGCAAGGCCTGAGGGTCAGTCATAAAGACAGGGCAAGTGCCAAAGGAAACAGAGGTCAGAGTCATGCACTTTCATAGTAGATGAAGGGGCCACTAGCCAAGGAAATCGAGTGGCCTACAAAAACTGAAAAAGCAAGAAAATAGATTCTCCCCTAGAGAGTTCAAAGGGAATGAGGCCCTAGCAATGTCTTCATTTTACCCCATCAATCTCTGTTGAGATTTTTGACTTCCAGAACTATAAAGTAAAATGTTAATTTAAGCCACAGAGCCTGTGGTAATTTTTAATACCAGCAACAGAAAGCTAACACAGTTTCACAGACAGGACTCAAGAAGGGAAAGCATACCTAGGAGGCCTTCATCAACCACTCATTTCTCTCTCTCTTTTCCTCCCCAACCAAGGCTGGCCACATATCTCCTTAGCCACTCTCCCGAGACAGACAGTGACTGACAGGAAAGAGATTGAGGGAGAATGAGACAGAAAGAAACTCTGTTCAGTCAGCAGATATGCACTCTGCACCTGTATTTACCTAAGAGACATGGGAAGAAATTAAAATCCTTAACTCAACAAGTAAAATAAGATTAAAGATATTTAAACAATAAGATATTCTTTGTTACCTGTGGCCTCTATAAGACATTGAAATCTCAGTCATTTCTCAACTGGACCAGGGCTGCACGCAGACGACTCCAAGGGAAAAAAATGTCTTCACCAACATCTAATTTGTAATAAACATGTAAATCTGAAGTGATCATTCTGTCCTACAAAACCAAATCATATGAACGACTTGTAGATAACCTTGTCTCCTTACTGCTGTGTTCACAATCTTCATCAATTCTCTTAGTTCCTCATATTATAAGCTGTAATAAATTCATCATCTGCTTCCACTCTTTTACTCCCCCTAAGGATATTTTATCAGAGATGGGAATGGAGAGTTAGTTCTTCCATCACTATCCTCACCACTTCTTGCCTTTGTATTTTCTTAAGTATTTTACTGGGGCCACAGCTCCCAATCACTGCTTCCCTCGGTGCAGAGGAATAGTGCCCACGTTCACTATCCTGAAGCACAGCTCTGGCCTTGGGTGAAGAAGTGAGGACAATAGAAGGCATCTTTCCTGAGCAGCAGACATAAGGAAGAGGTGAGAAGGAAGAGGTGGTGGCAGTATGTGACAAGAGGGACAGTGATGGGACAATAGAAGAGTGCATACAGGTGAAGATCACATGGATATACCAAGAACTGTGGGAACAGTTTCTTCACCTTTTCAGAAGAGAATTTGCATAAATGGTAAAAACAATAGGTGTTGGATTGGTGGAGATTATCAGTGTCAGCTTTCTGTTTTCAATGTGCATAAGTAGATCTAGACATATCAGTGAATATCCACAGGGGAGTGTGTTTATGGGTCTATGTGTGTATACCTTCTCTGTCCAGTGGCAGGGTCCAGAAGAAGTATCCCCCAAGGCCATTGACTCCCAACACAGGGGTCTTGGACTGCTTAAAGAAACAAATGAATCCAGTACTAAAGAAGACTCAAATGTGAAATGGAGTACTTTATTGTATCCTGAAGTGAGGAAGTATTAAAACAATGATGGTGACTTATCAAAATGACTAGGTGCAAGCCATCTCCAATGGTCTCTTGCTGCCAAACTTGGTACCAATTGATTACCAAAAATATTAATGAAAATAATTCTCAGATTAAATTAGAACTCACAATCAGGTGATCATCTTGTAATTAAATTAGAAATCTCTCTGGATATATGCAAACAAACATTAATAAAGGAAGAGATATTTACATAGTTTCAAAAGATGAGTAGAGGGGGAGGGAGGGACAAGAAGGGGATGAGAAGGGATTAGGATGTGTTATGGACACGTGCTGGCTCCCCACAGGGAAGTAACCACCATGAACTCCACACAAGCACTAATAAACTAAAGCAAAATGAAAAAAATTAAAAATATTTATGGGATTACACTGAGAAAAGAAGTTACCATTTACCACAGAATTCTAGGAGATGCTGCTTTGTCAAGTGGTCCCAAATAAATCAGCAGACAAGGGACACATAGCATTAAGGGGATAAAAAGGACACCACTGCACCTGGCTGTCTCCCGCCAGAGCTGCACAACCTAAGTCTAAATAGCAAGGTTTCAGACACCAAGAATGATGACATTCTAAGGGGGTAGCTGGCCTATCACACTGGATGTGTCAAGCATAGGAGACTTGAGGAAAGAGTGAGGAATTACCCAGACTGAAGGAAACTAAAGAGCATGGCAAGGAATACAGCCTGTGTTTCTAGATTTGATCCTTTTGTTAAAAGGAAGCTTTATGGGACCATTGACATAACTCGAACTGGGTCTTCCAGTTAGATGCTAATGACATATTAAGGTTAGGTTCCTGATTTAGACGAGAGCATTGTACTGAGGCAAGAGAAAATGCTTATTTTATTGAAGCATCCTGTTGGAAACTTACCCTCAAAAGAATCGGAGAAAACTGTGTTCAATATTATTCTTGAAATTTCACTGCACATTTGAGATTGCTTTCAAGTAAAACCCTTAAAAATGCCTGATGGTTTCTTAATGGCCATGAACATAATTTTGCTACGGAAATATATCATTCTCATTTAGCCTTGCTTACCATTTTTTCTGAATTAATTTATTTTTATTCATGTTGTCTGTTGTTGATCTTATAAGAGGACTATCTTTGTGGGAGGTCTTGAGTCTTACAGGGTCTTAGAAGCAAAGTAACTTGGAGAAATCCTGAGAAACTTAACATAGAAAGAAGTAGAGATGACAAAAAATAAAAACAACTTGTAAAGTCTTGTCTTGGGACAGAAATATTCTACAGCTAGTTAATATTTCTCAGTAGCCCTGGCCTACCCTTCTGCCCTATTGACCAGCTTAATAGAAAACCTTCCTCCACCAGAGGGATGCAGAACTCTTTGTGATTTTGTGTTTTCGTTCATGCTCTTTCACGTTACTGCCTGGCTGCACCCAGTTTAATCCCTTCATAATGAACATGTGCCCATCTTCTGAGATTCTAAGCTTCCTCCTAAGGCTCCCAGCATACTGGGTGTGTGACTTGTAACCCACAACATGCTCCAACCCTGCTTTCTGCTGTGTGTCCTATACCAGAATCAGGAAAAATGAAAATAAATTTATATTCATCCCTGTGATCCTGGGGATACAACTGTTCCAATCACACTGGAAACATATTATCATTGTCTCTCAAAATGAATGAATGAATGAATGAATGAGGGATAAATGAATGAAAGATCACAGCTTGGACTGCAGTGAACAAGATGAACTAGTTTTTCTCTTTATTACAATTGATAACAATAAGATCCTGTGGCATTCCTGCAGTTGTGAAAGAGAATCAAAATTAAATTTTTGTATAATGTTGCGATAGTAATGATGACTCAAGTTTATATGAAATTTCACATGCTTGAAATTGTCAGTATTTTAATCAAAAACATGTGCTAGGAAGCTGGTGGTGGTGATTATGTGAAAAAATGAGAAAAGAAATGCTAAAATGTAAAATGCCCTTAAAGATAGAGAAATTGCAGCCCAAATCAGATAAATGGGGATTTATCATGGTTGTGTCACACCTACTTTTACCTACCTCTATTTATAGTAACACTTAACCCTCAGTGACCTTTGTACACTATGAGGCAGGACATGCCCTGTTGCCCTAGTGATGATGAGGAGGGCTAACTATAGATTTATCAATTGTGCACATCATTAATACCTCAAAAAATTGCCAAGGATTTGAAAAGTGAAAATGTATTTGGAATCATATACAAAATCATTACAAGAAATATTTTGAAGGTTTAGATAAAGGTTTTATACCTGCTCTAAAAACCATTTGAAGATAGAATAGTGTATCTTCTCAGCTCAAGTCAAAAATTGTGACTAATGCTGAATGAAATAAAGGAGGCAAAAAAAGACTGACACTGCAGATCTAACTTTTATGTGGAATCTAGAAAGGTGATTTCATAGAAAAAGAAGGAAGGTAAGTTACCACAGCTTGGGGTAGTGTTGGGGAGCAGAGAGGAGGTGAAAGAGGTGTTAATTGTAGAAACAGTCTCATTGGGCCAGATAAAGAGGTTCAGTGATTTATTGCATTGTTTAATGACCACAGTCAATAACAATATATGCATCATTCCCTTCAGATGGGAAAAATAATAGACTTCAAATGTTCTTATCACAACAAAATACATAGGTGAGGTGATAAACATGTTAATTAGCTTAATTTAAACTTTGTATCATGTAAACATGAATTACATGCTTTAAGTGTATTTCTAGCAGATAAATATCCTACTTTAAAAATGATGTAAAATACATCACAAACTCCCTCCCCATAGGACTGAGTCTAATTCACCTTTGCTTGCATAGCCCCTGTGATCTGAACACTGTGCTTCCTAAGGTCTACATTCACCTGCCCAAGTAAATAGATAAAAGAAAAATTGTTTTTATGATGGCAACACAACAATCTTAGCTGACAATGCTTATGTAATTTTAACTTCCTTTTTGAGTTTTGCAGTGTTTCATCTTTCCAGTTTTTTATTCCATAACCATATTTAAGTAAAATGTGCTAAGCATTATTTTGACACACAGGGTGGATTATTTGTATGAAGTTAGATGAGAATTAACTTCAAAATGTATATGTGAAGAATATTTCAGGTTTCCTTTTTTCTCTATTTAATCTAAACCAGGTTTTAGGTACGAGTCAATTTTCCTTATTTATTTTTGCATCAGAAAAAAGATAGTCACCCAATCTTTTGAAGTCAAGCTTAGGTGTCCCCCAAACCACAGTGCAATGATGAAAACAAATAGAAGCTTTGTACTCACATCAACTCTTCAATGGAGCTTTGCAAAATCTTTAATAAACATCTTCTCATTAAGGCTATACCAGGCCACACTGCAGAATGTTAAAACGGTAAATTAATAAACCTATCAAAATACAGAGAAAATCTATTTTATAAGAATGCTATCTCCTTTCATACTAATCAATGTCAAATTCATGGATGTTAGAAACGGTGACGAGAGGGTAAGTTTTCAAACATGGGCCTCCTCTGCGGAGCTCCATTAATTCATCTCTTGTGTTGAAAATAATCAGGGCCAGTCTGACCCCTCTCTCGGTTGTTTCAAACGTCAGACACATGGGAGAGTTTTCTGTACATTGCAAAGTGCTTTTAAAAATCAGAGTGGAAACTAGTTCGGAAAATCAGAGAAATACTTTATGCAAGCTGCTCCTCAGGGCTGAATAGAATTTGGGGGACCCGGGTTGTGACTGCCCACACCGTTCCAGCCGCTCATCATTGTTCTCCGCCGCAGCGTCGGCATCATCACTCTAACTTTAGCAGACTCTAGGGTTTTTCCATCTCTCTTTCAGCGAAGAACACCACACTGACAAACATAACTCCATGGGCCCACCGAAAAGGACTGATGAAAAACCGGTGTGTGTTTAAACGGACAAAGTTGATTGTAGTAAGACACGTTGCTGTGAATGAGCCTCCCCCCCCCCACCCCCGCTTCAAACACTCGTATCCCACTGTTCTCGCTGCTTGCTGAAGCAGTTCTGAAAGTCCTGTTTTATGAGCACTTTACAAGGGGTGATCAAAAATGTGGTGAATGCTGCTGCCCAGGGCCACCAAGGAAAAGACAGGTTTGTAATAACACGGGGTGTCCTCACCTACCTTACTCACCAGATCTATCACTAGGTGACTGCCGGCTCTTCCCCAAAGTCAAAACGATCATGAAACGGAAACATTATTAATCAATTCAGGACATTGAGGTATCCATGACAGGGGGATTAATGACAATGTGTCTTTTACTGTAATACGGATTTAAAAAAAAATTTCCACACAATTTCAATCACCCCTGTAGCCCGGTCCTGGGAACCCCAAGGCTGCATCCTCCTGGGCTTCCCCCAGGGGACACTGGAAATCCACCTGCTTCCTCCAGCCCTCTGAGGCTCTCTGATGCCAGGGCCTCCACCTGTGTGTCCCCAGAGCCAGGGCCTGCACTGCTCGGTCTGTGCCCCTGTGACCCTCAGGGACACACTCAGAGCCCTCCCTGGCCACAGGACTCACCTTAAAGCCATGATTAACCTTCTCTCTCCTCGGGTTTAACACCCCTTTGCCTTGTAAGATCTCATAGCATCTTTCCAGTTCCCCTGTGTAACAGTTTTTAAAGGACATGTCTCTTCGTAATTGCAAAATTCTTTAATTCAGGTCCATTTTCCTCCTCAGATTATAATGTCCACATGAAGTGTGACTTTGGTTTTCCACATCAATACATTTCCCGCTATGAGTACCGTCACATGGCACTAAATAAATATTAGTTTAACTAATAAATTTGACACAAAAACGGGTCCCTAAAGTGCATATCACATTTAATTATATTTTCTGATAAATTCCCAGTCTTAAATTAAGACCTTATTGTTTACTTCTGAGAAAGGTTCTCCCTACCATCAAAAAGAATGTAGAAATGCCCTCTTTCCACATTGCTACAGGTTAGAGGACTTCGGATTAAAATGTGGCAAGAGATGATACAGCTAGTTTATTCATTTTCTTGTATGTGTACTTTTCTGTACATTACCTCTCTAATATTCCCAAAAAAGAGTGTTAGAAAATTTTCACAGTATAATTACATTGCGCAGATAGAGAAAGTAAGGAAGAGTGAATTAATTTAACATATTTTACTCTTTAAAATTCATTCAGTGGAGTAGCACTTTTAGTCAATTCCTGTTGGTAAAGAATAATAGAAAGAAATAATATAGCTTATTCAGATGTATAGACAATATGAATTAATTTGTTTTTTTATTCTTTGAAATTGAGGTTAGTTTTTCAGAAATTTCAGAAACTTCCTATTTTGTTTTACATTTTGTGTTTATACATCAAATAATAATAATAATATAGGGTGCATATTGACTTCTGGAGAAGTCTTGAAATTGAAAATCCACTTACGTTATTGTTGTACACTGTCTTATGGGGACTCAAAACTCTTCTGTCATCAGGAAAGAGCAATAGAGATGAGGGGACATGTCACTGCTCAGTCACCTTTTGCCATGTGTTATGCAGACCACACACAAACACACACACACAAGCTCACTAGTTGGTTTCCTCACCTGTACCCGGAATGTAGGCGCCTGTGGGTTAGGGATAGAAAAAACTAGCAAAATAGCAAAACCAAACTAAGATAAGACAAAATGACTTGTCTACTGCATGTGCTAGAGAGGAAATTATCAGCACTCAGATTTCTCCTTGATTTTACTTAGTAAAGTCTATTGTGACAGATCATGTACATCTTTCCCTATCTGATTTATTTTATTTCCCCCAAGCTTCAACTCCACACATGCACTCCTATCTAATGCAATCCCAAAGGAGCTACCTTATTTCAGTCTCTGCTGAGATCACATCAGCCCCTCCAGGACCCCTTTGCAGGGAATCAGCAGATAAGCATAGCTGATTCTCCCCAGTCAGCTGCCTATAGGCATTTGGAAAGATTTCGTGGTAGGATTCTGATTAACTTGGAAAGGAAAATCTCTGCCTTATGTGTATATTAGATTTGCATAGTGCTTGTTATCCTGCTGAAAAGCACTTGGGTTCATCAATGTATAGCAATCAATACCAATATCAATAGTTTAAAAACTGAAATATTTAAATGTTAAAAAAGACCACTCTATCCTTTTAAACTAATTCTTAGTTCTCCCCAGTATGGATACCACTTAATTTCCCTAAACATTAATTCAAACTCACTTTACAAAATGTCTCTCCCTAAAAAAGAGAGGAACCAAGCTGTTCAGATCAGTTAGATGTGCAGTTCTCTCTTCCCTTTACTGAAGAATTCAGTGAACAATGTGGGACTCTGAATCCTAATAATTGTTCAGAGAGCATGCTCTTTAATTATTCTTCATAACACCAAGAAATTTCAGTACATTTAGACATGATTAAAATCCAGAGTTAAACATTACTGTTTCTTTTATAACACAAAAGTCACAACCTTTCTGGAAAAGCAAAGTTTATTTGTGCATTACATTGAACGTAGGAGAATTCTTTACCCTACATTTAAAATCTTGAAAACTCATAAGCTCGTCGTATTTAACATTTTTATAGGAAAAGATGAAAACTCTTTGTTGTGGATTTCAGTACTCAGCATCCTTTCCCTTTCTTTCAAGTAGCTTTTGGAACATCCTTGAGGCTGGATGCAGTCATAGGATGTAGGGTAGGCTGAGGGTTCATATAATTTTTCAAGTAACAAATGTTATGGCAAAGGGCATCCCATCTACTTTATTGTTACACCATTGTTTCTGCCATCTGGGTGAGAGATGTCATTGGTTTTCTTGCGTTGCTGCTTTTGATGTAAAGAGGCCACCACACTGACCACGCTTCCAATCCTGCAGAAGGCAGCCCTGAGCTTGGGGACTGACCCTCCAGGTGCACTCAGAGTAAGTAGCCCTTGATCTTTCTTGTTCTGGCTACACAGGACTTCGATTCCAGCCTGGGGGGAGAAAAGTCCTATAACATGCTGTTTACGGTTTTGTTGCATTAGTCAGATTTTTTAATAAACCACATACAAGTTGTGACATGCTGTTAATTCAATCACTAATAACTAGCTCAAATTGTGAATCTATGTCAGCAGGTTGGTGTTGATTAAGCTATAGCCACCACTAGCATATTGTTTTAAATGCTTAATAAATTTTATTTTCTGCAGCGATAGACTGCTTGGTTTATTTCCCCCCTTTGCTCTCTGAGCGAAAAGCCTAGCACAGATGTCCCCTTGTGGGTCCTCAGCAGACCTGGGCTTCCCTGCGCTGCAAGGAGGGCTGGTAACCACTAGAGGGGAGGATACAGCCGGATTTATTGAAGGCTCCACCAGAGACTGGGGTAAGGGAGCCACCAGAGCTTGAGGTGCCCAGCAGAAGGGCGTATGGTAAAGGTCTGCACTGTTAGAAAAGCTAGGTTTCAGAGGCATGTGAAATGTGCTTCTCATAAACTTAGACCTGCCTGGGCCGGTGATCTGGAGGTTGGGGTGTGCTTACCCGTTAACCTGCCTCGTCAGCATTGCCAGGATGATCTGTGAGACCAGAGTTAACCTCTGTGGCCCTGAGCAGCTCTTTCCTTAGGGCTAGAGCTAGGAACATAGGCACCTTCCTGGTTGGAGGAGTAGCTATTGGGGAGGGAAGGGAAAAGGAAATGAAGATGATGATTTTTGACTGTTTCAAGTAAAGTAAAACTCAGCATACAGCTCACTTTCTACATAATCTGACACCAGCCCCGTCCCTGCCACTGTAATTTCCTACATTCTATTGCTAAGGGAAAAGGAGACATCATAAAAAATAAAATATGGAGACAGCAAACAAAGAGATGGGGCAGGAAAAGAGAAACTTTGTTTTACTTTCCTGAACATTCCAAAATATATGTAATTTAAATTTTAAAAATAGTACGCTAGGATTAGAGAGGGATCACATATAGTATTTGAGTGCTACTTTTTGATTTTTAAATCCAGCTTGACCTCTTTGATGTTAAATTTTTTTAAAAAGGTAATATTCTTAGTATTAGTATTGTTAAAGTGCTCTAATGTAGAACTGGATTTTGTTCTATGCACTCTCCTGAGTGTAATTGCACTAAGATCATTCAGTTTCCATTTGGAAAGCCAGTGGCAATTACTGGAATACAATGTATCATGCATTTGCTCACTGGATATAAAACGTATATACTAATTCGCAATAAAATGTAACAGCTGTCAGTGCATTTTCTGCTCTGTTACTTCAATAAATTGGAACTCTGACTAGAAAATGGGAATATTGCATTTTTACACACTCTGTAATGTGTTTGCTTTTTGCAAATACAATTTATTTTTTCATGACAAAAATTGTGGTTTGTTATTACTGCTAGTGGATAAATATTCCTATATCAGAACGAATTACATATGGTATCTGTAAAGAAGTAGTAATATTTTCTGCTTTTTATTGTAGCCTGTCTCTAGTAAACAAAATACATTTAACCCACTTCTGTCACACACTGAGTGTATGTGGGATTTTTTCTTTCTTTCTTTTTTTTTTCATTGTAATGGCTGTGTGTTGGGGGTAGGGAAAGGATATAGGAGTTTATTTTTTTACCCAACATTCCCAGGTGTCTGGGTCAATCATTAACATTTATTTCCGGAAACCATCATTTCCTTCAGCACCTATGTTTTGTTTAAGTTTAAACTCTCTTCTTTCATGCATTTGCTAATCAGCTTTCTTTAGAATACGAAGCAGTGTCTCTGAGTTTTATTTAAAATAAAATGCCTGCACATTTCTGTAATTTTGTTACTTGAGGTCAGACTTTTCACAGATAATTAGCCTTTTACACACTGTGAAATCAACCTGCACTGGTTATTTGGCTAGACTCTTTGCTTCTGTTCTTTATTTCCCAGAAGGTTAACGTGCTGAAAATCTAGCTTCAAGCTCAGAGTACTGTCTCTTTGTGTTGCTAATTATCCTGTTGCATAATTATTAATATCAGGAGCAGGAAGAGGAAACAAGCTCACAAAATAGTTGCGAATGCTGGTGTTCTGGCAGGAAGCAAGCCCCGCATTAATAAAATGTGCCTGCGCCAATATCACAGGAGATAGGAGCGTTCCTTGTTAAGGATCATTTATTAACTGAGATCATCTTTTAGTTCGCCTTGGGGTAATGACTAATGTCAATGGCAAATTTCACAGTTGTCTAGAGAAATGAATTAAATTTGTAATAAAAAGCCCTTCGGCTTGTTGTACATGTTCATTTATTGGAGTAGTTGAACTAGGAGAACTGTAAGGCAACCAAGAACATCGGCTTAATTTTCCATACATATAATAGTGACCTTTAGCTTCATATTAAAAAACTTACCTATTATAGACTGGTAAATTAAATGAGAAGTTCCTTTAATGCAAAATAAACTAGATGGCTGAGCTAAGTGAATCGGCCTTTCAGCCTGTAAGATTCTTGGTGGAAAAATATTCTTTCTTTTTAAATATGATTCTTCTGTTTAAACCATCGTAAAACAAGTCACTTGACATATCTGCAAAAGAATAAGATAATTCAAAGTGAGGTTCATAGTTGCACCTACTTATATTACTGTGAGTTCTTCGGTTGCTTTCATTTTGTGCTCTGATGCAGAGCTTTTGAAAGTGTTGTTTTATTGCTCTCTTAATTCTAAACATACAGTGTTGTTTTCTTTTTAAATTTACTTGGCATACTATGTTGTTTCTCTACTTATTTATAGAAGTTTCTACAGTGCTTTCTGTAGTTAAGGAAAAGCATATTTCCCAGGAGGAAGAACAATTACACCACTGTCTTTTTTTCTGTTTTAGAAAGACTAATTCCGGGTTCCTTTCTGAGGCTGAATTGGACTTGGAAAATGATAATTACTTTTAAAACAAGCACGATGACCAAGTGCAGCATTCTCATTTTATAGGTGAAAATGTAGAACAGCCAGTCTCCTTATGCAATGAGTTATCTATACCATAGTGCACTTGAAACAAATTATCCTAATCAAGGCACCAGCCCAGCTAACGATAGCAAGTGAAAAATGGACATTATTTTCAGCCAGTGAAGACGATTACAATGTTTATGTAAATTGAAATGTAATATTTCTTTCAAAGAGGTTCACTTCCATCTCATGTTTTAAAACTTGAAAATAATGTCTCAATATTTTCACCTTTAAATCATGTTTGTGAAACACATTCACAGGCCTACAAAGCTTGATTCTCCCTTACAGTCTGAACTCAGAGAAATATCTGTGCAGTGCCTGGCATGACGGCTTTAAATGTGAGGCTCCAGATGAATAAAAATATCTAAGAGATCCTTGGGAGATAAAAATAATAAAATGTAGCAATCTGAAATACAGTTAATTTTAGTTACACTTGGTTTTGCATATATAAAAATGCTTGCTTAGAATTTATTTCTTCCCAATTTTTAGGTTTCTGGGACAATGATAAGTGTTTGATGCTCTCATTTTTAATTATTTTTCCAATTTATTCACTTCATGTATCTCCTTTAACCTAATACTCTACGTTATACCAGCCACACTGTCACACAGAAGTGGGTGGAGTTACCCCCAAACTGTTTAATCTCTCCAGCTTGTTGGGTGTGCTCTGGTGTGTACCCTACTTATTCAGCACTCATAGAACCTCGGAAATATGGACACTTTTTTCTCCTCAAAGGAAATGCTTACAGCATTCTAATAAGGCCAGGGAAGAAGTTTAGAGTCCCCTTTCCACACTCTCACCTCGGCCCCTTGCAGCACTGAACTGTATTCTCTGAGGGATTACTTGGATGAAAACCAATTAGAGAGCAGCTCGAACTATAAATGCATACAGATTACCACGGATTGAACATTGCGCATGCCAACGCTTCGTGGAGTTTAGAATATTCTGAATGGCATAAATATTAAAGATCTATGAGGACATGGACACAAAATATTGAAAAAAATCGCTGAATGCCAAATTGAGACTCCTAAACATTCTAACTGGGAGGGTAGACTTCTTTCCACACCACCACCTCCCATGCCCCTCCTGTGTTTCTCCTGGGGGAGCTGTACCCACAGGCCTCCTCAAGTGTGTTCTTCGTTGCTAATCCTCCCACAATGGTCCACAGGAATTGTGGAGGGGTCCCCCATGCCCTGCATTCTATGACTGTCAATTTCTGTCTAATCAGCCAGACTCCACTCCCTCCCCCAAACACACACACCATTCTCAAGCTGGGAGGGGACATCTGTCTCAAAGCCAGAACAGTTCTGAGAATGACTGAATGGGAAAATCAGCATTTAGTGACCATGCTTTTCAGCAAGCTTTTTGGAATAAGTGCAGTAAAGAAGGCTCTGGGGAGGGAGATTTAGAAAGGTCCTCCAGACAGGAAGGTTGGAGAGTGGTTTAGAAGGATAACTAGAGTCGCAGACAGAGTACAACCCAAGCGAATGATGGACATTACCCTTGTGTATTGACCAGTAGGGAGAATCAGCTCACATGCTTTTAATTTTTTTCTTTCTTATTTTATTTATTTATTTATTTATTTTATTTATTTATTTTTTGCAATAGCTAGAAGGCAGAAGGACCTTTTTTCTCACAGCTTCCTCAATATATTTTCTATAGATTCTTTTTTTTTTTCCCCATTAGGTAGAAGATATTGATAGTTTGTGAGCCAAAATGGTAAAATGTTAGGTTGAGATCACTGTTTGGGGGTTGCATGTTGAAATTTCTTTTTTTTTTTTTCTTAATTCTCTCTTGAGTCTGTTTCCCTAATGATTTTTCTTCTCCCGAGTTCCCCTTCTTCCTCTGCTGGGAGGAGCCCTTCCTGGACTTCACCTAGGATCCACACACACGATGTTTCCCTTCAGGTTGATGCACGATCATGGTCCTAGGTGCAGGCTCAGTCACTGTTCATAGTCAGTTGTTATGAGGCCCCTTTGGTGCTTCCCATGTTGGGAAAGTCCACCGACTCCTATGGTAGGAATGTGGGGAGGTTGCTGGAAAGGGCCTGTAAGCTTTAGCCAAGATCTCTGTGACCTATTGCCACCTTCTCCTTTTGTCTTTTTTTCAGTTTCCAACTGTGGTCCAGTGACATGCCATCCCTATTTTATCTCTGCTAGGGATCAAACTCTTACTCCTTCCACTGTTACAAGTAGCATACTGAAAGTGAGGTAAAATCTTATATTATTGTGTTTATTTTAATAAATTTGTTTATTCATTTATTTTGCAGTGCTGGAATGGAACAAAAGGCCTTATGTATGCTTGCCAAGCACTCTGCCACTGAACTCTACCCCAGCCCACTTATACGTACTTTCTTTGTGTTTGTTGTGACACCAAAACAACATTCATAAGTGTTTCACATAATTAAATGTGAAGATGTTACCTGAAATATGAGTGACCTCATATTTTTGTGAGATTACTTTTCAGAAGAATAGATCTTTACAAATACTAAAAATATTTAAATGAAATTCTGCATATATAGACACAAAAATTTCTTTTCACACTCTTTTTCATTTTTTTAGTACATGTTTTCAGACATAGTGATTACATACATCATCAAAAGTTGGTACAAGTACAAAGCACATCTTAATTCTTTTTGCATCCCCTTTCCCTTCCTCTCTACTCTCTCATCTCTGTGCCCCATTCTCATAAGGAAAAACTCTTTTACTCTACCATGTATTCTTTCCTTCCTCTTCCTCGCATCACCTATTTGACAGTGCATTCTAACCCTGCCTGCTGGACTTGGACTCTAGGAGGACATGACAGGGAATCGTATCTCCATCTCCATCACTAATTTTCTGTGTGGCCTTGGCAGTTTACTAAACTCATCTGTACTTAGAGATTTTTTTAATTTAAAAAATAGAATTAAAAAAGCCCTCTATTCTAAAGTAGTTTTAAGGAGTAAATGAAGGTGCTGAGGGCAGTGTCCAGCACAAAATAAATATTTGATAAATGTCAACTCCTGTTTCAGTGTGGACTACTGTTATATAAACTTTTAGACTAAGCTGTGGCCAATGTATCATGCAGTAAAGGCAAATACAACTTCTACTTATTAAGAGAGAAAATTAAAGTGCACTGGAAGATATATATTTAAATACTCAGAATATCCAGAGTGCCCAAGTAGAAGCTGCAAAATTAGTCCGTATTTTAACTGAAGTGGAGACTACACCAATGTACAAACATAGACACATAATCCGTAGAACTCAGATCTAAGGAAGTGATAGACCAAGATGACAAGTGGAGGTCACATTCAAGGAATCACCATTTCTAACAAATATGTACTTCCTATGGGAGTCACCGGCTACACTGTCAGGATGTGGAGAAGACCTGACAAAGCAGACACACAGACTACATGTCTTGTGGAACAGGGAACTTAAAAATAGCTTCAATTATTTCTAAATTATAATTATATTAAAACTCTAACAATAATAGAACGCATACCAGATTATTTGAAGCTAAATAAAAAATTACAAAATTTACTTAGAAGAATAAATACAAGAAAAAACTTGAAATAAAAATTTAAAGTTGCAGTTTCATGGTAAAGGGCTAGAGTCAGTTATTGAAACAAAGTATAAAGCTTCCAGGAGTTGTATAAAGTAAGTAGAAAAAAGGTCAGTAATCTGCAATGGAACATTCAGAAACAATTTAAATCCAGGTATTCAACATAGTCATATCTTCAACATAAAGATGTTTGCTCAATAGGTATCAGAGGAATAATTAATTGATTGATTTATGTCTAATTAGAATATGGACAAGGAACACACAATAATCTTCCAATGAAGAATTCAAATGTTAGTGGAAAACCAAAGTAAATCTGTACTATTTAGATATTAGCTATCTAAATGAAAAATAATGAAACTGACAGTGGGGTGTTACGTTCTCATAGTCCCTGCTTCTGGAAAGGCTGAGGGAAAAGGATAGCTTGAACCAAGCAAGTTGGGGCTAGCCTGAGAGGGCAGGTCATTACAAAACTAGAGTCTCAGAAAGAATATGAAATTGTCTCTCTGGTGTGAGAAACTGAAACTGTAAATGAGGACCAAAATGTATAATTGATACTGTGAAACAGGAAGAAAAGGTTCAAAGGGAAAGGGAAGGGGGGGTGAGAAAAGAGGAAAACATAGAAACAAAGCTTTTGTAAATAGGGAGGGGGTGAAGGGGTAGAAGGAAGTGAAGGGGCGTGGGAAAAACCAAGATCCAAGATATATCACTTGCAGGTACAAATTCCCAAGGATGAATGCAATCATAATGTATACCTAAAACGTATCAATAAACTTAATGAATAAAAAAGAGAAAGAGAAAGATGGAGAAAGAGAGAGAAAAGAAGGAAGAGAGAATGAAAGGAGGAAAGGTTGGAGGCAACGAGGAAGGAAGGAAGGAAGGAGGGAAGGAAGGAAGAAAACATTCTATCACACTGCAGTGTCAGGCTATAAGCAAGCAATGCCCTCAATCAGTTCTGATATTAGTGCGTATTTATAAACATACAGCATATGTGCAAATGGACTCCCAAGTAGTCCTCATTAAAATAATGACATTAAATATTATTTAATAATATGGGAAGTTTTCACAATAAGTTGATAACTCTAAATATTTGATTATAAAATATACATATTTTAGTTTAAATTTTTTTACAAGGAAAAGACATACAGCTAGAGGAGAAATTATTAATAGACTAGAAACTCACATTTCCCTTTTAGGTGCTGTGGAATTTCTGTTTAGTTTTGATTTCTTCTTTTTTTATTTTATTTTTTTGGCTTTTGCTGATTTTCTCCAGTAAATGTCTTGTATTTTCAGAAAAAGACATTCAGAAGAGACACAGCAGTGTTCTGGTGTGGCCAGGAGCAGGATATGGAGTGGCACTGTCCTGTGACTGTGGACCCATCCTTGTACCTATGGTCCCTAGCAGCTTCTGGAACACCAGGAGAGTTGGGCTTGGTGTCTATCATAGTCTTTATCAGTGGTGGCAAACCTATGGCATGTGTACTCAGCAGGCTGTTTGTATCATTGAAAGCTCTAAATGTTCACCATCACTTAGGTGAATAAAATAGGCTCTATTCCCTCTACTAGGAGAATATTTTCATGCTCTAACACTCTGGTGACCTCTGCACTTCTCATGACCTGTATACACCAACTTGCATGTCCCTTCCTCACAGCTGCTGTGTCCACGCACCTGATGAGGACTCCCACTAGGTTTATACCTTGATTAAACCAGCCCTTTACTCACTGGGATTTTCCTGGGAGAGCATTCGTCTCCCTCTCTAGACTGTAAGTTCTCTGGGGGTGGCGTCCCTGCAGATTGCTTATCATCACACACCTGGGAACTACTCAGGTTGGACACATGGCCCTTGGTGAAAATCTTTGTCAATTTAAAGAATCCCCAAGACATCTGTGATGCCACAGTCAGAAGCCTTGTGACTCCTGTTCCTCAGACAGCCCACACTGTACACATATCTTCTGCATGTGCAGATTCAACCACTTTCATGTCAAAAATGTAAAAAATCCATCCATACTGAAAATGTACAGCCATTTTTTCTTGTCATTATTCCCTCAACAATACATGACAGCTATTTACATACTGTTTGCATTATTTTGCATACTATAAATTACCTAGTGACTATTTCATAGTATACAGGAGTGTGTGCATTGGCACTATGCAAATACTATGGCATTTTGTATGAAGTACTTGAGCATCTATGGTTTCTTGTATCCATGGAGTTCCTGGAAGCATTCCCAGCAGATAAGAAAGGATGACTGTATTGTCATCATAAGAATTAAAATAATACTATCCTCAGAAAGTTGTTTTTACTGAAGAAGAAAGATGATATTTATGAAGTGCTTAGACAATGGTGGATGCTAGCATTAAACTTTATTACAAAATAATAATGATTGTTAGGAAAGAGAAATGTTTAGAAGACTTATAAATGGAAATGGAGGAATTGAAAAGTGAAAAACACTGTAAATTTTAGAAAAAGCTTAGAGTGACTTACTGTCCTAGTTCCTTTCTCATCACTGGGACACAATATCTGATACCCACAACTGTCACAAGGAGAGGTTTATTTTGACTCACAGTTTGAAGAGGTTTCTGTCCTTAGTCGGCTGGCTCCAAGGCCGAGGGTCACGGCAGAGGGGTCTGGCAGAGGGGCAGGGTAGAGGAGAAAGAGTTAGTGGGATATCTGTTAGGAGGCAGAGAGGGATCAGTGGAGGAGGACAGAAATAGACCCTCCTAGGCCACACCTCCAGTGACTACCTCCTCCAACCAGGCTTCACCTCCCAGCACTACAGTTAACTACAAACTATTCAGAGGGCTAATCCACCCCTGAGTATCACACCCCCTTACCTAATCACCTCCCCATGAGATCATCTATGATCTCATGAGGCTTTGGGGGACATCTAGACATAAATGATAACACTTACCTTTTGGGAGATGATGGGAAGGACAAATTGGACCCCAACCCACACCTGAATCTTCAAACTCTATTCCTGAGAACAATCATCCCCACAATTGTCCATTTATTTCCTTAATATTGCAAATTTAGTCTAGAAGTGTTAATCTACATATCCATGAATAAAATACTGTACCAACTAGAGTGCATTAGCTTTACATACTTTATTTTGCTTTTAGTCTTAGAAATTTCACACATGTCCACAGTGATTTGGGCAGGCCCCATTTTCCCCAAAGCTATTCAGAGAGACTGTTTCCTACATTTGCAGTAGAGTTCAATCCCCATGACATTCTCCATACCATCCTGAAACATGCTTCCTTATTTATATCCTTATTGTTTTACCACACCAGCATGTCATATAGTTGGAATCACACAATATATAACATTTACAGATGGGTTTCTTTCACTTAACAGCATATATTTAAGATTTATCCATATCTTTTATGAATGGAAAACTCACCTCTTTTTAATTCAAAATAATAAATAACCAAGTGTGTGTATGCACTATGGTTTGATTACTTACTCACTTTTGGAAGGGAATCTTGGTTGCTTCAACTCTTTGGTGATTGTGAACAAAATTGATGTAATCATTCACATGTAGGCTTTTGCATGGACAGGTTTTTAAAGTAGTTGGATAAATATCTAGGAACCTAATTGCTGGATCATATGGAAAGACTATGTTTAGATTTGAAGAATTTGCCAAACTATCTTGTTAAGTGGCTGAATATTTTGCATTTTCACCAGCAAAGATGAGATCTTCATGTCCTTGCTGTCATTTGATATATTCAGATTTGGGTTTTAGTCATTCTAATATATGCATATTGGTATGTGAGGGGTATTTTTGCATTTCTGCATGAAAATTGATATTGAACATACTTTCATAAGTATATTTACTATCTTGTATCTTTGGGGAAGTGTCTATTCATATCTTTGTCCCACTTTTAAAATTTGAGTTTTGGTTCTTTATGTTGAGTTTTAAGTTTTTATGTATTGTATATTGCATACATCACAAGTTCTTTTACCATATATGTGTTTTGCAAATATTATTGTAGGGCCTATAAACCTCCTTTCTGACTCTCTTAACAGTATACTTGATAGAAGATGTATTCTTAATTTAACAAAGTGCAACTTATCTATTTTTCATTCATGGAATTTGCTTTTTGTGTCGTAACTAAAATATTATGATCAAACAAAAGCTCATGTAGAGTTTCACCTTTGTAGACTTCTAGATGTTTAATAATTTTGCCCTTATATTTAAGTATAATTTCAATTTTGAATTTGTATTTGTGGAAGGTGAAAAGTCAGCATATAGTTTTATTTTTTTTAAATATTAATGTTCAAAGGTATAAGCAACAGGTGTTGAAAAGTCTTTTTTTCTTTTATCAAGTGTAAGTTTGCGTGGATCTACTTCTGACTTGCCTTATCTTCCACATTGCTTCATGTGTTTATTCTTTTGCTAACACTGTAGCATCATAATCATGGCAACTCTTAAGTAAGTCTTTTTTTTTTTTTCCACTTTTCTTTTTTGCTTCCAGGAATCGAACTCAGGGCCTCATGCTCACCAGGTAGGTGCTGCACTGCTAAGCTACATCCCCGGCCCTCTTCAGTAAATCTTAAAATCAGGTATTGTGAATTCAATAACTATGCAGTCTTTCAATACTAGATTAGGTGTTTTAAGTTATGTTCTTTGGCTTTTTAATTTAAATCTTAATATAAGTGGTTTGTTGATATCTAAAGAGTAGATTCCTGGGATTTTGGTGGAGACAATGTTGTATCTATAGATCAAGTTAAGAAAAATTGACAGATTATTGATTTTTGAGCCAGTAAGTTTTTCAATTCACTCAATATCTCATAATGTATGTAGATTATTTTTATTTCTTCAAGATTTTGAAGTTTTATACATACAGATTCTATACATATTTTGTTAGATTCATATGTATATATTCCTTTCCTATTATAAAGGGTATTTTCTTGTCCTGTTATAAATGGTATTTTCTTTATTAATTGCAAATTCTTTTCATGGTTAGCATGCAGGAAAACAATTGACTTTTGTACATTAATCTTGTATCCTGCCACCTTATTATAGTTGTTTATTAGTTCCAAAAGATTTTGTTGTCTCAAATCTATTCTTTGAGAGTTTCTACATGCATGGTTATGCTATCTGTGCTATTCACAAAGCACAGTGTTATTTCTGTTTCCATTTTGTAAATGTTTTCTTTCCTATCTAATTAACTAGTACTTCTTATAGTATATACTTGCACAAGTCTGTGAGGAAGGAGATTATCATCTTGCTCATGAACTTGGAAGTAAGGTCCCAGCTTCTCACCATTAAATGTGATGTTAGCTGTAGGTTTTTGGTAAATGCCTTTTATTACATTAAGGAAATTCCCTTATATTTCCTATTGCTCTAATTTACCATAAATGGATGTTGATTATTTTGAATGATTTTTTCTAACTACTCTGTTTTTCCAAATGTTATATCCTTCACTGAATTAAAGTTCATCAATTTAAAACTTCTTTCAGGTTTCAAGTATATTCTTCTTGTAGATATTTCTGGAGGCTATCTGCCACTTACAACTTTATGATCAATTATTAATGGATTTTGTTTCTCATGTGGCATTTTTCTTGGAAAGCTTTAGTTACCATTCTCTTAAAGCCACCTACCTCATAGAAATGTAATAAGAATTAAAAGGGCAGATACTGTAGCTAGGAAAAGAAGGACATCTTACCCATAGGAACTGCTCGTTCAGCATTTTTTGTGGCTATAATCATTTCAAACATTGTAATTGTCTTTTTTAAATAAGGTTAGGGCTGGTCATGTTTTGTGAGTAGTTCACTTTTGCATGGTGTTCTACCATGAAGAGTACCAAAGTTATAAGAAATATAAAAACAGTGGAAACCCAAGTCACTGAATAAAAAATGGAAGGGTGCCCAAGTCAAAAAAATTAAAATCTGCCCATATTTATCTCTGGAAATAGAGTCTCCACCTTTTCTTGCTCCATTTGGTTCCTGAAGGTCACATTCTAGGAAGTAAAGAAGAGCCATTCATATTGACCTTACATCACTACAGTGGCTGATGCTTTTTGGAACTCAACTGCCCCTCGCTATATTGTCTCCCCTGGAAATGGAAATGATGCCTGGCTTTGAAACTGGCCTGTAGGATATGACATTCCTCTAAGTCCAAGAATGGGATAGGGAAAGGAGAGGATGCTCTGACCAGCAAGGGTTTATTCAACATGTCCAATAAAATAAATACACACTTAGGGTGCAACCCTCCCATTCATACAATTTGTTTTCATTTTGTGTGCTGTCTTGCTTTGTGTATTCATATTGTCTCGCTCATTTTGTGCCATTTAATGTATTCTCAAATATGATGCATTCAGCAATAGTTTCTCAGCCTTAAAATACAACAAGCCAAACAAAGATTAGGAAAAGTCTAAGGACGAGCTTGGATAGTAAATGTGGATGGAGCCTTTTTAAATTCTGAAAAGCAAGTCACATTTTGGCAGAGTTAATTATTTTAAAACTATTTTAAATTATATTTCAGGGTTTTTTTTTCCTCTTAAAGTAACATCATCTCCACAACTCAGGTTCTTACTAGTGAAGTCCAATAGTCTCTTCAGTGAGGGAAGAAGAATATATTCTGAAGAGAAGCTGATGCTAGGGTCTTTCCTGGAGGTTCCCACCCTGTGGCAGATGCATAACTGCAGTCGCTGCTGCCATCCAAGAAAGCAGTACCAAGTGGAGCAGAGTGCTGGCTGCCCACGAACTATAAGTACGAGAAAACAAACAGAAGAAACATAGAGTGGTGATCAGTAGTATAAGGGAAACAGAAACAGGATATAAACTTTACCTTTTTGCCTAAGTTCAAAATTATCTATATTAATGAAAAACAAGTCTATCAACCACTCAATCTACCACTCTTCTCAACATTTAATTCAATCATTTCAAACTACACTATTAAAACAGCCAAAAACAGACAAAACAAAAGAATTGAAATTCTTTTCCTTACCTTATATTAGATTTACTAGTCAGCATATTTCCATAGCAGAAAGGCCATACATCTGACATTAAAATGTCCAATATTCATTTAAGTACTCGAAATACTAATTTTTCTGTAATATTCATAAGTGCCAAATTCCTCTTATGGAAAATTTGATCAATAAATATTAGCTTGTTGAAATGATGAAGTCCAGATGAAATTCTATGTGTCTGAGTCCAGAAGTTCATCCCACCACTTAGTGGCTATGTTGAAATAGAGTTCTTTGGGCTATAAGCCCTTTCATCCATTGTAATGTTGGGACATAGAACACCTACATTGAAGGATGGTTGTGTTAATGAAAAATTCAGGTAAGATGCTCACAACCATGTCTTCTACAGAGATTACCATTAAATATTTTTATAAAATAGAAGACAATTTTGTACCTCCAAGTTTATCATACACTATCTGCCTCATAATCTTGAGAAAATTGGAGAAATTCCCCATTCTTTATTTTTCTTTTTAAGTTCTTCCTTGGAGTCAGTTTTCTTTTGGGGTCAAATTAGGGTCTTTTTAGAACAGAACCACACAGCATTAGCTGGATTTTTTTAAATTTTTGAGATCTCTAACTTTACATGCAGCAGCCTTTGTTCTGAATGTGATAATAAAATGTGAAAAGCTGCATTCAGGGAGAAGTAGGGCAGGGCTGCCTTTCAGCGATAAAACAACAATTACAAAAATAATGCCCCAATTTCTCCAGCTGTTTTAGAGGGAAGAAGAAACCTCAGAAAACACTTATTTCACAATATTTTTAAAAATTTGATTGTATAAAAGTTAGCAATATCATTTCCATGGTTTCCTTCCAAAATAATACAAGTCCTAACTGATACTTCCCACATTTTAAAAACTACCTTTATATTACTCCTTCAAGTCATAGAATAGGATAAAATTGAATATGATTTTTGTTTTTTATCTATACGATAGTTTTAAAGAACCATGTGTCCTTGTGGCACATTAGGAATTCTACAAGAAAAATAAAAATTCAATATCACAAAACATAGTGCACTATTTTTCACTAATTAGTAAGTGAATTATATAAGAGCACAGTTATTTTTATTTCAATTAAAATCATATTAACTAAAAATCCAAGATCAAATTAGTTCTACAATTGGTGATGAGGTGAGCCATATTCAGAGATGAGCCCCGAAACCATTTTCCTAAAAAGTGTACACAAAGCTAGATACACTATCCAAACATATGGCATGTTGATACTTTGTAAGGAAAGATTAAAGATTCTGTGTTCGATGTGACAGCAAAAAGCATATGGAAACAAAGGAGAAAAAGACTTTGCATTTGTCCTCAATCATTGTGTGTGTCTGAGGGTATTTGGTGTATGGCCCCACATGTGCACACTCATCCACACAACACACACACACACACACACACTCACACTCATCTATATTCAGGCAGACACAAAGCCTGCTACTACAGAAGCATTATTTAATGAAGATTTCCTGAATGTACTGCATGCAATTATTATTGGTATTATGTTTCACATTTTTGTAAGCACCAGCATCACGCTCTGAGCCATGCAGAATGATGGAACCGTACATCACATCTGCCCCGTAGGCGCACAATCTCTAGTCAAGAAACTGACAGATATGTTGAGCCCGGGGGAAGGGGGAGGAAGATCGGGCTACATACTGGGCAGAAATTAGGAATGGGTAATGTCACAGAATCTGTTCCAACCACCTTTAGTCCTTTATTGTGATTTTGAGCACTAGTTTCAGACAAAAGGAATGTATCACTAGTGGAAAATTTGGGAAAAGAACAAATATAAAAAGGGGAAAAGAAATTACTTATTGTGTAATTAGTGGACTGTTCTGAGAAGTAAGGAATATATGGAACATTACATGTATATAGGAGTGAGCTCGGTGAATGGAAGCCACACACAAGTCTGAAACTCTGCCAGAAAGAAGTTAGCACTGTCGCAGTGTTACCCGGAAGGACCTATGACTCTGTCTGAATGGGCATGGAAAATGCATGCTGTTTTTCTTTTCCCTCTGGAGTCAAAAGGAGTAGTTTCAGGTTTTCCCCATCCATGTGCTTGTGCATGTAGCTTTTTTTTTTTTTTGTACCAGGGATCGAACTCAGGATCTTGTGCTTGCAAGGCAGGTGCTGGAACCACTGAGCTAAATCCCTGGCCCCTCATTTAGCATATTCTTAAAATCTTCTGCCCTTCCTGAGGGGTCAGTCTAGTCCACATGGGGAGGTGTCTGTGTTTGCCTTAGCCCAGACAGTTACAACAGGTAAATATATTCTAAAACATCCATCTGAGGGGCCATTGCACCTGATGCCTACAAGATTTTTATTAATTGTCAGACAGTACCTACTCATTACATTTGGTATTTTTTTTCCTTTGCTGTTCTGATGTTCAATTGTACTGAAGAAAAAAAAAAGCCATTTAGCACAAATCACCAAGAGGCAGTATGTGAAAAGAGTTTATTTTCAAAAACCTTTTTATGTTTTTTTGGTACCAGGGATCGAACTCTGGACCTTGCATTTTTGAGGCAGGCACCAGAAACACTGAGCTAAATCCCTGGCAAAAGTTTATTTTCAAAAGACACATTATAGAGTGGAGATGCATTCATACTTTAACTGTCCCACCTTCATGCCAAGAATGCTCTTTGTTTTTGAGAAAGAAACAAAGTACCAGCCACCCCTAATACCAAGAGTGAAGTAGTCATCCATGCTGTTTTCGGTGGCTGTCGCCTCCATCCTTGCTCCATTTAGGTCACCGTGAGTCGGTAGGCTCTGTGATGCCCATGGCTCTGCATGTCCTGGAGAGCAGCACAAAAGGCAAGGGCATCTTCTTCAGCTCTGCAGGGTGTGGTGTAGTTGTCCAAGGCCAGACTGTGTTGTTGGAGTGGTTCCTCCCTGGAGAAAGGCCTGAGAGGTCCAGTAGGACAGCATCACTGCAGCTCAGAGCCAGGCCTGGAGGAAGTGAGGGGCAGGGGTGAAGTATTCTCCATTCCCTGGTTCATCTTTGGCCCAGCATGAACCCCCCAGCTTTCTCAGAACCCCATAGCTCATCTGCAAGGCCCAAATCCCTGGCCAGAACCCTCTGTGAATGAAGCTGAGTGAAAGATGTGAAAATCATATCTCAAGTAATTTTTTTGCTTTGTTTGAATAAATTTAACTATGTTACACTTAGGATCTGCAACATAATGTGATGAGATATATGGTTTATGGTAAAACAATTATTCCGGTGAAATAGATTAACATATCCAACATCTCACATACTCATCATTTTTTCCCTCTCTGTGATAAGTACACTTATAATCTACTCATTTGGTAAAAAACTTGAATGCAATGCATTATTATTAAATATGGTGCCCACATTGTACATGGGATCTTTAGACTCATTCATGCCAGCTACACATTCCCATGGCTTCCTGCCCCTCGTACCCACTGTTTTATTTTCTTTGTATATTTGACCGTGTAGAAGATATAACATATATCACATATGATAACACATGTATTACATACACATGTATATTTTAGATTTAACATATAAGGAAGACCATGTAATATTTTTTTTTACTGTGTCTGGCTTATTTCACTTAGCTGACCATCCTACAGGCTCATTCACATTATGGCTAAAGGCACCAACTCCTTTGTGAATTCTCCATAATATTCCATGGTTTATTGATACTATATTTTTTAATCCATTGAATTCATGATAGGCACATAGGTTGATTGCGTATCTTGACTGTTTTGAATAATGTTGCAAAAAGTGTGGGATTGCAAGTATCTTGACTAGGTGGTAATTTTATCTGTTGTGTGTTTATACCTGCAGAAGAGATTGCTGGGCCATTGCAGCAGTGTTGTAATTCTATTTTCAATTAAGATTCTTTCAAACAATTTTCCCTATTACTTCATTTTGCATGTCTTTGTACCTTCTGAAATCCTTTGTGGAGGAAAGCAAACCATAAAGAAGAGGAATGCATAATCACAGATGTGTACTCCACAGCAGCCTGGGCAGAACTCATACCTATTATGAACTCACCTATTATGAATGTATGTTGACTAAGTGGGAAAACTGCCACGGGGCTCTGTGGTCTCCATTCAGAAGTAGGGGACTGTGGTTCACACCCTATTGCAAACACTAGGCTCCATCCTTGGCAGGCAGAATTGCTCTTCTTATTTCTTTCTTCAAAGTCAATGAAAATCTACAAAATCAACAACTGCTACATTTTTTTACTTTTATCAAATCTCATATGTCTTCAATGAAAGGGAAAATTTCACAGTGCTTCTTTCCTTCCCATTCTTAGTCAATGATAAAATTTGAAGCTCTCAGTAGCAATGAAGAAAACTAATTTTAAAATGTGTGTGCCTGTCTAAAATTACAATGAAATATAATTAGTATATGTGAATTGAATGATTTCATTAAATCTTATTATTTTTGATGGAGAATTTATTTTTAAAATATAGGTTAACACAATAATTGAAAGGAAATATCCTTAGATGGCCTTTATTTTTTCTTAATTTTAAATTCTTTAATGTTAAATGATTGACATTTTAATATTTTGGGGTCCATTCAGTATCATCAACATTATTGGATTCATTTCACTTTTTAAAATTTAAGTATGTGTAAAATTAAATCATTTGTCTTTGGAAAGCTTCAAAATATGAAGCACTTGAGCTATTTAAGTACGATGAAATATTCGTTTCACTATTTCTGCTTGTTTGCTGAGTTTATTTCTTGAACTTTTTGTCTCTTGATGTTATCTTATTTTAGAAAAATTAATTTAGGAGTCAATACATAAAATTCCTTTAAATCCAGCTCATTGTGGGTAGATTGAAATTCCACCAGTGTCTTACTTGGGGTTTATTTTACAAAATAAGTGGAATTCACTGGTAATCTTCAGAGTGTTTCTCTATACTGTTAATCAGCTAAACATAACCATCAATTATAAATGCAAATTTTCAGGGTTAAATCGAGTGTTCAGATGCTTTAATGTAGCTTTTATTGGCTGTACATTGCCAAGTCAACACAACAGAAAATAAAGTGTTGGGTCAATATTTATTTTTGAATTGGTGCTCTATAGAGAGCTAAAATGGGGGTAATTCAGGTCAAGAGAAAAGAAATAAGGCCCTTACAAAGGCAATGAAAAGAGTTTTTTTTTTTTAATTTTGTATTTTTGCATGAATTATCTGGATCATATCAACTGTGTAGACGTCTGCCTGGGAGCAGAGCTGGGAGTTTATTCAAATGCTGACATTTGCAGAGAGTATTCACGTGAAGAGGGTCCAGAAACCAAGAAAAATTTTAACATGAGACAAAAAAATCATGGAGATTTTCTATTATTTTTATATGCATTCATTGTTCACACTTTTCTAGTGGAAACTACTTATCCATTTTCTATCAAAATTTTATATAAAAAAATAGGCAGGCTTAATCATACACTTTTCCTTTTTTTTAAAATAGCATCTCCAGAATAAGAATAATTTGTAAGCTTTACTAGCAGTATACCATAGTGACAGGCTTCCAAAGAAGGAGAAATAATTTATTAGCTCACAATGTTTTTCCAGCTTCTCCCACCCCACCCTCAGGTGGTGTATAGGTTGTGCAATGAATAAATTAAGTATATTTTCTGCCTTGTGTTTGGCATAAATCATTACTTTTCCAAGACCAAGGGGTGAGTAACTATTTTCAGGACTATTTTGAGTTAAATAGGCTTTGTAATCAAGTAGAGTGGGTAATTCACCCTACCTTTTTTTCTTTGCAAAATATTTATTTGCAAGATAGCTGTTATGATTAAAATCACACTTTCTATTGTGGAAAAAATGTCACTGTAAAAGGAGCAAGAGAATTAATCTCCACAAAGTCAATGGTTTACTAAATTCTAATTTAATGTAAAGATTTTCTCCCTTTGTTTATAATTATAGCTTTTACATAAAACATCACATACCCATAATGCTATTTTTGTTATATTTATTGTAGTTAATGAAATCGTAACTTACAAGGAGGATTTTCTTCACAAAGATAGCTGTGTACAGATAAAATATATCTTCTTTTATAATATGCTGTTTCATGTATTCCCACCTAGAGCAAAGATTACCAAAGGAAATATTTCAGTGAGGGACCACTGAGTAAATGTGTTAAGTGAAGACAAAATACTAGTTAATGATGTTTATTTATACATTATATTTTACAGACACTTTACATTTTAATGAACAAGTGACATTTTTCTCTTTAACAGAGATTTTAGGAAAAATGGGAATCATAGCCCCCTAAGAAACTCAAGGTGTTAAATTTTCTAGTTAGGCATTTTGCAAAAAAACTAGAACCCACTTTTCTCACCAACCCTAAAACTTGTTTAAATGTGGAACAGAATGATTTTACATTTAACCAATGACAGTGTTTGCCAAAAGGTAAATACTGCTTAGAAATAATCCACTTAAGAATTGATTTAAAACTAATTTGAAAGTCAAGATAGTATCATAAATCTATGATATACCACCATGACAAACAATGCTGTAGATATTAGCTGGGGAACATGGGGAGGTGCCTATTTTACTGTGGTAAATCTAGTTACAAATTCCTTAAGAACACTGTCATGAAACTTTTGTAGATATTCTCAGACTTGAAAAAGTAAATCTGTAATGTGATAAACAGGGTTTTTAAAACTATTCATTTTTATTTCTTTAATTTCAAATGAATTGTTACATTTTGTTAGCTGTGCTTTCTAGTAGCGTAGGATTGCTTCTGTAATAAAAAGAAATAAGTCACTTTTAGATATTGAAGCATATGCTAATTTTAGAATCTTTTTTTTAGTATAGGAAAGATTTTCTAATTTAGCAATACTTAGTGGAAGTGATCAGTAATTTTTACATTAATTGATTCATTTGTTAGGTATCTTTGATTAGTTATCTTTTTGTCAATAGCATGATATACCTGACACAGGCTACTCCCAAAGAAAAGGAGGTTTACTTAGCTCACAGTTTGGGGGCTCAACATCTAATTTCGGGTATGGCATTAATTGGTTTCTTATGAGGGTTGTGGATGACAGCATACCATGGTGGGAGTGTTTTGTTCAGAAGACATTACAATCCCAAACAGAAAGTCAGAGAGAGAGAGAGGGAGAGAGTGTCTGGGGTCCATAATCCCTCCTCATCACAGGTGCAATGACCCAAAGACCTCCTGCTGGACCCTGCCTAGCAAAATATACATCTCCTGAAAGCACCACCATGGACATCATGCTTTGAATTTCGAGGGACCATGGGGGACACAAGCCATGCTCAGGCTACAGGAGCAATTTGTCGCCTTCTACCAAGTACACATGTCTGTTGTGTGGCCAGCAGGGCACTGAATGAAGAGGAACATCCCACCTCACAGAGATCAATTCTAGACCTGGCTAGAATGGTTATCCTCTACTGCAGTCTAATTTCGTGGATACCATTCTGTGCCTTGTAGAGTGAAACTCTAAATTTTAATGTATCATGATAGAGAAGCAATATTATCCTGATTAGTGTCTTGTGTCTTTGAGACTCAAATAGTGTTGTGTGTTTCTCATGCATTCAGAAAAAAAAAATCTGAAGAGTGTGACAAAGAACTGCATAGAAAGAGCTCACAGTCATAAAAAACTTAAACATAAAAAAAATTAAACATAAAATACTTAACCCAACTTGAAGCTGAGAAAATCTTCCAGAATCCATGAAGAAACAAATACCATCCTCAGACATAACCTAACAAGAAGTGACTTTAGTATTAAAAACATGTTTTAATACATAATTTTCTTTATTGGTTAACCAGAGGTATTAGAATTTCTTCACGCAGATTTTGTGGAAAAGTACGAGATTGTTTTAAGAACACCTTGACATAAGTATTTTAAGGTGACTCCTTTAAAATATTTATAGCACATACCCAAAGTTTATCATATTATTAATGTTTACAAAGTAGGGAAGATTATAAGTCTATTTTTTCCTATAAATGATTGGATTGTAATGATCATTTGTCATTTCTATGATTACAATAGAGGATATGAAGAGCTAAAATCCTGAAAGGTTTGTGATGCTAACCTAAATCTCTGCCATGTTCAGTCCCCTGCGAATGTTCCCCCAGTCATATGGATAACTGACATGCTAAAAACCCCCGGGCAGGACATGACTGTCATCAGTCAAGCCCATTAGCCACAGCTCACTGCTATAATCTGAAACTCTCAGCTTGATGTGGTCCAAAAAAGAGTTGACAGTGTTGTGTGTTTGATGTTGGTGCCTTTTTTTCCTCTTTGGATAAAAAATATGCTACACACTTAATAAATATTTGTACATTGTGATAAATAATAAAACACATCTTCGAAGAAGATTGTCTAACAAACAGGTACCAATAATTTACCAGGCCACAATTTTGTTTCCTTCTATTTCTGTCCTCAAGAACATCAGGTTGGTTGGGTTAGGATTTAAGAGACTTAAAGAAAGAGTCATTGGTTCTTGATAGAGAAGTCACATGAAAATGAGGAATCAGCGGAGGCTCCTGAGCTGAGTTTTTTTCTGGTCCACATTCTGCTTTTGGTCACTGCCCGGTAGGGCACAAGTGCAGGAGTCTTTTGGTGGGCCCTAGTGAACACCCAGTCTATTTGGATCGAGGAGTCTTTGTGTCCAGTTTGAGCCAAGGACAGTTCAGCATAGGGTCACCACAGTGATGAATAAATATGTACAGATGTGGTACAGATGTGGACACAGCTACATTTTGGCTGCAAACACTTTTTCAATGATGCTGTTGAGATTGGCACAGTACATTTCAAACCCTCCTGTCTCACTGGAAAGAATCATTCCTTCCAATTATGTGACACCTTCTTCTCTTCCCTGAACCCAAGTCTTTCAGAAAAAATTTCACTGAGGGCAGCCAGGAAGAGAACCCAATCAATCCACTACTGGTTCTACTGGTTGGATATCCATAAGCCAAAAGCATTTATTCTCAGTTCTGTGTGCTGAGTGGTCTGCTCTTCGTTAAAATACTATCTGTGGCATGGCACGATCGGACAGTCTGAGTGTAAAAGAAGAAATAAAAAAGAAACTTGAGCAGACTGTAGTCCTGTCATGCATTCTTACAAGCTGCAAAGATCTGCTACTGATCCAATGGGGAATGTCTCCAGGTCTCCTGGAATTTGCCTCCACAGACAGAGAAGTTAGGTGAGCTATCTTTGGCAGAGGAAATCCTAATTAGAGCTGAACTTCAATGAAACCCCTGCCTGTGGCCCTGCAAGGGAAATAGAAAAGACACTTCTACTTTTGACCAATCTCTCCAGAATCTCTTTAATTTAAGAGCAGGAAAGAAAAGCTGAAATTAGGATGCAGAGTCTGGAGGGTAGGCAGGCAGCAGGAATATCTTCTAAGACTCCTGTATTTCACCCTTCTTATGGGAGCCTTTAAATCATTTAAAATAATGGGTTTCCTCTTGATTATATGTAATTTAAATATCTCATTAAACAGTAGAAATTAAATATTATGACTACTCTCTTCCTACAAAAAGGACAATTTTTTGAATTGTTAGCCTACGTTATTTTCAATGTGCCACCAGACTTTCAATGCTTTTCCTTGGTTTGGGGGGAAATTGTGAAGTTTTACCAATGAATAATGATCCAAAGAAAGAAACAGACAGGTAACAAAATCTTGAGAACAGAACAATACTGTGTGTTTTCGAAGTTCCATGGGAAAGGAGAGACTGGGGATTTCCACACCACACTCCTGCTGAGTGTCCCAAACATGAGAGTTATTTTCACCTCACCAGTTTTAACCCTTGAGAGACTTGCTCTCCCTTTGCAACCTTAGGAACCCTGGCCATGACAAGCATTGAAGGACACCTTTGGGCGCCACTCTTTGGGGCACAGCTGCAGTCAGAGCACAGGTGGGGTGAGTGAGGATTGTTCACCTGACCTCTGTGACGGGGTCAGGTTTGAGGTTTCAGCCTGTGGGGCTCCCAACAACTTGAGAGCTTAGGGTGATCTCTGGATGTAGGCAAGGATGGACGTGAGGACTCTGCTGAGGCAGAGGGACTGGGATTCCTGACAGAAGCAAACACAATTGGAATTCTTTCCAAAGCCTTGGCCAACAGCACATTTCCCTTAGTTCATGCCTCTGTGATGGATCCTGCTGTACCTCACAGCAAAAGCACCAGAAATTTCTGAGATAAAAGGCAGCCTTCTGCTCCATGAACTTGACATCAATTTGGAGATTAAAAAAAAAACCACAGGATTTCACATACCCTCTTGCTGAATTTTTTGACCAGTTTTTAAATTATCTACAGCTGTATCTTTTATATATATAAAAAATAAATTGACATGAAAATTGAATTTGTTGGGTAAAACATGTTTGAAGTTTATAAACATTGTGGAATAACTAAATCTAGATCATTAATGAATGCATGTCATATAGGGATAGTCTTTGTGATGAGAATATTTACATCTACTTCCTTTATATTCAAGATTGTGTTTGGCTATTAGCTATAGTCATCATGTTGTTCAATAGTTCTCCTGCATTTTGTCCTATAATTTAACTGTAAACTCATATCCTTTCATTAGCATTTCTTATCTCCTCAGATTCTCTTTGTCTTCACCCATCCTCATTTCTGGTAACCACCATTCTACACTCCCTGACAATGAGAGCAACAAGCAAACTTTCGATTCCACTCTATATAAGGAAATCTTATAATATTTTTCTCTGTGCACCAGGTTTATTTTCTTTCACTAAACCTAATGCTCTCTAGGTACATCCATGGTGTAAATAAATGGTAAAACTTCCTGCTTTTATGGTTTACTAAAATTTCATTGTTTATCTATACCACATTTTTTTTACCCATTTAGTCATTGATAGACACTTAGGTTTATTCCATGTCTTGCCTATCTATTGCAAACAGTGCTTGAATAAGTATGGAATATCTCTTAAACATGTTGATTTCATTTTTAGTTGCTATATATCATGTAATGATATTGCTGGATCATATAATAGGTAGATTTTTATTTTTTTGAGGAACCTCTATACTGTTTTCCATAACAACCATACTAACTTACATTTTCAACAGCAGTGTGCAAAGGGGTTCACTTTTCTCCATATTCTCACAACTACTTAGCTTTTATCTTTTGGATAATAGACATCTTAATAGAAATGAAAATAATATTTGACAGGGAAAACTGTTACCTATATTTAAGAAAGGAAAGGAGGAACAATAAGCCAATGTTATTATTCAGAGATAAATTTGGAAACGAGAGTATGATTTTTCCATCCAGCTTTCTTTCTAGGACATACACACACACACACCCTATATTTGCAGTTTCATCCTGTTTTTAAAATGTCTTAGAATATCAATCTTAAAAATATACTTGTTTATTGAATCCTAATCCACATCAACCTTCATTTACCCACGGTTTTTGAGAATATTTTCATTAAGACTGTTTCAAAGTGTATCTATTTTACTCCGTATTCATCCTTTATCCTAGAATTTTGTCATCTATATTTAATCCACTGTGACTATACAGATGTAAACTTCAGTCACCTGGTGGTTAACACTGTAGACCATGCCTGGGTCAAAAAAGTGTTGAAGAAAACAACTAGAGATAGAGTTCATCTTTCTGATTCTTATCAATCAAGTCATCAGGTCTTGGCAATTTTTGTTTAAATATCACTGTATCGTGTGGTTAACATTTGTCAGTTGTGTCCGAAAGAAAACAGTGAGAGTCATTGTTTTCCCTGAATGCCTGACTGAAATCAAGTTATATTCCATCAATGGCGTTCTCCTCATCTACCACTCGTTAACCATATCAAAAATGGAAATGAGCTTAGTTTGGCATAACTCATAATGTCATTTGGGAAGAAGGCAGAAGGAGCTATGCCAACATTAATGTGCACTGTGTGAATAATTTACTTTAATTTCAATTACAGCACCAGGATGAGATGTAGGAAACCTTCCCTGTAGCTGCTCTAAGCTCTGGGATTTAACTTGGTTAGCACAACAATTTAGATAGCTTAGGGACCTAAATTTGAAGCCAAGATGTTGTGGGTAAGGATACAAAATAAACTGTGGTCTACAGAGTCTGTGAGCTTCGCAATGGGAGGAGAGGAGAATTAAAATCTAGGAGGAAAATAACAGGGCAGTCTGAATGGCAGAAAGCTGTAAATTAGTAACTTCTGCAAAGGGCACACACAAAGTAAAGAATAAAATATGGCAAGAATAGCACTAGACACCAAATGGAAAGAAGTCCTTTAAAAGATTGCATTTCTGGGAAAAGTTCTGAGGAGAAGCACAAGAAAATGCACATATTTTTATTTCTTCTGTATTTCAAAGATTTGCTGCTTTTTTCACTAGGTGAAACTTTTGGCTGGTTTACACATCCATGAAATTTTTCCTTACATTCTGAGATACTGCTGGCTGATGATGTCCTACTTTATAATCTCCAGGACCCTTCTTAAGTACTTTACTGCAAGCATTCTCTCATTTCTGAAGTCTATAGATGCTGAAGTTTTGCCCATTGTCACCCAAGTGGAGCAGAAGTGTGGAGGAAGGGAGGATTCCTATTCCCTCCTCTGAAGCTGGGGAAGCTGTCTTTTCCTGTACTTGGATATTAGAGGAGCTAAGGCCTCAGACCCTGGATTTCCACAATCAGCTCTCTGCATCTCAGACCTTGAGATTCAGACTGATCTATACCACCAGCTTCCTGGCCTCCAGATTACAAATGAGAGATTGTGGGCTTTCTTGGCCTCCTTCATCACTTGAGACAATTATGATAATAAATCACTTGTTACATAGAGATAGATTATAGAAATAGATTGATAGATAGATAGATAGATAGATAGATAGATAGATAGATAGATAGATATTCTCTTTCTCTTTTTTGGATAACCCTGACTAATACAACACCTTTCAATTTATAATGTTCTGCGGGCTCCTCTCCCATATCTTAAAGCTGGGTGTTCAAACCAATGGCAGGGTAAAGAACTTTAACATATGAATGAGTGATAAAGGCCATATTCATTTTCAAAGACTGCAGCAGATAAGTATTCTTTGATATGCTCAAGATAACAAAGCAAGCAGAAAATGGGCTGGTGGTAACAGTCATAGCTCCCAAGACTCCCACTACTGTTGGGCTCCTCAGTCTGTCTTTCCAGGTTACTCAATGACACCTTATGGAAATAGAGCAGGCTATGCAGATGGGTAGCTTTTTTTTTAAGGAAATAATTTCTGTATAAAGAGCTGTATTATTTAGCTATGAGGTAAGGGATGATATTGAATATACTTTCACAATATTTAGAAAAGTGAATGATTCTCATGGTATATGTTTAACAAAGCAGCCTCACACTTGTTCTCAGACACAGTAGCTGCCAAACTATAGCCCTTTGGCCAAATCTGGCCCCCTGCTTGCATTTTTAAATAAAGATTTATTGGAACATACCAGTATGCATTCCTTTACATATTTTCTGTGATGGCTTTTGTGCTGAAACAGCAGAGTTGAGTGACTGCATGGCCCACAAAGCCTAAAATATTTATGATCTGCTCCTTTACAGAGAAAGTTTGCCAAGCCCTAGTTTCCACATTAGCCTTCACACACAAATCCAAGCACGGGCACTTCTTACACATAATCAGCAGGAAATAGCTGTGATCTCCAACCAGAATGGCTTTCTGTGCAGAAAGATGCTCCTTTAGAGAGGGGTAGTAGATGGGCCTACCAAAGAGTTTCCACTGCTAAACAAGTATGGAGAGAGCTTATTCTTCCTCTTCTGTTAGGTGCTTAGGAGAGGAGCCTGGAGATTGTGCTCCTACCTCACCAGTGCATCAACACTTTGGTGCAAGCTACCTGGCACTGACTTCACGTGGCTCTGAAAAAGCAACTCCAAAGGAGAGCCAGGAATGTAGCTCAGTGCTGGAGAACTCACCCTGCATGCTGGAGGCCTTGAGTTCAATCCCCGGCCCCCCATATAAGTAAATAGGTTAGAAATAAGTAAAATGCTGTCCTTTTCAATGACTTACAGTTTTACTAACTGTACTCTAAAATTAGACTTATATTTCTGTGAAATCTTCATTTGGAAGTGAGTTTCCAAAAATATGTATATTATTAATTTTATCATTTTGGCATTCTTCATTGTGTTGAAAGATAACACATATCTTGATATCATTGAGTTAATTTTTATGACAGGGCATTAAATCATAATATATACACCTAATATAAAAGGATGTCAAATACTTGAGGAAATTCACATGGAAAGCACTGCTTTTGTTTTGTTTTGTTTTTCAAATCAAGATATGTTTGGGAAGGACTAAATGTAAAGTTACTAAAACAAGATCTTCCAATATTTATTCAACCAATGTTAACAGAGCACCTGTTTCCAACACAGGAAGTTAAGAGGCAACCGAGCCAAGACCCTCATCTCTTGGGAGGGAACTAATAAGAAGAAATGATCAATAAACACATCAGAATAAATGGAGAAAGACAAAGTATTTACTCTGCATGGTAAATGGGGGAAATGATATCGATCAGAAGACAAGAAGACACCAGGTGATCCAGCACAAGGAAGCAGCTAGTACCAAAGTCCTCCTATTCTCATGACATTTACAAAATGGCTAAGTAAGGAGCATGTGGAAACTTGCACTTTCCTCCCAACTAGCAAAATGAGGAGGGCCAAGATCTTGACACTGTACTGAAGAAACCAATCAATGATCAATGACATGATCTGAAAGATCATGTCCAGATACATGCAATTAGGAATGAAAAGGGTGAAATTACAACAGACCCAGCAGAAATCCAGAGGATCTTCAATACCTACTTCCAGAATCTATACGTCAATAAGATGGAAAACACAGAAGAAATGGACAGATTCCTAGGTACATATGAATTACCAAAATTGAACGAAGAAGACCTAAAAATTCTACACAACCCAATATCAACCAATGAAATTGAAAATGTAATTAAAAACTTACCAACTAAGAAAAGCCCAGGTCTTGATGGCTTCACCACTGAAATCTACAAGACATTTAGAGAGGAACTATTGCCACCACTGTTTAAAGTCTTCAATGAAATTGAAAGGGAA
>NW_004624749.1:8267500-8293641 GCF_000247695.1 Heterocephalus glaber
ACGTATAATTACCAAATAGTTTCTCTAGTGTGAGAAACTGAAAGTGTAAATAAGGACTACAAGGTATAATAGATAATGTGAAATAGGAAGAAAAGGGGCAAAGGGGAGGGGGAAGTGGGGGGGGTAGGAGAAAGGAAAGAAGGGAATGGAATTAATATAAGAAAATGGAATAAAGGAAACAAAGTCTTTGTAAATAGGGAGGGATGGAGTGGTTGAAGGGAAGTCAGGGGAAGGGGGAAAAATAAGAACCAAGAGAGATTATATAAAGGTGCCAATTTCCAATGATGAATGTCATTATATTGTATAACTAAAATTTACCAATGATTAAAATGAATAATTGATAATGTAATATAGGAAGAAAAGGTCCAAAGAGGTAGGGGTAGTGGGAGGGGCAGGGGAAAGGAAAGAAAGGAAAGGAAAAATTATGAGAAATGGAAAAAATGGAAACAAAGCCTTTCTAAATAGTAAAGGGTGGAGGGGGTGAAGGGAGAGCTGGGAATGGGGAAAAAAGAAGAATCAAGATCCATCATCTAAAGGTACAAGTTCCCAATGAGAAATGTAAATGTACTATATACCTAAATTGTACCAATAAAAGAATTTTTTAAAAAGCATCCACTTATTTTTAAGTCAGAAATGTATGTAGGGGTTATTTGCTTGTGCTCTTAAATTCAAATATTCAAATGTTTCAAGGAAAAACCTTGAAAGAATCAATTTCATTGCTATTCATAACACAGCATGTCCCTTCTTATGTGGTTTGCCCAAGGACAGGAAACATTTGTAGAGTAATGGTAGTGTGCTCTGTAGAATCTTCCACTGGTTTCCTGAGCATATAGTCAATAAGTACATATTTAACCCTCTCCAATTCTTCACGTCCAGCCACCAATATTTTTACACTCCTCATTGGAATTTATGTTTATGAGAAATTAATTCATTCACCTTGTGGACTTCACCTCATTCACTATTAAAATGCAATTTTTTGTGGACAAAGAAAGATAATCTTAAAAGTAGCTCCCAGGTGTCTTGTCTGATAGGAGTAAACTTTGAGGTTTCAGAGCTGGGCAGAAGGAATTTAAGTAACTTAAATAGAAAGGATATATGAAGGTTAAATGGGTCACTAAGCAGGTCTTATGGACAAGGTTAAAAAGCTAATGCACAAGAGCCCAGATCTCTAGAAATCAGTGGTTGGAAGAACAGAGACAGCATTTCTCTCACGTACTCCTCCAGGGTGAGTCATGCCCCCACTGCTTTACTGTGTAGAGCCTTCTATTTTGTACTCAGGTTTCTTCTACCTTGCTTTTCCATCAGTAGCTATTTGGAGAGGTGTAGATGGCCAAGTAGTGGTGGAGAAGGTGGTCAGATTAGGGAAGAATTACATATTTCTCTCTCTGAAGTTATCAATTGTCCCTTTTCTTACTCTATCATTTGGAAGTTCATTGCTAGTCTAGTGCATATCCAGCAGCAGAGGGATTTAGCTCCACATGCCAAGAAGGTATATTGGCACTCTTACTTATCTGTAAGTGGGTGTGTCCTTTGTCCCTACTGATTTGCTTAATTGAAGATTTGTACATCTCAGCATAGATTCTTGGAGTTTCATTTAGTCTTTGGGCTATGATCCCACACCAGCAGGACATGCTGTATTGTATAGATTTTCCAGTCTTGGACCCAAGTAGCTTTTTCAGGTGGTCGCTGTGTCTGTTTGACATGTATGAATGAATATGCACACTGCTGCACTTTGGGACAACACACGACCTTCCCACATCCTCCTGTACTTCCAGGGTAACAGCTCCAAACCCTGCTCTTCCCACAGAAGTCTTCTTCCTTTTTCTGGGGAGCGTATTAAGACCCAGTGTCTGTAAGCTGGGTATTCTCACTACAGCAATGTCACTGTTGCTAAGCACTCTCAGTAAACACACAGAGAAAATGTGCTTCTGAATATATAACCCAGCTACACACACATCTCTGTTTTTATATCTGTGTCTGTCTGTCTCTCCATGGGTTCATGCTGATGTCTCAGATGCTGATTGAGCTCATTCTAGCTTTCACCTTTTACTTATATGGTGGAATTTCTTCCTTCGACAGCGAGGTACTTGGCTAAGGTGCATAGAGGCTTAATTGTTGAGATAAGACAATTCATTTGTCTGTCTTTGGTTCTAACATAGTAATCCCTCAGTGTCTATGGGGGACTGATTCTAAAACATGGGTCCTCAAGTTTTTTATATAAAATAGAGTCACATTTGCATAGAACCTACTCATATCCTGTATTTACTAAATCATCTCTAGATGATATATAATATAATGTAAATGTAATGTAAACAGTGGTTATACTGCATTATTTAGGAACATTGATAAGATAAAGAAGTGAATGTTTTGGGATCAGACATTTTTATAAAATATCTTTGATTCACAGTTCTATTAGTTCCAGTTTTCTACAGAAATACAGTGAGTTTTGATCTCTCTCTCTCTCTCTCTCTCTCTCTCTCTCTCTCCTGTGTATTTCAGTTATTGTATTGCTTTGGATTTCTACTTCACCTCTTGACTCTAGGGAAAGTACTGGGTCCTCCTTTCTTTGCCTTATGTCTAGATTGAATTATTTTCACTTGTTTAGATAACTCTAATTTTCTACTTTTATTTTTAACCATTTTTCATAGAGATTTGTTCTCAACTTATTTCCAATTTAGTTTTTCTTTTCTTCAAGTTTTTCTGTTTTCTCCTAAATACTTCCTAGCTCTATTAACTATTTTCACTTGCTTATTTTTTAGTTGCATCACCCCTGAATGCATCTGTATCTTCTGTATCTATTATTTACAGCATCAGTACCCTCAAGTTTTCAATTTCTTTTGAAGTACCAAGTAAAAGGTTTTTTTAATCATTTCATTACACTTTTAATGTTTCCACTATCTGTTAGTTCAACTTTACTATATAATTCCTAAGATTTGGACTTTGCTTCCAATTATTTTCCTTTGCTATGATTAAACGAGACAGAGTTTGTGCTTTAGAAGATCTTAGGATATCATTGCTTAGGAAATCAGGGTTGGTCTGTGTAGCATTCCTGTTCAATTTATCTGGGCAAAACTGTGCTTCTGTTTACTACCCCCATCAGAGACGTGCTCTCTACTCCTGCTTTTGGTACACAACTTCCCATCTCCCTTTTGTCCCTGGTGTTTTGGTTCCAATCTGCTCTGTATGAATTCCACTCCCAGCAGCCTCTCTGTTTTCTTCCACCTCCTGGTGGGTTTTGCTACTTGGAATTGGAGGTTTAACGGCTCATCTTATGACCCCTTATGAGAGTCTTGTTGTCTATATTGTACTGATCTATAATTTAGAGCCAAAAGATACCATTCACCATTTCTGTAGGTTTTTGGGATATGCTGCTATACCAGTTGCTCAGAGGTGGGTCCTCAGCTTTTTAGGGGTGATTATTTGATGGCACTCTTTACATTAGGTTCTGCTAATGGCTGCCAGAGATTTCCCCTCCTTTCCCCGCATTACTTATGCACAGCTGCCAAAACTGCTCAGGGCTTTGGTTTTGTTATCAACTTCATATACTTGGAAGTTCTAAAATTTTGTCTTTCAAAACTTTTATATAAATGTATAACACAGTATGGATCTCTTTTTTGGAACTATCTTATTTCGTGTACTATAATACCCTGAAGATTTATCTATGTTGTTTCAAATGGTTTGTTCCTTTTTGTTGCTAAGTATTATTCCAGCATAGCTATATACTGTAACTTGTTTCTTTCACCATTCATCTTCTAAAAAACATCTGCATCAGTTTTAGGTTTGGGCTATCATAAATAAAACATTTTTGCAGAATAAATTAATATAAATGAAAGCTTTGATTTCATTTTTGGAATAGAAGAACTTGAGTACAAAAGATCACATTTATTATTGATAATTTTCTTTTTCCTTTTTTATATTACATCAATTTCATCACTGAAATTTCCTATTTTTTAATTTGTTTCAAGAGAGTTTGAAATTGCTAGTTAAGGTATTCTTATGATGAAGGCTCTAAGATTCTTGTCTGATAATTCCAACATCAGATTCACCTCATAGCTGTCATACAATCATAGTCACTTCTAATTTAAATTGTGATTCTTTTGTTTCTTGGTATGACAAATGATTTTCAATTGTATCCTGCACATGTTCTGCATTATACTAAGATTTTCTGCGTCTTATTTACATCTTTTATTTTAGCATGAAACCATTTTATAATGCTTAGCATGCTTTTGTGGGCTGGAATCACACTGACAATTTAGTTTTCCTTAACCTTATTGTGTTTTGTGGTTGACTTGGTTTTCCTGGAACAGCTAGGATTCCCATTTTCTCTCGATGGTCCTCAGGGAGTCCAAAGAGATTCCTTGCCACGTGTTTGAAAGACAGTGGGAGAGATAGTCTGCTAACCTGGACAGAGAGATTTCTCAAGCCAAGAGTTCATGTTCATGTTAGCTGTGTCACAGCTCTGTGTGGTCAGAACCTTGCCTGAGCCAACACAGATTATATGAATACTCTGCCCAGCCTGTAGGGGGCAGAGAGCACTTCTCAACATGATGAGTTGTGCTTGTTTTCCCCAAGCATCTACTTATCTCACAGCAGTGGCAATCTCAGGCCTGTGGGCACAGTCTTCCTTGCCTGGCCCTTCCATTGTATGTGGCTGCTCCCTTTGCTGTATGTGAACATGGTGAACAAAATATTACAATGACAAATATTTAAATATTTTGGTAAATGTAGTAGCACTAAGCCATGCTATTTGATCTTGGTAACCTAAATTTAGAAGGCCATCCAATTACTTGTTGTTGTTTATAAGTGTCTGTTAACCTTTGCAAGGATGTAGATGATTATATCTAATTTTGGAAACTGAATATAATTGTGTCACTAAGCATGTCTATAGTATCCAGGGAGAGAAGGTTGACTTGTTTGGGACTTTATCACTCCCAACTTTCACTTCTGTTCTCAGTCAAAATGACAATGTCTATTCAAAATATGGAAAAGTGTAAATTAAAACTCAGGAATAGGCTTACAAAGTTATCATTTTGTTATAGGAGAAAAATGCAGAGGATGCCTTCCTAAAAAAAAAGGGCAACATTTTACACAGTTGATTCATTCAAAGGTTGAGTGAACAGGTGTCTTCTATAGTGTCACAAAATAACAAGACTGCCCAGAGCCTATAGCAGTCTCCATATACCCGCAAGGCCCATGCAATCTTTTTATTTGTCATTGTAGTACAATATATTTTATGAAAACAAAAAGAGGGTAACTTAAATTACTTTTGCTTTCTTAAGCAAAACACAGGCTGGGAAGAAAGAACTTGTACTGTTGGACTTTACTATTCTTAAAAGCTCCTTGTAAGAAACTTCTAATGACAGGCAAGCCATAGTAATTTCAGACTAGGCCAATGTAGCAAAATATAATAATTTTTAAGAATAAATATTTAATGTTGCCTTGTATTAAAAATAAAACTCACATGTAAAGGCTAACTGAGAGAAAATTTTTGTGAATTGTATGTGGAAAGAGACCTGAGGATTTGTGAACCTAGAACAGTTCCATTTCTCTGTTACATACTGTCTTAGTCACACACACACAATCACACATTATACACAATAAGAAGAAATATCTTTAATTTAATGGAAAAATCCAAATTGTGATATCACAGTGCTGTCTTAAAACATGATTATCTATGAACTGTAGAGCACATATTATTTTCCCTGGTTTGGCCATGATAACCATTTCTTCAGGTAGTGTTCCTCCATCTCCCTGATCACTCTGAAACCGCTGTGTGGCATCTGTGCAGTCTTTAGTCTTCACACTGTCACTCTTCTGCTCCACTTCCCCTTTCTTTTTGTTCCTCTCAATTTAAAAAGCCTGGATTTTATCACTTTGCACACCTATCCCACCATGTGCTACATTAATGAATATGTTGTTTCTAAGCCATCTTTGCTGTTATAAATGGAATTCAATAGCCAGAGCTGAATATAATCAGATCTTCTGTGATTACCAAGCATGGCAAACTATTTGGGGGGCAAAGTTTAAAATACAGAGTAGATCTAGATGTTGTGATTAAATTTGGAAGCCAAAGGTCATCATTTCCTATCAAATGCTTGTGTGTTTCAGAGTGATTTCATGCTTGTTTTTGTTGAAAGCAACTTCCTTTTTGATTGCTAAAGCATTTCGTTCCCTCTCCAAATCCACACACTTTTTGTCTCTCATCTTTTCTTCTGAGAACAGTCAGCAGAAAGAGCCCTGCAACCAAGGGCATCGATCCTGACTTGAAGTTTTAGGCCACCTTCTCCTTGTCACCCTCTGCTGTAATTTAAGATATCAGCTTTAAATTATTTAGCAGTTTATAAGTATAAATAATTCACCAGTCAACAACTAAAGTGACAGCTCATTAATCAGCCCGTGAGCATGGGCGCAGGTGTCTGGCAGTGGGCTGTGGCCTGATGAGGCCAACGTGCTCAGAGCCCTTCTGCCTTTCTTTCTCTACCGGAAATGCGACCCTTCTTGCTACAGGATCAAATTAATTGGGACTCATGGAGAGAGGTGCGCTCAGGAACTCAAGCCCTGAGAGATGGAACCAAATTGTTACAAATGTAAAGGCGGTGTACACTTTCCTAGTGCTCACCAGTTACAACTGAGTTGTGATATCACCACCAGATATGTGTGAATGAAACAAATTGAGGGATAACACAATGAGAAGGTCATGATTTTTTTTCTTTCTTTTTTTTTTAAATTTTATTTGTTTATTTTTTTGGTACTGGAGATTGAACTCAGGTCCTTGAGCTTGCACAGCAGGCGGCGGAACCACTGAGCCCAATCCTCGGCTTTTTTTTCTTTTTTATTAGTACATGTTTGCAGTACATGAAGTTTACAATCATCTTGGGAAGTGAGTACGTGTACATAATACAACTTGTTTCTTTTTTTTTAATCCTCTTCCCTTCTTCCCTATTTGCCCTTTCTCCATTTTCATTCTTGTTGATACCTATTAATCTTAGCACATATTTATGGCATATAATGTTTACATTCATTGGGTTAATGGGTTCCAGTGCATGGAATATCTTTACTCAATTTATTTCCCCTTCTGTTCCCCTTCGTCCTTGGTCTCTTGGATCCCTTCCCATTTGCAAGAGATCCATCCCTTTTCTCTTTCTATCTCTTTGTTATTCTCTTTATTTGTATTTTGCTTTAATCAAATGAGTGATACCATGTGGTATTTAAGTTTGTGTGTCTGTTTTTTAAACTCAATATTATATTTTCCAAGTGCATTCATTTTCCTACAAATGAGTCAAATTTGTCCTTGTTTATAGCTGAGTAATATTCTATTTTGTATAGCTGCCACATTTTCTTTATCCAGTCATCTGTTAATAGTTATTCAGGGTACTTTCAGGATTTAGCTATCATGAGTTGTGGTGTTATAAACATGAGTGTGCATGGATCACTGTAATAACAGTTCTTAAGCTCTTTGGGGAAGATGCCTAAAAGGTGAATAGGTGGCTCATATTGAATTTCTAATTTCAGTTATTTGTGAAATTTCCACACTGATTTGGTTGTACTAGTTTATACTTCTACTAAAAATGTGGGAGGGTTTCTTTTTCAGCACAGCCTTGCCAGTATTTGTTATTTTTTGATTTTTTGATGATTGTCATTCTTTCTGGTATAAGATGGAATCTTAATATTGTTTTAATTTGTATTTCTTTACTAACCAGAGATGGTGAACACTATTTTCATATATTTGTTGACCATTTCTACTTCCTCTGTCAAAGTGTCTGTTCATTTCACTTGCCTATTTCTTGACTGAGTCTTCTATTTAATATAGTACTTGAAACATTAGCCAGAGCAATCAGGAAAGAGAAAGAAATAAAAAGGACACAGGAAAAATAGAACTCAAAAGTTTCATTATTGGCAGACGACATGATACTCTACATAGAAGACCAAAAAAAACTCCACCAAAAATGCTTAGAATTAATAACCAACTAACTTTTGCAATCTAGCAGGATATAAGATCAACACACAAAAATCATTAGTATTTGTGAACACCAATAAAGAATTCAAATAGCTGGGTCATGTGGAAATACTAATTTCAATTCTTTGAGAAATCCCCATACTGATCTCCATAATGGTTGTACTAGTTTGCATTCCCACCAACAATGCAAGAGGGTTCCTTTTTCATCACCACACCAGCATTTGTTATTGTGTGATTTCCTCAGTACCAGTCTTTTCTGGGTAAGATGAAATCACAGCATTGTTTTAATTTGTATTTGTCTAATGGCCAGAGATGTCGAAGACTTTTTCAAATATTTGTTGACCATTTGTACTTCTTCCTCTGAGAACTGTATCTATCTCATTTCTTGCCTGAGTCTTTAATTTAGATGGTTTAGGGTTTTTTTTTTAGTTCTTTATATTCTATATATTATCCTCTGTCTAAAGAGTAGCTGGTAAAAATGTTTTCACATTCTTTAGGTTGTATTTTCACTCTACTGATGGATTCTTTTGTTATACAGAAGTATCTTAGTCTGATATAATCCCATTTGTTTATTCTTGCTGCTATTGTGCAATTGAGGTTCATTTTAAAAAAATCTTTTCCTATGTCTATGATTTCAAGTGTTTTACCTAGTTTATCTTTCAGAAGGTTTAATAATTCTGGTTTAATGTTTGGATCTCTGACTCATTTTGATTTTAATTCAGATCCAGTTTTATTCTCCTACAAATAGTTACCTAATTTTCCCAAAACAGCTTGTTGAATAGGCTCTCTTTCCTCCAATGTATGCTTTTGGACACTTTGTCAAAGATCAAATAATTGAATAAGCCTGGGAAGTTTGCTGTGTCCACAATTCTGTTCTGTTGTTCCCCTGTTTTTGTTCCAGTACCATTCCATTTTTATTACTATTGTTTTGTAATATAGCTTGAAATCAGCTATTGCTATACCATCTGCTTTGCTCTTATTGCCCAAAATTGCTTTTGCTATTCTGGATGTCTTCTGGTTCCATATGAATTTTAGAATTGTTTTCTCTAGATCTGTAAAGTATGCTGCTGTTATATTGATTGAGACTGCATTGAATCTGTATAACAGTTTTGGAAGTATGGCCATTTTGACAATAATGGTTCTGCCTATCCAGGAACAGGAACATCTTTCCAGTTTCTGATGTCCCTTTCAATCTCTTTACTCAGAGTACCATAGCTTTCTTTGTAGAGGTGTTTCACTTTCTCAGGTTAATTTCTACATATTTCATTTTTCTGAAAGTGACTATAAATGGTATTGTTTTCATAATTTCCTTCTCATCCCATTCATTATTAGAATACACAAATACTAATGATTTTCGTGTGCTGATCTTGTATCCTGCTATTTCGCTGAAGTTGGTTATTAATTTTAAGAGGTTTTTGGTAGAGGTCTTTGGGTCTCCTATGTAGAGTATTATGTCATCTGCAAATAACGATAATATGAGTTCTTACTTTCCTTTATGTATCCCTTTTTTTTCTTGTCTAATTGCTCTAGCTAATGTTTCAAGTACTATGTTGAATAGAAGAGGTGATAATAGACCTGATTGTCTTGTTCTTGATTTGGGGGGGGGTGTTATTGGTTTGTCATAAATACTCTATATCATATTCAGGTATAGCCCATTCTTTTGGCCTCTGCTGAGGGTCTTGGGTCAGATAATATCACAATGACAGTAGCATATGGGGGATAGATTGTAAGACAAGACAGGAAGCTAGAGGATTCAGGGGCCAGGCCTGTAAGTTTTATGACAATCAGTCTCCTGGGAACTGGCCAGGGTCATGAGAGAACTACTAATCACAGTACACCCACAATGAATGCACTACTGTCCAGGAGGTCCCACTGTAAAGATTCTACTTCAACATTGACACCCTGACCACAATATATACAGTACGTGACCTTCTAACAGACACCTGCACATCACAACATAAAGTACAAATTGTAATATTGCATGATTATTTTTCCTTTTATCTTCTTATCTAGGCCATTGGTTTTTAAATATTGACTGATTTTTGAGAGGCATATTTCTTTCACTCAGCTTCTAACAAAACACTGGCAGTTTCTTTCCTTAACCTTTGGAAATTCTGCTTGAAATTCATATTCTTCATAGACTTTTTTCTGTTACAATTTATTGATTCTCCTACATATGATAAGGCTATAAATTATCTTCCTAAAAATAATAGAAATAATAAAAATAATAAAATGTTAGATTGAAATCTACTAGAAAGTTATAAAACAGACAGGTGAGTATATTACTTAAAATTCTAGACTTTCTACAGAAGAATAGCTGGTAAATCCCAAATTATTTTGTGCTTTTGAAGACCATCTTTTTGGATATAAAGTTACAAAGAAGAAAAGAATCAGACTGCTCTTCCCAGACTAGATTAATACTTGTAATTTCTTCTTGATTCTAGTCTCCCCTTTTGTAGCTCTCTGTAGGTACAATATGAATCCCAACATTTTGTTTTCTCAACACTGCATCACCTCGTCATGGCTGCAGGTGTCTCTATCAGAAAGGGCTCCCTTGGGCTTGGGATCTCCTGCCAGGCTAGGTCCTTGTGGGAGAAATAGGTGACTTTCTCAACTCTGAGCTGCATTTGTAAACCTCTCTCAGAAATTGCATTTTTTATCCAAAATCTTTCAACACAAACAAGTAGCCACAGATGCTGATTTCCAAGAAGTTTCCTAAATTCTTACTGAGTTTAATTATTGACAAGAATTGTCCATGCCTGTCCTTGAGGGACCTCTTCCCTGTCTTCATGTTGCACTCATCTTTGCCCCTGCTCAAGTCATTCTCATTTAAACCACAGCTCTTTCTTCAAGCTTTCCAAAGTCTTAAACTCTGATCTCTACAGTTCCTCTGTGGTCTTTCCCACCATGATGATAACTTCATCATTTTTCACTTGTCTAATCTATATGAATATGACTTATTAAGGGCTAATTATATGGCAAGTATGAAGGAAATTATTTTGAAGACATCTCATCACTTCATTCCCGTGTAACACAAACATGTTAGCAAAACTCCTCTGGTTCACTGAATTAGCAGCACCATAGTGGAAATCCAAATCAGGTCTGCCTGACTTCAAAGCCCATGCCCCTCATGACTGTTGTGTCTCCTTAACTCAAAGACTTCTCAGTATTCCATCCTAGAGCACTCCTGCTTTCTACTTTGTTCTTCCTGTCCCTCAGTATTCTTCTCCCATGGAGCCGCCCCTTGTGCCCAAACCCAACAACAAGTCCCTCTGAAAAAAAAGTTTTTGTCTCTGAAACCTGGAAATATTATATTAATGTATTTGCCTCCAACTTACATACATGAGTACTTATAGAGGGGAACTCAAGTGCCATTCTGCCCCCTTTGATGGTTCATCTCAATGCTACTCAGATAGAGTGTTTTGCATCTAATTGTGAATCTAAACATGTACAGATTGCTGACCTGAGACTCTGAACTCCAGAATGCATCTCTGGGCTCCTGCAGCTCTCATTCTCCCCTGGGCTTTTGTGTTCCCTGGTGTAGACGCTGACCCTTCAAGATGTCACTGTGTGTCACACTCTTCATGAAAGTTTGCAGGGGGAGGGGATTAGTTTGAAATGTAGCACAGACAATAGACCAAGTGTTTAAAGCATATGAACCTGTCCTTCATCTCTCTAGCATAAGGAATTCCTCTGACAGGTATCTGTAGGTCTTGCTTACTCTCCATTTCCTGGACCCTTTCTCTCTTGTACTGTTTCTCACAATTTTCCTCTCCCTGGATTTCTGCGCCCTTGACCACATTCTTTGTCCATCCTTGGATGCCCAGAAAAAGCTTGATGCCCTCTGCTTTAGGATTGTGTACTATATCTTTTCCTGTTTTGACCTGTTCTGTCACAGCTCTGCCTAAACTCAAGCTTTCATCCACAAACTCCTCTCCAGGATGATTCATGTGTTGCTCTGTAGAAAATCACCCACCTTCATAAGAGGTGAGATACACTACCTTTCTAAAAGGAAATTTTTCTTGCATTATGGTTAGTTGATTATATGCTGAGTGAAGAAATATATATCCTTTACTTACTATTAATTTTGGTACATAATTAGTAATAACTTTAATCATATTGTAAGGCTATAAAATCACTCCAACTAATCTATAATGGCAGTAAACTTCATACTCATTTTGATTTTTCCATGACAAGTAACTGGCATAGCAGTCCTGGAGCTAAGCAACAGTAAATTATTGAGGTATCTACCGGATTCATTTTGTTTAACAACAATGACCATCATTTACTCCTCCAAAGACATCACCAAAGTAAACATAGCCAGTGTGAAAGGTCATGAGCTACACACATGTTCTTCTTCTTCATGTGGGAAGCTTCTTTAGTCCATAACTCTCCCGTCCTTCCAAATCCAAGCCTTCCTTGAGCATTTACCTTCTTATCACTTCCTGGGGAAACCTCCCTCAGCTTAGCTCCATGCTAAGGACAAAATTGCTTCCATTTCTCCCTATTTGGTGCCTGGAACAGCATCTGACACAGAACAGCCAATTGGTATGAATTTGTTCAATAAGTTAAGACCATGGTTCTAACCTTGAGGAGTACACTGCGGTGAGTAAAAGCACTGCCAACTTACTCAAAGAAAAAGTGATAATGATTAACAGTGGATTTCTTTGAGGAAAATGATAACATCATCAATCTGCACTTGGTCAGTGCAAGCATTGAATAACTTGGTCAGTACAAGCCACTGATGGTGTATTTTAAAAATGCGTTGATTTGTTTTATTATTGTAATACGACTTGTTTTTTAATCATTCACATATTATTATAAATTCAGCAATTTTTAAACCTTCATTCATGAATAGTTTTAAGAAAGTATGGCTTGTCAAGTAAATAAATGGTTATCTGTCCAGATGTTCTCGTGCTTGGCAATAGAGTAACTCAGGATAAAACTCGCTGTGTGTGAAAAACTGTGAGGAAGTTTATAATACAAATGAATAAACCCATTTCTAAAAAATCCAGCTGCAGTACCAAAACCAAGGAAGCTTTTAATGCGAGGTGAAATGTTACATCTAATATAAGACCAATGTCTTCAATTTCAATACTTATGTCTTTTTCAAATAAAGATTAGCTATGGAAAATGAATGATATAAAGAAATATTTTTCTTAATGCTAAGAAGTGTGAACCTTTAATTATCAAAGTTATACTGGAATGTTTAAGAATGTATAATTTTGTTGGGGTGGGAGTCATAGAAGTTTCACAGAAGGTATGTATTTTACACAATGTTTCTAAAAACCTGAGTTGTGCTACAGCTACAGGGTTCCTCATTCACACTTGTTGACCTAAAGAATAGCAATTTCCAATGCCTACAATAAGGACCATTGAAATTGGGGTACACAGGACTTCCGGGAAAGTCCACTTCAGTCCCAGGCTCAGCGCTGTACACAAATATCTCTACAAAGAAACTCGTGAATTTTATTTCAAAGAGTAATTATTCTTAAAATAGATTAATATAATAGGAAGATTTTCTCAATATATTCCTGCATTAGAATATTTTTCTTGGCAGTTAGCAGCCATGAATGAGAAGGAGATGAAATTCAACAAGTCAATTGTGCTCAATATTAGCAAATTTTCATCAAACTTAATAACAGATTTTTTAAATTGTGGAAATTACACATCTGGGGATGTAGTAATCATTTTATATGGGGCTAATGGAATAATGGCATTATATGCTACATAGGATATAGCCTTATTCATCCAGAGTTCAGTTTGAAATACTGCTAACTCATAACAGGGCTTTGGAATGTAATACATCTCAATGTGAAGGCAACACTGAGGATAGAAAAGTTAGTAAATTACACAGGTAGAACATAAATTTTCATTTGCAGGTACATAGTCACTTGAGCCCCTAGCAGCATGTTTAGTCCCTTTTGATGAAGGGAGCAAGAAGTTTAGATCCATATACTTTATTTTGTTTAGAATTTATTTTTTTCTTCACAAGTCAATCAACTATTTGCAATGATATTTACACCATTATTTTCCCTCAAAATTATATTTCTGAACATGTTATTATAATGATTAATCTTGATGGTCAACTTGACTGTGTTGAGAAACACCTAGAAAATTAGGGCAGCACACTTCTGCCCGGATGGGGAGAAGACTAGAAACAGAGAGTACTGACTTTCTCAGTGGATTAATCCATTGTTGAGTTCATACCCAAATGGACAATTAGGTGGGGTCTTGTTGGATGATAGGTCCCTGGGGTTGTGCCTTGAGGGATGTATCTATTACCCAACCTTTCTTTGGCTCCTTCCAAACCTCTCTGCTTCCTGTGCTCCATGATATGAGCAGCTTTCCTTCACCACTGCCCTCCACCATGCTGTTTCTGCCTTGGAGCTGATAAGCATGGACTGAAACCATGAGCCAAAATGAAACTCTTCTATGTTAAGGTGTGTATCAGAAATATGACAAAATATCTATGATGACTGAACACCCCATGAAGTAGGCAGAATTATTACAAATTTTATATCATAGGCATTAAATTAATGATGTTTTGGTAGAACTATGAAAACACAACACTTCACATTATTCATCAATTCCACCAATTGTAAAAGTTACTTTTATTCCATGGAGAAAATAGCATGGAGTAAACAAAAGTGTTCAAAGGATGTATGAAAAGAATTGCCCACTCTACTGCTTATTTTTATAATTTTTATTGAATCAAGTCCACGAGCACTAATGAATTTCTTATTATATCTGGAGGGCAAGATTGGAAGATACAACAGTACAGCTTGATATAATTATATGTATATGTACATATCTTTATTTTGAGGCTAGTTCAATAGTAAAGCTCTATAATTTCTACTTTGGCATGCAGGGAATGGATGATATTTTTGCTGCACTTTAAAACATAACTCCTTCAGAGAATTCATTAGCTTTATAAATGTACTATTATTTCATAATATTTCAAGATATTTCTATTGTCCAATAGGTGTTGCTTATCTTATCTAAACAGGTAAATTAGATATAATATTAAAATGGCTTACATGAGGACCCCCAATCCTACTTCTAACAAGTTAAGAGAGAGTTAAGGCTAGTAATCCTTCTATTCATATATCTACATGTATACTTAAGTAATCAAATAGTTTAAACATAGAAATTTATGAGAAAATTCAAAAATTTAAAATGTGAATTGAAGAATAAGTTTGCCAAAGGTTGATAAAGATTATACATGATATTTAGTGAGAACTCGAAATTTCCATTAGATTTGAATTTTTTAAAAAATATATGATTTATTTTCTTTAGAGCACACATGTAAATAAACTATAAAAGGTGAAAAATGTCCGCAGTGCTGTTTTACACTACAGCACTATCTATGTCTCAGAAGTTTAAAAATATATTTTTAAAATGCATATGTTAAAATACATTTACAACATATCAAAATGATTAGAGATATAAAATAAAAACTAAGTAGAATTTACAAATTAAGTTGTATTCTCTTGTTGATTTTAAAACTCACTGTGGACATTTTCATAATAGAAAACTTAACATGCATGAATGGTAAAATCAAAGAATATAAGAAAAATTCAAGTTAAAAATAATGGTAAAAGTTATCAAATACTCTTTCTATTGAAATAAAGATACATATTTCCTGGAAAGAGCTAGGATGAATATAAAAATGAAAGAGTTCTAAAATGGACAAAAAATGTTTACACATCTGCCGTAAATCATGAGACTGTAAAAAATATGAATTAAATGGTCTTAATTTAAATGAAACATATTCTATGGAGGAATTAAGCTCCCTGAATGTGTAACACATTAAAAAATATTTAAACATTAATGAAGTCTAACACTGTTCAGGGACAGTAGATGGGAGTGAGAAAGTTAGCTAGAGGAAGGGAGGGATGAGGGGAGGAAGGAAGGGAAGGAGGAAAAGAGAGATAAATACACAGAGAGCTAGAGATCCTATTCTAAAAATACAGTATTAGAAGTACAGAATACCTTCATAAAGCTTACAATATTTCAGAATATGCTATGTTTTAAAAAGACATTATTAGAAGCAGGAGTTTGATAAAGAACAATGTATGGATTTTTTTAAATCTATAAGCAAATGAGGAAATCATCCCAGTTTTCACTTCTGTGCTTAGACTGGCCATCTGGACAGAGAATATATGGTGCTCACCCTGAACTTAGAGATTCTGTCCTGACTTAATGAAGGGCAAATCTTTTGTCATGCTTTGATTTGTTTACGGCCTTAATTGGCTGTGCTTTTGTTAGACTACATGCTTTGCAGCCTACCTTTGTGATGTCAAGGCAGTGTCAATGGATCAAGGATGAACCTGCTTCATTCATTAAACCTTAAAAACAGAGAATTGTTAAAAATCCACAATATTCATTGCAATATTGTGGGACAAGAAGCAGCAGTCAAGTTCATGCTGAGAAATACTCATTTATAAAAAAGTAAGTCCTGCTTCACCAAAAATTCATATTTATTTGTAACTACAAATATTTGTAGCCACCCCCAGAAAATAGTATGGGTGCAAATAATTGAAGGAACAAGAATTTTGAAACAAACAAATAATAACTGATGACTATTATCCTTTAAAAGGTTGTTAGCATAAATACAGAATGGAGCACATGATCTGTTTGTCATTTGTAGAATTGTGGCCTCTGGATGTATGGAATAAGCTAAATGTAGCAGAAATCCCTTTTAGGAGTCTCCACACCCTTTGACTTCCCTGCTGGGGCTGGTTGGGTGGGGATTTCATGCTATGGTTCACAGTTGGGCTCACATGTCTGCCACACCAGCCACACCCAGAATGTGACAGAGGCAGCAAAGTGTTTCCTACTGAGACAGGGTTCCTAAAGTACTCCTCATAGGCATGTTCTCCCAGAAGAACATGGAGTGGTGAGAAGAAATGCTCCTATTATTTCCTTCAGTTTTCACTTTAGCAGACAAAGAAAGGACCACATGTGCTTAGTCTTCAAGTGGATATTTTCCCTGTGGGATTTCTCATCCTGCAGATTTGGCTCTACTGTAAACCCAGTACCAGTCACTCTTCCAGAAGTATATTCAGTCAGGTTTATCCAGAGAAACAATAAGTGAGATAGCTATTTAGCTGGAAAGACAGATGCAGAAAGGAGAAATTTACTAGAGAAATTGCCTTCTACCATTTTAGAAGGTGAAAGTCTCATGCTAGTCTGCAGGAGAGAGAATTGGGAATGCTGGTGGTATAGCTCAGTCCAAGTCCAAAGGCTAAAACCAAGGAAGCCAGTAGTCTAACTCCAATTTTAAGGTTAAAAGCCTGAGAACATGGGCAAAGAAGAGTGTAGATCCCAAAATCCACTTTGGAATCCAAGTGAGAAAAGGAGATCTAGCCTTCTTTAGAGGTGCTTGGAATGCAGACAGAGGCCTCTTGCTACATCAGTACCACCTGCTCTCCCACCTGCTGATAATCCACACCATGTTTTGTGGGCCACACCCTGAGCTAATTTTTTATGTCTATTATTGTAAAGAAATCCCAAGGAGACTTAGAATACTGTAAGAGATTTTTGTGCATAAAATTTTTTAAGAATAGTTTCATCATAGATACAAAAGCATCTATGTTGAAGTATAATTTGCTTTCAGCTTAAACCAAACACCAAACAACCCTTAAGCATAAAGAGCAGAGTATCCTGTGTTCCTAAGGCCAGCAGCGTTCAGGTATTACCAGATCACTCGTATCCCAGGGGCTTATTGACAAACAGAAAAAAAGTCTTTCCTCACTAGTGTGCAACACATATTCCTTGCTATTGATATAACAGTCTAGTTCTCATGAATGATAAAATTTCAAAAAGATTGTAGCAGTAATATTTTCTCAGTGAGGAAAAATTGAAAATACTGAAACAAACTAGAATGAAAGTAATGAATATTCTCAATGTTTTCCACTCACACAATCAGGGGAAATTTTATAGTACTTTGCCACTTTTTGAAGCCTTGCAGTTTAGATTATAAAACACATACAATTTTGCTTTCTCACCTTTATTTAGCATTGTACTGTAAGTATTTTCTGTAACTACATTAATACCTGTGTTACATCCCACCATATGGAAATACCCTAATTTTGTTGACTATTTTCCTTATTCTTTAGCACTTAACTGTAATAATACTTTTATGAATAAATTTATTTTCCCATTTATCTTCATCATATTTGAAAGATAATATTTACTAAATTGCATTTTAAAATTGCTAAAATAGCCCATGTTCATTATATGGAATTAGGTGATATGTAAAAATGCAAAAAGCTCACCAACATACACACAAATCGCCAGTGAAAGCTACCATTCACCTGCATCTCACCCTCATGGAGCTTCTGTTGAAGTGTTCTTTATACTTTTGCAAAAATGTTGCCACATATTTTGCATTCAATAACAAATAAGTATCCACATCTATTTTGAATGCATTAATCACCATAATCATCCCACTCTTGCTGGACAAGTTTGTATAGAAGCAACCCTGCAATAGACATCCAGCCCTAAATCATTGCACCCTTGTCCTGTTTCACCCTAGAAGTGAAATCACAATGAGTGCCCTTGCAGAGTTTCTCACTTACATTGTCATGGTGCCTTGAAATATCCTCATAAAGCATTGGACTGTGGCTTTTCTAGGCTCATTCATAGAGAGTGTAATCATTTTTTAAAATCCCTTTCACCTGGAATGCAAACAAGTTGAGTGTTGGGTATATGCATGTGTTTCACTTCAACTGAATAAATTAGAAACTGATTTTTAGTTATTTAGTGCACTTGCAATTTTTTTCATGAATTATTCACATATATTCCTACTTTTTATATTTAAATACTCAATGTTGTTACTGCAGATTTGAAATGTCATATTTTAAGAATTAAACTTTTCTTATATAATTTTGAATGTAAGAAGGTATTCTGCTTACGTATGTTTTATCACTTAACTCATTGTATTTTTACATCATGAACTAAGTAATAGACCCGGGGTTCAATTCTCCATATCACAAAATATTTTGTAGTCCAGTTAATTTTTTTATAGAATAATAATTTCTTCATAGTATGCTTAGGAAGGCCTTTCTCACATAGGATATATATTAGTTTTTGTGGTTTATTTTTACACATAAATAATACATGTGATCTGTCATATATTTAAGTTAAATACAGGTACTTCTATATTTGTTTGTTTTCGTCTGAAAATCATGGATTCAGCCATTGAGTTGTACTTTGTGTTCCTTCCTTGCGATACATAACACTTCCTGAATACAGGAGTGTCTTACTGATGGCAAAGCTAACACACATAGACAATGAAGTGACAAGACAGCTCCTTCTTTTAAGAAATAACCAGTTTATTAACAGTTTTAGGGGATTGCAGATTGGATATAACAATTATACTGTAAACTCTGCTTTATCAAAGTCCTTGAACAAGATCTTCAAATACATACAATTTTTCAGTAACATGAATTGTTTTAACCAGAGGAAAGAGGTATCCTTAATAATTTCCTCCTTTAATTTTAATGCGAGTCACTATTTCTGGTAAAATTTCATTTCTTGAGATCAAGGAGAAAATGTTCTAGTGTTAAAATCATGGCATTCTAGTATATAGCCTGTACCCCATGGAATCCTACCCATAATCATATTCACATATATATTCATCCCATAAACACTAACCAGGTAGGGATTGTCTAGTCTCATAAATTTTAAGTTATCTCAAGCATTCTGAGATACTATATTTAGCTGTTTGCTTTTGTCTGATATGCCTGTCTTTCCTTAGTTCCCAAAACTCCTTCCTGCCTTTGTCTTAGGGTTTACAAGGGTGACCCCAAAGTAAGGATCTTTCTTGGGCTATTATCACCAAATAGGCCTTACAGCTTTCCAAATCCTCTTTACGATCAAAAAGTTGTACTGGCTGCAAGACTGCAAGACAGCAAGGAAGCTGTGCTGACAACTGCAGAAAGTATTTCATAAAGAGAAACTCTCATCATATTTTGCAAGCCGACTCTCTTTGGAGCAGACCTACATTGTATACTTGCATTGTTCTCTCACCCAGTGATGAATGTATGTTGATGCCTTTTTCTCCCTTAAAGAACGCATTTCCATCTGAGTTCTGTTTGTCACAAATGTGTAGACACACAGCTGTCTATCTGCAGTGGTTCTGCATACTTGTACACTGGAGAATGCATTCCAGGAAACGCTTGTTATAAGCCAACAGTCTGTTCTTTTGTTCCTTACTTGAGTCTTGAGTCTTCTTAAGTTTAAGGAATTATTACTTCTGCATATGGCTAATGGAAAGCAGCCATTCAAACACGGCTTGAAACCATAACCAGAGCTAAGGGACTTTGTCTTGTTAACTCACTCCTGTTTGAAATACTCCTTTGTCGGTTGTTCCTGCAAGGGCAGTACTTGTGAAATGGATAATGCCCCAGGATGTAGGTGAGGGGGGAGGCACAGATGCTCTGTAACAAAGGGCAATGGGAAGTTGAAGTGGATAAATACTTAGATGTTTTGTGTGACGATGCACACTTTTTAAAAAATGAGAAAAGTCAGCAAGCCCAAATCCAATTGTGCTAAATATCGATGCAACATCCCATGGAGACTCAGCAAGCACAGTTTCCATTAAAATGTATAAAAGAAAAACATTCATGCATAGACTAGAATGAGAAGGAAGATAAGAGTATTGTAATTTAAACTTTTTAAAGTTTGCAAAATGCAATCTGTTGTTGTGGATGTTACAAGAAACCATTCTGAAGTCCCTGTGTATAGGCGACAGAAATCAGCTTGGGGTTGTGGTTTCTTTAACAAAGTAGGGCAGTGGATTTGGAGTGACTGGACAGTCAAATGTGGGAAGCTGATGAGTGACCAAGGACCCAGGACTGGTCCAAATGCAGGGAGCAGGAATCCAGAGGAGACCAGTGTAGCTGTCTGTTCTGGGCAGCAGACCTCTGCCAGCCCACACCACCCTTGCCCAGGACCCACGCCACTAGCCAAACCATTTCCCTTCCCCTGCCCAGCTCAGGCTTACCCTCTCAACAGTTATCATTTCATGTTTTCTCTGATTCCCTTACCCTATACTGTTAGGAGAACTTTAGCCAACCGAGTGCACATGATGCAAACACACAGTCCTTCTGATGTCAAGAACAAGTTCAAGAATATGTAAGGCACAGCCTGAAGAAATTCCCAACACTGGGCTCCCAGGTTCCTCTTTCTGTGGAACTGGGATGTGTGACTTCCTCAGCATCAGTGTGTGACAATAAGGACAGACATCACCTACAGAGGAAGCTTTAGAGCAGGAAAGTAACATAACGAGACATTTCATGTCCCAAAAGGCTACAATGTCATACCCAAAAGGCACCTCGGAACTTTTTATTGTTTCCTCTCTGCCGGTTTTGCTGGATTACAAATGGTGAATTGTGTTTTACCTCATAAGTGACAGAGGTTCCAAGGAGAGCCACTCTACAAATGCTTTCATTTGAACAGATTTTTCTAGCCATAGTTTATATTATTAGTATTTGCTTTAACAACTGCAGCGTGGCATATGTCAGAGTTTACAAAGTACTTTTATATGAAGATTTCACCTCATTATTGTTCCAGGTCCAATGCCTGTTTAGTGAGTAAGGTAAATGAGGTCAAGGGAGCATTCAGAGACATCAGGTCTATGAGCAAATGTTGAAGGAAATAGGTCTTCTAGGACATAGGCATGAGTAGGTTGGACCACAGGAAACTGCCACTTGTGTATGTGAAACAATGGCTCGATATCAGCAAGTTCATGGCATTCAATCGAATACATCATGAAATAAGTGACACCACAGGATAATCTACACATAATTGATTGTCAAAATGAATGAATGATCAAATAAATGCTAGGGACAGACAAAAATTGCATCAACTCAGGATGAGCCTGGAAAAGATCCAATTCTGAATCTTCCCTCTAAGACTGACTCCTTCACCAGACTTCTCCTTCAAGGTGGTGCCAATGTTTCTTTGGGGTCCTGAGTCAAGTGTGTGTTTCCAGGGAAGATCCTGCTGGAATCCCAATGACTTCATAAGTACTTTGATGCCCACATCTCCCTAGCTGTACCTTAATCTTGGTTTTCCTCTTCTGTTTTTATGGAATAAGTTCTACCTTCCTGTGAGCCACATTCATCTCTGTCCAAGGCCAAACCCGACCAAAGCCCCTTTGAAATATCAGCACATCAATTTCTTCTTTGAAAACACTGATGCTTTCAGGCATACTTCACCTCAATCAACAGTGATTTCAGTTTCTCTAAACTATGTACAGCCTGGAGGGAATGCACACATGCTAACTGCACAGCTCGAGAAACGAGCTCCAAGCCAGCAGAGCCTGGAAGCACCTCCTCCAGGAGAACAGAGATGTCGGCAGTACCCCGGTGCCCTCTTGTGCCTGTACCTGTCACTCTCCCACCTCACCTGTGACTCCTGATCTGTCACCATGGAGTCATTTTGCCTCTTTGAACATTACAGGACGTGAATTACAGAGTATTTACATTTTTGTGAAGAATTTTTATTTTTGCTCAACATATCTGTGAATATTATTGCTGATATTATCTGTCACAGAAGTGCATCGCTACTGCTTTTCCAGTGTTTTGCTGAATTAACATATTGGATTTTGTCTAGTTTGTGACTCTCTGAAATCTTGTTGCTGGTAAAGTTCTTGTGCGTGTCTTCTGGTCCCTGGATAAACTGTATGTACTTCTCCCGGGCATACAGCCAGGGCTGGTGGACACATTTCTGCTTTTATAGATAATGCCAAGAATTATTTCAAAGTGTTGGAAACACAGCAATTGAACTCTGCTTTGCAACAGTAAGTTTGGCTGATCTTATTAATACCAGATATTCCCATGGGAGATTAATAATATAATTTTAATTTACAGTTTGCCAACATGTATGAGGAGGGGCCATTTCATATGTTCATTGGCCATTTTGATAGCATCTTTCTAAAATGTGGTTAAAGCATTTCTTCTTTAAAAACAAAGGCTTGCTTTATCTTGTTCATTTGTATAAGGGATATTTTATAGATACAAGCACTTTGTCACACATATATTTGTATATATGAATAATATATTCAGTTACTCTATTCTTGAAAAAATTTTCTGTTGGTATTTTTGAAGAGTTGATTTTTAAAATTTTTATTGGTACATATTTGCAATAATAATGAATACATCCATCATGGGGAGTTGATACGTGGACATGATATATCTTCATTCTGTTTAGGACCCCTTCCCTTTATTCCATCTCTTGGTTTATTAATTTTTGTATACCCAGGTTTACCAAGCCTTTCCTTATAGTTAGAAGAAAGTGTATCTTATGTAAAACATCTTTATCTATCCCCCAGACTTTGAAGATATTCGTTTATATTATTTTTTGGAAGTTTTGTAATTATTAGCTTTCATAATTAAGTTTGTATTCATCCAAAGGTAATTTTTATGTATAGTCAAAATTAATTTTTCCCTGGGGATATCACATTGATCCAAAAATATATATTGAGAAGACTATCAAAGCTATGCCCACCACTCTGCTGTGTCAATTTAGTCATAAAATATTATAAATATATAGATATGTAAAGATATATTTCAACACTCTTTATTGGCTTCTATTGGTCTGCTAATATATCCTTCAGTTAAAATCATGCAGTCTTAACTATTATTTATTTATATCTGGAAACTGAAGCTCTTTCATGATTAACTTAGTTATTTTTGGTCATATATACTTTCACATAAATGTTAGACAGCTTTAGAAGTTTCCAAAGGAGAAGCTAACAACCCTTGCTATGATTGCCATAGCTATTTCATTATTTTTATTATAATTATTGTAGTATATTAATAGTACAGATCAGTGGTTTTCTTTGTGATATTTTCATACATACACACAATGTACTTTGATCATATTTTCCCTTCCTATGACATTATAGCAAGTAAGTATAGACAGAAGTAACGTTTTATGTTCTGAAGAATTTTTGTGCCACAGTCTTATCTATATTTTGGTGCATTTATTCATGACATTTCATACTTCTTGGGAACATTAAAGTATATATTCTCATTTAAAAATATTTCAACTGGTTTATTACATGTACAGAAAATGAAATTAATTGTTGTACATTGGCTTTAGATTTAGTAGATTTTAAAATTTTTCCTATGTACACAATAATGCCATCTATAAATAATTGTATTTTTGTTTAATTTCTCTAAAAATACAGTCTTCTTGCCACCTGTGATGCAGAGAACCCTCAATATAATGAAGAACTGATACATAGATTCTGAGCGTTTTCTCTTTTTCAATGCAATTTTAAGAAATCTGTTATTATTCTAACATTAGCTATCGTATTTAGTTTTTAGGTGCCTTTTATCAAATTCAGGTTATTTTTTTCATCCTAATTTACTTGAATTACTACTATTGCTCCTCTTTAGGTATAATTTAACTCCTCTTATTATTTAACATTGTAGACCACATGGATAAGGTTTTTAAAGTTAAATTAACCACATTCCTGAAATATACCATCCTGCTGGTGATATATTTTCCTTTATTTATAGATCTCTAAATTAATTTTGAACATTTCTAGGATTTGTTTCTAATACACTTTTCAAACATTCATTTGTGATTTTTCTATCTGTGTTAATGAGATTGAGTTATAATTTTCCTATTTTGCAATATTCTGGAGCATCTGAAATCATCTCACAAAAAGAGTTTGGAAGGCTTGTCCTACTGTTGTTGCCTAAAAGAAATGTATATTTTTTTTTAAAGAAGGAGAGCAATGCAGCAGTAAAGATATGTGAGATTACATTGATTATTTCAGGGAAACATTTAAATCTCCAATTTAATTTAATAAATATGAACTATTCATATTTTGAGGATAATTTGAGATTTTAAAGGGACATGCTAATTTATGTAAATAATTAAACTTATCAGTATAGAGTTGCCAATCTGATATTTCATCATATTAATATTATGTAAATATGCTGATACCGTATTGTATTAATATATTTTCTATTATATTATTGCTTGCAGGATCTATAGTGCCTCTTTTTCATTCTGATAACAGTAATTCACACTTTCTTTTTTATTGAATAGTCAGATATCATTTTTTTCAACTGATTAGACTTCAAAGTGTGGTTTTAAATATCTTCTTTGTACTCTATGGTGTTCTAAAATGTTGCAATTTGTGATTTTTCTTTTCTTCACTTTCTTTGGATTCAATTCATTGTTCATTGTATTATTTTTTGAGATGGATAACTTGACATTTGATTTTTATTTCCTTGCAGGTATGGTTTTAATTGCATTCCACGTTTTTAGTACCTTGCATATTACCATCATTATTCAATATGAAGTATCTCCACATTTTCACTTTGATTCTTCCCTAGATTTGAGTGTGGCTTGAAAGTTACCAAATGGTCATTTAATTCTGTAGGGAACATTTTGTTGTTGAGCTTTAGCATAGTTCTAACCTTGTCAGGGAACACGTCTCTGTAGAATGTTAATCCTTCTGTATTGTATAATGAGTTTCCCTTATTTGTACCAATGTTAAAAGTCCATTTTTGAAAAGATACCCTCTTCCCCTGAAAAGATGATATACCCTCCAATTGTTGCTATCCATCTTTCCTTTTAGTTATTTGAACTTTTCTTTATCAACTTTAATCCTGTGTCATTATTGTATACAAAATAAGAGTTATTGTATCTTCCTGGTGAATTAAAATGTGAAGTGTAAGTAATGTTTCTGCTTTAAAGTTTTATGAGTTTCATGTAAGTATGTTTAATTAGTCTCATATCATATTTCCTATAGACTGTGCCTTTAGAATACAGCAACATAATCTTGTTTCTAAACCAGTCTGAGAAAATTTAAATTTTGAATTATTTCATTTTTTACAGTCAAATTAGTTTCTTCCATATTTCACTTTACTATTTTATTTATTACTTTTATTTGTGCATCTTTTCTATGTAGGTTTTTCTCTATTTCCGCCCTTTAGCTTTTGATTAATAATGAATTTGTTTTTATCATTCTTTTTTCTCTCTATGTAAGCTATTAGTTACATAGTTTCTTATCAATTTTGTTACCTAGCTTCAAAATATTGGCATACATCTTTGAAATATTTGTTTATCTTTAATTAGAAATTATTTTCAATTTCAAGATAGTATAAAAATATTTTATAGGGGGCCAGGGATTTAGCTCAGTGGTTCC
>NW_004624749.1:8293766-8337066 GCF_000247695.1 Heterocephalus glaber
ATATTTTAATGGGGCCAGAGATTTAGCTCAGTGACACCACACCTGCCTTGCAAGTACAGGTCTTGAGTTTGATCCCCAGTACTGTAAAAAAAAAATTATATATATTAATGTGATTTCTTTCCCTCATCCATTTGAAGATGTTCTGATAGTTCATTCCATTCATATATATTGTAAACCACAAAAGACATTTATCAAAGCAAATACACATTTAAATTTAGTACAAGTTTATAATTTTGCATTTCTTATATTTCTATGTTTTCATCTTAGATATTTTCATGTTGTTTGAAGAATTTTTTTGGTGCTCTTTCTTTTTTATTTTTATTAGCTGTTTTTTGGAAAACTCATTTTATCTGAAAAGGATTTTTTTTTCAACTTCATTTCTGAAGGATGTTTTAGCCAGTTAGGGAAATGTAGATTGAATTGTATTGTTTCCAATATTGAAGTATATTATCTACCATCTTTTCGGTTTCGCCTCTGAGCTGAGAAGTGAGCCGTCATTTTTATTGTTGTTCTGAAGTGACCAATCTGTCTTTCCTCGGCTCTGCCTCTTTTCGTGCATGTTTGGGTTTCAACAGTTTTTCTCTGCTTAATATATTTTACAGTCTTGTTTAGGACCTGCCATACTTCCAGAATCTATTTTGAAATTGTTTAATCGGCTTTGAAAAATTTCCCAAATCCTCCTTTAAGTGTGACTCTTCTATTTATTTCTGTTTTTCTCTTGGGACTCCAATTAGATGTATATTTTCCAAGCTCTATGAGTTTTTATTCTCATTTTAATATGTCTTATTAGTATTATTCTCTGTGGTTCAGTGTAATACTCTCTATTAACTTGTATTTTAGGTAATTAATACTAATCAGTAGCCCTTTTCTGCTATTAAGCTCGTTTATTAAAGTATTAATTTCATTCTTTTAGTTTGTTAGAGTTTACGTTTGTTGAGTAAACTTGATGAGTGCTCCATTCTTTTTAAAATTTTCATCTCGCCATACATTTCTCATAGTATTAATCATCATGCTTGGCCATCTGTCTCTGGTAACACTTATATCTAGATCATTTTTTTCCTTTTATCCCTCTTGTTTCATTTCCTCCCATTTGGGTTTCTATCTCCAGTGATTTTATAATGTAACTTTGTAGGAAAAGATCATAAAGGTCATAAATATGGTAGAAGCTTGGAATAATATTCTCTCCCCAGTAAAATACTTATTCTTACTTTTGAATCTTTGAGAATAAATACTTTGCTTGAGTCAAATTCAGGATTGGTGAGACTTGATTAAATGAATTTTAGTCTTTGTGAATTCTGGTTCACTTTAAAACCAACTATATATTTGAAGTGTTGTCTTCCCATGGTCTAAAGTAAAAGTGTGGATTATATTGAAGTAACTCCCCCTTAGGAACTGCTACACTTCAATTTTTGTCTTCCCAACACTGAGATTTGAACCCTCTGATCATTTTCTTGCCACTTGGCCAACACTTACCAATAGGCAAATGCTTTGAAATAAAATCAGTGTGGAGCTCTCAGCTCGTGTCTCTCCTGATATTTTATTCTAGTTGGCAGTGATACAGCTAAAATATATCTGTCCTTGATTCCCCCTGGCCCCCAGAGCTTTGATCAGTTTCTTAGCTACTATTTTATTTTGAATTCTCAGTGTCCTAGCTCATCTAGTGTAAGAAGCAAATACCTCCTGAGGAAAAGTCAGGCAGAACATTAATTCATGCTGATGCAGTTTTCTCTCCAGGACCTGGTGCCCTCAAGCCTGGGTAGCCTGAGTATTTCTTGCTTCCATGTTCTATCTAGGATTTCTGCTTCTAGATAGTTGGTTGCCTCTAGCTAGTTGCTTCTGCATAGCTTCTAGATAGTCTGCTTCTAGATGGTTGGTCTGATTTGAGGCAGGATCCACCACCAATCCCTTTCCAACACTATTCAACCTTATCAGGGGAGAGAACAAGCATGGGTTACCATGCCAGCTCTGTCACTCTCCAGCTATGGGACTTTGACAAGTCACCTGAGAGGAATCAATTTCCTCATCTGCAAATTAGAGATGATACTACAAAGGAGTTGCCCTACAAAGCTGCTTAAAAATTAAATTTAATAATATACATAAACTAATTTAGAAATTATCCTCATGGGTATAAACTAGTGGTTCTCACTTTCATGATATTTCAGTATTATGGAGTTGTGAATCTTATATAACAAATATATTTCAATATAATTGTTCAATATCCAGGATATACATTCTTAAAAATCACTCAGGTAGTATTCAAATTTTAGTGGGAATTTTACATTTTATCTGAAACCTTCTGTTCCTTTAAACTGGAATCATAGTTTTCATTTCCATCCAGATATCAAATCCCAAAATGCCCATCTTCCCATGATTCTATTCAAGTCCTACTTTTCAAAATTTTGTACCATTTTTCTCAAAAAAGGTACACATAAATTAATTAATAGTGCTTTATATTGATGAGAGGTTGAAGAGATGAAATGCACTTGGGCTCTTCTTAACTGTACAGCAGGTAAAAAATGTGAAATCGGGGCTGGTGGTGTGACTCAGGGGTGGAGTACTCAGCTTACATAGCAGCCATACCCAGCACCTCCCTCTCCTTCCCAAACAAGTGAAATGACTCAGCTGGATTACAGTCTATGGGGCATCCTGGGCTCTTTCCAATAGGCCTTTGGGCATGGCTGGGTCAAATTCAGCCCATTAATGAATGCAAGGATAAAGGTGGTTTGTATATGCAGCAGACCCTAGAGCGTATTATAAATAAGTGTGAAAAACACATTGTTATGGGCAGGATGGTCAAGAGTATATTTTTATTTCTACCACTGTGAAAAAATGATTTAATGATTCTGATGGATTAATTGGTGATATAATTGAATTATCTGAGTCTTTAGCTGTATCTTTGGAAAACTCATCTATTTCTCTTATGAAATACTTTGTCTCTTTCCTTTTTAACACTTACTTCTTGCATTGGCTTACATATTCTGACCTGGATTATTGAAACTCTTTTGTGCTAAGCTTGTTCCCTGTCCCCAGAATTAGTCTTCTCTGCTTTAAATTTTACCTTCACTTTATTTTGGCTCCTTTCCTGAATTCTGTAGGATGATTTTCTATGACATGTGTCAAAGGCACCTGCTCAGATGAGTGCCTTCATGTAAAATTGTCATTTGTATACAGCTGGCTACTAATGGGTCTGTGCCAGAAATTACAGGAATTTAATTTGTCCTTCTCTGGTATTATCTGCTAGGCTTTCACTCCAGAATGTCACTTGTCCTTTCTGCCTGCAACCGTGACCCTTACACACTTCTATACAACCCTCTACATACACACACACAGACATACACACACACATACCATTTTAACTGCAAATCAATAAGACACAGTTATTTAGTAATCAACTAAACAGTCATTAAACTTTAAATTATTTCATACAGTATTCTAACTTCTTTGTCATTATGGATTGAATTTATTTATATGTTTGTTTATTTGCTCATACTTGGGACACTTGTCCAATAGAGGTGCTTTAAAAGTCAGCTGGAATAATAAATAATGCATTTTATTAGTAAAGTCAATGAATAAGCATTGAGAGAATTAATTTGTAAATACAGCAAATATTCAAAATTGTCAATGATTTATTCATATGTCAGTTGACAGGGTGTTTTGTTTTGTTTTGCTCATTGTGAAATAAGATTGTTTCCTGTCTTCACTATAGGAGGAGGGTGGGAGGAGGTAGGGATAAACATGCACATTCACCAACCAAACCACCTGGCCTTCTGCAAGATGACATTGTATTTGGGGAGACAACATATCAAACAAATAGGGGAGAAATGGGAACAACTGGGAATGATACAGGGAAAGATGCTCTAAGCTCTAAAAGGCAACAAATGAAGCTGCTTCCAGCTTTGTTGCTCCCAGGGATCCATGGGGGACAGAGGCCTGTTGGCTGCTGGATGCATCTCGGGGTGATTGGCCAGAGTGGTGTACAAGGACTAGGAGGACAAAGAGACTGAGAGGTCAGGCAGGGCGCTGCTCAGATGGGTTTAGGAACCAGAACTTGCTCTTGTGGGCAGCCAGTGCAGAACTGGGGAGGATATTGACAGACTGACTGAGAGGAGCAGGAAGGAGAGGGTATGGAGGTTGGCTGAATACATGGGAGAGAGGCTGATGGAGGGGTTGATCTACTCGGCTGGCCAGAGATTGGAAGAGAGAATTGGATCAGTTTCTGGGCATAGTAAGGACTTAGTCATATTTTCCTCCCTTTCTCTCAAGGTTTATTAGTTCATATTTGTTCAATAGACAGGTCAAATTAATAATTAATAATAAATTTGAAAAATCAACAGCTGAACCAAAAATATTAAGCACAACATTCTCCATTTAGTGAGTATACCAGTGCTGTTTTTGGAACAGATCAATGAAAGAATGCCTTGAAGGCTCTGAGTGAATATTTGGAGTCTGAAACTTCAAGAATTTTTCAGTAGTGAGGATTGAACCCACCACCTTCCTGTTAAACTAGATCTCCAGCCCTTTTCCTATTTTTTATTTTGAGACAAGGTCTAAGTTGCTAAGTTGTCCAGACGAGGCTCAAATTTAGGATCCTTCTGCCTCAGGCTCCCAAAGAGCTGGAATTACAGCCATATGCCACACAAATGTTTTCTATAGAGACTGGACCCTCAGTGCACATATTCCTACTTATTTGAGGGCATTTTTATTTCCTTAAAGGAGCGTTTGAAGATGGTCAGATCTATAATCAGAATCTGAAGCTTTTACCCAGCGGAACTGTATTCATTGGTGTCAAATAAAAATGTGTAGATAATTGAAACTTTAAAGAATTCCTGATGTCATAAACCCACTCCGCTGATTTCACAAGTTTCAAGAAATTGATTGGACCAAAGAGCTGTTGCTCAGCCCAAAATTTGTGCCTGCTTGTGGTCCTGGGGACTGCAAACAGAGATACGGCCCAGCCTGCTTAATATTCCACACCTGCTACCCAGCCAGGAAGCAGTTACAGCTGCTGTCCACTAGTTTATTGTTAGCGTGGACATTTTATCACCCTTCTGGACCTTTCTTCCTACTGTGAAAAAAGTCACACAACATTTCATTATGTTAATGGGGCATGAGAGACACAAATAAAAAAGCACTTGGTTCATACTGGGTACCTGCAAGAAGAGAATATTTTTAAATATCTGTAGGTGGTTCACTAACACAGGTAATTGAGTTTCAACATATTTCTCCTTCTGAGCCTTTCCACGGGGTGTTCTGTCACAGCGCAAAGTAAGGTGGGAAATAAGAAGCAAAACCTTTTAAGGAAGTATTGCCTTCCTTTGCTTGATCCCTGAAAAAACTACTTTGTTAACTTGCTTAATGCTCCCTTTTATAGCAATCTTATTTTTTAACTCAAAAAAGAAGGAAATCTCATTTTTAGAGAACAAGGAAAGGTGTTAACACTCCCACTTAAAGTAAGTGACATAGATATTTCACAAAAGACCCGCATGCTCACTGGAGTCAGTGACATGGTGCTGACACGTGCTCCCCTCTGAGACCATCCGGAGGACAAATAGCTCTCCCGGTAATTCCAAACATGTGTGAGCTACAACCTGCTCTCCCAAAAAGGACCTTCTTCCCTCTCTTTATTATAATCAGATGCCTTGCAGGGCAGACTTATTCTGCTTCTCATCTACATTAAGAATGGTTGGCGGGTAAGGGATGCATTTAAAATTAGGGATTTTTTTCTCTTTCTTTTACTGAATTAATAAATCTGAAAATGCTGTCCTAAGAAATAACATAAAAACTATGGGAATAAGGAAGAGATTGTGAAGCCTAGAGTCTGCCTCTGCCTTTTATTTTTATTTCCCAGTACTTGTTTTCTCACAACTATTGCAATGATCAGGCTAGCTATAAAAGATAAGTCCAAAGGCAAGACATCTGTCACCATGGAATGGTATTATGCAAGAGGCAAGGCCATCTTTTACCCTTTCTAGGTCAAAGAGTACAATATTAAATGACAAAAACTACTGAAGGTAGTTGTGGAGCTAGAATGGATACCAACTCCATGCACATAGTTTTTAAATGAAGAAATCAGAGCCTGCTTGGCGCATCTGGCTCGTCAAAGGTAACAAGGGTTGTTCAGGACAGGCAGAAGCTGGATCATGTCTTCCCAAGCTGTCACAGCCTTTCTCCGTACCATACCTCCAGATCCCATAGCACTGTCCATCCATCGGCATGGAGGTCAGCACGGTGACTGTCCAAGGTCAATAAGCAAAGCATTTTCCCACATGCACAGAGGACTCGCTCCCATGCTAGATTTAACATGATTTGTGCCTTTTGAAACATTCCTGAAAAAATATGACCTTTACTTTGTGTATATTTGGAAGAAAATATTCTATTTCAGCCCACAAGGCTTAGAATATTTCCAATAAATGCATTGCAAAAATTTCCATGTAACTCCCCAGGATGGCAAAGAGATACTTTGGATAAATCAAGCCTTTCCATTCATTTATTAATGAATTCATTTATCCCCTCCATTCTTATTTACAGAGTTGTGGCTAGAATGTGGACTACAGTGTGGGTGTGGATAGAGCAATAAACAAAACCATCCAAATGCCTGGCCTGGTGAACTCACATGCTGCTGATGGGAAGACAGACAATAAATGAACTAGGGAAATTCTAGAGCATGCTCAAAAGTCGAAAGTGTCCCAGAGAAAAAACTGAGCAAGGGAGGAGGAGAATGTACCTGAGACTGAGGTGAGATGGCCATGAGTATTTGGGAGTTTCAGCAAAGGTGTGAAGAGGTCACTGAAGCAATTAAAAGGGGTCCTTTCTTTTGCCTCCTGCAGACCTCTCCAAACTTACAAGGTCAAGTAGATCCTGCCTCCCTTGGAGTATAGGAACTCTAGGGAGGCGTGGTGACTTGCTCCAGGTCACAGAGCTAAAATACAACGTATCAGGAGCTTTCTTGTTAACAGAGAACTTGGAATTTACATTCAGCAAGATTGTGTTTCTCACCAGATGATATGTTGTGTGTGTGTGTGTTGGTGAGCTTTCTTGTTAACAGAGAACTTGGAATTTACATTCAGCAAGATTGTGTTTGTCACCAGATGATATGTTGTGTGCATGTGTGTTGGTGTGCAAGCGAGAACTGGCGATCTAATATGCTAAGAAAACAAAAGAATAAAAGTAAATGCGATGGCTTTCTTTAATAAAGAAGTCAGCCAATTCTGCTTTCCCTATTTTTCTCTAAAAAATACTAGCAAAAGCATCACTGCCGTTGCCTCTCACTACCGAGGCACTGAGGAATCACACACATTCCTGTTCAGCTCCTCAGCATGTGGAAAATCACCACATTCGGTCCCTTTAAAACAGAAGGTTAAACTAACGTGCCTGTGCAACGCAAGCCAGGAACAAAAAGACATCTGTTTGAGATGAGTACAGTGAGGAACGGGTTCAAGAGCCACTGTGCTAGCCTTTGCATTGGGGGAAGGCGCACATGCCTTTCCTTGCCACATAGTTTTCCAAAGTTCTCAAGTCCCATAGGGTGAATATCAATTTGGTGTAACTTAGTTCGGGGAGTCCTCTCCTTCTGCATTCCATATGCTGAAAAATCACACTTGCCTGAAGACGACATCAGAGAAAGAGTGCACTTTGGGATCTTTAGAGAAGAACAGCCAATCTCTATGCCAACCAGTCTTTCCTTATCACTTGAACTTGCCTGTACCAGTGAGCCCTTCTTTTCATGTATATGTGCAGCTCTTGATTATTAGGGAGATAAAAGCACCACAGAATTGGTGTATTTTTAATTGCTTGTATTTTCTTTCTTTTTTAATCAAACAGAGTAAAAGCTAGAGTCCCAGTTTCAGTGTGTAAGAAGAGACATGAGAGGAGAGGTCGACTATTGCATGTGCCTGCTCCTGGGGGTTTCTGGTGCCACATGGTCCTCTGCACTCTGATTGGGCTGTTTGGAGAGTAGCCACCCACATTCACTGTAGGGACCGCAGTGACCCACAAGCATAGTGAGGGTGCTGTTGGATTTGCTGTCTCTATTCAAATCACTTCCTGTGACATTTGGCAAGCAGCAGGGAAGGGTGGAGGAAGAAGGGACCCAATCAGGCATATTGCAATTGCTGGCTGATTGATGAGCACAAGAAGGTAGAAACCACCCCATTTCCAATGCAGATTGGAGAGGAAAGATGTTGGGGTGCACTTTTATGTGAATATAAAAGGTTAAATATGATTTTACCTTTTGAAAAGGGAAAACAACTATTTTCTATCTATTTACCTATTAAAAAAGAAAATGCAAATAAAATATATTTTCCTACCAAAAAAACTAAACAGAGGAAAACAGTTTTAACAGTTTTGAATGGAGAGCCCTAAATCTAGTAGAAATATTTAAAGCATTAGCACTATGGGTCTTTCAACTGTACTTCTGTATGTCCAGTCAAATAAAAATAAGTAAAACTGTCTATGATCTCTAAGGAGACTTAGAGAAAAACAACTTCTTTTAGTGGAGAAGTAAAATAAACTTAATTCTTTTCTCTTGGAGAAATGTTATTTTTTTAAATCCAAGGTTAAAAAATTATCCTTGCATTTTGATGCATGTTTATTTTTCTTCTTCATTTAAATACAGTAAGCCTCTGGAAGCAGAGTCTTACATTCTCCACATCTCTTCTTTGAGGCTTAGGTTGAATGGAATTTATGAAATCTTCCCATGGGCTTTTCCTGTAGAATGTGGGATATCATCCATGGCTCAAAAGGAGAATTGTCCTGATACTGATTATGCTGTGTTAGATTTTAGACTTTCTTATAAATGTGCAAAGGCTGTAAGCACTGGCAGTCCCCAGTGGCTGAACAGAACTGTTTCCTCCTCTGACCACATAATTGCTAAATTGTGCATGTCAAATGGCTGCGGGATATTCTGTCCCCTTTCCAGCAGGTTATCAAGGGAAACTTGCTGGAGAAGTGGTGTTGTTTTTGTGTCCTTTAAGTTAGGGACTCAAAGGTCAGGAGTTGCCAAGAGCATTTTCACCAAGTAAGTGCTCCAGTCCTCAAGCTGTCTAATGTGCCTTTCCCGTGATCCTTATCGTCTACCACTAAGTGTGTGTGTTGGTGTTTCAGCCAACGCCAACTTTTACACCAAGGTTTATTACCATTAATCAAAACAATTAGTTACACTAAAATAATGTTTATGAGTAATCCATATACCAAATGTAAATGATGCTATTGATTTATTATTTTTGAAAGCATTTCAAGATGTGTGCTTTTTTGATGGCTTAAATTCAAGTACAAACAAGAATTAAACATCAAATGTATAATAGTATTCAGTATGAGCATGATCTCAGAGCCCTAGTTTGAGGTGGGATTGCAGTGCCTCTCCTTAATGAGAGAGACTGTGTTTGTCTGATTTCAGTGCTAACTTAGGAGTAAAGAAGTTCTATTAATACCCTGTGAGTAATGCAGGGCTGGGGCGGCAGAACCCATTTAGCATGAAGTTCAGCATCATTGCTGTTCCCAAGTGATCACCATGAGTCAGACTCCTGAGCAGTTGCCATTGGTTGTTCTGCTGGTTCAATTGCTACTGGAAGATTAATCTTTAGTTTTGACAGTTAAAACATTTGCTGCAATTAATTACTAGAGAATAATTTCCCATCTCAAAAGTACAAACCATGAAACATGTTCATAAATATGCTGCAATACTTCATTGTTTTTGTGAAAGCATAACCTAAGACATCTTTGCAATGACACGTCTTAAAGCTCACAAATCACATCTTTCTGTAAGTAAAAGTTGGCGGGGAGAGGTGACCTGTTTTGTTGCAGTGAGACCTGCAAGCATCGTTGACACTGACATTTGATCAGAATGGCATGATCACATTGCATATGTACACTTCCTTCAATCTTCAGTGAGGGCTTTTTCCCCCCATCCTCTTTGCTTAATTGTGGTGATATCATTTCAAGCAATGTCATTTGTGAATGTAAAAGCCGAAAGAACAAAAGAAAAGAAATGATGAACAGGGCAGTGTACTCTACGCAAAGTACACACAAAGAACCTAAGCAGCAGATGAAATCCCATGCAGCATCTGAAACAAATGAAAGGAAAACAGATTGTCATCAAATCTTCATTTTTTTCAAAAGTTTGATACATATTTCTTTGGGGAATAGTTTGCAAATGATATATAAAATATGTGAAATACAATTGTAAACAGACATGCAATTTACCTAGGTTACAATCTGTTCCATGATCTTTGTTCATTCTTAAGAAAAAAGACAGGGTACACCAGTTGGAACAGGATTGTACCAAAATAAATCTAAGAATGAATTATTAGAACTGACATTATTAATATTTTTTTAATATTTTATGGCTTTCTCATGATTCTTTGCATGCCACATCTTTAGCAAACTCCAATCCCTTAATCATTTTAAGATTTGCTGTGTTCTCAATAGCTGGTCGCTGGGATGCAGGCAAAGCTCTTTGAATGGCAATAAATATGCATGGCTAAAAAGAAAGCTAGTCAGAAAACCATGTGCTGAAGTATTAACTGCTATATTCAGTGTTGCTTACACGCCTGCTCACCGCACACATGTCGCCCTGGGGTCTGAAACTGAACCACCCTGGCCTTCTGTGTCATGTTGGTCTCTGGTCTCTGTTTTTCACCCATGACAGGGCTTGGTGAGGGTGAGGTGGGCAGGCAGGAGGGGAAGGTAGGGGAAGGAGAGAGGAGGCTGTTGGTTGATTTTTGGCAGCACATGGAAAAACAAATGCCATCGCCCCACACTACCTCCTTCCACCCCACTCCACACACCAGCCACCAGTCACTGACCATAGCCATACAAGTCACCATTACATTGCCCTTTGAGGTTGCTCCTGTGCCAAAGCCTTGAGTGACACCACATTTTGCAACTGATTGTGCAACATTGTCATGCACAAGCCATGCAGAAACCTCAGCTGGCAAGGAGCAGGGTGGAGACTCAGCACACTGAACAGTTCTTTCTAGGTGGTTAGCCATGGGAGAAGCATTATTGTGTATGGATTGTGCTACAGAATCACTGGAGGAGAAACTCCAGGTGCAAGGCCTGCAGGGGAGGAAAAAGGCAGAAGATCAGGGAGAGATCCTTTCTCCTGTAGTGTGGGCTTTGTATGGATTTTCTTACCTAGCGAGACCTGGGTGGAAGAAGTACAGTTTGTCCCCTTCTCACCGGTGCTGAATAATGTTTCAAGCCAGTTTTTATGGAGTTATTAAAAGGTATAGCTTGCATAAGCCATATGCTGATCTTATTTAAAAGGAGAAGAGTTTTCAGGAAAAATAAGAAATTGCAGCTGGTAGTACGGTAGTTTACTATTTTTGAATGGCTCTTTAGTATATGGTATTTTAATTCATCCCACAGATTCAAATTGGACTTTGACTGTGTACACTAGGATGTACTGTATGGTGTTCAGAGTAATGCTGGTTTGCTAAAATTGCAATGTAGATTGATGCTAAAGAGTCTGCTTTGCCATTTCTAAAATCTTCTCAGGCATTTTGTACAGAATAAAAATGCTGACAGGCTAGCTACCTCTGTAAACATGGGTGCTGTAAATGCATATAGTCTCCAGCCTTCTACTTTCTAAGTACAGAATGGGTAATTAGCATCACTCAGGCTGTTATAAAGATGTGCAGTATTCTCCTTCTACCAAGAATGCTGATTTTCAGGGGTTTATAATCAGGACAGAAAAAAATGCTGTGGATGATGTTTATACCCGTGTCCCAGCCATGGGCAGTCTTATTTTTAAGACAATTTGAAATAAAGTTGAATAATCAGGGCTACACTCTGGCTGAAGAAATGCACCAAGCAGACCATGTCTTTACTCCCTGAATTTCTCTCTGATCACTTGCACACACTTTCTTTTCCAAGTCTCACTTGAAGCACAACTTTTGGCTCTCTGTTTGTTTGGATTTCTCAGACATTTAGTGAAGAGGTCTTTGTTGCCTAATATTCATGGGCCACAACAGGGAAAAGTACTCTGGGCTGTGCATATCAGACGGGCCTGGCATGTCAGAGCTTTCCCGTTTTCCCCTTGCTGCCACAATCTGCCAGAATTCTCTGTCCTGGTATCGGTGGTCACGTTGTGTTGGGTTTCCTTATTAATACTCTGCTAAGCCAAACAAAACCTCACTTAGGCTACTCCACCCCAAAAGCAATTAACCTGTAACATGAGCTCTAACATCGCTGAGCACTGCAGAGAACTAGCAAAGATTTGCTATTTGGCAGAAAGACAAGTCTGAATCCTCTCCCAGTGGAACTCTCCAGAGGACTGTAGCACATGGACATTACTGAGCAGACATTTTCCCACTGCCCTGGCATGAGGTGCTGGACTTACTCCAAACACGGAAAGACTACCAAAACGCCAGTGCAGACGATGGATAATTGAGCCAAGACCATCCACTCTAAGATGGATTTTACTCAAAACTCTACCATGGAAAGTGTAGAAAAAGTGCTAGTAGGAATATATACAACCCAGAGAGGAAAATACACTATAATGGAGTTTGCTGAGCTACAGAAACCATTCCAAAATTTAGGGCATTACCAGTACAAAATTTGGTCTTTAGAAGAATTTTATTTATTTTTTAATTATTCATACTGGCCAGTCCTGGGCCATAACTGAAATCTGTGTATCCTTCCTGCTGCCTGCTTTGAAACAGTCTCTGATTACAGCTTCCCTCATTCAGGCAGGCATAGGTTCATTCCTTCAGCCACCCCACAATCTTTGTGGTCTGATCTGTTTAGGATTTTGCATTGCATTACATTTTTTATTAATTATATTGGTACATTTAAGATATACAATATAATGACATTCATCATCGGAAATTTGCACCTTTACATAATCCATCTTAGTTCTCGTTTTTTCCCCATTCCCCTGCCCTCCCTTCAACCCCTCCACCCCCTCCCTATCTACAAAGACTTTGTTTCCATTTTTTCTTTTTCTCATATTAATTCCATTCCCTTCTTTCCTCTCCCCTACCCCTCCCATTTCCCCTTCCCCTTTGCCCCTTTTCTTCCTATTTCACATTATCTGTTATACCTTTTACTCCTTATTTACACTTTCAGTTTCTCACACCAGAGAAACTATTCAGCATTGCATTACATTTTAAAGAAATGGTTAAGTATATTAATATTTATTTCTTCTTTTTAATCCCCCAACTGCATTTCACATGCAATTTATATATAAAAGCTTTCCCTGTTCCCTTCAACATGGTGAAGCCAATCTTGGCCCCCAAAACCCATGATTTATTTCTAATATTGTCTCTCTGTTCCTAGGTACTAGTTTCTCTGTCTCCCGAATGAAAGTTTACCTGTTAGTTAACCTAGTCAAATTAACCTACCCACAAAAATCCAAATGTTTCACATATTGATAGTTTTGCCTCATTGTTTCATATATATTTCTCCTCTTTCATCTATATCTCGCCTTGGTTTTTCCATGTTACTATCAAAAAGAAAAGAAAAACCATTTTAACAGTGAATTAAGACCCTCTATTGAGCAATTTCACTGTCTCTCACTGGAAAGGAGTTATAGGTTTGCCTTTATTCCTAGTTAACTTCATAGCCACTGAAATATTTCATCAAGTTATTCTGAACAGCGTTTTCTTTAATGATATATATTTGCCTAGGTAAATCACTTTACTGAGCAATTTGTATTTCCACTGACGCACTGGTTTATTATTTTTCAGCCTAGGAATAAGCGATCCTTCAAGTTAGTAGGACCAATCTCTGAATCACAGCATTTCATCAGCAATCAGACTTGAGAAAAGTGTGCCTTTCATCCAAAAATTATTTACAAAATATGAAATGTTCAAACTAGAAGGTGACCTGGCAGCACTTGCAAAGCTTGAGTTGGTAGCTGCTAAATGAGGACTGAAGAAAGTAGTCGGCAACCTCACCTCTCAGGAAGAGAAACTAGCACTCAAGGCTTCTGAAGCAGTCACTGACTCTTTCCCTGAAGGGTACAATAAGGGGCAAAACACACAGAAAGCCACAGTTCACAGTCACTCTTCTGTAGAGGAACACAGAGCTCAAAGAAGGGGAAGGTGAGGCCTTCGTGGCCCTGAGTACACTTGGAAGAGCCGAGGGGTCAGATTGGATGGAAAAAGACACTGTGTTGTCCAGATGAATTCTCCCTTTGAGGCATTACACAAATGCATAAGAGAAATGTTCTTGCTAACAAATGCTGCCCAAACAGGGTGTTTGGGATTGGTGCTGCCTATTTGTGCTTTGTAACATTAAGTACCATTTAACTGTTGAGATGAAGTCTTCCAAGCTTCTCTGGTTTAGATTTAAGGATGACCATGTAGTTGACTAGCTCTATTTTCCTTCATATAAAATATACTCCATCAAGAATTGTGCTTATGGTGTTAATCCCTGTACTGTCAAATTCCAACCACTGGAACCTTAAAAAAAAAAAAATCAAGTTAAGAAAGAATAAAATGTCTTCCTTTGTCCAGGAAGGTGATGTCTGATCACCTTCAATCCCCAAGTACAAGATGCCTCTGGGCTCACAGGGTTGTGTCCTGGACTCTACTGGGCATGTTTATCACTTCTCCAAAGGCAACCAGACAAAGAGTTTCACATCTCTCATGTTGTGAGCAACAATTGTTGGAGATCTTGTGGCATGCACAGAATGAGAAACATGGGGGACCCTGATGGCTGGAACACACCTTCCCTCACTCCCCTAGCATATTTTGCCACGCAGGAGGCAGAATCAGATCTTGTACCAACAGGAGCTTCAGAATGAGAAATGATTTATCCATTAATACTTTGACAGAAGCATTCTATACAGTAAGATTTATTTTAGGGATTAGAAAAAATATTTTACAAATTGAAACTATTTCCAAAGAGTCAGAAAAGCCTTATGGAAATGTTTCATCACTATTCAATGTTACTAAAGTACCTAGCCAGATGCGGAATTTTCTGGGGTTGAAAATGAAAGGATTTCACCAATTACATAGAAATAGAACATATGTGTTTTGAGTAAACTGCTTTGCCAAATCTACCAATCTAGTCATTTATTCAGCCAAGTACCACTCTGAGAAATAAAGTCCCTGCCGGTGATGGTGCCCCATTAAAGTTAGTCCTAATTCTCTTCTTCTCTGAATCCACAGGAGTGTGTACAACACCACAGAGTAGGTTGGTGTGTGCATCTCTTCACTGTTAGCTAATGGTGGGTCTCTCTCTACATCTGTCAATTCCAGTGACCCAACATGCCCTTCTGTGTGGGCACATCTGTGTGTGTTTTAATTCCTCCTCTACTTTAGATGGTATTTATAACAATTATATACTATGACATGATATCAATATGGTAGTATCGTTAGATGTGCTTTTATGAATCTTCTTAAAACCATCCAAAATAGCAATCATCCATAACAACTTATCAGCTGATTTTGCCACAGTGGTCCAGGAGACAGATTGAAATGATAACTTTGGGAGCTTAATTACCTATGCTTTATAAGTCATCGTCTTTTTCAGCATCTGAAGTTGTGCTTGTTTTTCCATCTTGCAAATAATAATAATTCTAATTAGATGCTAGAGGTGGTAGAGTGGCCTTGCCTCTGAAAGGACATTTTCCCGAGAACTGTGGGTAACATCTAATGATGCACCATGGCACAACACTTGGTGTTTCAATGTGAAAAATCAAGCTATTATTTCCACCTTGCTTTTTTTAAAAAGGGCATTTCAAATTAGGTAGATCTTCCTGTCCCTCTGAAAGCTTGCATGTAAAGCTTTCAAAGCTTTAGTAAGCTTTAGTAAGCTGAAGAGTTTGGTCACAATTTCATTTTCTCATGAGTAATCTTAAAGGAAGAGATTACTTCAAGGTTGTTCTTTCACTTTCCTTAATTTATTTCATAATTTCAATGCTTTATGCCAGTTTGGGGTTTTGTTTCTCTTAATTCTTAGGTTGTGTGTTCAGTATTAGTAGCAAATAGTACAGAAAAGAAATCTACATGATTTTGCTTTAAATGTGTCTAATTTCCAGTTTGCCACTTTCTTAAAGACCAGGAAATGGATTAGCAAGTATGTTGACCACATATCCAGAGGGAGATTTCACAACTGAAATGGCAAATTAAATAATCCTATACAAATTTATTAATTCCAACTCTATAAAATATAAAAATATCTCCTTTATGTTTTGCCGTATATATATATACATATATATATGTATATATATGTTAAGTTGTGTATTCTGTTATTAGAGAACCGAGTTATGAGTAACACATATTCTGCAATGTGTTTGTAAATAAAACTTCCATTCATTTCGGGAGGCCTCTTATCTTCTCTTGGTATGGGAAGGAATGTAAATTGTCTACAGATGATTCTGTTATAGGTAATAAGCAAAATACCATAGAGCAACATTTACTTTAAAGACCAAAAGACAACCAACTTTTGCTCATTTCAATACAATAAACAGTTACATTTCTCAGTTTAAATATTTGGAAATGAGATCTAGAACATATGTGTCCTTTGTTCCTAATTCAAAAAATTGGTAGTTTTGTTTAAATTTTCATTTGCTATCATTCTATGAAATCTGTGCTCCAGAAAGAAGCAGATGTATGGCATGTTCTATTAAAATATAATAAAATGGCACCAAGGGCACTTTACTGAAAATAGTACAAAATAATATTTTGATGCCAAAGTATTGTATTCCTGGAAGTTAGTTTGGTAAAAGTAACTGAAATCAATGGGTTAATTTTTTTAGAGCACTTATAAGCAAATATTATTAGCAATGTATTTTGATTACTATACTTTATATGGCCTAAATGTAAGCATTTATTAATACAAACCAAGTGCTCATTACAAATTTTCACAGAAAATGATAAAATATTATGTATGAAATGAAGCATTAGCATGGACCATTAAGTCCTCTATTTCCATTTAATTGAATTTGTCAGTAGTACCCTCTTTAACTGAAAACCAGTCATAACCACAAAATTAAATAATAATTAAAGAAACAACTATTGAAAGAGTTGCTTGGAAGCTAAGGTGCCATTTAACCAAAACATAGCAATTTAATGTAAATTGCAGACCATGTAGACACAGTTCTGAAAATTATGCATCCTGTGGTTCGGTATATGTTTGGTTTAGCAAGCATTTTCAGCATTAAAGATTAAATATTCAGTCTAATAATCTAACTCATAAAGGGTGAGAAACCATCAAAAGTTCTGGTAAACTTCATTATGTTCTTCTAAGTCAATAAAGGTCATATAGAATAATTCAGCTAAGTGCTACATTCCCAGTGATTGTGTCCCACTCATCCTTTGTCTTGACATGCAGATCTATGAGTTATGTTTACTTCATATTCCTGGTAAACAATCGTAGAAATTGTATATGTAATTGTATAACTAGAATTATGACTACAGGGCACTTCACTATTCCTCTATATATGAATATGGAACTCATCTTGAGTTTCTCTCATGTTCAAATCATGCCATTATTCTTTCAAATAAAACTGTTTATAAACTATTTCTTTAAAAATTGGAATTTAAAACACCACTTAACTTACAAAAACATCTGGTTTCATTGTGTGTGTACAAACATGTGTGTGTCCACACATATGCATGCATTAGTTTTCACTAGTTGCCCTCCTGAAATGCCTACAACCTTTGCAGATGATTTTCTTCTCTACCTAGACAAGTTCCGTGTTGCACAGCCAGCAGGGGGAGATAAGATTTAAGGAAATAGGAAAAGGAACTTGAAGGAAGCTACTACTTTAGGAGGCAAATAAACAAACAAACAAAAGAAGACTTGTGGAGAAGCAGAGTGAAGGGTCTCTACTGCATATGGGGTAGGTTTAGCATCCCAGACAGGTTGCTGGCTGCCAACCAGAAATTTGATAAACATTTCACCAAGGCACTTTAAGGTCTAGATTTTATGTACAAGACACAAATGAATCCTAGCTCTTAAACATCCTTTTTGATACTTTCCAATATACAAACTGTAGCTGAATTTATGTACTATGTATGTGGACTTGTGAGCCAGTTTACATAAGGCATAGGATTTATATACAGTTAAAAAAAACTGTTAAATTTGTTTAAAAATATCACAGAGTCACATCATTAATTACTATGTGCAGCAATTCATAAATGATAAGGCATATGTACCTGAAGGTCTCTAATTTTCAAAAAATATAATTAAAATTGTTTTTTTTTTCAAGTGATTCAAAGCAATTTGTGGATATGTTCACTGCAATGTGTGTTCTTGACAGGGAATTATGTTTCCTTGAAGACGGTTAAGTTTAGGATTTGGAATAAAGAAATCTTGTTTTCATATTTAGCAGGCTCATTTTGAGAAACCTCATGTGGCCAGGATGGGAGTTACTCAGTTTGTGTAGCGCTCATGACTTTGATAAGTCCAAGATCTAAGTGCGTCTGTGCTTCGCAGAAACAAGGCAACTTCTGACATGTGCAGATTGCGGAGAAAAATATGCGGAATTACATTAAAATTGTAGCCAAGGAAAATAGAAAATTAAAAGCTTAGCTAACATTTGTAAGTTGACTTGTCACTGCAAAGCAGTCTCACCTTTGGTATTTCATTTCATTTGATCTTCAGGCACCATTTACAAGGAACTAACCATACCAATTTTACAGGTTGAAAAACAGAGCATGTTCCTAGTCACATTTTAAAATAAGCCTTGATTCTACAAATTATACAGAGCTTTGTTCGTTTTTGAAAAGAGGGGACAATTAAGTGATTTTCAAATTTTTAATATAAGACTTTAAAACCTGAGCTTTTCCAAGGAATCCATTTCCTTTCCTGTGACACACACGTGAGGGTCTCCAAATGTACCCTTTCCCATTTAGGCTGCCTCATTACAAATAACAGGGCCATCTTTACTTGGGATTTTTTTCCAGACCATCAAATAAAGCAAGAATTGACCTTTAAAAAACTAAATTTATTTTAAGGCAATTTAAAAATCTTTTTTTCACACAGAGCACACCACTGAAATGCTGATGCAACTTTATTAAATTTTCTTTTTTGTTTTGAAATTTTAATGTATTTTAATTGACAATAGTTGTATATGTTTATGGATTACCATGTGATGTCTTGATCTATGTATATATTGTAGAAAGAGTCAAGTAAGTTAATTCACAAATCCAGTACCACACTAACTTATTTTGTGTGAACAGAATGTTAAAAATCTAAACATTTAACAATTTAAAAATATACATTATTATTAACTATGGTCATATGTAGTACAATACATCATGAAGTTGTCTCCCTGTAGTCTAAGTGAGACTGTAGCTGATCACATGTAAATTTCTCCATCCCTTTCCTCTGGTGGCCACCTCTCTACTCTCCCTCACTATGAGATCAGCTCTTTTAGATTCCATGTATAAATGAGACCATTTAGAATTTATTTTTCTGGGTCTGTCTTGTTTTGCCAAGTATAATGTTCTCCAGTTCCATCCATGTAGAAGCAAATGGTAGAATTTCCTTCTTTTTAAAGACTGTATAGTATTCCATTGTAGACAGACACTACATATCACACTTTCTTTACCCATTCTTCCATGGATGGACATTGTAGACTGATAGCATATCTTGATTATTATGAATAATGCTAAAGTGAACATGGGAGTACAGATGTCTCTTTGACATGCTGATTTTAATTCCCTTGGATATGTACCCAGAAATGGGATGGCTGGACCATATGGTAGTTCTATTTTTAGTTTCCAGTATTCCAATTTTATTCTCTATCCAGCCAATGCATAACACCTGACTCTGATCTCAAAAGATTAATGTGAAAAAGCAATGGTGGGGGGCCATGAGGCTCTAGTGCAGAAGGTAGTAGAGAGCCTAGCCTCCGGCTCACACAGGGCTGTGGACATACCACAGCCACACTGCATGTCTCAGTGTTGGACCCCATGTCGAATTCTTCCAGGAGAGAAAGAGAGACTGTGAAAGACTTTTGCTAAAATATCTTGCTCTTACTAAAATATTTAATTCCTCTAAGCTCCTGAATATTTTATCATATATAGATTAAACTGAGATTCGTGGAATTTAATGTGGAGATTCGGGCTATTTTTGTATTTGAGATATGCTGATTTTTTTCTTCCACAATGTCAACACACTTCCTTCTAAGTTCACAGCACTTGAAATCTCTCCCACACTCCTTCACCTCCAGGCCTCTCCAGAGCCACCCTTTGCATCGAACACATCACTGTGACTTGATTAACTGCTACAACCAATTCTCAGAACTGGCATGGAAGACATGTGCCATAAGCCCTCAATATCTGGGATGTAGAAATAGCACTTCGGTATGTAACTGTGGCCCCCTTCCAGTTTCCTAAAAGAATAGGATGAATGTTGTTGGGCTAGAGTTTACCAGAGCATTTGAGGGGGTTTTATCAATATTTTATGTTTTCTCCATGAGCAAGGCAATCTAGTCAGCTGTAGCATTTAGAATGTAGATTTAAAAAGCTTTGAAACTGGCTAGCAAAGTCTCACTTCAAAGTGCAGCACAGATAACTGGCCACTTATCAAGGGGGCTGGATTTGTGCCGAATCCCCCACAACCTGAAAATCTCCAGAGCTTGAGGAAAAAACTAAGTTCTCAGTCCCCCGCATGTTTAGCATGGGTTTGTTACCCAGGGAGGAAGAAGGTGCTGTGTCCCCACAGGTCCCTGAGGGATCCAGACTGATAGAGGTGCCACCTTTGTGACACAGAGATCTGTGGAGGCTGGGAAAGGAGAACGGGGAACACGCTCTGCCCCTCCAGAATCTCGAAGCCACACATGACATTTCTGTTATACATAACAGACTACATGAGTTGCATAACTATGCCTGCTTTGAGAGAGAGAAGGAGTGGGACAAACCCAGCCTCGCCTGGAAGGAGAGGGAGGGAGACAAGGGGTGCTGTGGGTGCCAGCTCCCAAGGATTCCTCTGGATGACAAAGGAGGACATAGGAGGAGTTCCAGGAGAGTTATAGTGTTTTTAAAGTATAGGTCATTTCTTATAATCAATTTTTCAACTAGATTTTTTAATCTCCCTCAAGACATATTTACATAATTAACTAAGAACTTTAAAATTCTGAAGTGTTAAAAGAAATAAGGTTCTTCCTCTTCATGGACCTTCAAGTCAACTCTGATATCACCCAACACGTCCATTCCACTGTGCACCCTATTGTTATGTGCACGCTATTGTTATGTGTCATCCATTACTACCGCTGGCTCTCAGTGCTCTTATTTTAAAAATCCATCACCTTTTTATTACATGTGACAGAAGAGTTCTTCTTATACTTATGTGTAAGTCATTGAAAATCTCAGCATCAACTAATCCCTGAGTGCCTTTGGGAGAGGATGATCCTGAGATTGCTACTTCTCAGCTGCTTCCTGCATCTGATGCCCATCCTTGTTGGCCAGAAGCTTGCCTAGGTCCACTGTGGACAGGCCAGCTGTGGGGTGCAGGCTGAAATCTAAGCCATCTTCCCTCCATGACTGCCTGTGTTTCTGTGAGAGCACCTTGTGGACAGTGGAGCATTTAACTGCATTTACAGCCATTAATACAGAGAATAAGGGAAAAAAGATTGAAAATGGCAAAAACTAAGCAAGATGTGAAAGAAAGACAGAGGAGACAGAGACAGAGATGGACACTACACATTGGGCTAAAACCAAGAAAAGACCATGTAAATGGCTGGGTATAAAAAGAAAGTTATAAGTAGAAATATATAGGGTTTTGAATACCTTGTCAGGAATTCCAAATTCCAAAAGAAAGTACTTGTTTTGTTTCTCAACAAACACATAAGGCAGCAGAATCTTACTCCAACTGATTAAAAAAAAAAAAGCTTTTAAATTTCTATTTAACATGTTTAGGGTAAATGGCTACCCACTTTACTGTAGAAGCACCAATATATTTATTTACTAGGTACTATCCTAGACCCAACTGTGGACACTATGAAGTACAAAACTGGTGAAGGTCACACTCAATTCTGAAACACCCTGATTCCAAAACATCTAGCCTTGGTAACTTTCTATAATGAAGTATGTATCTGTAGACAAAAGCCCATTTGGGTGCAAATTAAGAGATATGGGATTAAGCTCTCAGTATAGTGACTGCTATCCCCTGTGTGATGGCATGTTGGCTCTCTGTGCCTTTTTCAGTTACAATTGTGAGTGAAAAGCATGTGCAGACTCCAAAACTCCCAGTGTCCTCTCCTTTTCAGGTTCTCTCTGACTTGGTCAATGTTCACATGGTGGCCTATAAATTCTCCACACTTATAGGCTTCAAGCACCCTACTTTGCCTCCTTCTTTGAAACAAAACAGTCCTCTAAAGAATATAGTTCTGGGCTCCTCTCTCCCACAAGTCCATGCATGTCAACTGTGGGGTAATGAATGTATTTATAAGATTTATATTCCTAATCCCAGAATGTCCACAAAGAAAAATATTGAAATTTGAAGCAACTGAAAATTGATTTAGCCATAAAATGAATAGACTAACTTCACCTTTGTATTTTCAAACAAGTTCATAGTCCTCTCAAATCATTTGGTTTTTATTTTGGGTTTTTAATATACTACATAAAACCTTTTAGACCTCTCCAAGAATTGTGTTTTAGACTAAAAGAAAGACATTATGATGTTGCCTGTATATGATGGAAAGTAATGCTTTATTACAAATGTTGTGGTTCTGCCCCATATTCCCAGATCAATGTCATTTTTGTTAGAAGTGGTCAATACTTTTCACACAATAAAATAACTCATTTGATTATTCCTTGCATTATCCATGGGTACCTAGTATGATCTTTTATACTGCTGAAAATCCTACTTCATTTTTAACACCTTCAATGGAATGCAGTTGTTTTCAGATTGATTGTATAGGATTGTATGTGTGTTTCCATGTGTACAGGACTTAGATTTAGATGTTTATATTAATTTATATTAGGATGCTTTAGAAACATAAGCTTTTCTATGATTTTTATTTGGCAGGACATAATTCTTCTTCATGAATAATCTGATATATCTTTTATTTCACTTGTAAAAGTAAAACAACTTCATTTCTTTGAGGACTATTAATTTAAAGCTTTATCTCAAGTCTTAGAGAACATCTTTCAACTTAATGGATGTGTTAGTTATCCACTGATGCATGCAAGTCAATCCAAATACTAGTGACTTAAAATAATCACTAAGGAAATCTAGATTGCATAAGAAAATTCCTAGATTGTACAAGAAAATCTAGGAATACTGGCCACAGTAGCACCACAATGAAAATCAGGTTACTTTATTGAATGTTTCTTAGTTTTCATTTAAGTTTGACCCAGGGAGGTTAATGGTTAACATTGGTGGAGTCATGGAATACTTTGAGGATCTAATAAAAATATATTGGTCCTCCCATGTCTTACACTCCCCTTGGTCCTCTCCCCACATAAAAGTGCCTGTGTGCTCGCATGCACGCCAGAGCATGCATATCATGCAGGGCTGCCTGGCCCTGGTCCCCAGTCTTCCTCTGACCACATTTAAGGATACCAGCCTGAACAGGAAGGAATCCCATCTCCCACCTTCATTGAAAGCCCTATCACACTGTACACATCGAGATATTCAGATCTCACAAATATTCGTCGATGATGGTAGCTGATATTTGTTTCCCTTGACATTGATTTTTTGATAGTCATTTTCAAACTGCCTAAATCCAGTATGAAAAAAGAAATCATTTTCGAAGGGAGTGAATTTAGACAGAGTTCTTAAAGCATTTTGTAATAGACCAGCCCGGCTGCAGTGACACCCAGCAGGCTGGAGCCTGTTCCATTTTGCACAAAACCAGAACAGATTCCTGCTTTCATACTTCAAAATATTCTTGTCTCAACTCCAGATCAGCCTTTGCATGAAGAATTCATCTGAGGGAATTTTCTATTTCATATAATTCTACTTTGAAAATAATTTAACATCATCACGCTCAAACATAAGACAATGTAAGGAAGAAGATGCCTTGCATAGTGCTATTACCTTCCCTTCTTCCCACATCCTTGCTTCATTCTGGAGCCTACCTCTATCAAGCATTTTATCCATTACAAATCAAACCTTTATTCTGACTACAAGAGAAGCTAGTTAAATGTGCTCAACCTTGAATTACAGATGTGTTAATGTTAGTATTTAAGTTTCCAATATATAAATATATAAATTGATCTAAATGGTACATCTATTTCAATATCTTGAGCATCACTAAATGTACAGTTAATAGAAAACAGCCTGTTCCATTGAATATACATAAATTGTGGGGGTTTTTTATGGTTTTGTTTGCACATGTACACTTCTACAATAAGTCCTATTCATAAAACAGTATTTTTAAAGTAGACTAGACACATCTCTTACAATCACTGTACATTGCTATTCCACTTAAGGAAAGATGGACTCCTCTGTCACTCATATTCCTTTGTTAGGGAGATGTCCCTAGCTCCACATGTACTTAGACTACAAGCAAATTCTGAATCCATACCTCTTTGTTGACTTAGAATTATATTCTATTCATTTTTGCAGCCAGCCTAAGAAACTCACAGCTAAGTTAAGTGAACTCCTGTGAAATGCAACCTAGAGAATTACATGATAGCAAGAGCTAACATTTATTGAGTGCCTGGCCTGTGCCAGGGAAAGTTTTGAAACTTGACATTGTGCCAAGTCTTGCTCACAGTCCCATGGGTACAGCCTACTCACCTACTTTTCATAGGTAGGAGGACTGGGCTCAGGAGGTGCAGTGTTCCCCAAGCCACACATAAGAGATGGAATCAAGTCTCAAATGCAAATGGGAAGGCTATAGACTAGGTGATATTTAAAGTCACAAACAAATACAGTAATTAAAATTAAAGAAAATTAAAGATTTAGAATCCCAGTTTCTCTAGCCGAACTTCTCATGGCTGGTTGGCTGGTGGCTTCCGAATCAGGTAGGGGACATAGACTTCTCCACAATCACAGAAACTCCAGTTGGATGAAGCTCCTCTAGATCACTGCCTTGCCAAAGCACTAGGAAAACAGCTCATTCATGAGTTTTTGTTTTAAACACAATAGCGTTAGTGTATAAAGGACACTGCAGTATTAGATTTGTGTGTTCTCCCTGTTGACTGCAATTAATACTTCCTCATAACAACCATTATACAAGCAAACAGTTTTCATTGACTAAGCTGAGTGACAACATTTGCATTCTAGGCAGACACTAAATAATGTCTGAAATATCATGGAAATGTGCTGAGACAATTAAGCAAATTAAAAGTAGTGCCAACCTGTCTCACCAAGGAAAGATGGCTCACAAGAAAGAGTGAAGGAATTATAAAATCAGAGTTAAGCAAAAGACAAAGTTTCTGCTTACTCACCTTTTAATTCTTAAATAGCAATGGAAACACTTGTGATGTGGACTACAAATACCATAGTTCCGAGATATTTTTTAACAAAGACAATTTGATATTTCATAGACTTAAAATTGGGGGATACATTTTTGAGGGTTAGTATCTGGAAATAAAAAAATACATAGCAATTTAGGAGTTAACAATAATTTTAAAATATTTTTTATTTTCCAAAAGTTTGCACAGATTCATTTAAATAGAAAATGCTCCAGAGGAATAGGAAGGTTAATTTAGTTGAAACGCAACCTTGAGAATGAGAGAAGGAAAAAACAAAAGGCAACTTCACTTATCCATGATGGTACTAAAATACATTTCAAAATATAACAAGTGAGCTAAAATTTTAAAAAGCAGTATGATTTCTATGTAAGGGTGTAATCTAGTATCATATGCTGTTGGGAAATTTTATTGTCTGTACAAATTCTCTAATATTAATTTACTTTCACAATTCTAGTTTTAAATCTATTAACTAATTATTTGGTGAGTCCTTTTTGAGTATTTGTTATAATAGAATGTATATAGTCTTTCCAAATAATGTTGACACACAGAACCTGCTAAGACTGTTGGTGTTTGGGTCTGAAGATCATTGAATGGGCAGCAATGTGTATGCCCTCTGGCCAAACAGCACAAGCTTCCTCATTAGCAATCATGGAAACTACAAGTTTCTTGCTGTTTGGAGTGTTAGGCAAAGAAAATGTATTTTGTCGGCCACTAGACCTTTTAATAAAGCCTCTATAAAAATGCCAAAAAATGTATCGGAATCTAAGATGGCAGCATGCAGGCCTTTTCTGCCTTCCTATCTAGCTAAGTTCACCCTCTCTACCCTCCCACTAGGAACTCCAGAGCCCAAGTCTATCTGGAAGACTCTAGTCCAGGCATAAGGAGTGATTTTTTTTTTTTTAGCCATTTCTGTTGGACATGGTTTCCTCAGACAAGGGAGTGCTACAGACTAAGGTGACATGAGCCAGGTACCTGCTGCTCTGAGTTCCCAGGGATTTGCCTGGAGGACCTTTTGTTCTAGCTGTTGTTTGATGGATGTGAGGAGGGCCAAATTTAAGATGTCCAGCTTTATTACAATCTGAAATACTTACATGATCAAGAGTAAAATTCCATCCAATCATAACGTCTCTGCGCTGACTTCCAAGGGTAAATGTTGAAGGGTAACAGCATCATGGGAATTACTATAGCATGAAATTAAAAACACAAAGTAAGGTGAGTGTAGAAATGGACCAACTTTTTTTTTCAGTATGTAAAAGGTGATATTTCATTTTTAGAAAGGATGGTAGAAGTCTCCATTTCTTAAAATTTTATCCTAAATCTTTTCTGCTTGGATTGTCTTTGCCTGATTTCTTTGCAGAGTATAAATTCATAAATATACAGCATAAAAAACTGGTGGTATCTAATTCCCAGCAAAAAACTCCAACTATCAGGAGCCAACACTGGATCTACTCAGGGTGAATAAATGCTTAGTGAACTCTAATTTTTACATTGTTTTACATAATCACATTTCAGATCTAAAGAGACTAATGAAAGGTTACTTTTTATCTCTGAATGTTTTGTCAAAAGGCTTAAAAGAAAAATCATGTATGTATATACTCCAAAATCATTAAAGAACAAGAAAAAATTCAAATTGCTTATTAAGAATTGATGACATTAATTTAAATTTAAATTTCTTGGTATAGAAAAATTGAGATCACTGAATAAACTGATAATTCCATCAGATTTCAGATTTATATCAGTTAATTCATTTGTAATTTTAAATTGCATTCGAGGGAAATTAGGAAACATTTTAAGTTCATATTTACTCCAAATTTCTCAAGTTCATAAATTCAGACAGTTTCACTTGAATCCCCAAATATCTTAATTTGCTTTGAAGAGAAAGTATTTTTTTTTCTTTCATTCATATAATTCAAAACAGCTAAACAGATTCTACTTCAACAATTTAAATCATTCACATGTGAGAACAAATATGGAAAATCTAAGCCCCAAACAAAATTGCAGACTTAAATTATAATGATAATTTAAAATGTGTGTGATATAATTATAGTATAGGGTCTGCTATAATGAGCTCGGCAATACTCTATCTATACCCAATGTGTGAGGACGGTGGTATTAACTATGCCTTTCTCTCAGCATTTTTTTACACATTTCTGAATTATGATACCTGTGCCAGAATCACTCTACTGTATCAAGGATTTTTTGGATGTAGACATGAATTTTTTAAATTGTCAAAACATGATGGGGCAAACTTTCATTTTCTACATAGGATCTACTAAAATATGAATATCAACTATGTATAAATTTTAAATGTACAAAGTTAGTAATCTCATTTTGAATAAATATAAGAAAGTTGAAGATGTATAAATTGATAATTGGTGATAATTTTATATAACCAAAGCAAATCGCAAACATAATTATGAAACTTAATGATCATTGTCTTTCCACATAAATGCTTGATTGGCTTTTTACACAAATATTTTTCTTTTGAACATGTAAAAGGAAGCCAAGGGCCTGGGATTTAGCTCAGTGATTTCGCTGCCTGCTGAGCAGGCTCAAGGACCCGCATTCAATCCCTGGTACCAAAAAAAAAGGAAGTAAACCATAATATAGACCTTCTTTTGAAAGTTATATCTTTTTTGACTATTAAATTAATGTTCCATTATCAAAGTGACAATTACAAATACAATTAATCTATACAAAAGTTAAGGGCAGTCAGAGAAAACCGTTACACTTCCAGTTAGGATTAGCACAGGAGGAACTATCCTATTTGTTGTTTGATAAGAAAATATGGCTTAAAGGGCCGGGAATTTAGCTCAGTGGTTTCTCCGCCTGCTGTGCAATCGCAAGGACCTGAGTTTGATCCCCAGTACCAAAAACAAAAACAAAACAAAGAGTCTGGGATCCCAGGGTGAATGACCTCTTTTACAAGATCCCAATGATGAATGTAACTGTATTTTATACCGAAAATATACCAATAAACTTAATGGAGAAAAAAATAAATAAATCCTCATTTAAAAAAAAATATTGCTTACATTAAAATGTCATTATTTCCAAGTTGAGAGAGAAAGTCAGGGCTGAGTTATTACTTTGCCAGTAATGAGCAATGCACTGTGAACTCAAGAAATAAAGTAAGCATGATATTCAACTGTATATATGCAAGAACTCATCCACCTACTCATCCATCTACCAATCCAGCCAGCCAGCATCCAGCACCCATGCACTGTACACAATTCCTCCATCTACCATCCATCTACAGTCCATCATCCACATCCATCCACCATCCTTCCACTACCCACCATCCACCATCTACCATCCATCCACTATCCATAACCTATGTACAATCCACATCCCACCATCATCCATCCATCCACCACCTACCATTCATTGTTACAATACACAAACCCCAGGGCTAAGGAAACAAAGGAGAAAGAATGATAGATATAGCTTAATCCCTAGTGGGGAGACAGGCAGATAGTCTCTCTCTCTCTCCCTCTCTCTCTCTCTCTCTCCCTTCCTTCTTCTCTGTCTCTTTCTCACTCTCACATTCCATCTCCCACAAGGCATTTGAAAAAGTCTGAGAAATTCCAAAAGGTGGAAGCAGAGCAGGATTCCCAGGAAAGTAGAAAGAGCTGAGTTAAAGGGTTTGGTGAGCCAGTGGCCCCTCATGATGACATCACCTCCTGCACAGATTAAGCATGTAGCTGGGCTTCATAAATATTGAGCATATAGAAGGGGAGAGCAAAGTATTTTCAGAAGAGCGAACACAGGCAGGGATTCTTGAGGCTCTGGCGTGGGGCTGCAGGTGTGGCTGAGGTATGTGGTAGGTCTAGAGTTATAAGATCAAGTAAGGAAAGGAAGCTGCAGAGGTACAGAGAAAGGGGAGAGCCAGATGGTTAATCAGATGAAATTTAGGAAAGCTGACGAGATAGCATCTCCTGTACTTTGAACTTTATTGAAAAAGACAAAATTATGTTTGGACACAGACATGAATCAATAAAAGAGCAGGAAGATCAATGCAAAGATGGAGAATGGGGTTTTGAAATAATGTGTACCTTGTATTATCTCATTCTCCCATTTCAAAGAAATCTTCACTTTTTCACAAGTAATTGTTGTACAGAAATAAATTGTCCTGCTAACAGTGAGTACATTTTCCTGGTACCTAGCAGGCTTTTAACTGTGACCAGCTTCTGAATAAAGTGGTGCCCATTTACCTGAAGAAAGTGGTATCCTCTCTACATCTACTCGATTAACTTGCTGTTTCCAGCAGCGCTCAGCCCCGGCCTAGCCTGGATGCCAGGTGTGGCCCTCCCAGAGTAGAGCATGGCGACCCGCTGACCTGTGCCCCCTGGGCTGCCTTTGTATCTTGAGTCCTTGCTTTTTTTTCCCCTCTCTCTCTCTAAACCCCAAGAAGCTGTGGGCCCATCAGGGGCCACCTCCTGTCCCCAGTGCCGCCCACTGTGGACTTCCTGGCTCACCCCTTCCTCTGTTTCTTGACCCTGACTTTGGATTCTGATTCAAGTTCAGGTGACTCCTCTGGTCCTTTCTGATTATGGCTGGATTTGGGAGCTACCTGTCACTTTTCATTTACTCTCCTCCAAAATTCTGATTCAGTCCTCCTGACACAGACCTACCACCTGGGATTCTGGCACTGATTCCATCCTTGAAAAAAATCTTCCAAGGTTTATTTATATATTTATTTCTTTTGGTCTTGTAGATCACATCGGCTTTATTCCTAATAGAGATAGTCCCCAATTTCTAACAATCTGCAGCCTGGACAAAGCCTGGCATGCCACAGAGCTCTGCCACATGGAGCTCTGAGGCACATGCCCCACTTAGGTAGAACTTGGCACATTGATTCCCGGGACGGGCTGTCTGTCACTGGGCAGGCAGGCCCAGGGAGGCTGCCAAGAGGTGCCTGGTGTGGGCCTTTAAAATGCAGTTTTATTCAAACCAAGCACGCTTAGAAGCAAATTATATATATTTTTGTAGTTTTAATACAATAATCTTTTAAAATTCTTACTAAGAATCTTGAGTGGGTACAATTTTTTACTTTTAGTTTTAGTTTTTTGCCTGTCTCCCTGTGATTTTGGATTGTACAGGCTAGAGTGAAGTTGTGTATGAATATAAGCACAGAATCCTCTTTCCCAGCAGCAAATTCTTCCTAAGAGCCTGATGGTTCTTGTGGTGAGAAATATGTGAAATAACTCTTTTACAAAGTAATAGAAGTTTTAAGTCAAATTATGCTAATTTCTACATAAATAGACACAAATTCAGGGAATAATAAGATGCAGTATGAATCATGCCCCATCTTAAAGACTGCCCTCATAAAAGAAAAACAAAACTATCTAGTTAGGAGACAGGAAAAAAATGAAATGCTAAATGATTTCTTAATTGCTAGTTAAGGTATTAATCCACATTGAAGAGAATCATCCACTAATAAAACCACCTGTCTCTCACTTTTTCAAGACTTTCAAACAAAACATTAATTTTCTTTTTTATCAATAGTGTAAAACCTGGTATTGTTGCAGCTGTGTTCTGAGGATTTATTATTTCCAGTATAAAATAAGTTCCATAACATATTGTATAATTATATTATGTAACATATGTAGTGGACACAATGTCTCCTATAAAAAATAAACCACATAGAGCATAGTTCGCTTTATGACTTTATCCAGAGCTTTGGAGGAATTTGGTGTTGTTTCAGAAGTATAGTTTTGAATACAATTTTTTTTAAATATCATTTCTCTATAGTCATCTAGTTAACAGCTACTGTTGTGTCTTTAAATATCAAGTGGCACTTATGGCTCTTTTAAAATATTTGAAGAGAGTTTTTTTTCACATCAAACTGTTATTTCTCTCTTAGAGAAAGTTTCAGTTTCTCAATACTGATCTACCTCAATGGCCAGCCACTTCCCCCACCACAATACCATGTGCAGTTTTAACTGACTTGCTTGAAAAATACACATTCAAAACTGAAATAAATCAGAGGAAAGTAAAATATTTGCACATAAAAGTATAGAAAGTGTTAACCAAATTGCCTATAACATCCTTTCTGTTAATTCCATCTGTGTGCTGCTTCTCTTCTCTCACCCTTCCTCTCCCCTTTTCTTTCTTTGTGCTATTTATTCACTGATTTGTTCTGTCATTTTCTTTCTCATTTTCTCTTTTATTTCTACTTCAGCCCTAGTGCTCCTAGCTCCAGAGTCTGGGCTTTCTCTGGCTATTCAAGTTGAGGTTCTGCCTATCCACAGTACTAAACCTACCCTCATGCAGCCAGGATTGGAAGGGACACAGGACGAGTATGGGAATGGATGGAGATGATACGGTGCATTTCACCTTTATTTTTCATTGTGCTGTGTTGTTGTTATTTTGTACAATGAGAGTTCTGAGCTGCTGTATGGTCAAACTAGTAGAGTTGCTGGGTCTGTTGGCAGTTGTTGAAAATTAAAGAGCAAACATTAGTGATTCTTTTGGGTTCCTTGTGAATTGTCCTAGTGAGTCGCTTTTCTTTATTTGCTTTTTATGTGTCAGGGTGAGGCTGGTGCCCCAGATGCCTGCATGAGTAGAGAATCCAGTTCACACTTGTTGCACTCCAGTTCACATCCCCTTGTCCTTGAAGGACCTGACCTGCAAGATACATAGGGTCTTTCTTGCTGTGGGTGCAAGAGGGTGCCACCACATCGGCAGAGCATCCTGGCTCTTGGATTCCTGTAGACAATTCACAAACTTGCTAGGTTGTGATTTATGATTTGTTTTTAAAATTGCAAAATCACTTTGATGTGAACTCCTGTTCTCTGAACCCATTCCAGATGTGTTTCAAACACCAGATTTACTAAACAAAAATGCTTTAAAATAATAATAATAATACTGGTGAATATTTAAAGAAAGAGACCTCATCAGTCCTTTGAGCTTAACAAACAATCTTGCAAATTTTTTTTTGGTTGGTCAAAATTTGTTTGGCCAAGCATTTCTCCCTTAATTTTTAAACCCCTGAGTATTTTTGGGGAAACATAATCCATATGTTTCTGGTTCACTGCCTCTTAAATCCTTAAAATGTTGTTTTCAAAAGGTTTTTAGTCCTAAAAGTGTTTTATCAGATAATATGCAAGATCTCAAAAGTGTTTTTTTATCTCAATTTGGAGATCCCAGTGGACACAAACTCACATGCCCAGAGTTTGTTTCTAAATTTAACATAACAGAGCTTAACTGAGGTCTACAGCTGCCCAGCTGCAGCCAGTAGTTTGAAAAGTACTATGTTCCTGGAAGAACACATGTGTTGAATGGAATGTACAAATAAAAGCACACCAGAAAGAAAAGTTTGAGGAGTATATGGCAAGGCCAAGGAATGGCTAGTGTATATAAATTTCTATTTGATTAGTTTTCCTTTACTTGTTAATTCCCCTGGTGACTATTCCTCAGGACTTTCAACTGTGGTGTTGTATCCTAGTTAATTCCATTATGCATACCAAAAAAACCCCAAAAACAAAAAAGGAAGAATAAGCTTGTCAAAGTGAAAAATGTACAGAAATAGACACAAGAATGTATTGTCTAGAATGCATTTGTAGTTTGCATAACTCAGTAAAAAAATTATTCATTGCCAGTTTATTTGATTTAATAACATCCAAAGTGTAAGGTTATATGGAATAAATAGCTAATTGGGTTAATTTAATAGCAGGTTAAATCTTTTATTTTGTCTAAAAGGCACGTTAAAGTAGTGCAATATCCAAGTGGTCTTGGAAATCTAAAGTAGAGTTTCTTGAGGAAAAAAAAAAAAAATATATATATATATATATAGCTTTCTCACTGCTGGCTTGCTTCCAGATCACCGCGTGAAAATCTAAGCTGCCTGTATAAGTGCAGAATTTAGTGTTGGGTCTTAAGGTTTTGTTTGGCATTCTGCCAAAGATGTTATGCTTTTAGCTGGGAAAATTGCCTAGAAGTTAATTGAGAGGAAAACACTAATATACAACCTCCCCCCCCCACCAAGAAAAAAAAACCGTGGATATGCATATGGTGCTGTTCATTGATAAGATTTGTATGTATACAATGAAGACTGGGAGTAAAGTTGCTTAGAAGGGATTTTCACTGATTATCCACCCACCATGTCTGTCTGCTTCTTGGAGAAGTCTGCAGGTTTTCTATGATCAGGATTTTTCCCCAGCACCTGCCCATTAGAGGCATAAGGTCACCGAGATCCTTTTAAAGATGTTACTGAGTAAAGGGCAAGTATTATTTAGGAATTCAAAAGAGTATACATATTAATTCCATCTCCTAATCAAATATTTTTAAAAGGACGTTTTAGTGCAGGATGTCGATTTCTTCTTTTGAGGGGAGATGGGTGGAATTTGCTTTCTCTATGAAAAGAAGAAGGAGCCTCATTTGAAATTATCTTACCCCAAGGGCGACCTGTGGCTGGGACAGTTCTCAGACTCAGTCTCCTTGGGGGTCTGGAGGAAGATTTGTCCCCACTTCCTGGCTTTCGTTCTCCGAGTCTCAGTACCTGAAAGTTGAATTTCTCAGTCTGGGAGCTAACGAGTGTTCTCTCCTGAACTTTCCCTCTAGAGCTCTTTTATATAATTCTCTTAGTCTGTGATCTTTTCCCATGTGTAGGATCCACACATCCTCATTTTTATTTTCTGATCAAGAATTGTGAGAGAAAACTATCCGAGCTCCCAAGGAATTGCTGCTGTGTTCCCCTCTTCAAAACGAAAGTAAACAAGACTGGTTGCGCATCTCTGTTTGTTATTCCTGGGAGGTCAAGACTTATCTGGGGAACTCACTAACACTATTTTGCCACATCAGGAATTAATCCAGTGTCTGGCAATGTCTGTCCATCCTCCATCTCTACCTGCCTTCTTCTTCGAAGATGCTTTAAACCTTGGATAGAAAAACAGCTCTTCTCAAAAATGGAGTCCAGCCTGAAGCTCGAGAGCCCTGCTTTGAGATGACAAAGCTCACAGTGAGTGGCTTCCTGGTCACTCTCAGAGCCTGTCTTTATGGTGCTCACTGTGGTCTTGGAGAAACGGCTTAAAGGGGAGAGAGGTAAAGACAGAGGAACAAAGCTGGGGTGGGGGTGCGCCTGGGGCTAGAAAGCGAGGGAAAAGTGATCCTTTAATTCAGGCGAGTGGGCTTTTGTACCTGCACTGTATCCTTTTGATGTGTTAAGATAGAGAGGACATGAGTAGGGAGGAGACAATGGAGTTTGCTACTGTATGAATTCCTTCCCCCTTATACTTAATCCTGTCCTCATTGGGGCCTTGAGGGGAAAGCTGATAATTTTGGTGAGCCCTCAAAGGGGAACTGTGGCTTGAATTCCTGCCTGTATCCCATTGATAATGAACAGGACTAATGAATGCGGGTAAGTGGTAGGAATCTGTGACCAGCTGCAGCGGGGCAGGTAATACAGCTCAGATTTAATTGGGAGCAGGTATTGGAAGGCTGTATTACTTTAATTGGTGAGGGGTTTTCTAAATGGAAAGGACAAAGTATAATGGACAAATTGTGCCGTACAATAGCACTTAAGCTGGGATTGTATGCATTCGTTAATCTGCTGAGGAATGAGGCAATTCTAAACAATTTTCTCAGTGAAACCAACTCCAGAGAGCTTGTCCCTTTTGTTCTCCCTTGGGAAAATGCAAGATTGAAACAGAAAATACCTTTACCAAGGCAATCATTTGCCACGTGTGGAAAGCGGATACAGCTGTAAACTATGAAAAAGGGATCTTTGTAGTACAATAAAGGATGGAAAAAGAGATAAAGCTTGGGATAAGAGCAGGCCTGTCACTGCTTCGAAAAGAGGACTAGAGTGATGGCATTTATGGTGACAGATAAGACTCCAAAGAGAACATAGGACAGTTTGGAGAAGAGAACTTGATATTTAACAGAAAGGGCCGTGATAATTAAAAGTAGCATTACATTAAGCTATTACACATATCATTAATGACAGAAGGAAACGAGTGTCTCTACAAAAGTCGATGATTCTTATGAAACCGTCCTTGAAGCCTGACACTTTAAAGTCTGTATGATAGTCAACCTGGCCACATAGGTTGTGATTCTGATTTCCAGTTTCTTTTTAAACTGGAAAATGCAATGGCGTTAAATTCATTCCCTTATCACTGTGAGGCATTGCATGTGGACTGGTGCTCAAGTGCTGCATGGTAGAAATGGATGGACAGAGCCAGCCGTGCAGTGCAGTCATGACCGCAAAGGGTGTCAGGGAGATGTGGGTGGACAATGGCCTCACAGGACATTCACTGTCAGACACATGCGATTGCTTTGTTTGCTTTGATAATTTGTCTTTGACAACATCCAATAGCGGATCTATGGAGTGACATTTGTGCGGGAAAAAATTGCTTCCAGATTTGTGGCTCAGTGAGGAAGGAGCTCTGGTGAGATTCTTTAACAGGATTCTCGGCTGGCTTAGACTTAATGGTAGACAAACAATTGTACTTGAATTCTTCAAGGGATGCTTACACTTGTATATTTCATTACAGGTGGGAAAACTGGAAAGATTGAATGTCCTTGGGAGTTCACAGAGGTTTGGCAGCTGGAGGACAAAAACAAAACGAAGCAGAGAGGGAGTGTTGCCCAGACTTTCCCAACATCCCCAGGTGGGTTTCATGTATTGCCTAATGGGAAGAGCCAGACGAATCAGCTTTCCACCCTAGCAGCAAAGGGCGATTTATCTTACCTCGACTATTGTTCCCAGCTAGAAGCAAATATACAAAGCTACAGTTTATATAAAGAATTCTTTGGAAGCAAAACTATTTTGCTATCTACACTTCTAGATCTCACATATTGGACAGTACAGACGTTGGCCTCAATCTCTCAAGTACAAACTATGATGGGGAAAAAATGCCCTCAGTGTGAAATGATATTTATTCTAAAAGTAAAAAATAAAATCTTTGCTGGATGTTGGTGCATAATAGGAAAATCCTGCTTGGAATGCAGCAAAAGATGCCATAAACTGTAAGATGAACCCAAAAATCAGTCATGTTCCTCAAAGCACGTTCACAACATTTAGACAAGAGACTCGCTATGTGCACATATTTATGAAGATGTTTGTAGGAATGGCAACTGAAATCATTCCTGGTCCTCTACATCAAAGAATTAAAGCCTGTGAGCTTCCTTGGTGGGCAAAGGTAAGACTGAGGTGGAAAATAACAAGCTACAATTCCATGGGATTCTCTACTAAAATTAAGACATAGAAAACCACAATGCTTATCACTACTTAAAAGTCATACACACTTTTACAGTATGCAGGTGTGTGTGTGTGTGTGTGTGTGTGTGTGGTTTGGATATAATAAAGGTTAGTGATGTATGATCATGCTGTAGAGATCTGTGACCAAATCTCAGAATCAAAAAAATTGCAATTATAGTAGGGCAAGTGTGTGTGAAATTCCCACCCAGATCACATCCCTAGAATCAACCTGAAGTATTCTGTACATGAATTAGCCCATGCCAGTTTCTCCCTAAAATAAGAATAGGCAAAGCATGTCTCCCTCAGTAAAAGTCCTACAAGAAGCTTAACTCACAACAATTGACCATTGGCAATATTGACTTATTAAAATATCCATTGTCTCAAGATTAATTTACACTGGACATCTGTATAGAAAAAGAATCTTTACACACACACATGCATGTACACACAGAATTTACTGAGTATCTACTATGAATTATTATGCATGTGCAGCTAGTTGATATTAAGGTCTTCTTACCAAATTCAACAACTATAGTTTCTTTCTACACCATTCAATTAGTTTAACAAAATAGAAATTTCAATTAAATGTTGTAAGGTAGAGATTATATAGATACAATGAGATTCTTTTCTATTATTGAGGTACCCAAAATTACAATCACCAAAGAACCAGGATAGAGTTCCAATAGAACTTGGGAGTGTTACGAGATAACAACCTGTATATTTAGATAATATCTCTTGGGATTTGGGTAGCTCTCCATCATTCTTTCCTCTGCACCTATGAAAATGGTAATGGACACAAAATAACATCCTCCTCCTCTTCACATAAGGAGAAACATTTGGGCTTAATCTGATCCTCAGTATTTATCACTTATGCTATCTATCTATACAAATATATTATATATGTAGCTAGCCCTTTCAGTGAGAATAATGGATCAGAGCTGAGGAATCTCACTCTCATTTTTCTCTTAACCTTTTCTAAACACCCCCATACATAACTATGTGTGGTCAAAAAATAAGTTATAAAATATCAATATTCAAGATTATCATATTTAAGTTCTGTGCTAAAATACATCTATTTAGAGATATATTACTATAAATAATGACTATGTCTGAGGCATTTTTAAATGATATACTTATGCATCAGCATCTAAAATCTCACAAAGTGAATAGCCACTGTTCTATTTTGAGATTATTAAAGATGTCTAGAGTTTATACCGATTTTATACATTTTGTGAGACACAATGAACTTATTCATGAAACAAAGACTTTCTTGTGATAAATGTCCTTCTACTGTTCAAAATAAAGACTGAACCCAGAGGGATGAAGAGGAAAAAAGGAGAAAAGAAATTGAAGTTATTTTGGTTAAAAAAATGTAAAGAATTTTGTATGAAATCTCTAATACAAAACATTGAAAAGTTCTTCCCACTTCATAAAAAGGGGAAAAAATGCACACTAGCATCACATAGTGAAGGAAATAAGGTGTTACTTTTTCAGAATTTGTTATTGAAAAGTTTTCTATGTGAAACAGAAATATTAAGTCTATTCTTCACTCAAGCATTGGGGCTGGAGGTTATTTATTTATTTTTTTGAACAATGCAAGATTATTACTTTTCTGATTTTAGATGTTTTGTGTATGGATATTTCAAGATATATATTCCTGAAGTTCTTGTAGAAGAAATGACAAAAACTATCTACAGAATAATTTTATAACATAGAGAATCCTGTACAATTATGGAAAAAATAATTCTGCTAATTGGCTCATGATTTAAAGGTACAAATGTGTAAGAAGATGTACCAGTCTTGGAAGAGCCAATAGAGATAACAAATTTAATAGATTGACATAATAATATACACATGGGGGGAAGTATTTGTATTTAAAATTCTTAGAGAAATAGATTGTGGGATAGAAATTGTAATGAAAGAATAGAAGGATGGGGGAGGGAGAGCAGACCCTTAAAGGAACCATGAAGAACCCCAACATTATAACACTTGAGCTCAGTTAATAATTAGGAAAAGAATAATTCCATCTTTAGTTAGAAGAATGTCCATTATATTTGTGTTCTTAGAAAGGCAGACCAGTGAGCTTGTTGTATGAGTGTTTTGATTATTGATACAGTGGAATCTGTCAGTGGTCTGACATATGAACAATTTGGATTAATTGGGTTAATGGAAGATTCATCTGCTTTTTCTTATCTATAGCTTGTACACAGGTAACATCCATATCTCAGCTGTATTGTCTTGGCTACAACCAGCCCTCAGGTACCAACTGAGTTTGTAAGTCAAAGGTCCACTATATTTAGCTGCTGAAATTGAAAAAAATGACAACCTATGAATAGTTCCAAGTAATCATTGAGAATAACCAGTAATAATGAAAAGAAAAATAAGTGACTATGAAACACTGAGACTGATTAGAGAGACAGTAGCCTTCTCCTCCAAGCTTCAGGAAATAATAAGGGAATAAGTAAAGTGTTTCTTGACATGTAAAAAATGAAAACCCTTGGACATTCCTCAGCGAAAGGACAGAAAAGTAAATTCTTATTCCTCAAACACAAATGTGAAACAGCTGAATGCAAAGTTACAGCAATAGAGCATACACAGACTGAGAAGAGTCTCTGAAAATTGTGTGGAAAAGTGTCACAGCAAATTAACTATAGCAACTTTAATTTAAAATAGCAACAAAATAGAAAACACTCAGAAATACTGAAAAGAGGATTTCCAGTTACCACATTATAAAAATCAAATGCCAGTTCTCAGCAACTTCAACAAAAACTGCAGAACTTACAAGAAGACAGGAACATGATCCATGTAAAGGAATTAAATGATTGACATAACCTGATATGGGGAAGGTCAGATATTGGACTTACTAGACTAAGACTTTAAAACCACTATCTCAAGTTTGCTAAAGTATATAAGAGAAAATAAAGATGAACAACTAAAGGAAATTTGGAGAATGCAACATGATCAAAATGAAAATATCATCAGCTAGAAATTATCTTTAAAAACAACATTCTGGAGCCAAAAAGTATAAAAACCACAATGAAAAGTTTGTTAGGATGAATCAATAACAGATTTTCAGAAAATTAATGAACCTGAAAGTAGGAAAATTGAAATAATTAAATCTAAAGAGCATAAAAGAAAAACAAATATACAAAAGTAAACAAGATTTAAAATAATTATGGGGTACCAGCAGCAGACCACAAAATATATTATGAGACTACCAGGAGGAATACTAAAAGAAAGAAAGGGGAAGAAAGATAAAGAATATCCAAATATTTCTCAAATATCGATAAAGGCATAAATCTACAGATTAAATAAATTCAGCAATTCATGTACATCCAACAAGACCCAGACTGAGACATATTATAATCACACTGTGGAAAGCCAAAAATAGTGACAGGCGTTTAAGAGCATTTATTAAGTAGTAACTTGATATTTGTGAGGTATGAGCAAATAGCTCAGAGAATGTTTAAATTTTTGAAAATTACAGTAAAAGACAAATTCCCATTAGTATTAATACTCCTTAAAAATTCCCCCTCTCTGAAGACAATTATCCCAGTATTCTTGTCATGTTCTGAAGCAGTTCTGGAAGTCCTCATCTGTAAATGTCATTACAATGTGTAATCAAATATTTGGTGAATGTTTCTACAAGGCAATCTTGTCAAAAGATTACAGTGTGTCCTTATTCACTTACCCTACTCACCAAGCCTGGCATTTTGTGACTTCTGGCTCTTCCACCAAATGAAAATGATCATGAAAGGAAAACATTTGAATTGATTCAGGACATCCAGGCAGCAGCCATAGCAGTGCAACTAAAAACATGAAAGAAGACTTCCAGAACTTCTGCAGAAAATGATAATAATGATAGGATAAATATATTCAAAGGTAGTATTCTGATGGGGATGATGTTAATGTGGCTTTTACTGTAATAATTTAAAAAATTTAACATTCATTAAATTTTTTAATCATACTGTGTTTGCAGTTTTGGTCAAGTTTGTATTCATCGAAATGAGGTACAACTTTAGTATGTTATATGTGATTCCTGTGGTAACAGCAAATAAAGCATCTATAAAATATAAGCAAACACAAAAGTAAAAGGAATCAAACATGCCACTACAAAAATCCACTAAACAAAAGAAAGCTATTCTGGAAGAAATGAGAGAGAGGCTGAGGAGGTGAACCTTCTGGGTTCTGAGGTGAACCACTGCCCCCGGCACTGAGGAGGTGAGACACAGTGATGCCAGCAGCAGACATCCCTCTCCCCTCCCTCTGTTGAAATGAGGAGACACTTAAAAAAGGCTCAAAACCAGGCTCCCAGATCACCTAAAGCAACTCCAAAGGGAAACGAGATGGAACACTCTGATATTCAACCACGTGGACTCCCTGAACTGGCAACAAAAGACAATCTGGAAAAAATGAAATCAGGAATAATTTCTCAGATAACAGCAGAGATTGTGCCCATAGTGTAAGACATGATTAATAACTCTAGAGAGGACAAAGATGAAAAAAAAATAGAGGAGCTGAGGAACATAATGGAATCCCAACATAGAAAACAAATGGAATCCATAAAACAGATGCAAACACATTTCCAGGAGATTAAAAACTCCATCGAAAGTCTACACAGCAGAATGAACCAATGTGAGGACAGAATTTCAGATATAGAAGATAAGATTGCAATTAGTGACCAGGAAAAGAAAAATTGCTTTAAAATTGTAAGCAACTATGAGAAATCAATCCAGCAGCTGCTGGATGATGCAAATAAGAATAATGTAAGACTGATCAGAGACAATGAAGAAACAGGACAGACTGCAGATGACATAAAAAACTGTTCACAGAAATGATGGCAGAAAACTTCCCAGGCAGGGAGAAAGAGCTTGACATACAGATAAGTGAGGCATATAGGACTCCAAATAGCCTTGACCAAAAAAAGTCTACATGTAGGCATATAATAGTTAAAATTCCAGAAACCCAACAGAAGAACAAAATTCAAAAAGCAGAGAAAAGAAACAAATCACATACAAAGGAAAGCCCATCAGAATTACAGAAGACTTCTCAATGAAAACCCTGAAGGCAAGAAGAGCTTAGAATGATGTATTTCAAGCCCTAAAGGAAAACAGTCTCCAACCCAGATTGAGGTACCCTGCAAACCTATCTTTCATAATTGATGGAGAAATAAGATACTTCCATGACAAAGAGCACCTGAGGAGCTTCATGAATACCAAACCAGCACTCCAAAAAATTTTAGACAATATCCTAGGAAAAGATGAGGATCACAACCCCAGGATGCCCAGCAGAATGAATCAGTCAGGCATGACAAGAAATTAAATGCAAAGGGGGAGAATCCAACAGAAAGAAAAAGTCAGGACAATAAGTCAATATGTATCAGTTATAACAATCAATGTTAAAGGTCTCAATTCACCAATCAAAAGAAATAGACTGGCAGAATGAGTCAAGAAGCAAGATCCAACAATATACTGCATCCAAGAAATACACTTCAAAAAGAAACTTATAGACTGAAAGTTAAATGGTAGAAAACAATATTCCATCCGACAGGAACCCCCCAAAAAGCAGGAGTAGCTATCCTCTTTGCAGATCAAGTGAATTTCAAACCAACACTGATTAAAAGAGACAAAGCACACTACAACATTGCAAAAGGAACAATCCAAGAGGAAGAGATGACAATCATAAACATATATGCACCAAACACTAAAATACCCAACTACATAAATAATAACAGACATGAAAAATGAAATAAACCCTAATACAATAGTAGTGGGGGACATCAACACCCCACAGTCACAAATAAATAGAACAATGAGACAAAAAATAGCAAAGAAATACTAGAACTCAATCAAACTCTTGAATAAATGAACTTAACAGATATTTACAGAGTGTCCCACCCCACAAAATCAGAATACACATTCTTTTCAGCTGCACATGGGTCTTTCTCCAAAATAGACCACATACTCACTCATGGAACATGTTTAAGTAAGTGCAAAGGAATTGAAGTTATCCCTTGCATATTATCAGACCATAGTGTGATGAAATTGGAGATCAATAGCAAAAGAAACTGCAAGAATTTGATAAACACATGGAAATTGAACAACTCACTTCTGAATAACCAGTGGGTCACAGAGGAAATTAAAGAAGAAATCAGACAGTTCTTACCAATAAATGACAATGACAATACAACATATTGGAATCTATGAGACACAATGAAAGCAGTCTTGAGAGGGAAATTCATAGCAGTGAATATTCATATTAGGAAAACAGAGCCCAATTAAACAACCTGATGCTGAACCTCAAGCTTCTAGAAAAAGAAGAGCAGGACAAGCACAAAACTCAAACAAGGGAGGAAATTATAAAGATCAGAGCAGAAATCAATGCAATGGAGAGTAAGAGAATGATACAAAAACATCAATGAAGCCAACAGTTGGTTCTTTAAAAGAATAAACAAAATTGACAAAGCCTTAGCCAACCTTATTAGAAAAAGGAAAGAAAAGGCCCAAACCCATGCAGTTAGGAATGAAAAGGATGACATTACAATTGACCCAGTAGAAATCCAGAGGATCATCAATACCTACTTTGAGAACCTATTCACCAATAAGATGAAATACAGAAGAAAATTCAGAAGAAATGGACAGATTCCTAGATATGTATGGATTACCAAAGTTGAACAAAGAAGGCCTAAAAATTCTAAACAACCCAATATCAATCAATGAAATTGAAAACATAATTAAAACTTAGCAAATAAGAAAAGGCTGGATCCTGATGG
>NW_004624749.1:8339728-8358478 GCF_000247695.1 Heterocephalus glaber
GAAAAGATTTTATGAACAAAACCTCAGTTGCCTGTGAACTAGCACAAACAATCAACAAGTGGGATCTCTTCTTATTAAAAAGCTTCTGCACAAGAGAAACGACCAACAGTATGAAGAGACATCCAACAATGTGGGAATAAAATCTTCACCTGCTGTTCCTCAGACAAATGTCTACTATCTCGAATCTATAAAGAATTTAAAAATATCAGACCTCCAAAATTTAAAGACCCAATACAAAAATGGGCATCTGAAATGAAAAGACATTTCTCAGACAAAGAAAGAGAAATAGCAAATAAGCATATGAAAAAATGTTCAACATCACTTGTCATTTGAGAGATGCAAATGAAACTAATGGTGAGATTCCATATCACAGCAGAAAGAATGTCTGCTATCATGAAATCAACCAATAACAAATGGCAAGTCCTAAATAAGCCTTTAACTTAAAGGAAAAGTTTATTTGTCTCATGCTTTCAGAGGTTTCAGTCCATAGTTGGTTGTCTCTAAGGCAGAAACATCATGGCAGAATTGCGTGTCAGAGACAAGCTGCTTAGTTTATAGTTCCTGTGGATCAGAGCAGGAGAGCAATGCCAGAGAGGAAAGGGTTAAAAGCTAAAGGCAGTCTCAAGGTCATGCCATGAGGACCCATCCAGATAGACCCAAAAGTATGTTTTCCTATATCTCCAGATTGTTCTCTATCTGATCAATTTAAAATCTCAGCTTGTCTGTAATATCTCACCCCTTGTCTGCCTGACATTGAAACTCATCTCCTTAAAGTATACCTAATCTCCAAATAAATCCAAAGCCATAATTCCACTTAACATGATACAACCATCCTGTGAACAATTTAAAACGTACCAATGTCTTTCCCACAGTGTCAAGAGTTCCTGCATTTTTCAAAAGTCTAATTCAAGGTCTTCTCTGAGACTTAAGGCAAATTCTGAGCTATGAACATTTGTAAAATTCAAAAAGCAAGTTGAATATTCCCAAAATGTAATGGTACAATGTAAGCATTCCCATTCCAAAAGGCAGGAACAGGGAGATAGAAAAGAATAGGTTCCAAAGCAAGACAAAAGAAGCTGGGCAAATTTGAAGTCCTGTACCTCAATATCTGTCATCTGGCCAATATGGTGAGGAGATGTAAGTTCCAAAGGGCTTGGGCAGCCCCATGCCTATGGCCTTGCTGGTTATAGTCCATAGCGCTCTCTTTTGGGCTGGCTCCATTCACAGCCTGCAGCTTTCCTAGGCAGGTGTTTCATGTTCCTGACATCTCTGACTTCCTAGGGTATCCACTGCAACAGCAGCTTCCCTCTCACAGCTTCAGCACTCACTCCTCAGGGTTGTGTTGCCTGGCTTTCTAGGCCATTTTTCAAAATCTGAGAGAAACCTCCATTACCCCACAATTCTGCATTCTTTATGGCTGAGCAAGTGTCAAGTAGACAGCACCAAGTTCTGATGCCAAATAGTGGTTAGAATCCTTTGGACCAAGGTGACAGCAGCCTCTGAGTCCCGGGATGGCTGAGCACAAATGAAGCCTAGAGGTTTAATTCCTATGTGAATTTTCTCAAGCAAGGGGTTCAGGGCCACTCTTCTCAATGAAAGATTTTTTACTCTTGGGCTCATGACAGGTTGTATGTTGCTGATTCCTGAGATACCCTCAAGGCATCTGTCTTCTTTTTTCAGTTCAAGACACTTAGTATCTTTTAAATTGTGCTAATCTCCTCAGCAAGGACATCTGCTTTGGGCCTTAGTCTACCTGTGATTATTTTTAGGCCAAAATTTAAGTTTTTCAAGTACCCTTGCTCTGCTTTTTTCCACTCTCAATCCTCAAAACAATTTAGGCTAAAAGCAACCTATAGCATCCATGCCAGAGCCTGAAAATTGATCTGCCTTGACATTTTCTCTGCAAGATCAATTAGTCTACCACCTTTAATCTCAACCCTCTCTATAAAAATCTTAGCACATGGGAAGAATGTAGACAAGTTTTTTTGCCTGAATGTAGGTCTATGGTTTCTAGTTAAATTCCCAATAAAGTCCTGTTATGGCTTGTGTTTGGATATCCTCCCAAAGCCTCATGTGGATAAGGTGGGCTTTCTTTTCCTGAGGTTGCTGAATCTGGAATGTAAGATGCTGGGAGTAAGGGTGTGTGGTTACTAAACCACTACACATGAGTGATTGGTTTGGTACTTCTCTAATCCCTGTAGTCTGGATGGGATAAAAGGGGCAGAAAGACACTGTTAAGGCCTCTTGTTGCTTTTGCTGTTTTGTTCTGCCATGTACTGTTGCCCTTCTGCCACCCTGTCTTGGAGCCAGGTGATTATGTACTGAAACCTCTGTGAACTGTAAGCCAAATAAATCTTCCCTCCGTTATATTTGGGTGTCTGATATTTTGTTGCAGCAACTAGGGAAAAGTAACTAACACAAATCCCCATCTAAAATCTCCTGATCCTGAACTTTACTGTCTATATTTTTGTCAGCATTCTGGTTTTCTGAGCTGTGACCACTATTGCCCATCAGGCTCTACTTACAATATCCCAGGGCTTCTCTATCCCATCTCTCCAATACTTTCCAAATTTCTCTCAAATATCACACACAAAATACTTTTAAACTATATGACCAGGTTCATCACAGCAAACATCCCCTTCTCTTATTCAAATTCTTTATTATTCAGCTTTCCCATTGCTGTACAATATATCTGATACCTGCAACATAAAGGAGGAGAGGCTAATGGTTTCACTCCATGACTGGCTGCATCCAAGGCAGAAACAACATGGTGGGAAAAAGTGGTCTAGCAAAGCTGCTTAATTCATGCCAGCCAGGAAACAGAGCTGGGAAACAATCAGAGAGGAAATGTCTGGGAGCCAGATATAATCCCAAGGCTTCAACTCTGTCACCCACCCAGCCATACACAGATTTGGGCTTTACTAATTCCCTACAAGGCTCTCAACTCAATCAAGTTGACAATCCAGATTAATTATCACAGCATTCAATAAAAAATAATATATAATTAATTTCAACTTGGTCATTCATAAAAATTGCCACAAAACTCCTTTAATTAAGTCACTTAAAACTGAATATCATGTGAATATTAGAAAAGAAGAGATACCCAGGAGTCCTGTATCCCTGTGTTCCTGAACATGTGCTTAAGAGGAGACAAAAATATAAGCTGTGGGTCATTTGGATCTAAAATAGCTAGCAAATAGCTACCTTCCATTCCAATAATGGATCTTTATTATTTCAAACATTTTTTTAAAAATAAGAAAATTATTTTATTTTCTTCCTTATGGTTTTGTGACAACTATGAAACCTCAGTCATTAACCAAGGCACTTTTTCTCTATGCCCATGAATTATTGGTAGTGTGAGATCTTTTATTGTCTATTAAATTCCACCATGAATGTACTTTACCGCTATCTACTCAACATATCTTTTCATTCTATACTTGAAATAATTGGAATTTCCTTTACCTTTTCATTGTCTATTTCATCAACACGTTCAATATATTAGATTCCAGGGACAATACTTAGTGATTGTTATCATTTACAATGAGAGATGATTATTCATTACAGACTATTATTTCAAATGTTACACCCTTAAATCTATGTAGTTAATTCTGATGTTGACTCTTTAATTAGTAAATTTGTAACTATTTGCTGAATTAAAATTATATGCCTTGTCATATTTATTTTTTCTTTTCCCACAGGACCCTAAACTATATGTATTTTATTACATATTTATGAATTTTATTTTCTTAGTTCAGATAATAAGAAAAACAAGTAGATTATTTAGTGAACTTTTTCTGCTTATAGTGAGTAGTGTGCAGGTGTGAGTTAATAAAACAGATATCCTTAGGGGTGCTTTGTTCATGTTGAAATTTGGCAGTTTACTGCAACTTGGGATTCTTTAGTAATAGTTTTACTGACAAACTTCAGTGCATGTGGCTTAACGCAAAAAATACCAAAGGTGGGATAAATACAAAAGCCTGATCTGAAAATCATGTCTTATGGGGATATCTCTTTTCTAATTTCTCTTTATTGAGCTAACTTGGATATCCCTGCAAACATGATCCCTTTCTGTTCTTTTTTAGAAAATTTTCCTGACACCAGAAGTGCTTTCAATATAGATTACTAAAGCAGGTATACCACAGGCTCCTCTAATGATTTTGAATGAATTCACAGGAAAAATATTGAGTTGTAGAGCTTTTAGCAGTGTGTTAAAATATACATTTTTTTTTACAATGTCTGCCCAGGAAGTTACTTATAAAGATCCACTGAGTCTTAAAATAAACTTGCTTCTCTATGTGTAGAAGTCCTACTAGTTGAATGCATCAGTGGGAGATGCCAGGCAGATTAAAAGTATAAAACTCAAAATAAAGAGTGGGCATAAAGTGTATATTTAACTAAAGGCACATAGATAATATAATGTCAAACTATCACAGAGAGTGAGTGGAATTATTCAGTTCTCTTGGTGGAATTTTCATGTATATTTTTTCACACCAGAAAAAAATTGAATTCAGTTTATTAACAGTTAGCATATCATCTTGAAATGAAGCTCATTGCTATCTAAAATGGGCTCTGTGAGGGGCTAATGAGCAAACTCCTGCCTGATATTGATGATTAATCAGGCATGAAGGCATTTAGGAGCAGGACTCATTGACAGGCATGTAGGCTCACACAGGCTTCAGTGAAACATGATATGTGAACATATTCGTCTAATTGTACATGAGGTTTTTTGAACAAATTCCCACCAAAACTCTTAATTATCTACAGAGGTGATGCATCCGTTTCAGAATCCGTAGGAAGCTTTTTGGTTTGCTGTCACCATATATAATGGATTAAATGAAGTTTTATTAGGCTTTGTTGCCAGTTTTTCCATTTTAATTGCTATAGCATCCTACAGCCAAAGCTGGATCACTGGATAGAGTAACTGAGCAATTAAAAGGGACCAGCATTGTGCCCTGATTATCCTTGCCCCTTTAGGAAAAGAGAAATCAAGTACTTAAAATAATTGAAAATCTGGAATGTGGAAAAAAAGGAAGGAGTTTTTTTACACTTAAATTAGGGAATTACAAACCAATTCATATTTATATTTTTCCTTTGAAAGTTTATAGTTTTCTAAACTTTCAAAACACATAGTGTGTATTAACTTTCACCATATGAAATGAGTGTTTTATTTTATAATTAATAAATAAATTATAGATTATTTAGCCCTGGTATATGAGGAAAGGGAAACTAGAATAAATATTTGTTGCACTGTTTTGTCCCTTTAAAAAAAATCTTGATTAATTTGTGAAGCTATTTTGTAATATTGAGAGATCCTGTGTGTTTTATTTGCTATTAGGCCACATTGTGGAGAAAGCCTACCCTCCCACTGCCTGTGGTAGACGTTACGTTTAGGTCTTTTAAAGTCTATTGAATATTTTCAATTCCTGGAAAAACCAGTAAAGAAGAGAAAATTTATTATTTTATGTGTTGTAGTTAAATGTAGCTTCTGTGTACTATTGAAGAGGAAATAGTTCAGGTTGTCCTGACTGTGTTCCATAGTGATGGACATGTTCATTAGAATATAATACTGTACCAAACTAGCATTTTAGGCTAGTTAAGAAGCTTGATTTTCTTTAATAAAGAAGACTGCTTCCTTGGAAATTGTAGGGGAGATATTTAGGATATTAAGTTAATGGAAGAAAAAAGACCAAGTTAACAGGAATCCAATGAAATTAAAAATAATATTATAAACAAAAACAATGATAAGCATTTTAAAATAGGAAAACTAAATATCCACTGAGTCACAGACAAAATGTAACTGATGTGAAAGAAAAGGAGTAAGTCCAAATGCAGTTTCTAATGCTAAAATTCCATGTCACCAAATGAAAACTTGACTTACTAACTTCTAAGAGCTGCTCTTCCCAGAAATTTGGGGAACGATGATAGGCAAATCCTATTAAACCACCAAGATTTTACATACATCCTTATTTTTATAAACATGGAGAAATGAACAATCCACTATTTGGTTTTCCTCCTACTTTCCTCTTTTTTTGTAGGGAGAGGGATGTTTTCTAATTATTTTTTCCTGCCATATAAAACTCACTCACCCTATTTAGGTCACTAGAACTCCTTCAATCTCTTCACATCATGCTTATTTTTCTTTTAATATGTCTTAAAGTCTTTGAGTGAATTCTGCACATGCTGTAGTAGGTGAAAGGAGCTCTGGTAAACAGTACATTAATGGTGTGTATAAAGTTTGAGGGAAGGGGAGGCTTCCTAAGAACTTGTAAAAAGGACCTCATATGTCTGTGTGTCTGTGGCCCTGTGCTATGAACTTCTCCAGTGCCTCTTGTGCCCACGCAGCCCCAGGATGAGCAGCATGGCTGGAGGGACTGGCATACAGTCAGCTGGTGTTGGGTACTTTCCATCATCCAGATAGATCCGGCTCTGATAAACCCCAATGGCTTAGGCTCTACTAAAATAGTTTTTCTGGAGAGCAGACCTTATTAATAAGAACCAAATGATGCAGCATACTTCAAAATTGGGATTTCTTTCCCCCTTCTCTGCCAGTATCATGAGATTGTTTTCTCTAATAGTCACTTCAAAGATGTGGTGAAGTCCGAAGAAGCAAAATTCACAGGTATTTGAGGGGTACCTTTGTTAGTCAGCTTTCTGTTACTACAGCAAAATATCTGACAATGAATTTATCAAAAGAAAAGTTTATTTTGGTTACAGTGTTGGAGGTTTCAGTCCATGATGCATTGGTCCTATTATTTTAGTCCTATGATTGCATGTTTCATCATGGCGGGAGAGCATGCTGGAGCAAAACCATTCACCTCAGGGCCAAGGTTCTCACAATCCCTTTAGAAAATAACCCTGCACCTCTGACAATGACCTAAGGACTTACCCTAGGTCCCACCTCCAAAGATGTCACCACCTCTCCAGAGCACCCCTTGGGGGAACAACGCTTTAACATGTGCGATATCTATGGAAGACATTTAGGATTGAACTATCGGAGAATCCTTAGAGGATTCCACTTTCAGACTTGTTCACAAGACCCTCCAGACATCACTCAGATACAGTTCAGCTTCTCTTATCCTGGTGCTGCTTCCCACAAAGATTCCTAGTTGTGCATTTCTGTTCCTGTTAGTTGTAATCTTATGGATTCACCTATCTTTCTCTATAATCTTTAGGGCAGAGTATGGATGTACTTTCATTTATGTATCTATTTCTTCATTGAATAGTATTTTGGTAAGTTCTAATTCTGTGCAATTATACAGAAGGGGTTATAAACTCTTTGCACCATTCTTTTGACTCATATGAGTCAATGTCTTGATTTCTGGGCTATATGATATGAATAAGTCAGTTTTGAAAGAAATGGCCAAAGTGCTCCCCAAAGTGACAGTAGTAGTTGCATTCTTACCATTCTTACCTGTTGCTCCATTTACCTGTTAGCACTCGGTGTAATTTTTGGATTTTTGTCATGCTAGTGGCTGTGCATGGTGGGTGTGCATAGTGGATGTGCATGGTGTGCATGCTGGTGGATGTGCTGATAGGTGAGGTCCCATCATTGTTATAGTTTGCATCTCTCTAAAGAAGACAGTGATGTTATGCTCCTTTTTACACGCCTATGAATTATATGTACATATTTCCAAATGGTTTATTTTTCATTGTGAAGTTGTAAGAGTTATTTGCAAATTCTGAATGCTTATCTTATACTGAGTATGCATTTTAGGTTTTTTTCCCCCAGTCAGTTGCTACTATTTTTATTTTCTCAATGATATGTTTTAGTGCCAAAGTTTTTAATTCTGCTAAGGTCCATTTATCATTTTTTGGTTGTATGGAACGTGGTGTCTTTTTTCCCTTTATTCCTATCTAGGTAACCTCTTAATCTATTATGTCTGTAAAACATTGTCTTAATAACTGAAGCTTTATGTTAGATTTTGAAAATACATAGTGAAAATCTTCAAATTGCGTTTTTATTTTGAAAGTTATTTTGACTATCTAGGTGCATTTTTGCATTTCCTTATCATTTTGAGCATCATAAGTGAATCTCTATTCTGAAAAGAAGGTGCAATAATTTTGATAGAAATTTTGTTGAATGTATATATCAATTTGGGAAGAGCTATCATCAAAACATAAACTTAGTCTTCCAACACATGAATATGGAATGTCTCTTCAGTTTTGGTGTCAGTTTATATGTCTTACACTTTCTTGTTAAGTGCAACAATATTTCATCATTTTTATGCAATTTTAAGTGGAATTGAACACCTAACTTTAACTTTCAAGTAGGCATTGCATATACATAGAATTACAATTACTTTTTGTATACAAATCTTGTTTCTGGACTTTCCAGATAAGTGGAATCATAAATAACTTGAGTGTTTCCAGGTTAGAGATATTATGAATAAAACTTCTATAAACATTCTTGTTCATGTTTTATGTGAACATAAATTTTATTTCTCTGGGATAAATGCTCAGGAGTAGAACTGATGAATTGAAAAAATGATTAAAGTTTAATTTGAGAGTTTTTTAACCCACAAAATATTTTTCAGACTGGTTGTACCATGTTAAATTCTCATGAGCAATTTATTAACCGTCCAGTTGTGCAGCACCCTGTTAACATTTGAAGGTCACTATTCTATGTTTTTAATTTTAACCTTCTGTTGATTGTATAGTGATAACTCTCTGTGGTTTTATGTTGCATTTCCCTGATGGCTAAGGGTGTTGTGCATCTTTCATTTGTATATTTGCCTTCCTCGTGATCCCTTTGAGGAAAGGCCATTAATGTCTGTTACCATTCTTCTAATTGGCATACTTGCTTTATTTGGTTTTACTGTGGAAAGTTTAGAGTTACTTACATATTCCAGGTATGAATCTTGCCCGGCATGGAATCTGTACACATTTTCTCTCATTCTCTAACTTATCTTTTCATTTCCTAATTAGACTTTTTTACAAAGTTAAACATGTAGCTTTCAGTCTATTTGCTCTATTTTCCCTTTTTTTTCTCTTTTTTTTTCATTTTAATGGATTTAGTTTGCTAGCAATTTGTTAAGGTTTTATGTTTCTATATAATGATTTATTTATATTTGTTTTGTGATTCTTTAGTTTTTGTATTAAGGTGATAGCAGCTTTGTAGGATTAATTGAGTATTTCCTTCAAATCTTTTTGGTAGTTTGAGAAGGATTTTTTTTTAAATAACTTTATTATCAGACACACACACATACAGAAAATTAAAACCATTCAAAGAAGAACAATGCAAGGGAAAAAAACTACAATAATATTCAAATACAGTAGAATTCAACCAAAACAAACCTGAAAAGCACTTAAACATTTTTCCATATAACTTAAAAAAGCATTTCAAGCACCAACAAGACATCAGAGGATGTGATTTGTTTCAGAAAGGTCCCCAAAACCAACATTGAACAAATAATGATCTGGAAAAAAAACTCCAATTAGTTAGCAGACTCCACATAAGCCAAACTTCTGCCTGATTTAAATTTCAATACAGTCATATGACATGCGATGGAAACACAATCCGAGAAATATGTTATTAGGCCATTTCATCCATGTGTATCCTTAATTACACTTTTAGTTGCTCACACTAGAGAAACTATTTGGTATTTACTCATGTGTGTCCTATTTATTTCACTTAAGAGGATGGCCTCAATATGCATCCCTTTAGCTATAAATGTCTCTAGTTTCTCATTCTTTATAGCTGAGTAGTACTCCATTTTATAAAAAACAAAAACAAAAACAAAAACACATCTTCTTTATCCAGTGTCCAGTTGATGGGCACTTGGGCTGTTTCCAAGCTTTCACTATTACAAACTGTGCTGTTATAAATGTGGGTGCACATATATTACTGTGGTAAGATTCTTTTAATTCTTTTGGGAAGATACACAGCAAGGGGATAGCTAGGTCAAATGGGACCTCTAAGCCTAGTCCTTTGAGGTATCTCCATACTGATTTCCACAGTGGTTGCACCAGTCTGCACTCCCACCAACAATGGAGAAGGGTTCCTTTCTCCCTAGGCCCCCACTAGAATTTGTTATTAGATGATTTCTTAATAGCAGCCATTTTTTCTGGGATGAGGTGAAATCTCAGTGTTGTTTTCATCTGGATCTCTTGAATAACCAGTGATGTTGAACATTTTTTCATATTTTTTTTGCTGCTTTTACTTCTTTGTCTGAGAAATGTCTGTTCATTTCAGATACCCATTTTTGAATTGGGTCTTTGAATTTGGGGGCTCTGATTTTTTTCAGTTCTGACAACAGAGATATGGCTCGGGGTATCACAATTCCCAACTTGAAACTATACTGCAAAGCTACTGTGATAAAAACAGCATGGTATTGGCAAAGAAACAGACCTGGGAATCAATGGGATAGATTATAAGATGCAGAAACAACTACAGATATGCTCAGCCACCTCATTTTTGACAAAGGAGCCAACCATTCTCATTGGAGGAAAGATAGCCTATTTAATAAATGGTGTTGGAAAAACTGGATTTCAACCTGCCAAAGATTAAAACTTGACCCATGCCTATCACCATGCACAAAATTAAGATCAAAGTGGATTAAATATTTAAATATTAGAACAGAAACATTAAATTTTCTGGAAGATAAGTTAGGTAGAACTCTTGAAGATATTGGTATAGGAAAAGACTTTATGAATAAAACCTCAGTGGCATGGGAACTTGAACAAAGAATCAACAACTGGGACTTATCTTATTAAAATCTTCTTCACTGCAAGAGAAACCACCAACAGAGCTAAGAGACAACCTACAATGTGGGAAAAAATTTCAGCAACTGTACCTTAGACAAAGGACTACTATCTAGAATATATAAAGAACTGGGAAGGATTTTTATAATTTTTTCTTCACTATTTGGCAGTGAGGTCTTCGGTGTGGTCTCATCTTTGTGATGAGGCTTGGACTGCTCACTTAATCCATTCATATTTTCCACTTCCTCTTGTGTCACTTTCCTTTTGTCCCCATGGGTATTGCAGATCAAGTCACTGAAACATTAAGTACTTTTTTTTTGTTTTTTTTGGAAAAGAAACACCCTGGAAAAGGAGCTCTTCTTGTCAGTGGCCCCCAAGACCAGCTTTTCTGGGTGCTGGTAATTCCTTCCGGCCACACAGAGCAGGACTTTCACATGGCAAGAACTTTGATCTCAGTCAGCAGCTCCTGTGGCAGTGAGGTTTTCAAGGTTTCCACACTCGGAAACTTGTGCTTGCAATGCAGGCATTGGAACCACTGAGCTAAATCCCTGGCCCCACCCTCCTATTCTTAACAAAATTGGGCACCTACTTTAAAAGTAAAGCCCTTTAGTGAGGTTAACTTTCAGAGATGGAAAAAATTTGATTTTTGACAACTTTTGCTAACATTTTTGTGCTTTTATGGGTGTATGGGTTTACAGAGGTTCATGTCACACTATTCCAGAATTTCTACCCAAATTATATTTTCCTATTATTGACTTCTTGTAGGTAAAATAATCAAATGAGAATTAACAACATAAGATTTTCTAACCAACATTGAAAACATCAACCATTCTTCCATGTTAGAAATGAGTTGTCCTTGACTTTGCCAACCAGAATTTAAAACTGTGTGAATTAAAAATAAATTGCAGGTGTAGAGGTAACTATGTCATGTGGACAAATTTATAGACACTATCATAGGTTTAAAAAAATCATGCTTATTTATGTGATCACTTTTTTTGACTGTCCCTACTGTTAACATATTTTTTGTAATTGTGAAAGATTTTAGTCCCTTCAAAGTACAAGGAACAAAATGTGAATATCCGTATACCATCAATATGCTTGAGAAATTAAATATCGCCAGTCCTTTTGCTTCTGCTCTTTAATAATCCTCTTACAACAAAGCCCTCATCCAATAATATTTTCCTGAAGTTTTATAGAAAACAAAAGGTTTTATTTATTTATTTATTTTACTGTTAAGTAGAACTAAACAGAAATGAGCTATGGGTAATGATTTCTTTTTTCTTTAAGGATTAATAGAATCAATGATGAGAGTCTTTAATTATGATTTGGAATAACCTACTGAATTTCCAACATAAAATAATGCACAGCCCTGATGGTGAGGTCTTGAAACATGTGCTCTATTGACAAGCAACTGTGTTCAGGTCCACATTTGCACATACTGAAAGTATCATTTGGGTGAGTTTTTGATTTATGAAGGCAGAATAGAACTTCAAATGAATAGCAAAAGTAAAATTCCTGGTACATTAGTCTATATCTGTTTTTAATATTACAGGAATTTATTTGAATATGATGCTTTTGTTCTGTAATCCCCAAAACTAACATTTGTATCAAAGTTACCTGATGATATAACTACAGGACCCTCTATAATGAAAATGACTTTTCATATTTTCATCTTTTCTCTGGAGAATTTTAAGAATCACTGATTCAAGCGATGGTTTTAACTAGAAACACAAGTACTCATTCATTCCAAGCAAATGAAAACCAAAAACACAATTGTACTTTTCAGTATAGTGTTCTTTCAACATAATCTATAAAAAATTTTTCCTATCGTTTTAACAAAAAACATTTCTCTCAATCACTTTTATATGGTGGATATGGTTGGCAATAATGAAAGTAACATGTTGATTTCACTCTTGTTTTTCATATGTTTCACTTTTTTCTTCATGAGACCTAAGTTCTGATGAGTATCACATATGTCTAAATAACTCAGCACTGGTACTCTTGGGGTCTTTGACAGTATTCGCTTAAACATGGATGGTGACCTTCTCTCAGGGGCTTCTTTTGAGTAGTCAATGGGAAGGGGACAGATTTTTAAAACATTTTTCAAAAGTGTAGCTCCAACATGTGGCCCTGCCTGTAACCTCAAATGGCTAGATTAGAGCTCGTCCCTATGGGACATAGATCAATCACAAAACTGGAAACCTTAGAGGTCAGAAAGGAGATAAAAACAGGTCCAGAGAGCAAACATGGACTGAGTGGAATAGAATTTACAGCATTCAGAATCTGGGGGTACTTAGTTGGGGGCATGTGCTTCCTCTACTCTCTGTTTTTCAGGAGGGGTGTGAATTTCTTGGCAATAATTCAAATTAGAAATACCTATAGGAAATATATAAAGAAGTTTACATGTTGATAACTTCCATGTTAAGATTTTGCTCCAAGATTCCTTTTCTTGGCCATCAAATACTCATATTTAACTGTCAATGAGACTTGGGTCCTTGAATAGCTAATCAAACCCATTTTGCTCTGAACACATGGTTTTCCACATCAATTTTTTTTCAAATTTTAAACATTGATTAACATATAGCATGTGTACACATCAAAGGGGAACAGTGAGATATTTCAACACACACATAATTGAACTCTTAGTTCCTAGTTTCATTTTCTTTCTTCTCCACACCTCACTTCAAGTGGTAGGTGGCTGTCCTAACCATCCAGTGGCTCTGGTCTAAAAAATTACAATCTATTCATTAATTCATTGATTGTTTTCTCTGCAATCCATCCAAATATGTCCGTGGCTCTATATTTTAAATATGTTCAGTATCCAACCCTATCTATTCACCTTCACTGTAAGGATGTAAGTCACAACTTAGTAACACGTCTCCCTGCTTTCTACTCTGCCCCTTCTTGTTGTTTATTTTCCAAATATAATTTAAATTTTTTAAAGTATATTAATTTTTAACTAGTGCATAAAAACCATAAAAGTTATGCATATTAATGGGAATTCATGAGATATTTCAATACATGCATACATTGTGTAAAGTTTAAATCAGACTAAACATACTTACAACGTCAATCACCTGTCATTTCTTTATGGGAAAGCATTCAAACCTGGTCATATAGCTTTTTGAACTATGTATCATGTTATTATTACCTATAGTTACCCTCTTGTGCATGAGGACTCCAAGCTCCTTAGCCCTCTCTGACTGTACATTAGCACTCACTGATTAGTCTCTGCTCATCGCTCTCTCACATTCTTCTCTACAGTCTCTGGTAACCCTCATTCTGCTCTTGTTTTCTGTAAGACTCACTTTTCCAGATTCCACATAAGAATGAGTCAAGATAATGTTTTGGGACATGACTCAGACCATGTGATTCTCATCCTTAAAACTATCCAAAGATTTCCCCTCTCACTCAGTGTAAAAGCTGGAGCACTGACATGACACACAGCATTGTAGATAACCTGGTCCATCCTAATTCTTGGCCTTGGCTTCTCTTTCTACTCACTGTCCCAGAACCATGCTGCCTCCTCTCTCCTGGAGTGGATCCTGCAGGTCTGGTTTCTGGATCTCCTTAGTATTCCAATCTTTGACAAGGGTCTTCTCCCAGAATCCACATGGCTTCCTACTCACTTCCTGCTGGTCTTTCTCTCCATGGCCCCTTATCCTTGAGGGCTTCCCTGGTGCCTTTTAGAAAATGACCTCTGCATCCCTGCCTCTGTTCTTCTCCCACTATACTCCTCCATTGCATTTGTTGTTGCCTTACATCAACTGGCTAACTGAATATAAATTTCAGCCATGGTGAGATGCATGGTTATTTTATGCATCACTAAGAAAGAAAATATTGCTAATTAAACCATGAAACAATAATTTCTCTGCTTAGGATTTTTATTTTAATCATAGTAGAAGGGCTCTTTTAGATTTACTGAAGCATAAATTTTTCTCACCTGTTACCTTTCTACATGCAAAAACATGAAGAGGACAAATAAAAGAAATAGTTATTCCAAAAAATTCTTCATATCAAGAAACTTTGAGAAAAAAAAATTAAGATGTGATATGTATATGTACAAATTCCCCTAGGTGGGTGTAATTATTATGTATTATGAACATGTTCCGATAAAAAACAGTACATATAAATCAATAATTTTTAGAAAGAAACAGTTGTCTACATTCCTGTTCTATGTCAGCATAGTCCACAAATCATGCTGGGTTGTCTTCTGTCCTTTTGGTTCTGATATTTCCTTTTTGTGGCCTACAGGACAAGGGCCCCAGAGAGCTGACATCTTTTCCCGTTAATGTAAGTAATAAAATGATTTCCAAAGTGGCACAAGTCTTTATTGGCTAAAACAAACCTTGGCCTTGCCTTTTATTTTGGGCCTGCCACTGCCTTCCAATGAACTGCTTGTTCTATATTAGCCTAATGATTACTCCACACATCAAATTATATTTATATTGTTTTAATAAAAAGCACATTATAACTTATTATTCTAAAAGAAAATACGAAATTCCACTTATTCTACTGATGAACATTTATCTAACAAATACTAAATATATTCCTGTTTCTATCTGCCTTTCTGCATTAAAATTTGATCTTAACGTTACATCATAAAATAATCTCTTAGAAGAGCTTTTTACATGGCAACTCAACAGGTGAGCCACTATCCACAAAATTCACTTAATGGAAGTTTTGAAAATATGAAGCATCATAATTCAAGTTAGATATCACAAATGATAACTTAGCTGCAATGAATATAAGGTGTAGGAGTCATTGCAGTGTCTAAGATTTTGAAACATGAAAGATTACACATTTTAGAATTGATAAAATTAGATATTTTCTTGTTTTCTTGTGACTCTCTTCCATCCTTGGAGTGCAAGCTTATGATTGATGGAACTTTATGAGTTTTATTCATTACTTGTGTGCCACTGATTAAAATGTAGAAGATGTATGGTATGTCATTAAAAACTATTTGTCTAAAGGAAGGAAGGAGGAAAGAGGGGACTAGTCTGCCCCCCTTGGATTCCCACAGTAACAGAGTGCCATGTTGCTTTTACCTTCACTAGCTTCCTGACACCTGTTGGTTTTGGATAGTTAAGGAACAGCTTAATAGAATTCAACTGCAAACAAGGTCAAGGCAAAAATGCAGATCAAAGTACCTTTGAAAGGCTGACAAGGGAAGAAAATATTATTGTTAAGATGATAGGAACAGAAGGAGGTAGGAATTGAACTTATTTCTATTGCCACCTATCGTGCTGACCCAGACTCAACCTTTCTGGCTCACTCCACTACCTTCAGTTATATTTGGGTCGCTCTCCTCACAGACAATGTAATTAAAAGCTTCAAGTCAGAGTGAAAGGCTTTTTTATATACTTCACTCAATCTATTTCTTTTGTCCTTTTGCATGGATATTACATTGTCCCTACATGATATTTTGCTACCAAACTTGACTTTTGTGCCTGTCTTTTCAAATAAGAGAACAAATTCCTTTGCACCCACACTTTGGCAAGTGAGGCACAGAAACAGTCATGTGCAGGAAGATGTCAATCCCAAACAGCATCTGGACACACGCACATGAGATGTGTTTTATGCCTGGGGACTCCTTCAAAGACACGGAGCTAGGAAGTACTTAACCTTGGGCAACCCAAGGGAGATAAAAAAGGGATTTGGGGGCTATAAAATGTATATGAACTTAACTGTGCAAACCTGAGTTGAAAGAAAGGGGAGGAGGAAATCTTGCGAGAACATGATGAAGTTTTATTGTCCTCTGTTGTGGGACCTATTTGAGGACTCCCTTTTATTCCACTTTTCCTCTGAGGAAGAAACACAGGGTTGCTCTTTCAATAGGCATTGGTGAAGAGAGACCCCTAAACATACAATGCAGAGTGTAAAAGAAGGGACCTCAGGGCGACAGTCATGAGCTTAACTATTCCCCTTTTAAAGATCTATATTTGTATTCTTCCTCCCATCCTCTACAAGAGTAACATTCCTTTCTCTAGCCTTCTGTTTTAATATGGCATGATGGCAAATTATCAGCTGATTGGATTGAGAGATGTCCAGCAGATCAGTGAAGCAGACTGCTGGGTGTGTCTGTGGGGAGTTTCCAGGGATGACTCGTACTTGGGCTGAAGGTGAGGGTTAGACCCATCCCAATTATGGGTGGTACCACCCTATAGGCCTGCAGTACAGATGGAAGGAAAAAGGGAAGGGATGAAGTTGGTCCATGTTTGAGGCAGGCATGACACCACTGAGGTAAATTCCCGGGCCAATTGGTCTGTGTTTGAAAAGCCTGGTTCAGCTCGAGCTGTTGTGTCTTTCCCTGCTGCCATCACCTGTGGACATGAGACCAGCTGCTCCAGCCTTTCAACGTGGACACACCAGCGAGTCTCCAGGGGCCTCCCAGGCCCTGAGCAGCAGACTGTGCTGCGTCCTTGTCTATCCTGTTCTGTGGCTTCTAGCTCTCTGAACTGAGCAGATTCTGAGTCCTCTGGTTCTGTAGAGGGCAGAGGGCCACTGTGGGCCATCCTCTCTCTGACACTGTAAGCCTCCTCTAGTGAGTCCCCTTGCATAATTTTACATTATGTGTGTATTTCCCTATTGAGTCTGTGCCTCTAGAGAGCCCTAACTAATAGATGGCTACTACATGATTACCAAGTGCTTCAGATTCCAAAGACTTCCCTCTAATTAGGCAGAACACTTGTTAAACAATGCTAACCAAACCTTCAGTATAACAAGAAAACCAGTTAGACCATAACCTGATGTGGAATTTAAGGACAAAACAAAGAGTGGAATAAAGTGTATATTATAAAATGGCAAAATCTCAGACAAACCTATCTATCTGCTAATATTTAATGTTGTTGTGTTAGAGGACAGGGATCTTAATATAAGTTCCTTTTTACCATCTGTACAAACTTCTAACAATAAGAGAAAGTAAGTAATAACTTTTGACGATGATAAAACACCATTCACTTACAGGACTGTGTTTTCCACCCGCGGTGTGTTGCTCGGAACTATTTATAGCAAACTCTGAAACCTGGCATCAGTTCCATTAAACATCCATGTTCAATTTCACTCCCTAGTCAACATCACCTAAGGGGTGGTTTTGCCATACAGCAATCCCCAGGCCCTCCTTATGTGCAGTTTGGTTTTGCACAGTTTCAGTTACCCATGGTCATCTGTGATCTGAACTAAATGAAATTCCAGTAACAAACAACTCATGAGTTCTGAAGTGGATGCCATCAGAGCAGCATGGTGCAACCTCAGCCATCCAGCACAGTCCCACCTATGATACACATCATCCTTTAGTCCAACCTGTCCCCACGGTGTGTGTAACTCATTTGTCACTCAATTAGCAACTGTCTGGTTTATCATAGGATCACCATGCTGCATTGGATTCACCCTAATCTTATCTAAGCTTATCTCCAAAGAGCAAGATCAGTGACATCTGCAATTACAATATACCACAGAGACCCCACAGAATGCTCCCTTTTAGTAAAAAGGTGAAAGTTATTCACAGCAGGGAATGAAAAAAATTATGATAATGTTCCCACGCGCTACAGTAAAAATAAGTCCTTCACCTGTGAAATTATGAAGATGAAGGAAAAAATTGTACTAGTTTTGTGCTAATTTTGCTATCACATCTCAAACTTCAAAAGTTTCAGCCACAGTGCCCAAGAAGTGCTTAGAATAGAAAGGGCTTCATGTATATGGGTGAAGGACAAGAGCAGAAACATCTTTCAATTGAAGGAAACAAGCATTGCACCTCCACAGAGACAGCAGCAAGGCGTCTCCTGAACCATAGGACAGCCAGATATTTACCACAATTAAGGCATGGGCCACAGATTCAGGGAGAAGTCTGGATGAAAATTGTAAAGATCACTTGGAATGCATCTATGTGTCTCAGTGTGAAAGCCTAGGATTTAGTCTCTAGGAAGGAAGGGAGGGAGGGAGGGAGAGAGAGAGAGAAGGAAAGAAAGAAAGAAAGAAAGAAAGAAAGAAAGAAAGAAAGAAAGAAAGAAAGAAAGAAAGAAAGAAAGAAAGAAAGAAAGAAAGAGAAAG
>NW_004624749.1:8358578-8438540 GCF_000247695.1 Heterocephalus glaber
GAAAGAAAGAAAGAAAGAAAGAAAGAAAGAAAGAAAGAAAGAAAGAAAGAAAGAAAGAAAGAAAGAAAGAAAGAAAGAAAGAAAGAGAAAGAAAGATTGTAGAGAGGTTCTGTCTGCTGCTGAAAGGTTGCTGGCACATTCCTGACATCGTTAAAGAAGTTTATTAAGGAAAAAAGATACCTTCCGGACTCAGTCTTGAATTATTAACTAATCATGATGATTTATTATTAATTGATAATTAACTGATTGTTATAATATTACTAATTATAACTAATAATAGTAGTTATTATGTTCCATCTCTTACTGTGCCTAATTATTAGTTAGATTTATTCTATCACAATCTCTTACTGTGTCTAATTTATAAATGAAATGCTGTCCTAGGTAGGCATGTATAGGAAAGAGCAGTGTCTAGAGGGCTTCAGGCATCCACCGGGGTCCTGGAATATGTCTCCCACAGTTAAGGGGAGATTGCTATAAATATTAAGCTGAGAGGATGGTCTCATTCTTGTAAACTCTCCTCTAGGCTGTAATTTAAAACATAGGCATAAACAAATCCTGAGATCTGTTTAACTTTTTAAAACACATTGTTTTGAAAATAAATAATTACAGGCTATACCCTGCATGTGGATAAATATACATTTGTATAAAAATGTTGCAGTGTTTACTTGGTTTTGCCATGAAATCTCATTATCATTTCACGTTTTATACATTTTACTGTAGAAAAATGAGTCCTGGAAGTTGAAATTAGAAGTGGTAACAATAGGGAAAAAGACACAGAGTGTGTAGAAAAAAAAGGAAAGACTATAGCTATACTTGTTGTACTCCTGTCCTTGGAATTACCACTTCCCACCCATCAGCTCTGAAGCCAGTGAGGGGAGTGGAGGGGTCCATTCCACAGCCAAGATTGCCAGGGTAGAGGACCAGATGGCAGGGTGAGGACCAGACACTGGGGTTTTATGATGTGTGAGTGTGTGTGTGTGTGTGTGTGTGTTGGATTTTTATTTTATATATTCCATTCAGTATTACATATTTGGATTTTATAATTTATATGCACAACATGTAAAATATACATTTTCATTTCTTTATAATAATTTTGGGAAGTTTTGAAAAAATAATTGTGACTTTTGGAATGGCTTGTGCATAAGAGGACAAGGAACTCAAATTAATTGTGTTCAATATTTAAACTTTCCACTCTCATGGCTTATTACGAAGTTTTTGCAAACACCTTGTGGATTTCAATAGTCTTCAAAGCCCTTTACACAACATTTCCCAGAAAATGAAAGAGAAAGTGCATACTGTATATAGTAAAATGCTATGTGCCTCAAGGAGGTGCTTATTTCCTTATTTTTAGTGATTATATATGTTTGCATATGTGTGTGTTTAAGTGTATACACACATATGGTAAAAACAAAAATGTTTGCACATACTACAATCATATTTACACTTTTACACATAAACTTTTGCATACAAGCATATATTCTACAATTACTTGCTATGTAGTTGTATGTGGTAATATGAAAAATGAACATAAGTTAAAATATAAACTATCAACAAGAAAGTCTCTATGCAGTAATTTATCAACATACTTATTTAGTAACTGTCAGGAATACAAATATTTGTTTATTCACCTAACATACATGTTAACATTGGCAACACTTTGTTGACAACCCTCTTAGTTATTGTGTACTTGCTAGAGGTGAGAGTTAAAACTCTAGGTTTGATCAGTCTGCAAATATCTGAAAAGAAAGTCATTAGGGCCACTTATAGTGCGCGAGAAAACCTCAGTCTACTGGAGCAAGCTTCTGTCTACCAGGAAGCACAGATCCAGTACAGTGCTCATACACAGATATGCAGTCATGAGGACCACAGCTCAGCAGGGTCTGGTCCAGCAGATGGCCCTCTGGGGTCTGCACCCACCCAGCTGGCACAAGCCATGGGGCAGAGGGCACAGACTTGGAGAAGCAGGACTCAGCTGATTGTCCAGTTCCTCAAAGGACTTTCCCCAATGCCTATTGGTAGGTACTTTATTGTCATTTACTACAGTCTCACTTTAGCAATTGAACTAGCCTATTTCATGTCTTATTCTTTAAGCAGTTATGAATCTTCATAGTAGTATCACAAATGCCTCACTATATTTACTCATCGTTTGTTTTGATATATTAAAGTTGATATTATCTCCTCTTAAAACATCTTGTTCTTTTTCTTCGTAAGACAACATTAAATGTTGCAGCGATTATTTATAAACAAATATATTCCATTTAAAAACTTAAGGTGAGTTTAAATTCAATGTGGAACCCCAGATGGGATCTTGGGAGTGAAAAATGGCATCAAGCTAAAAAATGAAAAAAAATTCAAATTAAGTATGGATGACAATGAATAATAATGTATCAAAATTAGCTCATTAATCATTAAAAATGCCATACTAATATAAAATGTTAAATATGTAGGGAAATTGGTGTGAGGTATGAAAACTCGATATTTTTCAATTTCTCTATACATCTAAAATTCTTCTAAAAGAAAGTTTGTTTTTATTTTTTTTAAAAGTGAACAAATAGAACCTATGTGAAATGAGAACAAGCCCAGTTGTGGTTGCCTATTCCTGTAATTCCAGCACTGGAAAGCTGAGGCAGGAGGATTGCAAGTTTGAGCCCATTCTGGGCAACTGGTGAGTACTTTGCTTAAAAATAATGGACTAAGAAAATAGCTCAGTGTAAAGGTCCTGACTTCAATTCCCAGGAAAAAACAAAAAATCATACACCTAAGAACAAAGTTTTAAAATTTTGGGTGTTAGTATACAATTGAAAAGAATAATCATTTAATGTTATTTTTTCTACAAGGAATTATATGCATAACTTTATACCCAAGAAAACAGTTTCAAGTGTTTAGGCATAAGTAGGGTTCCTGGGCTGTGATCCAGCCACTCATGGAGGATGTCCTGGAGCACGAAAACAGACAGCAGGTGAACTGGTCCAATCTGAACAGTTGGATTGTCACATTTGGTAAGTCAAAGTGACATTACACTAGGAACAGCCATAAAGGTATCCATAGCCAAAACAATAGATGACAAATAAATTCAGAATCCATGTTTTTAGATGGTGTGATTCCCCTGCATTTCTTGAAGCTAAAGTGTGTCTTCTAAGATCAATAGTTGTATTTTATTTTGCGTCCAGTCTAAATTCTTTTGATCAGAGGGTTTATTCCACTTACAGTTAATGTAATTATCAGTATGTGTGGATTTCTTCTTCCATTTTGCTATTGTTAGTTTCATCTCTCTTTTTATTTATCTTATGTGTCTGTTTCCATCCTGTTTTATACAAAAGAGATATATTTAATGTGATTTCAAATTCCTTTGTTTTAAAACTATTTTTTAAATGTACGCTCTTCTTGGTTACTCTTGGGATTGGAATATCTATCTTAAAATCCCCCAAAATACCTCAAGTTGGTATTGACTTAATTCTGATAAAATACAGAAAGATTTTTACAGCATAGCCCTGCTTATTCCACCTATCTTTTGTGCCATTGTTTTAGATTACATATATACTTGTTAAAAACTCAACATAAAGTTGTAATTTTTACTTTAAACAATCTTATGTTAAAGAAAAAGAATGTATATTTACAGCAGGCCCCTTTAACCTGGTTATACTTTCTGGAATCAAAACATGGTCTAAAAATGCTACATAGAAAATTCCAGAAATAAATAGTGCATAGCTTTAAATTGTGTATCCTTCTGTATACCATGATGAGGTCCCCCACTGTATCATTGTGTCCCATCCAGGTGGTTCATGGTCTTCTGGCTTCTAGTACACACACTGTGGCACAACCTCTCAGTAGGTGTGTCTGCTGTCAGATCTACTGTCACAATATTATGGAGCTTTGTGTTCAAATAACCCCTGGGCAGCCTTATGCCAGGATACAATCCCCACATCACCCACCTCATTTCTCTTATGTAACCATGGAAGCATCTCACATCACATGAATGGCACAAGTCACAGTACAATATTTTGAGAAAGACTGCATTCATATAACTTTTGCAGTATATTGTTAACATTATTGTATTTCTTTACTAGTCATTGTTAATCCCCCCCCCCACACACACACACATACACACACTCCTTTCCTCTCCCTCCCTCTCTCTTTCCAGTCCTGAGGATTAAACCCAGGTGCATTCTACCATGGAGCCACATTTCCAGCCCTTCTGATTATTTCATAACAAGGTCTTGCTAAGTTGTCCTGGCTGCATCCATACTTGAGAACCTCCTGCCTCAACTTCCCAAGTAGGTGGGATTACAGGCATGCCTTAGCTGCATGTTTTAAACTCTCACTATGCCTAATTTATAAATTGAAATTTATTATAGGCAAATAAGAAATGAAAAAATATATATATATATGAATGATTTAGTACTACCTTCATCTTCAGGGATCTTCTGAACATCTGGGAACACATTCCCCATCAATAAAGAGGGACTACCATGCTTCTAAACAGATAGGTAGGTAGATAGATAGGTAGATAGATAGATAGATAGATAGATAGATAGATAGATAGATAGATGGTAGGTGGATGGATGGATAAACAGACAGACAGATATGCAAATATCTATGCACACAAAAATCCATGATAGACTTTTAAGTACAGACAAATAATCCTAGCACTCAAGAGGCTGAGTCAGGATGATAATGAATTTGAAGTTACAAATTTGGGCTACATAGCATCACTGTCACAAAAAAAGAAGCAAAATAAAATTTAATTTTATATGATTTGATGCAAATTTTTTAAATCCAAAAGACAGTAAATAATCCTAACAACATTTATTACAGTGTTTTATTTACCCCATAGGATAGCGAGAATCCCACTCAAGATTTTATATTCATCCACATTTTACCATTTATGATCACCTTCATTTTTTTTTTCATGTTTGAGACACCACTTCCAAGGCATTCTAATTTGGGTAAAAGGATATCTCTATCCTCAGATGATAAAACTTTGGGTTCAGAAAACCCTAAAGTTTGCAGAAAATATTATTAAACATACTCAATGAATTCAGCAAAATTGCAGGTTTTATTTTTGCTTTCCATATAATGAAATTCTGTTCCTTGGGTATGTACATTTAGGACTGAATAATTCTGCTTTCCTTAAAACTTTTTACCAGAATATTTTTATCCTTCACACTGAGACCCTAAAAGGCCCACATGTCAAAAAACTTTGTACTTGAGAAAACGAAGACTTATTTCCATTTCTTTAAATGATGAATAATATTGAACAGTATTTTAGGCAAATGAATAGTATACAAAATTTTTAACTTTTGACAGCTATTTCCGGTTTTTTGCTTTTTCAAATAAAGCTTTTCAAAAACTGTTGTGTGTGCCATTGTACCCAAATACTACTGATCTGACACAGAAACTTAGTCTGGACTAGTTTAAGGATATATTCACTTAGAATTTTGCTTGTAGAATATGCTTGCATTTCAAAAATTCCTGCTCACATCAAATTCCCAGAAAGTATATATGAGAGTATCCATTGCCTTACATGCCCAGTATTATTTGATAATATTAATTTTGGTGATTTAAGTAAAAAGCTGAATCTCATTATATTAAAATTTGTATTTCTAGGACTAGTGATGTTTTTGCTTTATTATTTATGTTGTGCATTCAGGGAATAGGGCACAGAAATGACCGGAAAATCTGCAGCAGCTATCTGTGCTTAAACCCCTGAATCCTTGATCTTGAGGTAATACTAGGTTGAACTCCACAGAAATGCTTCACTGATATGGAAGTAGATATTAATTACAGTACAAAACCTAAAAAAAATAGTAAGAGTAGTGAAATGTTGCAATATGCTGGATAAATCACAAGTGTCAACCTACTTAAACCCCAAATCCTGGAATATGGTGCAATCTCCCTTTCACAGATTGCTCTCTTTTTTTAATTCCATGATAGATTTCTAAAGTACAGACCTATAATTGTAGTAGTCAGGAGGCTGAGGCAGGAAAATTATGAATTTGAGACTACAAATTTGGACTACATAGCATGGCTTTGTCTAAAAAAAATGAAACAAAACAAAATTTAATTATATATGGTTTGATGTAAATTTTTTTATCCAAAAGATAATGTTAATCCTAACAACATTTATTACCATCTTTTATTTCCCCCATTAAATTGAGTGGTCTTTTATCATACTGCAATCCTTTAATACAATCTATAATGTGTCATTAACAAATTCATTTATTTCTGTAATATTTTATTAATTTAATTACTTTAGCTTTATATTTTTTGAAAAATTTCAATGTCTTTCTTATTTCCCAATTTTTTTTTTTAGTACCAGGGAATGAACTCAGGACCTTGAGCTCCGAAGCAGGGGGTGGAACCACTGAGTATTTCCCAATTTTTTAAGAATTATTATGAATTTTCCAAATGAAGATTAGAATGTGGGTCAGTGTCATGAAAAGGTCTCCTTTAGAATTTTTATTGACACTTATTATATTTATAGATTACCTTAAAAGCTGAAACTTTTATGGTATTAAGTCTTTCTTTTAGTAGAAAAAGCATGTTCCTCAATTAATTTATTTAGGATATCTTTCAAAAATGCACAGGTCATATTAAATACTTTCAATATTTCTTATCAACTACCTTTGTAAGTATTTTGCAGCTTGTTTCATTCTAATAAATCTAATCTTTTTCTACAAATGTTCTACTTCATTATTCCTGGAAAAATTAAAACTTTAATGTTGCAGTCTACAGGGACACCTCAAGGCTATTTCTCTTATTTTAATGTTTTTGATTTGGCTTTTAGAATTCCTAGGTGGCCTGTCATATGGTTTAAATAATGACAGTGTGTCTGTTTAATTCCATATTTCATTAAAGTTTTTCTTTTCTCTTATGCAACATTGGCCAGGACATGCACTACAATGTTAAGTAGTATTAGTGACATTTATATCTTTATCTAGTCCTTTTTTAAATCAAAGAATATTTTAAATTTTAACTATGATTTTGAAGCCAACTTTTAATGGTCATTTTATTCATATAGACCATGTTTTCTTCTATTTGTTAAGAGTTCTCAGTACTCTGGAGAAATTAAACTTATCAAATAGTATTTATTTTTCTATAAATACTATACTTATCTTTTACCCATGTAAAATATTCTCTAAGATGAATTCTTTTCAAATTTGTATTATGAGAATACACATTTTTAATAAAAACATGCTAATTTTTGTAATTTTTAATCACATCATTTATATTAAGATTAATTCTGATTACCGATCATAATAGCCATATACAAGAAGTTAACAGCAGTAATGGGGCAAAAATATTTTTAAATTCACCTTTTAATCTATTTACTCTAGTTTCCTTATCTCTGTTTATTTCTCTATTTTTACATAAAAATAAATCTAGGCAAATTTGCTGAGTTACACAGTACAGGCTTTTATAACCTGTACTCAGATAGCAGTAAATATTATTTCTACTTACCTGGTGTTGCTCTTTCCCCTTAAGTGAAATATTTTTTTCTTTCTTAAAGGGAGATCTTGCCTTATATCGGATCCCAATTGGAAATAGAGTACTTACTGAAAAATATATATTTTTCTGTTTCCTCATTCCCTTCCTTCCTTCCCATTTCCCTCCTCCCCTCCCTCCTTCCCTCCTTCCTTCCTCCTCTTCTTTCCTCCTTTTTTGTCTCCACCTCTTTCATTCATTCTTCCAGGGTGCTGGTAAACTTTCCATGGTCCAGGCTGTACCAGGGGAGCAGTGTCCAGATCCACGCACATGGAAAGTCACACAAATGTGCACTTGGTGGCACTGGAAGATGGGATGGCCAACTCACAAACATCAAAGGAACAGAGGCAGCATCTGAGCATGGCAGTCACAGAAAGGTCATCTTGTCCTGAACACAACAAATAACTTTTACTGGATGGAATATAATGGCCAGCTACTGTGTTCAGGCATTGTTCAGGGCACTAGGGACACAAAAGAGGAGAAACTTCAGGCCAAGCACTCAAAGAACTAGGAGCTTCTAGGAAAAACACATGAATCAGAGATTAATGGCAATGTAGAAAGTATCGGTGCACATGAGAGAGAAAGACTGCTAGAAAATGAAAGACAGCATGAACACTACCTGGGAAAATTAGGAAAGGCTTCATAGGGTGACTTTGTGCTGATTGTAATTTGCTTTACCTAATTTGTGCAAATAATCATGTCCATTTCAACATTTTATTTTAGTGATTAAATACATTGGTTAGTTGCTCAGTTAACCCAGCTATAACTTTTGTACACAGACGATCATGTCTTCTTTATCATCCACGCACTCATTCACTCATTAATGGAGATCATCCATTAAATCACAACATACTGACTGCCACTTCTGGGTTCAACAAGAAGTAAATCACAGCAAGTCTCTGACATCCTGAAATTTATTCTGTACTGGGGCTCACAAATGGCAATCAAAATCTCTCAAATAAACATACAGCTAGAGGACACAAAAACATATTCATTTCCAACCCATGTCCAACCTAGATTTTCAAGAATAGACTGTACAGCCTTGCAATAAGGACATTGTAGGATAGGGAATTTAGCTCAGTGGTTCTGCTGCCTGCCTCGCAAGCACAAGGTCTGAGTTCAATCCCCAGTACCAAAAAAAAGAAGGACTTTGTAGTGTAACATGAAGAAGGAAGCTGATGGAACAACACCTGACCTGAGGTCTAAGCATGTGCAGGTGCAGGGAAGGGGTACAAGGCCTCACACCCAAGAATTACCTTGCTACAGGCCCTGTGGTTGAAGCAGGGTGCATGCAGGGTGCAGAAAAGTGTGAAAATTCAAGGGAGGATGGGTAAAATAAACACCAGAGAATTCAGGGAAGTCAGTGCTTACAAGCCCTTTTTGGAATTTCCTCTCTTAGAACAATGGGAAACTGCAGGGTATTGAATGTGGGGGGAAACATTGATTTCCAGGTGGTTGCAACGTGGCAAATGGATTCAAAGTTTTCAGCTCTTCCCACCATTCTACTGCATTTATCTGAGTTAAGTTCTCACTTTTAATCTTCTTGCAATGATGCTGACCCTGTTTCTGACATGGGTGCGATGTTTTCTATCTCCCAGGCATTTTCTTAACTGCTTTCCATGGATTATTTCATCTTTCCAACAATCTTACAAGTTAACATCTATTCATGCCCAGTATCATAGATGTGGGAACACAGGCACAAAAATATTTGGGTGAATTGTCTAAGGTCACAGAGGCATAGATCTGAACATTACTTTGGATTTCTGGCACTGCTATCATTTTTTGCATGATGGTGATTTGATCGTTTTCTAGTATTTAATTAGTTTTGCTACATATCATCTCAAACTATCACAAGTAAAAGAAGTTAAAATATGAAATTAGGTAACCATTCATGTCAAATGAGGTTAATGTTTAAAGCATTGTACATTACTGTACATCTGATTTTTTGCCTGTATGTTCCTAATTGCCCTAGAACAAAAATATTATAGAAAAGCAGTGATGTTCTGTTGAATACAATTTTAATTGTATCTTTATTTTAATGAGACTTTTGAATATTTCAAATACATTTCAACTTAAAATAAAGCACTTCCAGTGAAACATTTTTCTCTCAAAAGTGTCTTGACTGGGCCGGGGATTTAGCTCAGTAGTTCCAGTGCCTGCCTCGCAAGCACAAGGTCCCAAGTTCGATCCCCGGTACGAAAAAAAAAACAACAAAAAAAAACTGTTTTGATAAGTTTGTTGAGATACTTGGAGGTTCAAAATGCTAAGATTTCCTTGTGTTTATTACTTTTTAATTTACATGTATTTAGAATGTCAGCAAGTAAGATAGGTTTCTGTAAGATTTAGTGTTCCCATAATGAGGGTATTCTATTTTAAATGTTACCTTGTGCATGCACAATATTATTGGCTCTAAATAACACATGTAACAGTCACACAGTTGTAAATGTTATTTAATTAAAGACTTTTAATCTGTATTATTTAAATAAAATTTATTTCCCTTAACCTTACATGAGAAAGAAAATTTCCAAACACTAAACAATGTGATATTCAAAATGTAGACCTACTAGTTAAATGCAGATTAATTTTTTAACAAGAATTCCTATGCAGTCCGTGGATAGTTCCCACATCCCATTGTGATTGACAAGGCTGACATATGGAATAGTTCACAAAATCCCAGGTGACTGACAGATGGAGAATAGAAAGGCAGATAAAGTTGCCTAGAGAGCTGAGGATGATTTCATATTCAGCGGTTTTGATCAAAAGGATTCCAGATCTCACACTAAATTTAGCACCGCTGGCAATTAGTGCATGATTTATTCAGTCCTTTCATTTGCTGGTTGACAAATGGAAAACAAGCACAAAATTAAAAATAAGTTTATTTCCAGCATTTCGGATATTTAAAATGTGTGTGTCTTTGTTTGCACATAAATTAACATGAGATGAATTTATAGTGAGATTAGATCTGAAATGGAGATGCAAGCAATAAATAAGAGCTTTTTTATATGTCGTACGGACAGAACAGGTGTTTGAATTAAGAAATACTAATATGTTTAACAGCACGGCTCCACCTTTAGCATTAGGGAGTTGATGCTTTCCTAAATTTAGAATAATCTTTCCACAATTGAGAGTTCTTTCATAAGCTTCCAACATAGGTGACCATCTGTATGACAATATTAATGCTTTTCAGTCTAACAATAACAAAAAAAACTCAAAACAACTCCAACTTCCAGGGCTCTTTTGCATTCCAGGGCAGGTCCTTGGGCTTTTCAACCTGGTTTTTGCCTCATGGGTGTCCTTGTTGAAAAGGCAGGAGACATCTGGTTCTGAGCCCTCCTATCACCTATAAATGGAATTATTAGACCTCAGCATTTTTGTAGTATCCTTCCAGCTAAGCATGGGGAGCACTCTCCAGGCTCTCCTCCTACGGCAGGGACCCACCATGCCATGAGCCTGTGTATGATGCCACCCAATGTCAGTCCACACCTGGAGAATAGCACAGCTGTAAACAGCCCCTCCCGGGAACTTTGATTGAAGACGTAGAAAATGAATCGAGCAAAATCTCTCTTTTTTTCAATAGCATAAAAAAACACAATCATCACATCTGAAAGATCTTGTGATTTCTGAGTAGGTGTATGTGTCTATCTCCTTCTCAGAAGCCTCCTTGGCACTGTCTAATAGAGCCCCCTAGAAACATGAATGAGTTTCTGGAGGTACTTGGAAGCTGGAAGGATGTCTCAGAGTGTGAGGCTTCTTCTGGCTCTTCATCCAACACAAGTGGCCCATGGAGGTGACCTGACATCAAAAGCAAATCAGAGCCACCACTGAGGACAACATAGGACCATCAGCCAAGCACTGGAGACTTGGAAACTGTAGGGGCAGATGTTTGGGACACTGATAGATTTTCTTATTTGATTCATATTCCAGCTCTGACATTCAACTTTATTTGTATTCATTATTCACAGTGTGAACTAGAACAGTTTTTAAAATAGCATAAAATCCACTTAAATTATAATGGAAAGAATTGTGCTCAATGTGATGCTTTAATTACTGTTAAACTAAACTTGGGATATGGGAAATGTCAATTATCATTGGCCACATGAAGGCTGAGCCCAGGATTTAGCCCGCAGATATGTGCTGTGCATGGGGGTGCAGCTCACTGGCACAGCCTGCCTCAGGAGCCCCCACCGTGCCTCAAATCTGCCTGCTCTCTCCCCACACACCCTGCAGCATCATCACCTTCTTATTAGTCTTTCCTTCCTCCTCTCAAATGTCCTCCCTCACTCTCATCAGCAGCTGGCCACAGACATTTGCCAGTCCAATGGCTTGGTTGGTCATGTGGTTCTCCTTTTGCATGGACCCTCTGTGGGTGTCAGGTCCTGGCTTTCCATCCACTAAAACAGGAAACAGGAATCCACAATGGTGGTGGCACAGATTTTAAGGCTCACTATTCCTCCTGAAACCAGTAACCTCAATGCACACTTTCTCCACTGTCTTTTGGCTTCCATGTACACAAACTGCTTTATCTGTGAACAAGTTCTGCATTCTTGGGATCGTGAGGACCTTTGTCTTAGTTACTTTTCTCTCACTGATGAGACAAAATACCCAATACTCAAAGTTAAAGGGGAAAGAGTTTATTTAGCTCACAGTTTGTTGAGGTTCCAGTCCATAATTGGCTGGTTCCAAGGCAGAGTGGCACATGGCAGAGGGACATCACAGAGGAGAAACAGTTTGTGGTGCCCACATGGCAGCAAAAGCAACAAGGGAATCTTAACAGTATCTTTCTGCCCCTTTTATCTTCTCCAGACTCCTGGGATTAATAAAATGCCAAACCAATCAGTGTACCCGTTTAGTAATCATACACCCTTAATCCTAGCATCACACACTCTAGATTCAGCCACCTCTGAAAAAGCCCCACCTATGACAGCATGTGGCTTTGGGAGAACATAAAAACCCAAACCATAACATCCTTTCTACGGTGAGAAGGAATCAGTCTTATTATCCTTTTGAATATTATTACCTCACCACTCTTCTAAAAGCTGCAGGATAAATAGTTACAAGGTATGAACTCAATTGCACCCTAGATTCTTCCCAGTTAAAGGAAGACTTGGAATTTCAAAGAATCCCAACCACATTTAAACCATGCATTAACTGGGAGGAACAGAGGCTGAGTTATTCTCAGGTCAGGTTTTTCTTGGGCTTCCTTTGACTCTCCATATATTTATTCCTAACTAATCTGTGAAAGTAAAAGAAATTACCAACAAGTACTCATGTTTAGACTACAAAAATTGCAATTTCATATGGGTCAATTGAATAAAATCATAGTATTGAGAAGAAGGTGACATTACCATTCCACTTTGGGGGAGAAAAGGAAAAGCAATACTTTCTAATACTTTATTAGACATATGTAGATCTATGAAAAGAATCCATTTCAACTGACTCAACATTTTTCTTTTCTATTGCATGCTTTCTTATGCTAAAAACCTGTAGCAAATGTAAATGTTGCTTTAATGTCCTGTGTATTATCTATAAGCACTGTGCCAACAAAATGCAATAAAAAGAAGGAAAAGTGGAAAAGTAACACCTAGCTGAATGAAAACAACATGTCAGACACTCAACTGGAAGGTTAATAAAACAGTAACTATTTTTTTTTAATTCCTCATATTTCTCTGAATGGATTTTTCTTTAAAAAATGAAGTATATGATTAAATCTCAGTGTTTGTCTAAATGTCTTTCTCCAACATGGTAGCCACTTGTCACAAGTGTTTACTTACATTTACATATAAATATTAAATCTAAATCATTATAATGTTCACTCTTGCAATCATACTGGAAGTATTTTATGTACTCAATAGCCCATGGGACTAGTGCCCGTGTCACTCCACAGAGTAGAGGCACAAAGTGTCTGGGATCTCAAGCAGTGTCATGGAGGAATGATGGTCTACATCAGTATTTCAAAGGCTATGTTGGTCAACATCATTTCAACAGCTCATTAAACCTTTGGCAAGCTGGTGATTCATATCTATTTTTAATTCTTTATCACCTTTAGAAACTAGCCACTAAAATACTATGTTTGTAAAAGCATTTTTATAAAAGAAAAAGTGATAGTTTGTTCCCTGTTAGCATGTTAATATGAAATATCTAATGAATAAAGAACAGCCCCAAAGCATTTTCCTACATTGAGATATAATAGAGATTGAGTACAAATATAACTCTTTATAGCATACAACTGATTATATGCAATTGCCTTTGACTAATTTCCAAAAAATACATTTATTAGTATCAAATGTCATTTTTTCTAGAAGGAAAAAGAAAACAAACATTTACATGGGGGTGTGGAAACAAAAAAATGTTCAGAAACAAAAATTAGAATTACATCATCAAAATAGAAGATAAATCAAAAAAGTAGAAAAGCTTGGAAGATCTTAATAACTTTATGCTTTCTGATAAATACCTCGTAGTTGTCTTTCTATGAATACAAAATTAGAAACATGGTATAAAATAGACTGAAAGATTTGGCTAAGGGAATTTCCCTCTCTTAGTTCAAGATAGATCTTTGCATACCAGGAATGCATGCACTGTGGTCTTTAGCTTTGGGATCAAGAATAGAATTATGGCACAAAATTTTGATTGAATGAATTACAGGAATATTACACTGAGGAATTTCACAAGATAAGATAACTCACTATTAATTTCAGTTCATGAAGAGTTGAGGATTATGGTCAGTTATGCACCCACCAAAAACCATAAGTGAAGTGATCTAACCACTACCCACCCACCATAAGCATGCATTTTTGCTATAAATTCTGTTTTCTCAGACATTATTAGCAATTATATTTCAAAAATATTCTCTGCCTATTTTTACTGCCATCTGCTATGGCTTATATCTAGATGTCCTCCAAAGCCTCATGCACTCACAGGTGAGACTTTACAGAGGTAGCTGGATCTAGGATGTGTATATGGGAATTAAGGTTGTGATAAATAAATTAGTTCACTGACTGAGTTAGCATAGTTCTGGGTGTGACTAATGGGAATGCCCACCCTGGGTGTGGGTGGCACCACCCAAAAGGCAGGTAGCTTGGATGGAATAAAAAGGAGGCTTACTGATGCTTCTTGTTGCCTCCTGCCTGCTCTGCCATGGACTGTTTTTCCTGTGCCATGCCTCTCTACCATGCCGCCTTGCCTTGCAGCCGGCTAACTATGGACTGAAGCCTCTACAAACTGTGAGCCAGAATAAACCTTTCTGGCCCCTGCAGCCCTAGCACCATCATGCAGAGGCCAGCCACCCTTGGACCACACCACATAGGTCTCAAAGTATCTGGATCCACAGTGTAAAGGTGCCAGGGGCCATAAAGGCCATGGTTATGAGCTCCAGAACATACAGCAGATGTGAACAACAGCGAGAGGGCCTCTCTGAGGCTCCTCAATGAAAACCTAAGCCCACTGGGAAAGTGAAGAAAATCTCTGCAAGAAAGGCACAGTGAACCACTGTGGTTGGTAAGTTCGTGGAATCAGCAACTCCCATCTGAACCCGAACTCACTTCGGGGAAGCACAGCTAGAATCTGCAGTAGAACCTTGCAGAGTTCAATACTGCAGGAGGTGAGGGACCTCAAGTTAGGCTTTGCAGCCAGAAATTAGCCTGAATCTCAGTGGACTACAGCTGGCTTGCTGAGACTAATCAACTTAGATCTAATCTGCACACATTGCTGCCCATGTTGTCTACCACGATAACAGACACATACCCTGAAGGAGGCCCTTTTAAATATATATATATATGTATATATATATATATACATATATATATATATATTCTCTCTCTCTCTCTCTCTCTTTTCTTGTTCTGCATTTCTCTCCCTCATTGTTCCTGTTCCTGTCCTATTTGGGATTGTTTTTCTCTTTCCTTCTCTCAATTGTCATTATTGTTATAGGAAGGTGAATACAGTTTCTAGCTTCCCTATTGCTGTTAGTTTGTTCTGTTCTTGTCTTTGTTCCTTCATTATCTTTTCCTCTTGTCTTCAACAGTTTTCCAAACTTTTCATGATCTTCCTGTGTCCTCTAGCCTCACTTCTAACCTTTTCTTCTCCTTCTATCTCTCTATCCTTTCCTCCGTAACACCTTCTAAGTCCTCAGCCCAAAGGGTAACTGCTATATTGAAGTTTATTTACTACAAACATATTTTGGGCTGGTCCTCGATTTTGATCTAGTTCTCGCAGTTAAAAGTGACAGATTAATAGCTATCACAAATTGTTATTTTCTAAGCTGTGTTTGATGCTATTGTTAATGCTGATTATATCACTTGGGCTAAGGTGTTATGATTGATCTAATCAGTTGTCCTCCCTGGTATACTGAAAATGAGATTGCCTAAGAGTCATTAGAGACTCAAAGCCTAAAAATCAGCTACACCTGGATGACACCTCTGAAAATCAATCATTCCATAAGGGTTCCAAAATAAACCTTTCCTCCTTTAACTTGTAAGCATCAGATATTTTGTCCCAGCAACAAGAGAAGTAACTAAGACACCATCTTTTAAGCAAAATATATATCTCCATTTCAACATCCTTCACATATTAGCTATATTGCTCCTTTATTCCTCATTCTGATGAACTTTGCCACTAGATATTCTCCTGGGAATCTACTGTGCACACCATTGTCACTGTCTCTTGCTCTTCAACATGAAGCTGGAGAGGTTTATAAAGTTCTTGGATAATCACAGCTGCCAACTCTTACAAAGATGGTGCTCACCAAAAAGGGTGTCAAACCTAGACTTCTGGTTTGTCCCTCTAAATTTCAATCAGCAGCTAAACTTTTTAAATTCCCAATCATACTGAATGTGGGTACAGTTTTCTAATGAATAAAAAATGAATATTTCTTAATTAAAGTAAAATATAAAGCCTCTTTTTTTATCCCTTGTTTTAGGTTATTTTATTTCCTTTTCAAATAGGTTAATTTTGGTGTTGGAAATCTTTGTAAATTGAGAGGAAGCCCATCAGAAATCTCAAATAAATTTACCATTCTGTTAGTATCATCAAATTACATAATTTCCTTCCTGTGAGTTCTAATATCACTGTTATTACACCTATGTTCTATTTTAGTGAAATTTTCAAAAGATATTTTAAGGTTGATTTTACGTATCTGTTACCCAAAGAACAGTCTCCAGACTCTTTGTTCTTTCCCTAAGCATAAACAAACATTATCATTAAAAATGTTTATTATTTATATCATTTTTAGAGTACTATGTTATGAGATGAAGAGGGAAAATTACAATTTCAGTGAAGAACAGGCTTACAAAAAAACCAGATAGGAGCTGGGGATTTAGCTCAGTGGTTCTTCAACCTGCCTCGCAAGTGCAAGGTCCTGAGTTCAATCCCCCATACCAAAAAAAAGTAAGAAAGAAAGAAAGAAAGAAAGAAAGAAAGAAAGAAAGAAAGAAAGAAAGAAAGAAAACAGGAAGTATCTATAAAATAGAGACCCAAAATATTAATTATTAATGTGTTTGTATGGAACAACCTTTTTGAAGTACAAAATTAATAACTAAAACATGCATGTAAAAAATTAGAATGGCTTATGTAAAAGCAATAATGAGATATCTTCAAGCAACAGACTTGAATTTTGGGATCTTTCTAAATTCTGGGGAAAGAATTTGGCAAAATGGAGGAAAGGGAAAGAGAATTCAAGGTAGATCTAGCTTGTGGATAGAGGCTCTGGCAGGAAACAGAGACAACTGCTGTGATCCATCTCCATACCTCCATCTTTTTTTCATCTTGTCCCATTTGGTATTTGTTACTCTTGTCCATTTCTAATAGATACATATGGCAAGTCTACAAAAGCCTGTACTAAGTAGATGGGTGGACAAGGAAGGAATGATATTAGTTAGAGAAATCAGTATCACATATTTCACAACTTTAGTGACAATTCAAAGCGCTAAGGTAAAATAAAATAAAATCTGATGAAAGGAAAGGCATCCAGAGGGTATAAGTTATAAAGGAAGGCACTGAAGATGACAAGCACATACAAGAAATAGAGAAAGATGTGGATGCATGTACCATTTGGCTTAGAGAAAATTGATTATTGTTAAGACATGGGCAGCATAATTAAATCAGTAATATTTACTAAGGTGTGTTATAATATTTGAAATGAGAGAAAATAAGTAAGAGATACATTTAGATGATGCCTGCATCTGAATATTTTCAATGAAGCTGTCTTAGTTGCTTTTCTTGTTGCTGAGACAAAATACTGACACCCAAAGTTAAAGGAGGAAAGGGGAAAAGTTTATTTGGTGCAGTGTGTAGAGGTTTCAGTTCATAGTTGGCTGGCTCTGAAGCAGGGTGGCATGGCAGAGGGGCATTGCAGAAGAGAAACAGTTCATGGCAGGCAGAAGGCAGCAAAGCAGTGAAGCAACAAGCAGTGACAACAAAAGCCCTCTTTCTGGCCCTTTTATTATACCTAGGCTACCAGCCCTTACAGAAGGTAGCACTCACACCCAGGATGGCAAAGCCTTAATCCTACCATGGCACCATGCATCACATCTTAATCCCAGCATCACACTCTAGATCTGGCCACCTCTTAAAAAGCTCCACCTATGACCTCATGAGGCTTTGGGGGGACATCTACTTGCAAGCCACAACAGAAGACTGTGATATTGTCTAAATTCCCTGGAATTTAGAAAGATCCCGAAATTCAAGTCTGTTGCCTGAAGAAGATATCTCATTATAGCTTTTACATAAGCCACTCTCACTTTTTACATACATATTTTAGTTATTAATTTTATATATCAAGGTTATTCCATACAAACACACATAACTCTCATCTGTGATTACATAGTGGGCCCCTACTTCCCCAAGATGATAAACTGCAGGATGCCCAAGGGATGCCTGAAATTGTGTGTAGTACTGAGCCCTGTGCACTGTTTTCTTCCCCCATATCCACATACCTATGATGAAGTTTAACTCATGAGTTAGACATAGCAAGCAATTAACAACTAATGATAAAGTTAAAAATTATAACAATAGACTGTAATAAAAGATATCATAAAAATTCAATTTTTTAATTTCTAGAATTTTCCATTTGATATTTTCAGACCACAGTTGACACCAGGTAGCTGAAAGAAATAAACAATGAACATAGGAAGAGTCCAGAAGTGGAGAGAGGGAGGAGGACTCTGCAGGGATGCTAAAATCCTGGGAGTGATGCAGTGGTGAGTTCTTTGGGAAGTTTTTGTGACTTTCATATCCATCCTCAAACAAGCTGGAAAAAGCATAAGCCAAGAGATGTGGAAGAGAAAGGTACTGTCAAAAATGGCTCCAAGAAAAGTTTGATCTCCTTAAAAAAAAAGGACAGCCTAGCAAGACAAAAAAACATTTATCAGAAAATACTGCTCAGTTTTCCAGGCATGGAGAAGAATATCTGCCCCTCCCCCTGTCCCTGAAAGCCTGCAGTCCCCAAGAGGCTAACAGGAGGTGACCCGGGGGTGCCTTGGTGTTGGTGCTGAGAAGCCAAGGGTAAAGCTGAAATCTTTGTCCTTGCCAGGTTCTAACACCTCCCCAGCAGTCTCACCCAAGTCCGTAGAAACCACATGATCTCTGAACTTCCCTCTACACCCCTCATTGGTGTCAAGGTGGCCTAGGGAGAACTCTGGATTCCAATACAGCAAAAAAGCCATAAGCAAACACCCCAACACACACACACACAGCCATAGCATCACTCAAGCCATAGGGAGAGACTGAACCCTTATCACCAACAACAGCAACTAGGACTCCCAACACCATCACAAATCAACAAAAAGTGATTAGACAAACTGGACTTCCCCTGAACAGCCAGCACCACCTGCCATTGGAAGTGGAGGACTTCCCCTGATCTCCTCCCTGCTATTGAGCACTATCTCAAAAAGTCTTGCTGTGACACAGGACATGTATAAGATTCCTAGTCTTCTGTTGTAAAACCTGAAATATTAAAGTTTATTTAAAAAATCAAACATCATATCAAAAACCATATTGCAGTGAACCATGTATGTGCATGTTTATAGCAATACAACTCATAATAGCTAAATCTTGGGAGCAGCCTGCATGTTCATCAACAGATGAATGGACAAAGAGAATGTGTAATATTTACACACAGTGAAGTACTATTCTGCTATAAAGAAGGATAAACTTGAGTCAATTGTAGGAAAATGTATTCACCTTTAAACTGTAACGGTAAGTGAAATAAATCAGACACACAAGCTCATATAAGCTTCTCTTATCTGAGAAACCTAAATTATAAACATAAAGCAAAATAAAAAGTAGGTAATAAGAAGCAGGGAGATATATTTTTCTCAAAGGGTAAGGGGACCGAGAGGCGGAGGGAGGGGGAGGAGAGGAAAGGAAAGTGGATGAAAAAATGAATGAAAATGTATCGCACACATGTACAAACTCCACACAAGGAATGTAAATGTTATGTACTGCAAATATGTACTAATAAAAATTTAAAAATAAAATGAAATAAAACAAAGACAAAAATAAAATAAAATACTGCATATATACCAAAATGAATTTCAAAAACACACAGGAATCTCATGAGAAAGAATGAAAAAAGACACAGATTTTAAAAAGACAAAAACAGAACAAACAGAAAACAAAGATGACCGATTTAAGCCCTAATTTCATTAAATATAACTTACTGAAATATGCCAATTGAAAGATAAAAACGGGTAGCATAAATTAAAAGAACATAATTACACACTGTCTACATGAAACTCATTTCAAAGACAACAAAAAACAGGTTGAAAGTAAAAGGATGCAAAAGACAGATGACAGAAACATTTTTCAGAAGAAATCAGAAATGATTTCAATAAATCTCTTTCAAGAAATGGTGGAAAATTATTGCAGATAATCAGCAAAGATACTAGAGAACAGAGAAGCATCGTCCATCATCAGGGCCTAGTTCAGTGCCCACAGAACACACTAAGGCACACAAGACACAAAATGTCCCCAGCTACAAAACAAACTTCGATGTATTAAAATGAATTGAAATCATATGCAGTGTGGTTTTTGACAACAAAATCAAAGTAAGTATCAGAAACAGAAAGATAATAGGAAAATCACCATATATTTGGAAGCTGAGCAGCACACTCCCGAATAACCATGGGTCAAAGAAAAATATCAAGGAAAATTTAAAACTTCATTGAATAAAATAAAATGCAATGTATCAAAATTTGTGAGACAGCTAAAAAAGTGCTGGGGAAAATTTGCGGCAATGGATACTGACATTAGAAAAGAAGGAAAGTCTACATTGATAATCTAAACTTTTCCTTACAGAAAGAAGAGCAAAATAGGCATAATACCAGCAGAACAAAGGAAATAATAAAGATACCATCAGATTTCAAAGAAATTAGGAAACTGGAAGTAAAGACATATCAATGAAACAAAAAATCATATTTAAAAGGAAAATTTTATAAAGCTGACAAAACTGCCGCTGACAAGACAGATGATATGAATTACTAACATTCAGAATAAAACAAGGGATATCACTGTGGAGACATTCAAAGAATAATATGGAAAAATAATATTAACCATTCTATGAACAGAAATTTGACAAATTAACAGAATGGACCAATTTCTCTAACAGTATGAATGATCCAAGCTCTCTATATAATACAAAATCTTAAAAAAACTTTAATAGCCTGTAACTATTTGGGAAATTTAACTCCTAAATACCTCCCCATCCTCAGATCTCGATGTCCCACGGGATAGCTCTGACACCCATGTTAAGATCAATGAGCACCAATTCTACACAATCTCTTCCCAAAAAGTGGAATGAGGAAATACTTCTTAATTTATTATATGAAGCCAGTGTTATCCTGTTAAAGATATCAGATAGACAACATCAAAGAGTAAAACTATAGACCCTTCATATATGTAGAGGTAAAAATTTTAAACAAAATAATGGCATTCAGAATTCAGCAATATACAAAAGTTATATTTCATGACCACGGAGCACAAGTCACCCAAGCCAATACGTTATTTGGAAAGCAACTGATATCATCTATGTTAACAGGTGGCAAATGAAGAAATTATATCATTAGGTGCAGAAAACGCATTTGGCAAGGAGCAGCACAAATTTACAATGAGAACTGTGACAAAAAGTGAGGAAGAGGATCTCTCCGTTTTCATTATTTTTCATTATCAAAATATTATATCCAACCCCATATTTAATAGTTAAAGATTATTTTCCTTGTGGGACTTGAAACCAGACCAGGGAGCTCCCTTCCACCATCATATTCAGATAGGGTTTGAAGTTCTAGATACTCCATAACCCTCAAGGGCAAATGGCATATAGATCAGAGAGAACTAAATGAATCTATTTGCAGATGATAGGATTTTTCCACAGAAAATCTGAAGGACTCTTAAAAACTCTTCTAGAACTAACAATTGAATTATGCATAGTACCAGAATAAATGATCAAGATGCAAAGACTGATTGTACTTTTTTATATTTGCAATAATATCATAGAAACAAATTAAAATTACATCACCAATTACAATGATCAAAAATCCTGAAACATATAAGTGTATAGCTAGTGTACAGGAATTAAGTGGTGAAAAGTGCAACATACTGGTGAAGGAAATCTGGAAAGAATAAAAAAAATGGAAAGAAATAATATGCGTATGGATTGGAAGGCTTAAACCCAATGTGCCTGAAAGTTTTTCTGATATACCGGGTCAGTGCGATTCTGAACAAAATTCCAGGAAGATATTTTTGAGCATAACAAAAAGGCTGAGACTTCCATGGAAAATAAAAAGAATTAAAATAACTAATTTTAAAAAATAAAAATAGGAGGAATCATTTTACTTTACTCCTTGTCAAGGCTTATCAAGGAGAATAATCAAGTCCTTGCCATATTGGAAATCTACACAGAAACCAATCCATGGTGCAGAATAGAAAATGCAGAAATAGCCCTATACAATGTTGCCAACTTCTTGGACAAAGATACAAAAATCAGTGGGGAAAGATTGGTTTATTCACCAAATTGTGCTAGAGCAATTGGATATATAAAAGAATATAAAATTATTTTTTACAGAAACTTCACACTGTGTCCAAAATTAACTCAAAACAGATCATAGATGTTAACATTTATTGTGTAACTATAAAATATTCAGGAAAAATTTCCAGGTGAAATTTGTAGGTTCTATGTTTTGTTAAAGAGTTGTTCATGTGATATCAAAAGCACCAAAAACAAAAATCATTGAAATTAGACCACATCAAAATCCTGAACTTTTGCTATATGAAAGACCCTGATAGAGAAAAAAAAAAAAAACTTCAATCTGAGAAAAAATAATTGTAAACCATGTCTGTGACTGAGGCCTTACATGCAGACTACAGAGAACTCTCAAAACTCCATAGCAGAGAAATAAACAGTCTATTAAGAAAATGGGCAAAAGCTATGGTGAGATAGTTCACCAAGGAAGATATGCAGATGGCAAGTCAGTCCATGAAAAGGTGTGCAAATCACACTAGAAAAATGCAAAATGAGACATCACCACACACATATCAGATTGTCTAAGATAAAAATGACGGCAATATCACCAAATAGTGGCTAAAAGGCTCAGGCACTAGATCACTCCTTCATTGTTAACAGTAATTTCTTGTGAGCACTTGAGAAAATATTTTTGCAGTTGATTTGCCATATGGCTCACTTGGCCCTCTTGGGCTTTTATGCCCCACAGAAATGAAATATTGTATACAACACAAAATCCTGTACATGATTATCCATATCAGCTTTGTCCGTAATTGTTGAAAACCAAAGCATCCCTCCTTAGATAAAAATTGAATGAACTGATACATCCATACTGAGGGATACTACTCACTCTGACAAGAAATGAATTATGGATATATACTGAATGAAAACAAATCTCAATTTCTAAAGGTAATATATGGTCTATTTCATTTATATTAAATTCTCAAAATATCAAAATCATATATCTGAAAAATAGAGTTGTGTTTGCCTGTGACTTGAGTTGATGAAGGATAAGTAGGGGTTGGTGTGACTACAAAGGTATAGCACAAGGAAGAATTGGGGTGATGGGATAATTCTCTTTCTTGATTGAGAAGGAATCTGGATATGTAATAAAATGACCCTTTACACGATTGTCAATGTCCAGTTCTTCATAGTTGTGCTATAGTTATGTAAGATATAGCCATTAGGGGACATCAGAGTGGACATATACAGGACCTAGCTACAATCTTTGCAATTTCCTGTGAATCTATGATATACCAAAATAAAATATTGTACTACTAATAATGATCACTCTTAACCTGTAATATCATTCCAAGAGAGATGCCATTTAATTGATTAAATTTGTAGAGTAAATGGAATGGGAACATAACAAACCAGTGACTATGGAAGGCCTTGGGAACAGTATCAGTAGCAACATGAATGTACCTGTGAATGCATTAAAAATGCAAAGTTGCAGTCCTTCCCCATTACTGCATCAGGAGCCTTCTGGTGGCCTGGCAGTTTGGGTTTTAATAAGCTCTCTGGGTGATTCTGACGAATATTAAAGTTTGAGTCCTGCTGGCCCAGAGCCTATAAGTTGTGACTATAGCAGAGTAAAAGGTGTATTCCCTTTTCCATATGTGTGTCCTTGCTTTTTATTATATGAGAATTTAGTAAGTGTTACATCTCATGGTCCGAGCATTTCTTTGTGTGGTTAAAGATCCAGACTCATTAATCATTAGCCTTGGGCATTTCAATATTAAAAAGTTCAAAGTTACTAAAATTAATTCCTCTTTCATACTGTCCATTCATCTACACTCAGATTTATTTAAAGCTCTAAAAATTTAAATTTAAGATCATGTCAAGATACAAAGTATCTTTCAGAGATATAAAATAAAAATAAAATTTTTACTGTCCAAGTCACAATATTTTTGTTTGATCACAGAAGATAATCTATGTGAAGGACCTCAATAATCACACAAATGATTTCTATTATCATAATCAATTGTCATATTATATTCATGTAATAAATACATTAATATTTGTTTGATATTATTAATATTGTACTTGTCATTTATTAGCCAATTTCCAAGGAATGTTTTGTATGAGTGCTGTAAAACCTTTACAGGCAAGGTGCAGTACAGATATGGACTGGTAATTATGTGATTGTTCTTGCCACTTCCTGAAGCAGTCCTGGAAGTTCTCTTTCATGAGTGTCTCTAGTTGTACTGTCCTTGCTGCCTCTATATCCTGAAATGATGCAAAACATTTACCTTTATTAGTCATTTTAACATTGTGGAAGAGTCAAAAGTGTTGAACCCAGTGAATAAGGTAGATGAGACTACATTGTCATATTTTTTGACAAAAATTGCCACAAATGTTTAATCAATCAGGTATGATTAAAATGTAAGATGAGTGTTTAAACTAAAAGAATTATTTCAGTAAAAGACACATTGCCATTAATCCCCCTCAAAATACTTGTGCTTGATCTGAACACACTTATCATTCTTGGCAATGCCTTTTACTATAATTTTTTTTTTTAATTTGAACATTCACCCCACCAAATCCAAGCCTGCTCTGCATTTTCTTTCCCATAGACACAGAGCAGCAGAAGCACCAACTGACTGATCTGACTCTGGATGATACCAACATCCTGAGAAAGAAGTTAAGCTCAGAATCAACAGCTTCAGAGAGGAACAACAGACTCAGCCCAGAGCAGTAGCCCCCCAAAAAGCCATGCTACACAACAGCACAGGATTTTATTCCTTAAGTGACTGCATCACAGCAGGCTGAAGTTGGTGAAGCCACTTTAGGATTTCCAGTGTTACCTTCCCACAGAGACTGGGTGATAGACTTCCATGGGAGACAGCCACAGAAAGGGTGTGGGCTGGGCATAGAGCCTCTGAGAAGTTTAAGCTCAGGTTCAAGTACAGCAGGCTGCTTGAACCCCTAGCCCTCTGCCTACACCCAGCAAAGCCCAGTGGTTTGATTGCTTTCCCCATACACCTATGTTACCAAGGCCACACCTGGGCTTGGATAGTTGCCACAGTCGGGATGGCTAGACAGAGGGTCCCCTGGAGTAGGGCAGGGTTGGGGAGAACCTCACAAGCTCACAGGCTCTAGCAATAATTTGAGAAAATCATGACTTACTGCATTCCAAGACTACAGATCTTGGAAAGAAATCATTCAAAAAGAGAGATGATTTTTTTTACTCATTTTTTTTTCTGTTTTATTCCTTTTTACTTTATTGGCTTTTTTGGTGCATTGCACTTTTTTCTCCTTTTTTCTTTTCCCTTATTTCCTCTTCTCCTTTTAATTCTTGTTTTTCCTCTTCTAACTTTTTTTTTTACTTTGTTCTCTGTTTTTTCTTTTTTATTATTTTTTTTGTTTGTTCTTTTCTGTTACTTTTACCTAATACAGTGATTCCTTGGTTGTCAAACTTGATTCATTCCAGATTCATGCTCCAACACTGAAAAATTCAAAAACTGAATATATTTTTCCCATAAGAAATAATGGAAAACCAAATAATTCATTTTGAGGCTCCAAAATTACACTTATAAATTCATTTTTCTAGAACTTTAACAGATTTCACAGTGATGCCTTTCTTTGATGCTATTGTACTCATAGTGTTCTGCTTAGCTTTACTGCTGGTATCACTAACTTTCTTCGGAGCCATAGTTACAGTATTTTGTATAAATAAAGCACAAAAAGAACAATGAAGCATATTTTAACACACTAACACAAGCACTATATGCTATCTCGGGAGAGCAGCACTTAGACTGAAATATCACTCCTTTGTGTCTGAGGCAAGATGCAAAAACTCACTCTTGGCAGGTACAGGTTTTTTCAAGTCAGATTTTTGGTTTAACAAGGAGTAACGAAGTAACAAACAAACACCAACTAGCTTTTTTTCGAACTGTGTTGTTTGGATAGTAGAAAGTTCGAGTTTGGAGCTATTGGATAATCACGGTATCACTGTACTATTAACTTCCTTTTACTCCTCAATATGACCCTTTATCTCATATTTTTTCCTCCTTCTTACTTTATTCTGTGATTCCATACCCCTTTATTTTTACTAGTAAAACCATTAAGCTATATGAATCTTTAGATCATTAGTATCGCTTCTCAGCCTTTTGGCTAAGATCAAGTGTAGATCATTAGTTAGCTCTATGCTATTACTATTCAACCCTTCTATTGTTAATTGAGGTATAGTTGTTGCAGTTAGTAGACCTTTACTCTGTGTTAACATTTAATTTGTGTTAGTATTTATATTATGTCCTTATTGCTATTGCCAATGTGCATAGTTGTTGCTATTAATTGGCTTTATACTGTAAGCAATATTTGATTTCTTTTGTGTCATTAACAATACCGTGGCCCATTCTGGGAGAACTGGATGCTGAGCAAAATACACTTCAGTCTCACCTCTCAAATAAACAGAGGAGGTTGGATATTAGGACAAAGGCAAAGACCTGTAGTTAGCCATGCTAAGGTTGCAAAACTAGACACTAGCAAAAAGAAGCCTCCATAGTCACAACAAAGTCTTCAACTATAATTAATCTGAAAACTTCACCACAAAACAAAACAAAAAACAGAAATATGAAAAAACAAGGCAACAAAATGCCTGAAAAATTTCCCAACTTCCCCAAAGCTGATCCAGGGGACTTCAAGGGGGAAGAAATCAAACGCCACATAGGGCCGGGGATTTAGCTCAGTAATGCTGCCTCCTGCCTGGCAAGCACAAGGTCCTGAGTTCGATCTCTGGCACCAAAAAAAGCCACATAGCCAAATTATTCAAAAGGATAACAGGGGAGTTAAAAAAATGAAACAAAACAAAAAAACAGATTAATAAGGTCCTTGACGAGATTAAAGAAGGTACAACTCAATAGATAATGGAAATAATACACAAAATGATCAGCAAATTATAGAAGACACTAAAACAAGAGAATATAAAAAGTAAATCCAAAAGCTGCTAAATGACACAAAGAAGGCTAATCTGAGATTAATTGGAATTAGTAAAATTCAGAACACATCACAAATGGTATAAAAAATCTGTTTAGAGAAATAATAGTAGAAAAAAGTTTCCGAATATGGGGAAAGAAAATAATATACAAATAAATGAAAGAAAGTCAAATAGTCACAATCAGAGAAGAATCTCTCCAAGACAGCTCATAGTCAAAATCCCAGAAGTCCAACAGAGGGGCTAAATCTTAAAAGTTGTTAGAGAAAAGCAACTTATCACTCATAAAAGTAAAGCCATTATAGTTACAGCAGACATCTCTACACAAACCTTAAAGGTCAGAAGAGCTTGGAGGAAAGTGTTTCAAGCTCAAAAAAGAAACAATCTCTAACCCAAAGTAATATATCCTACAAAACTATCTTTCAAAATTGATGGAGAAGCAAGATATTTCCATGACAAAGTGCACTTTAAGAAATTAATGATCACAAAGTCAGCACACCAAAAATTTCTCAAGATATCCTAAAAAGAGACAATAACACTAATAATGCCAAATGTCTAAAAGATATGAATACACCAGGCAGGGTGAGCAATTAAGTGGAAGGAATGGAAAGGAAACCAGCAACAAGAAAATAATGCAATAAGGGCTGGGGATTTAGCTCAGTGGTTCCGCTGCCTGCCTTGCAAGCGCAAGTACCCGAGTTCGATCTCCAGTACAAAAAAACAAAAACAAACAAACAAAAATAATGCAATGACAAGAATGAGTCAATACTTTTCAATAATGGCTGCCATGTGAATGACCTCAATTTCTTAATCAAAAGACACAAATTGGGGAAATAGATCATGATACATCTGGATACAAGAAACACATTTAATACAAAAAGAAATTCATAGACTAAAAATCAATGGATGGAAAACTATTCCATGTAACAGGAACCAAAAAAACAAGCAAGGATAGTTATTCTTTTGTCTGACAAAATGGGCTTAACACTAAAACTGATCAGAAGAGGCAAAAAAAGGTCACTATGTATTGGATGAGGGAACAATTCAACAAAAAGAGATAATTATAAACAAATAAACACCAAACATAAGTGCATCCAACTTCAGAAAATAAACACTACAGGACAAAAAAAGATCAGATGAATATCTACACAGTTAAACCGGGAAATCTCAACACTCCACCATCACAAATAAGTCAACTAAAACTTATAAGACAAAAAAATCAACAAAGAAATATCAAAATTGGACCAAACCTTCAAACAAATGGACTTAATAGAAATCAATTAGAGTGCTCCACCAAAAACAACAGAATAAAAATTCTTCTCAGCAGCGCAAGGAACTTTTTTCAAAATAGACCACACACTAGCCAATAAAGCATACTTAAGTAAATGCAAAAGAAATTAAAGTACTCCATGCATGTATTTAGATAATACCACAATGAAACTAGAAATCAATGGCAAAAGAAACCACAGAAATTATGCAAATGCATGAAAATTAAGCAGTCTACTCTTGAATAATCAATGACTCAAAAAAGAAATTAAGGAAGAAATTACATTGTTCCTAGAATCAAACAATAATGCCAGTACAACATAACAAAACTTATAGGACACAATGAAAGTGGCCCTAAGAGTCAAGTTTACAGCTGTGAATGCCCAAATGAGAAAAACAGAGTAAGTCCAAAAAAACAGAATCTAATGATTCACCTCAATGTCCTAGAAAAATAAGAACAATCCAAATCCAAATCTGCTACAAGAGAGGAAATTATAAAGATCAAAGCAGAAATTATTGAAACTGAGGCAATAAAAACAATACAAAGAATCAATGAATTAAAGACATGGTTTTTGAAAGAATAAACAAAATAGACAAACCTTTAGTCAATCTTACCATAAAAGGGAAAGGAAACATCAAAATCAGTGCAATTAGAAATGAAAAAATGTGAAATTATAAAGAGCATCACAGAAATCCAGAAGATTATTAGCAACTATTTTGAAAACTTGTACTCCAATAAACTGGAGATTTTAGAAGAAATTGGTAGATTCTTAGATACATATGAATTACCAAAACTTAACAAGAATATTTAAACACCGTGAATAATTCAATAACAGGCAATGAAATCAAAGCAGTAATAAGAAACCTACCAACTAAGAAAAGCCCAACCCTTAATGGATACATTTGCCAGCTATTTCTCAGACAAATGACTAATATCTAGAACATATAAAAACTTCAAAAATTTGACCCCCAACATAAAAGACACAATCAAAAATGGATAAATGAAGTGAATAGACCCTTTTCTGAAGACATACAAATTGCCAATAAATAAATGGAAAAAATATTCAACATTTCTGACCATTAGAGCAATGCAAATTAAAACAACTCTGAGAGTTCATCTTACCAGAGAAAGAATGGCCATCATCAAGAAATCAAACAATAACAAATGCTGGTGAGGGTCTGGGGGCAAAAGAAGCCATTCTAGAATGTTGATGGGAATGTAAACATGTACAACCACTATGGAATCTGTATGAAAATTCCTCAAACACTTAAAAATAGAAATTCCATTTGACCTAGCTACTCCCCTTCTATGAATTTTCCTCAGAGTTAAAGACATCATATTACAGTGATCCATGCACACTCATGTTTATAGCAGCACGATTTATAATAGCAAAAACTTGATAGTGGCCTGTATGTCCATCAACAGATGAATGGATAAAGGAAATGTAATATGTATATGCAGTGGAGTACTATTCTTCCATACAGAAGGATAAATGAGTCACTTGTAGGAAAATGGATGCATCTTAAAATGTTATGTTAAATGAAATAAATCAGACACAGAAGCTGGATCACATGATTTCTTTTATATAAGAAACCCAAAATATCAATAAAATGCAAAATAAATGATAGATATTAGAAAATAAATAGATCTTTTACAAATGGGAAGGGAACCTAGAGATGGAGGAAGAGGGAGGGAGGGGTGGAGAAGGGGATAAAAATAAAGAATTGATATGTACACGTACCAAGTTATGTACATGTGCAAAGTCCCCATAAGGAATGTAATCGTTATGGACTAATAAATTCTTTTAAACTGCAAAAATATTTTTCCTTTTTATCTTTAAACGAAACTTCATGGAAACCATGATATAAATCTAATAAAGAAGAGTGTTCTGGTTAAAACAGAATGAGTTGCAAGTCCCAGAATCCCTCTCCCCGCCCCATCCCAATGCCCTGGAACATCTTTGAGAAATTTCTATACATGCAAAAAATACAGTGCTGAAACAATTGCTCTTCTCAGCCTCATCCTTAGCTACCCTTGGATGTCAACCTGGTGTCTCCAACTTGCATCTCCAAAGAATGTATGTCCACATCCCAGCCCCTCTTCAATCCCAGTATGGCATTTTACTTTGCCATAAATGATACCATCTTAGCATCTTTATGGATCCTTAAGAAAAGAACATTTGGAAAAACAGAGATCAAGCACTCTCACAAGTTCATATGATTTGGGGGCAATGTATCAAAGTTGTTTTCCTCTTGAACTTTCCAGTAAAACCTAAGAGGATGGGCAGCCTAAGTAAAGCAGTGCATGAAATCTTCTCTTAAAACAAGGATGAAAGAGATTTTTGTTGCAATTATGCTCCTAGTTTTGTTTTTTGTTTTGTTGTTTTTATGAGGCGAATCACAAAGATGTTATGAAGAGAATAATAAACTTTAATGTGTGCATTTAAAAACATTTAAACATTCACTGTAGTTTTCAACCCCCTTTGTATATAATTATGCCATTTTAGAATGTAGATTCACATCTCACCTTGAGTTTGAAACAAAGAAAACTAGAAACTCAATTTTCATAGAAGTTTCCAGTGCCAATACAGAATTTTATGATTTTTTTTGTAAAGAATAAAAGGAAATTAGTTGTAAGAGGAGAAAGCAGAAAGAAACATGCTCAGGGGACAGAGGGGAGGGAAAATCAATTTATGACAGTCGTAGAAGAAAAAGGGGTCACTAGAGGAGACAACAGAATGCTGAAAGACAAGGACAGGTAATTTATTGACTAAAGGGTGGAATCTTAAGTATTAAATATATTCTTTCATTTATTTATAATGAAAGGAAGAGGAAGCAGGTGAAGGAAAGAGGCAAATTCAGCCAGACTCTAAAATGATATGGGAGCAGCAAGGTTGGAGGAGAAAGTAGGAGAGAGGAAACTAAAAAGTTTATCTATTTTTTCCTTTTAGTTGAAGGACACTAAGAAATATTAATTCTTAGGAATCAGAGAAAACACCACAGGAGAAACTGATGTCAAAGAACACCTTGATTCTCTATAAAGTAAGTGTTAAATTTATACTGTTTAAGTATTTTATGTTTGAGTTGAGTTGTTCTGAGAAAATAAGCCTCTCACATACATGGGTATATGTATGTGTGTCATATGCATACATATTATCTACATACAAATCTCTATACATATGCACAGATACACACATATATATGTATACAATGCATATAATGGATATCCATAGACCAATTCATATATGCAAATTTGTTCATTCAGACTTATGCAAACAGAGAAAGAGCAAGACAGAATATCATTATTTGGAAATCAAAAAAGTCATTAGTTAATAGGGGTGAGAAACTCCTCCTTTTGACCTCAACATACTCTGACAAAAGATAACTAAATACCTGTGTTTTAATCACACCTCTGTTCTGTTCTCACTGAAATGCACTGGTCTCTTGTTCTGAGAATTTACTGGATCCCCAAAATAATGGATTGTAAACATTAGTTATTAAACCCAATAAGTGAGGCCTGATTTATGTCTGGCCTCAGTACCTGACTGAGCCTTTGAAAACTTCAGCATTAACTGTAAATGGCAGATCCTGTTAAAATGCTATTTCTGAGACAATTCTCACGTGGCAAAATGCCCAGTCTCTTTTCTGTACCAGAGTAGCCTTCTCTTTGTCACCCCCACTTCTGTTACTAAGGAAAAACCTAAACGAACTCTCTAGCTTCACTCTTAGTTGATTTTTAAAAGGATCACTGGTTCCGAAAGCTGAGAAACACATTATTTGTCTCCCACTAGCTTTGTTGAAGAAGGCACTTAATGGGTTAAATCTTCTCCAAAAAATGCTATCTCCCTTGTTGACTGGAGGCAGTTGCTTTTCTCTATCTCCCCACCCAAGCCATAAGGTCCATCCTGGGTACCATCTTTGTTGTGAAACAATCCCCGAAATGTGACTTGACTGTCCCTTAGTCAGTCTTTCTTTCCCCTGTCCTGCTCTCATGCTGGTCTTTGCATCCTCAGAATTCTCTGGTATATTTAACTACATCTTCGTTCTGCTCAAAGAGATTTGAGGTTATCTGGGGACAAACCATGCATGTTTTGTCTCTGCACCCACCATAATTCCCAGCTTAACAGTTTAAATCTATGTTTAATAAATTGCAATAAAAAAGAATGGCCTCATAGAAGCAGAATGCATGGAGTAATGCAAGCAAGGTAGAGTTTTCAGTCAGGAAGTAAAAGCATGTCAATTGTCTGATACCCTGAGCCCCCATTGTCCTTACGTTTGCATGGAGGTGACAGAGTAGTAGTGTACAGATACACTAGCGTGTTTTAAAGTAAGTTAAACTGAATTTTAGGCCTTTGTTTTATTATGTTCAGTATTAAATGATGGCCTTTAGAGACAATTCTTGGAAACTCAGCCTCAGTCCTATTTCCCTCCCTTCATTCACTCTAATGGGACCGGTAGGGAACCATGCTATTGGATAACCGGCTGGGAACTGAATCTTTCCCTGTACCTGGTAAAAACTTATAGAGATTCTGCATCTGTGGGGTCCACTGTGCTAGATTACTCTAATCTCTTTTGCCATCCTCATAACCAAGAGCAAAAATAAATCTTTCTTCTTTTAAGCAATTATGTCAGATATTTTGTCACAGTGATGAAAACCTGACTAATAGAATATAATATAGGGCAGGGAATCCATGTCACCAGAAGTAACTGTGCTCTTTGGAACCCACCATTTCTATCTATGGAATAAGAAAGACCATAAACTTCTAGAGTAGCAGAGAGCAAAAACTATGAAACACCTAGAGATATACGTGTTGGTCACCAGGAGGAAACACATGAATGAGAGGTCTAGCTTGACAAATTCGATTGCTTGATTGTACATATAAAGAAAACCATAAAATTAAATCAAGGGGAATTTATGCACATAATTTCTCTAGAATTAAAAAGATTTTTGGATGCAGCATTATATAAACTAGGACCAAACCAGGGGGGCAGTATTTTACCATTAAGCACAACCCAGAGAACAGAAATAGAACATTTTTTAAAAGTCAAGAAAATAAAAAGAAAAAAGTGTCATTCCAGCCTGTTCCAGGTTCGAACAAAATTACATGAGCTAAGCATAACAAGTCAATAACATGGGACTGGAAAAGGCCCATCCATGTGTTTATGACCGTAGAGACATAGTCAAATTAAAGAACTTAATATTCAGAAAAAAATGTAAAAACAGCTAATTTCTTCTAATTCCATTGTATTTCCAAGATGGTTTATTTTAATCATTGCTGGGCCATCAAGAAATGCAATTGAGTCCAATAAATTGTCTTTGTATGTTACCTTGAGTGTCGTGCTATCTTGTAATGTTCTATCAAACCCTCTCAGTCCACCTTGTGCTCCAAATATTGCCAGGATCAGATTCACAGAAGTCTAGCATAGCTGGACTTCATTCTTGAGTCATGCTCTTCCCTTCTCTGCCTCCCTTACCTCAGTGTGTAAAAGGGGCTCCCTGGATGACACTCTGTCACACAAACTGTAGAAAGAAAGGAGAAGATGAGGTTGCTGGGGGCACCCCTTGGTGAATGAGAAGTAAGAGCTGATGGGTAAATTCTTACCATCTTACTCCCTATAAGTATGTCCTGAAACATAGTTCATAAAACTCTTCAGAAGTTCAAGTGATGAATCACTGTTAGTGATGGCCAAAAGCATTATATTCTAAATTAAATTTCTTCACAAAAGACAAACAGTTGGCTCAAACTTTTCATTCAGGAGAACACAGAACAAGGACATCATGGTTAGGGTTTCTCTAAGGTGAGTTCTCTATTGCTTTTGAACACTGAAAACAAACAAAAAAAGTGAGCCTTCTAATTTCTTCTCCTTAAAAATGAAGAGATGTATGGACCAAGGATTTAGCTTATTGATGCCGCCACCTGCCTCACAAGCACAAGGTCCTGAGTTCAATCCCCAGTACCAAAATAATAATAATAATAATAATGAAGACATGTATTAGTCATAGACAAATTCTAATGTATTAGGCAGCTTCCCTCTACTGTAACAATTTGTAAGGTTAGATCATCATCTTTCAAAGAAGAAAGGTTTATTTGGGCTTACAGTTTTGGGGACTTCAGCTCATAGCATTGACCCCTTTGGTTTTGGGCTTCTGACAGGCAGCACATTATTGTGAGGAGCTCAGGAATGAGCAAAGCCATTTACTTCCTGGTAGGGAAGTGATAAAGTGAGAAAGGAAGGGGCAGGGTCCCACCATTTCCCTCAAGGGCACACCATCAATGACTGAATGATCCTTCACTAGGCCACACCTCCTGAAGGTCCCACCAGCTTGAAGTAGTGCCATGCTAGAGACCCAGGCTTTAACACATGGGCCACTGGAGTACATTAAAGATATAAGCTTTATCAGCTGCACGTTCCCTTGGACAGATTTTCTGAATAAGTTACCCTTATGGATTAGAGCAGAGTAGTGAATGAGAGATCTTTATTTCTTAAAAATGGTAATATTTGGGCTGGGGATTTAGCTCAGTGGTTCCGCTACCTGCCTCAAAAGCACAAGGTCCAGAGTTCAATTCCCAGTACCAAAAAAAAAAAAAATGGTAATAACAAGCATTTTTGTTTTGTTTTGTGTTGGTTTTAGTTGAATTTTGGCTATATATATTGAGTTTGGGTATATATTTGTATTTCTTACAGTTCTTTGCATTCAAAATAATGGTTCCTTGATTTCTCCTTCATTTTCAACTTCAGAATTAAAGGATTTATAAAAAGGCATTAATTTTTACCAAAACAATTTTCTTATTGTGCACCATGCCAAGTACCAGGTATTTTATATGAATATATATAAACACATTGGAACTAGGTCACACAGCTTGGAGCAAGCCATTGATTTCTGGTTGCTGGCCCAACAATTAAAGAGCTTGGAAGTTGTCATTCCCATCCTCACAAGAAGAAAAACACCTAGCAAACTGAAAATCAACCCTTTTTAGACTCTTCAGAGAGTTGAGGTCACAGGACACAAAACCACTTTGCAAGTTGAATAAACAGGTGGGCCCAGAATCAGAGTTGCTGGCAGTAGAAACCAAGCTGGAGCCAGAAATGAGTTGGAACACTGACAGACCAATTGACTAATTGTTGGGAGCTGAGTGCTGACTAGCTTGACAGATGAAACTGCTGGGGCTGCCAGGCCCTGATGAGAAGCCACTCAGGTTCTCACTGTGAGATTTTAGGGAAATCCTTTTTGGTAGAAGAAAGAAAAAAATGAGTATTTGATAGATACTCAGAGCTTCTCTTCTTCTTAACAAAGGTTTTCCCTCAAGGAAAACAATTTTACCTCTGCCAAATCAGCATGGAATTACCCAGTGTTGAAAGCTAATACCACATAGTCAATTCCATTCCCTTTAACCTTTGATGTAGGGGAAGGAAAATAGCCAATGCCAGCCTTGTCTAGACACCATCGTGGGGGAAGAGACATACTCAGCTCAGATTCACTGAGCACAGATAATGAGGTTATAGAACACATCAGTCTCCCTGTGTCTTGCTACAATGAGAGGACTCCTCTCTAACACCTGAGGTTTAAGGTGAAAAAACTGGAAGGCTCTGATGCATACAAGAAGGAGTCTCCAAGGAACACTGAAGACAACCAAGAAGACAGAAATGAGGACATCAGAGGAAATTTTAGTTTCTGCCATCACATCTACAGCAAACAAAAAAAAAGCTAATATCCAAGCCAGATAACATAGAACCTGACACTAACCCCTGCTCCCTATATCCAACATGTTCTGCCAGACTTCCAAGAAAACAAGATAAGACATGACAAAAGGCAAAAAAAAAATGCCACCTAAAGAGACAAAGCATGATTGATATGCTCAGGGTGCTAATGGAAAAGTGGGTATGGTAACATTCAAGAATAGGTGTTTAATATAAGCATACAAATGGAAACGTTAAGAAAGCAAGTCATTCTCTATTTTCTGAAACTTCCTAGGAGGTGAAAGAATCATCCACGTTTTTCAGGTCATCACCACTGGACAGCCAGTGGCAACCTGCACTGATGTGACAGTCACAGATCTAGGGAAGCAGTTTTTACAGTAGACAGAGCCCCGTTCCAAGTCAGAAGAGGGAGAGATTCAAGTTACTCACTCCACAAGAACGAAGATGCATGCGGGAAGCAGAGACTCCACTTTCCTTTCCCAGGTGGACACCTAGCAGGAGGTCCCATGAGTTTGCCCTGTGTCTGTCTGGACAGGGGCAGCCAGAGGACTTGCTGTGGAGCTGGGAAGAAGCATGCCAAGGAAGCAAGATGTCATCCTGCATGCTGCAGCTCAGGGTTGACCCAGCCCAGGAGCAGATAGGCTTGACCTGTCATTCTAGTCCTCCACCCAAGAGGCTTTGGATCTTATGGCCAGTTCAAGGCACAGGGAGGCATAGGAGATGTCAACCAGACCTGCATGAAGATTGTGCAGTGCAACACTTGTTAAATAACTCCCACCTGCCCCTTCCTAGGTGTCTCACACAGAGAGCACTGATGATCTGTGGGGGATGGGTGGGGATGCTCTGTTAACTCATAGAAAGAAGAGCATCAAAGTCAACTCATCAAATTCACCTGTTCCCTCCTCTCTCATTCCATCCCTTCCCAACACACGGGAATAGCTGTTTCTTGGAGAGATGAGTGTAAGGTGAGATCTCCCAGAGGGAGATAGCACCTCCTTCAGTCAGTCAGGGTTTCTCCAGCCCAGCTCAATCCTGGCATTGTGGGTGAGGAGTAGAATTGAGCCTCTGGGCCAAAAGGTCCATGATAATGTATCACTCTGTCTGTCCAGAAGGGCTTCTGTCCTCTCGTCACTGTCCAGACAGGGGCAGAGCCAGGCTAGCAAACTCATGAGCCTCCTGCTGGGACTCCAAACAAGAAAGACCAACATTGTCTCCTTTTTCAGACTGAAGTTTCAAATCATTGATTTAATATTCAAAGTAATATGAAAGTTAAAAAACTCACCCAAGATTTCATTAAGGGACTAAGAACAGAGATCTAAGATCAATGTTCCAAAGTCTAACTGGAGAAAGGGCAGCTCTCTGTGCGTTGATACTTCTTCAAGGAGAGGTGGGAACATAAATCAGTGTAAATGTTACAGACTTTAGTCCTCCTAAAAGTTCTGTGATGTGTTATTCTTATCTCTACTATTTGCAGAATGTATCCCTGAAGTTCAGGTTAGTTAAGTCCCACACCCCCAGTCTCATGGCCAGTTCAATAGAATATGACCCTGGGCATCTCCACTTGGGAACTCATGTTCTTTCTACAGTATCCCTGGCTTCCCACGAAGGAGAATTTGGTAAATCAGCACAACTCTAATTGTAATGCTGTGTGCCTGGTGTAGAAGCCAACACCAAGTGTCCTTTAACCCATGGCCCCTAGCTCTTCATAATTATTTTATCATTATTTTTAATAATTTTATTGTTACCAAACTTCACAAATGCCTTAGATGTTTTTCAACCAGAAATCATTTATATATTATACTATCCCTGATTACATTTTAATAAATCAATTACCCACTAATCCCATATTTTAACATTATTCTCATTAAAGGAGCCATTACTTCTTGGGAATGCTTTAGCTACTGACATTACTTCTTTCTCCTTTCCACTGAAGAGCAACAAACAACAGAAGTGTTGCTTGTGGGTCCTGTTGTCTTCTTTATGAGCTTTACAACATTATATTATCTCTGCCACAGATTGCGCAGCCTTAATCCAGAAATTGGACAGCCCAAATGCTTTCAAATCCAGAACATTCTGAGCATCACCATGACATCATCATTGGAAATTCCACACCTGGCATCTGACACACTGCAGTCAAGATAGTTGTTCACTAGAAAGATTGTATAAATTACCTTCACTCCATGAGTATAAGGTGTACAAAAGATAAATTAATTTTGTCTTCAGACTTGGATCTCAAGATATTTCATTATCCATATGCAAAAGTTTCAAAATAAAAAAAAGAATCTGAAACCAGAAACACTTCTAGTCCTAATCATTTGGGTAAGCAATGCTTAACCTATGCTACTAAAATTTAGTATTTTTTTCTCTGTTATCCCTCAATTTTATATTGGTTCTCTTTATTAGTAAGCTTCCAAACTTTCTTCTTACAAATACACCCTCCTTTCCCGAGCACCAGAAACCAGGTCCCCACTTCCCCCACCAGGCCTGAACTTTTCCCTCACCTATCTTCATTTCATTGCCATTGTTTGCAACCTTGCTGCATGTCCAGGGAGTCTGCTCCTAGGACCTCACTGCTGAATGGGAAGTCAGAGGGTTTTGCCTTTGAGCATTCCGGTTGGCCCTCAAGCAACATGTGCATATAGTTTAGTTCTTTTTCTTTTACTCAGGGAACTTTGGCACAACTCTCCTCCCAGTTGCAGTTCATGCCCTGGGTGAGGTTCCATGGAAGCCCTGGTCATTGCTGGTCCTTGCACCCATGCTTGGCTTCTGAAAACACATTGGACACACTATGGTTTTAAACCTTTACATAAAATTTCCCTCAGAAAGCAGCAACCGTGTCCTTTTGTATCACCCTGACTGAAAATTATAATCTCAGGATCCTGAAAATCTTGAATGTTCTCTTATTGGCCTCATTCCCAGCACAAGATTGATGGTACCTGCTTTTTCTTCTTCCCTCGTCGGGTTCAAATGTCCAGGATGGGCCAGGCATGTGCCTCATGCGTTCAGGGCCTTACAGGAAGCATAAGAGGACTTTGAGATAAATAACAATATTAGGTGGTAAGATGGGAGAACTTGGGTTGGTGACAGAAGGCTTTCTCAAAAACCCAGGTAAGTCTACCCTGTACCAAAGCCAAAGTATGTTCCCACTGAAAGTCAGGGAAATACCGGGGATTTAGCTCAGTGGTTCTGCTGCCTGCATTGCAAGCTCAAGGACCTGAGTTCGATCCCTGGTACCCCCCCAAAAAAAGAGAGAAAGAGAGTGTCAGGGAGAAAGTCAGTCTCCTTTTTTCTGTTCTGAATGCAGAAAGTCTGCTAGTCTGCTAGTCTGCTTGTGGATTGTGGACATAAAAGAGCTGTTTTTAAAAAATTCAACCTTGTGCATATCACTGCTTACTTGAATTTAAATTATCCATATGCACAAGCTAAATCATTTGAAGGATATTCCTGATTCGAAAGAGAACATCACATTCCCAGTACATGGTTGAAAAGATATTTTTGTGTGTCATGAAACTTGCTCAGACACACTGACAGGACATTGGGAAACACCTCCTAGATATGCAGAGGTGACATGGGGAGAGAAACCATAACCCTGCTTTGAATTTGAAGGAAAACCAGCTCCACCCCACCCCCTCAATCAACTGGCTGTAGCAAATGAAAATGATCAGCATATGGGGGAAAAAATGAGTATGGTTTTCAATTCCCACCGATGTCATTTATGAAACACTTGGCATAAGACCTATTAGACCAGGAGGTGGTTATTTGGCCCTGCCCATTCTGAAAATTACAGGGAGAAAAATCACAGGCTGGTATCAGGTGTCCAAATCTTCATCTCAAAGGGTGAAGCATAAAACTATTATAAAAAATGTGTCCTGCTGCAGTGACAGCTGCCACACCAAATCCACCTAGTCCAGAACTGTGGTGAGTCATTAATGACTTAAATGTGAGATTAGGTTGTGGTGTTTAATGGCCTGAACAAGAAACTTGTTCACAAAAGTTATTAGAAGTAAAACATCACCCCAATGATAATGGAGAAAACAGCCTAGGGATATGAGATCATTTAAATAATTATGCACAGCATTGCATATTGATATTATTGTGTGGTGCTTGTGTGTCTTTTCTAGTTGTGAGGAGGTAAAGTTTAAATTGAACCGACTGCTCGTCCTGTTGTTGCTTTGATGGTGGAAGAGCTACCCGTATTTACTTTTTTACAAAACATGCAAAGTGGCATTCTGAAAATCACAAAGAATCATAGAGGTATAATGCTAAGAACCTGTTTTCCACCGAGGTTCAAAGAAAGTAAATTTCAAGCCTAGGTGTGTACATTCACATAGCTGCAGAGAAAAGGGCCTAAAACGCAAGCTTTCAATGCAATGTTTGATTTGTTAGCAAATCAAATATTATTTTGATGAATGGGGCAGGTGCTTACAATTTTGTTCCTAGACTTTGCTCTAAAGGTTTCTGGTGTGTTAAGTTCTTATTTGCAAAGGTTTGATGCCCCTTTGAATCATGGAGAGAACCCCAGAATGAGGGTGATATTCTGATTTTTGAAGCCAAAACGGTAAAAAAAACTACGAAATGGAATCTCCAAATAGACTTCCATAAGGTCAGTCATCAAAAGAAATGGAACAAGAGCTATGTAAAAGAGTGAGCTTGTATCAGGTGAGTCATCTCGGAACACCATAGTAAAAAAAAAATTGTGTGAAATTCAATGGAGTAAAAATAAATTTAAATAGCTCTGAGCTCTCTGATGTTCCCAGGGCTTAGAGATATCTTTCCGAGCTTGAGAGGTCATTACTGCTGTCCTCTGGGGACTTACATCTTCCCAAAATCCCTGTGCTGAAACTCTAACCTCTAAGGCATGGCAATCAAAGGTGGCCCCTGGGGTGACTAGGGCATGAGGTGCAGCATCGGCGAGCGAGCGGTGTGAGCGGCTCTGTGAGAGAGGCTCCAGAGAGCTCTCACCTTTCTCTAGCCAGCTCCATGTTACTGGTTAAGGTGGAGAGAAAAGGCTTATTTAACTCATAGTTTGAAAACTCAAATCCAAGATCAGGTGGCCCATGAGTTTGGCTTCTGAAGAATGTGGCAGATGGCAATGGTGGGAACACAAGTAAATGGTCACATCCTGAACCAGGAAGCAACAGGAGAAGAGATGAATGGAGTCCCACAGTCTCTTCCACACAGCCACAGCCACCGTGACCTAAGGACTCCTGACTAGGCCTAACTTCCTAAAAGTTCAAAGCTCATCCCAACAGCACCACCCCGGAAACTAACCCTGGGCCACCATGGAGGACACAGTGAGAAGATAGTCACCTCTGAATCCAGAGTGTTCTCCCACCAGACACCACATGGGCCCTTCTCTTGGACTCCACAGCCTTCATCACTGTGGCAATAGTTTCTTTTGTTCATATGCTATCCAGTTTATGGTATTGGTTATAGTTTCCAGAAGGAACTATGACAACTTTTGAGATGATTTACTTTTCCGGAGTATTGTGTTGGAACCCTGTAGAAAGTATGTGTGGGATATGTCACCCACCCACATCTCTTGCCACAGTTGATCCAAAAGCTTCTAGAAAGTAGGAGGGAAGGGAAAAATAAAGTAGCTCCTTGGACATGGCTAGATTAAGGATTCCTGTTTGTGATCTCATGATCTCATTCTTTTCTTTTCCCCCTTACTCAAACCTAGTGCCTTCTCTGTCTCTAGCTTGCCTGCCTGAGATTATGTGTTATGGAACACTGAAAAAAAAAGGACAGCCACTTTTGTTATCTACACTATAATCTTTGAATTATACCATTTGAACATGAAAAATATGAGATCTGATTCCATAGGTTTACTAAAGTAAATTGTCTTAGCAAATTTGTCCTTTCCATTTGATTCTGAAGAATAATTGGCAAGTGAGAGAATGATTACTTTGTTCAGATATGATTACTGAAGAAATGTTTCATCCATATGTTGCTAAATAATGGGAAATTCTCCAGTGAATGGGGGACAATGATTAGAAGAAACAAGATAGCTCTAGAAAAACATTCCCCAATGTGTTACTGAATTTTTTTGAACAGGCCAACTCTAAGTGGGTATAGAGTTTCTTTGTACTATAGAAAGCCTGCAAATGCCTAATAGGATTAAATTGTTCACTGGAAAGTACTAGGTAGGTTTCTTTGCCTTTTGGTTTAAAGAATGGAGGCCTTTTTGATGCGTTGTATGCCAGTAATAGTTATTCCCTGTCCTAGCATCCTTTGTGTGGCCTGACGTCGTTGAGGTTGTGGCACTGAAGAAGCTAAGCTATAGATTTGTGCTTTTCAAAATGTTCATTAATACATTCACCATTAATTCCTTCACTGGAAATGGCATGAGACCACTGGACAAGTTGGTTTTCCTTTGGGTAGAGGATACAAGACTCTGGATATTTACTAGTTTTATTCTAATTTTAAGTGAACTTCAGTAGAAAAAGGACCATTTGATATCTCCTAAATTTCTCTAAAGTCGAACAGGAAAAGAAGTAGTTAACAACAATAGAGCTGTTTTGCCCATCTTATTTGTTAAGTGCAGGTTGCATTTTTCTAGTCCAAAGAATAGACTCTGCCCTTCATTCTAAAGGGTCACTCACTCTTTACATTTCCCAAATAAGCAAAAACAAAACTACCATTTTCGTTACACAAAATGAAGGGGATGGCAAAGAAATTGGCTCCCTTAAATTTATATCTGGATTTTTCTACAAATGTATAACCCACCATTTTTAAAGTAAAGGTATAAAGAGTAAAATTGGCAAAGGGTGAAACAAAACAAGGGTTAAAAGAGTATAGAGACAAAATGGCGTCTTCTGTATCAGAGGAGATGAGAATGGAGAGATAAAGGAGATCCAGGAGAGGTGATGCTGAGGAAGGGTTTCACAGAAACACTGAAAAGCGTCCATTGAATCTGGTGTCTTGGGTGGATGTGAAGGTTTGTAAGAACCGTAAAGCTTGATTGTAGAGGAAAATCCAGGAGAGAGAAAGACCAAGTGTATAGGTCAGTTTCTTTGTTAATCAATGAGAGAGAAGAGTATGGGGCTGGGTAGAATCCGGAGTACACTTGTGGGTTGGCTAGATTTCTTCCATTATTCTGACAAAACTCTTGAGATTATTGATGTAATGTGAGAAAAGGACGTTTTTGTTTAATGGGAGAGGTCTCAGTCCATGGTCATTGGCTCTGTTGCTTTCAGCCTGTGGTGGCAGTGTACATCATGGTAGGGGTGAGGGATGGGTTTTAGAGGATCCTGTTGACCTCCTGGCAGCCAGGGAGCAGAGACAGAAAGAGGTTGGGGCCCAGGACATACTCTTAAGGACCTAACCAATGAAGAGGCTGTGATCTAAGATATGGTCCCAATGTCCTAACCAATGACCTACCTTCCTCCCTCTGAGGTCCATCTCCTAAAGGTTCCCATCACATTCCAATAGGCCCACACAATGATGACCAAACCTTTAACACATGGGCACCTGAGGACACACAGACCCAAACTACAGTAAGGTAGTCTATTTAGAAGGACCAGGGATAAATTTTCTTTCAGAAGAAAAAAATAAGAATAAGCACCTGTCAGATATTTAAAGCAGAAACACTAGTAAAGAAACAACCATTGCAAGTGTCCTTGAGTAAAATTTTTATAATTAATTTTAAATAATTTTGAAGGGAAAAGAGTTTATTTTTTATTCTAAGGGCATGTAGGAAGTCCTATTTATCTTTCTCTCCATTTTGCCACCCAGAGTCCCTAGCTGGGATGGTAGGTACCAGGGCCGTCTAAGGTAGCAAAGAGTAGCATAACGTGATGTAGGTTGCATACAGGTTAATATCAATTTGTGAAAATAACTTTGAGAAAACTGTATCTGCCCAATGGAAGAGCTAGGACATAGAGACATTTCTTTCATCACTCAACAAGTGAGATTTCATGGATTATCAAAATATAAAGTAATTATAGCCATTATAAAATCAATGACATTGACACAAAAAGAGGATTTTAGTAACAAATTCAAAGATTCAAATGCTTTCAGAACATCTGAACTCTCTGCACAGAGGGAGAATTTCCTGGAACCTCTAAGTTTAGGCAACTCTCAAGTCTCATTAAGTCAAAGAGAAAAAAAGTTGGCAAACTTTGGCTTGCAGGACAGATGCAGCCAGGGCCATTTTTATATGGCTCATGAGCTAAGAATGCTTTTACATTTTAAATGATTGAAAAAGTAACAAAACAAAATTCAGATTTTGTGCCAGGTGAAAATTGCATGAAATCCACATTCAGTGTAAATCAGTAAAGTTTCGATAGCACACAGCTACACCCTCTGTGTGGCTTTATCTATGTGATTTCTTACACTACAACAGCCGAGCTGTGTGGTTGCAACAGAGACCATGGAACTTGTAAAGCCTTAAATATTTACTACTTTCTTCCCCTTTATGGAAAAGTTTGGCAGTCCCTGAACTAGAAGTTTCTTTATTTTTCATTTATTCTTGCTTTGAAATAGATTCACTTCCCTATATATCGGTTCCCATGGAGTCAAGTGAGATTAACATTAACTTGTGTTAGAAAAAGAAATGGTAATTTTTTGATGGTTATTGATTTCTCTGTTTCTGAAAACACTTGGAAAAGACTCAGGTTTTCAGTTTGTGTCTACCACTGGGTTAGTATCTCTTCAACAGTTGCACAGACTCAAGCATATGCTCTTAGTGAAAACATTTGTAAAAATCCATTTCATAAGCATTTATTGAGCATTGTCGTAGTCCTTGCTAGTGTGGCAGCCAAAAGGACAACCAAAGACCCTGTCACCAAGGAGTTTATGTCCTTGTAGAGAGAGGCCACAAATAACAAAGGTAGAGGAAGAACCAAGTAAGTTGCTTGTGGAGATTGATTTGGTTGGATGCAGACTATGTGGGCAGGAAATGGCTCTGGAGGCATGATCATTGAACTGAAGGACAGAAGGTAAAAGGAGTCAGCCATGCACAAGACTGGAAAGGAGGCCTCTGACAAGGTCCACAGTCAAGACAGATTTGTGGTGTCCGAGGAAGCAGACAGCTGGCTGAGATTAGTGAGGATGTGGGGAGGACTGTAAGAAAGACTGAAGGACATAGGGCATAAGACACATAAAGACAGGACTTAATGTCTTTTAGATCATGGTCAAGAGTTTGAATTTTTTTCTAAACCCAACATGAAGAAACTGGTAGGTTTTTACATGGTTGGGGGAGTGACGGAGGAGTACGTGTTGGACAGAGCCATCTGAACGGTGTGTTTGTGCAGGGCCTCTGGGGCAGCATGAGTGGAAGCACAGACCACTTGGCTACTAAGAGAGCAGCCGTGAAATGGTGTATGCTGGGCCCTGGCAGATGGTAAAAAGCATGAAAACATGAGTTATGTTTTGGAGATGGAACTGGAAGTCTTGAATATGAGATATAAAAAGAAACATAAGATGTATGTAGCCAGAAAGAACCAATGTTTTGAAAATGATTTCAAGTCCATATATTAAGATGAAAGGCAAGCTAGGAGCAAGGGAAGTTTGGCCCCATGGTGTGGTGTCTGAAATCACTAGCCCTGAGAACTGATGGCAAAGGTTGTGCAGTTGCACTGGGATTAACCTAGGCATCTAGGAACGAGCAAAGGGATCACAAGACCACAAGATCACAAAATCCACAATGGGAACTGATGTTTCAAAGAAGTAAACCCAAGACCTTGAAACTGACAAAGAGCCACAGTTTAAACAAGTATCCAGCAATATGTCAGTTTTGTTTTCTTTTACATAATACAGACTTCAGGTGATACAAGATCTTTTGCTTTGATGACCATTGGTGAACATTAGTCAATATTCAATTCACATTATATGGAAAGTTAGGCAAATCTTAAATCACGCTCATTGATAATAAAGTTCATTTTCAAAAGAAGAGGTACTGGGCACAAACAGGCAGTCAGTCACAAAGTCCCATCCTAGAGGCTGAGTCCTCCCACAGGCTTTAGGCATGACTGCCCTAGTGCCTATGCACTGACTGGCACACTTGAGTATCTTTCCCTGTGTGGCTTTAAGTAACTTCCACATCTTCTCTGAAGCTTGAGGGTAGAGCTCTGAAAACAAAGCCATTTTCCATATGCCTTTGTTAGAGTATTTGTTTAAATTATGGGGCATGTATTATTTTGTAAGATTAAAAAGTTGTAAAGAAAGCCAAAATTTTCGAAAGGGATCATGAATTCAAAACCATTCTAAACATCCTAACTAATAGATATTCTTCTTTGGACAGATAGTCGAATCAGCACAGGCCTAGTCAAAGCCATATCTAGTACTCAAGTCCAAGTATTTTCTTAATTAAAAGTCAGGTCAGATGTAGAGGCACACTCCTGTAAGCCTAGAACTCTTGGGAGGTTGAGGTGAGGCAGGATGATTGTGAGTTCAAGCCCAGCCTGTCTCAAAAAATAAACAAAATTTTAAAAGGACGGGGGATGGAGCCCTTATGAAGGCCCTGATGTCAATCCTCTGTACCACAAAAGAAAGGAGTCAGATTTTATTGGATATTTAATAGCAAAAAAATAAATCTCATCCAGAGATGACGTCACACACACATACACACACGCACACACACCCCAAGTGAAAAAGCATCTGATCCAGGTAAGAATCTGAACTGCATCAGGCATGGTGGTACACACTTATGATCCCAGCACTCCTGAGGCTGACAGGAAGGTCACCATGAGTTTGAGGGCAGCCTGGGGTACATAGTGAATTCAAGACCAGTCAAAACTACATAATAAGATTCTGCCTCAAAAAAACCAAATCACACACAAAAATCATGAAATAATAAACACCTATCTCAGGTGTATTTAAGTCTTTACTTGCCTTCCATTGGGAAGAAAAAGAACAAACTAAAATTTATGTTAAATACATATTTAATTGATTTTTCCCTAAATTTCCGCAAATATTTCTCTCTGGATCCTCATCTTCATTATGGTCCCACGTTTCTTACTCATCATTTGTTATAGCTAAAAGGCCAGCCAGTCTAGGAAAAGATCTTGAAGGTTTAGAAGATGAATGTCTTCAGCATTCTCCCTGGGTAACTCTCCTTCATCCTCATTTTAGCCACACACCCCCATTATCACAGTATGATGGGCAAAGTTCATATTCCAGCAGCCTTTTTTGGTGAAGCAATATGCTTAATGTGTTGTTTGTAGCAAAGAAAAAGGGGGGGGGACTTAAATGCTACTTTTCTTCTCTTCATTTGGAAGCAATCAGTCTCCTTCTCACTGAGTTCTTCCTATCGGCAACCAACATCTAGAATTATCCTTCATCAGCTATGCGTAAAAAATGCACTCATTGTTTCCTTTTCTCGTAAGCAAAGTACTATTTGCCAGTTAAATCCCCAGGTAGTTTGCTTTCAAACAGTCAGATATAAACTTAGCAAATGAAACATCTGTTCTTTGCTATTATTTTATAATCACATTAATTGGCAGATGTTTTTAGGTAGCAGAGAGAAGCGAATCAGCCATTACTTGTATTTCCATGGGGTGATGCTTGTGGCCACTGGATGTCACACACCTGAAAGACCATCCCAGCAGGAGAGGATGCTGTGCTGGACTCGAGAGTGTCTGGCTCTCTCCTGTGGGAAGCCTTCTGACAGTGGGGCCAGCCACCCATTGACAAGTGCAGACAGTACACCCTGCTCCACACCGCATGGACCACCTTCCTCTCACCGCTTCCAGGTTTGGTTTTTCAATTATCATGTAGTTTGCACAAAAGCACTGTGCCAATTCAATTACTGCCTGATTAATGGAGTGTTGCCGGTTTATTTCAGAGGTCTAGCTATCTATTAATTAGCATATTGGGGCCTATACTCTACTGTTTTGTCCTGATATGCTTTGAAAAGTCCCCAGTGCAATTAAAAAACTCTAATATGCTTTAAATAGTTATTTGAGAAAACACATCCAGACTTTTTTTAAACTCCTCAGGGATTTTTAAGCACACTCAGATTTATTATAAGGCATCTGAAGTTCCTTCAAAAACATGTTCTTCTTTCCTCTACCAGGTTCTGGAGAGGGTCTATGGTGGGAGCAGAGCTCTTTTGTGGGTCTGGGAAAGGAGGAGCCCTTGGATGAGATCAAGAGGGGGCCTCTCCCTCTTTGGGGTCTTCTGGAATTTGCCTTAAATTGCACACTGAGTCTTACCTGGAGTCTTTCAAAGAACCTAGATTGTGTTTCGTAGTTATTCAATTAATACAAGCAAATTATTAGATGGATTGTGAGCCACATTTAATTTTTCTGGCCATTTTAGATTTTTGATGAAGAATGTTGCTAAGACTGAATACCCTTTAAAATAATGGACCACTTCTTTGGAGCTACTGTGTGTCGCTTTTCTCTGTGAGAACAGATGGGCTAGGAAATATATAGACTTTCTCATTAGTCCAGCAAATGCCACTTGTAAATCAAGAGGTGGGAGGTGGAATTGCACTCATTTGCTTTCAGTAGAAGACTCATGCAAAAGGAGGACAGAAATAGGACTAGGAGAGGAGGTTACGACTGCATGTTGCAATTCAGGTGAACTATATGACTTATAGCTTCGGATTTGACCATAAATAATGACATTATATGATAAGCAGGAAAAATATTTTAAATATGGTTGTAACATAGAGTATATATTTAATATATTAAGGAGTACATATCTGTAAATATATGTGAAAATATGCAGGACTTGAAAATGCATGTAATATAGTAAGTAATATATGAAATATGGACAACTCTTTAAGAAGCTCAGTGTGTTGCAATGTATGTGCTAAGGAGGAGTTGGAGAGAGCATGTAAGAACAGTGACCAGCTGTAAGCTCACTGCAAATTCAGCAGTGAGGTGAAGAAAAATAAACCACTCAGAAGCTCAGTGTTGTGTTTTCCAGCACACTGGGATGTGAATCAACAACTATGCCCTATGCTCCCACTGTCCAACCTCAGTGCTCCCAACTACAAGATGAAGGTGGCAGATTGATGGCTTGAAGACTACAAAAATAATGGAATATTCCCCAATAGCATCTCCATGGTAGGAAAAATACTATGTTAAAGGCATCCAGTACAGAACAAGTATTTCAGAGGAATGATCTTAACAATATCTCTACACATAACAAGTCTAATTCCTTTTGTGAATAAAGTATTCATCAATGAAAGTCCAGTGAATTTAAATTGTAACTGCATCCAACATCTGGATAGGTAACACAGAAGTTAAGCAGGTACAATTCTCTCTACTTTATTATTCCAAGCAGTGACCAAATGTGTCAGTCAAAGTTCACTAGAGGAGTAGAGCCAATGGGAGACAGAGAGATAGATAAATGATAGCCAGAAAGAGATAGATAGATAGATAGATAGATAGATAGATAGATAGATAATAGTAGCTCTGTTATGGGATTGGGCTTAGAAGATTATAGAACCTAGTAAAGCACCTGATTTGCCGTCTGCTAACTGGTGAAGTAGGAAAAAAGATGGTGTTATTGCTTAAACTGAGTCCGATTGCCTGAGAAACAGGGCGACAGCCAGTGTTAGTCCTGGAGCCCAAAGATCCAAGAACTAAGAGCTTCAGTGTCTGAGGACAGAAGAAGATGAATGTCTCAATCCAAGGAAACGGAGTGAAATTCCCCTTTCTGCACTTTTTATTCCATCCCAGAGCCTAATAGATTAGACAGTACCCACTAACATTGGTGAGGGTGGATTTTCTTTACTAGGTCTACTGATTGAAATCTGTCTTTTCTGGAAACACTTACAAAAACACACCCAGAAAAAATGCTTTACCAACAACCTGGATGTCATGTACACCATTTGTCACACTAATCTTGCTGTCATGGGACAAGTACACACACAAGTACACATGTGTGCATTTATTCTTTCACTTCTGCATTGATTTAATCAACTATCATCAGTGGATTCCCATGCTAAGAACCATGTTAAACACTATCCATGTTCCAAGTACCACAATAGGAGTTCTAAGTAATTAGCATGGTGCTTTATTACTCCATCCTATATCCATGAAATGACATCTGTATAAATTACTCTTTTCTGAGAAAACCACTACCTTTCAGAGATCTGTTTATCTCATAACATATGGAAGGATAGATAGAAAATAATGAATAAAAATCTTCATTTTCTATAATCCAGAGGCTGCTCTCTTTGTTAAGGAAATCTCTATTTGCCCTAAATCTGTACTTGCCATAAGTAGAGGCATAAACATTCCAGAAACCATCTTGTTTTCCTGCAGATAACTTCAGGATATGAGTATGCCAATTTTGGAGTCATTTGCATCTCCAAAGTGCTACCTTGAGGTAAGAAAAAAGAAATGTTTATGTCCCGAAAAAACATTAGCATTGTTAGATGCATATTTCATCTAAAGTCTCCTTCTGTAATTCTGAATACGATCAACTCTGTGCCCTGTGATACTATTGTTAACTCGCCTTGGTTCAACTCTCTTGAAAGCTGAGTAACTCCTCTCCACTCAATCCACAGGGAGGCTGACTGGAAGGATTTGCTACCAAGCAGTGAAGCAAGTCCAAGTCCCAGGGTTTAACAGAACAAGTGGCGAAGAATGTGAGGCCAACTGAATTCGTGCACACTGGAGGCTCCAGGCAGCGGAGCCTATGCAACTGCAAGGCTCCCAAGACTCTGCAGGCAACAAAGTTGGGAGAAAAGAAGACACCTTTTGAGGATCACGACACAACTTAGCAATGCCGGAGGAATAAGTCAAGAGTCTGTGTTCCCAGCTTTCCGTGTTTCTTTCGCAGTGTGCTGATATATTTATAGAGTTGAAACTGAACACATTAAGATCACTAAATATTAGAACATATTTTTCAAATTCAGTGTAGAAAACTGCAAAGTACTTATCCATATATTTCTTAATCTGAATTTTTGAAGTTATATACAATTAGAGAAATTTATTCCATGTGCTTCACAGTTAATGGAGAATAAACATTGCCTCCCACATTCCACAATATATGCATAATAAATAAAAAGATCCTTTGAGAATGATTGGAAGGTGTTGCAAAGTGACTTAAAGATATTCTTTACTTATAATACAAACATTATGTGATCTGAAAAACATGTACCTTGTATTTGAGCCATTGGTATTGTAGAGATTTAATTTTCGAAATATATTTTTCTGATGAATGAAAGCAGGATCTATGTAAACAAGCAGCTTGGTTTTCATTAACAGTGTCTAGAACTACCAGAGAATAACGAGAATTTTAATAATGTATGGAAATCATCCAACCACTAAGTAAATTTGTCTCTTGAAGTTTTATTTTTGTTTCAAGTTTACAAATCTTTTAAAAAATTTATTTCAAAACAAAATATTTATTTTTTCACTTAAATATACTTTCAGTATACTTCATAAATTCAATTAACTCATTTTCTTTTAAATAATTTTTAAACATTTTAAATTGTGACTATATGCCTTAACAGTCATAATTATTTTGTCAGCATCATTTAGAAAATAGCTTCTTCTTAATTATATTACTTGCAATATTGAGTTATAGCATCAAAAGTAAAGGAGATTTCTTATTTCTAGCTGTTTTTAAGATTGTTTAGATGAAAGGTAATTATGAGTTTTCGCAAGTCAAATAATCACGAAGTGTTTTAAAAAATTATCCTTTAAAAAAATATCCTTTATTGAAGCATTCTCACTAATGTAGCAAATTATGAAGGCAAAAACAGAAATTAAGTTTCTAATTAATTGATCAATTTCTGACTTGAAAATTTAAAAATATTTTATTATGTTAACAAAAAATATTTTTAAGAAAAACCTAAGCATTTCTATGAATTTCCCTCCTTGTTTAGTGAAAAAAGATGAAAACACTTCTAGTTTTGCACTATCTGCCAAGTTTCAGCCCAGAGAAGGTGTTTATGGTTCAGATATAAAACTTCAGAAATATAAATGTGAAGACAACCTTAACTACAGTGTTCCAAATGCAATGTTGTAATTTTATATGTTAATCTATCAATACACAGCATGTGCAAACATATGTTTATAGACAGGGAGACAAGAATATACAAATGAGGAGATAAAATTCTTGTATCTCATTTGATGCTCTATAATTTCTATCAATTTATGAATGTTTTGTTTTTGTGTTATGATTTCATTTGAAGTTGACATAATTCGACTTGTGCTTATTTGCAAAGACCTCATCACCAACATTCTCAGAGCTGGAGCTGCCAGCCTCTGCAGAGGATGGGGAGGAAGCTGACTGCTGAGACTGCCGCAGGCAGCCAGAGCAGCTCAGAGTGTTGTGCAATGGGAAACTTGGGGTTCTTTTGGTAAGCAGCACAGGTATGCATTCAATTTTAGGAGAACATCTGGTTTATCTGCATTTCTAAATTTGGCCCTTGGGGTTCAGCAGAAAATTTGTGGCAAAAGAAAGGTAAAATGATGATTTAACAGTCTTCCTCTGACCCACCAAAGCAACCCAGCTCATTTGCTAACCATTATGAAACTACAACAAAATTCAGAGATGAGCAAGAGGATTAATTTTTTTGAAGAAGCCCTCTGTGCAAAATGACATTCTTTTGTTGATTCCATGATCCTCACTGCATGGTCCTAACCAAAGATTAAAGCAGGTCTAAGGCTGGGTTTGCCTCTTTTCTTGTCTTTACTCAAGTTACAGCAAGATTTTGTGAAACTTTTAGGTGAAATATGTTGCAGAATTAGCAGATGGCTTTAATTTTCATTTGGGAGAGTAAGGCATATTCCAATTTTCCTTACTAATGTGACGAATGAGTCTTAGGAAAGTTTAAACCTCTGATAGTTTAAAACTCTTTAACTTTGATGGTTGCAGAAAGAATGCAAAGTTATACTATCAAAAGCTAGTATCAGGGCTTGGAGAAGCTTTTGGAAGAAGGTTTTAGAAAGTATATGGCAGCGAAGGTTATACTTTTTAAAAAAATTATGCCTTCATCAAACAAAACCTTGAGGCTAAAATACTTGAAATATAATTTATTTTTTGGAAAGACATCTGAGATCTTTAAAGATGACTTTTTGCTTATTCTTCCAGATTAAATTTAGCTTTTCTTCTGATTGTAAAAGAAATTTACATGCATTGTAAACAATGAAGACCAATACCAAGCCTATATAATAAAGAATTAAGTAATGATAGAATTTCATCATTCAAACATAATCACCACCACTGGCATGTTTTGTCTAACCTGTTTCTATGCACATATATACAAAAAACATTTTTTTATAAAAGTGATATCATAATATCCATATTTCTATAATCTTCTTTTCCATTTAATTGTGTGAGATACTTGTGTGTGAGAATGTATTCTTATAAACATACTCATAACCCATGACAACAAACATAGACTTATATTCTTAACATTATTTTCCAAAATTTATTTAACAGAAATACAGTTACTTAGTAGCCCTCTATTATTGGGTCTATAAATGTTCCCTGGTGTTTTGGCATTACAAATGAGAATATAGTATTCTAGGATTTTTTTAATCTAAAATATTTAGAGTTGACCTGTGTATTTTGCATATTCTCTCTTCCTTTTCTATTAATTCTAGTAAATGATTTTCCCTTTTCTCTTTTTGATTAATTTATAAAAATTCTGCAATATAATGATAGTAACACTATCATATATACCTGTCAGTTTCTAAAAATTTAATTATGGTGTCACTTTTAGTCACATAGAAATTCTTCAATGCATTTTATATATCTGTTGTTTTTTATGATAATTACTGGGAAAAAAAGCATTTTGATTTATGCTTGTATAACTGAAGTATTTTGACACTTACCAGAATAAAAGTTCACACCATTTACTATTCATGTTAAATGCCATCTCATTGGTTGGTTCATTAACTCTAACAACTTTAGGACTTATTACTTAATCATGTTTTTTGTCTCTTACAGGAATAGTGAAATTTGTGCCTAAAGTTTAGCATCTGTTTCCCAAATTATAGAAGTGGGAGATGTCCATTCAAAAGAAGTATTTAAAAAGATACTCAGGAGTTCATAAATTGCTACAGGGATAGCTGTATACTTCATCAGCATAAACAGCAAATTCCCCTCATACCTCTTAGTTTATGTATTTAACTTTGTTTTTAAAATTAGCAAACATTTTCTGTCTGGAAACACTGCCCTGGTTATAAGTCACAATAGAGGTGAAGGAACATAGAGATGGTACCCTCATCAATGAAGTTCAAATTATTAGTGACAGAGAGAATGCTAAATTTATTTATTTATTTATTCTTAAATTTTTTATTCATTCAGTTTATTGGTACATTTTAGGTATACCATATGATAATATTCACCATTGGGAATTTGTACCTTCACATGATATATCTTGATTCTTATTTTTTTTCCCATTCCCCTGCCTTCCCTTCAACCCCTCCACTCCTTCTTATTTATAAAGACTTAGTTTCTGTTTTTTCCTTTTCTCAAATTTATCCCTTTCCCTTCTTTCCTTTCCCCTAATACTGCATATTTGCAGTACATAATGTTTGCATTACTTTTGTGGAGCTGGTGCATCTACACAAGACATCTTCATTCCATTTTTCCTCCTCTTCCCTCCCCTCCCTCTAGCCCTCCATCTCTTGGTCCCCTTCCCACTTGAGAAAGATCTCTTTCCCCTCTTCCTGATATCTATCTTTTATTTTGATGTTGTTTGTTTATATTAGGTTATTCATATAGGGGAAAACATGTGATATTACAGTGTTTTAAAAAATTGTGACTCTTAACTAAGGGAGGGGAAGTAGGTGCTGCCCCAAATGATAATTTGGGGACTCATTTAGGCTGGGGCAACAATGGATGATTTCTTTGAAGAACCGACATTTTAAAGGAGATCTGGGATGATTTAGAATTGTCAAGGCAAAGAGGAGAGCAGAGGACACTCGGAGCAGAAGAAGAGAACAAGCTAACGACATGGTGAAGATAAGATGGGCACGAAACATGTTCTAAACACAGTAAAGTACAGTAATTCCAGGGCAGTTATGTAGTGTGTCTACGGTGATGTTAGGGAGATCATGAGTGACAGAATCCACAACAATTTGTTGGTGGTGAAGGTTTTAACATTTAGGCATTGAGCAACTGGCATACAGTGTAGACATCTAATAAAGTGGGGAACACTCAAATTGACTGGGCTCTGTCAAGAGTTAGGATGAAATGTATGAATTCAGACTTTGCATGTAAAGTCTGAGCTTCATGTAAGATTACATCATGCAAGAGAAGACCTTCAGTAGACCTTAGATAGTAAATTAAATATATGGATCAGAACCTCATAATAAAGGTATAAAATTATTATTCTTAGCCTGACCCTCTTTCCCTCCCCTACAAGGAACACTTCCCCAGGCCCACAGACATTCTCTCACACTTGAGGGAGAGGACAGTATTCCTGGCATCTAGAATGCAGATACCAGGGATACTATAGATACTTGCAGCTTGCATCATAGTCCCTCACAACATAATTATCCTATCTAGTGTGTAGATGGTGCCCAGCTGGAGAAACTCTGGTCTAAATACATAAGTAGTTCATTGGTTTTTGAGGATAACTAGGCAAATAAGACTAGTGGTTCTGGGTGTGAAAGAACCACCTGAGGATTGTTGCCAATGGCATAAAAAGAGAACTGGAGGGGAAGATTGTATGCTGTTGATTTTCCTGGAGAAACTTGCTGCACCTGGTTTTCCTGACATGAACTTGGTGGTTCTCGTCATCAGAGGAACTCTGGTCCTCACTGTCACTGGGAATGGCTGCTATTCTCATCAGGGGAGCTCTGGTCTTCACCTCGAGCATTGTTTCCTGGCTTCAGTGCAGATTCCTAAGCCTGGTGGCACAGATCCTTCACCCCACCACCACAGACTTCCTAGCTTCCCCCACTGGCCTTTGGGCATTCCCAGTGCAGATCCTCGATATGGACTTGGATGAGACATTGCCATGGGCTCACCTGTGGCTGGATTCTTCAGGTCTCTAGCATATGGACATATCTCTTGTACTCCTCTGCATTTGACTTTTTGGGTGAATAGTATAAAATAATCCTATAAGTTATGTGTCCTGTATTAAACTGCTTCTCTTGTAAACCTACACGAGGCTACAAAACTATACTACTATGGGACTTAACAATAAAATTAAGCTGTGGTAATTATTGAGAGGTGTGTATAAATTACCCAATTTTTAGGTTAACATGTGACCATGATAGACTTGAATTGCCTCACACTGTTCATAAATCATAAATCCAGGAGCTTCTTTTCTGAGAGGCATTGGTGCAAAGTCTTTTCAGTTTCACCAACATGTTTGCTAGTGTTACAGTTGTATTCAGTTCAACTAGAGCCAAAATATCTGCTGTGGCTACTGGCAGCTTTCTTTCCTCACTGGCTGTTGACCAGAGGTTCTAGGCCCTTTACATGTGAGCCTCACAAAGGGAGTACTTAAAGTGTGGCAGCTTGTTTCCCACAGAACACAGGACCCTGAGAGACAAAAAAGAGAAAGAGAATGGGCTAGCAAGCTTTCAGTTACTATAACAAATACCTGAGATGATCAACTTGTAAAGAGACAAACTTGACTTTGGCTCACAGTTTCAAAGGCTTCAGGTAATAATCACCACTATTGGGCCTGTGGTGATGCACAACATCATGACAGAATCATGTGACAAATCAATATGGGTCAACTTATGGCCAGGAATTGAGAGAGAGAAGAGGGGATGTGGTCATACATTCTCCTTCAAAGTCACTCCTCTGATGACCAGAAGACCTTCCACTAGGTCCCTCCCTTAAAGGTGCTACCACCTCCAAGGAGCACCATGTCCTGGGAAGGAAGCCTTTACCACATGGGCCTCTGGGGGAAATTCCAGATTTGAACTAAAGCAGGGTGAAAAACCAAGACAGAAGCCACAGGCTTTTTATAACCCAATCGTATCAGTGTCAAGCCTCAGTTTCGCCATTCATTAAAATGAGAGTTGCTAAACCCAACCTATACCCAAGGGAAGTAGAATCTGTCTCCATTTCTTGGAGCCTGAGTCTCCCCTATCCTTGGTTATACATCTACTGTGAATGTGTTGACTCAGCTAGGGGAAGGTGTCAGTTCCTGTGTCATCTCTGTTCTGAAGAGCCTCAGCCCAGACACATTACAGGGCTCATCTTGGGAACAATGGTTCCTTCTGTCTCCAGAACAAGTAATTTTTACCAAATAAAGTGGTCAGGAGCATAAGGGTTATAAGTCACAGGGAAAAATATTCAGCTGGATGTAGCAAAGAAGAGTTAGTTCATTTTATTTGTGACCTCTTTGGCCTCTGTGATTGCTACATCCAGCTTTTCATTAGGAAACTGGTTAAGATTCTCAGATTTTTCTGCAGGAAGTAAAAATGATAATGCTTGATATTTGAAGCAAGAGTTAATTTACCAATCTCTGATAAAGTTAAACTTCTCAGTAATATCTTGATTATCTTCTAGAATAGTAACTGATTGTTAATTTTATCTTCTTGGGAAAAATTATTATAAAAATATAGATGTTATTTTTCTCAAATGTTGTTAGGGAATGATATTTACTTCCCTATTCACATTGGCCTCAGGCTTGGACTTTTAAAGCATTCCTTCTCTATGAGACTGAGCACTAGAAATCAGCTTGAATGAAAGATAAAGATAAATTGAACTTGGCCAACACCTTGTTCACAAGCCGTGATAATTTCTCTGGCACTGTTGTCATTGACTGTGCACTGACTTTTTATCATGGAAATCTTTTATTCTCTTTTGAGCTTCATTCCTGGGAAGAAATTTTACAGAACTGACATTGGATTGTAGGTGGGCATTTTTATGCTCCAAAGACACTTTATCTTCAGGAGCAGTGGTCTTATTATCACCCACATTACCTGAAATGTGTACAGTGGGAGCCATGCCTTCCCCAGTACCCAGTCCAGGCCTGGGCTTGAGCAGCTGAGGCAGTCCCAGGCTACATTTTGGCAGAGGCCCATGGCATCTCAAATGCTGCCAGCAAAGCTCTGTGGAATCATAAATGCTGACCACAGGAGCTCATTTGTGAAAAGCAACAGCTAATGTCGGCTCTGTATTGGCCCACCTTCCTCTCAGTTGCCACCTCACCAGCAGGGCTGACTGCTCCACATCCTCTTTGTGGCCCCAGGTGACCATGCATCCAGAAGTCCTTTGTGGAGCTCAGGAAGGTGGATCTGCTGTCGCTCTATCACACATCAAGACTAAAAATATATATATCACTCATTTATATCACTATTTTAAACAGTAAAACATGAAAGAGGTACAATCAAATTATACATTCCTTGTCAAAATTAATCCAATATTATCGGTATTTCACTATAACAAAAAGGAACCTGGGCTAAAGAGAAACAACACAGTAATCACTGCTGAAGAAATACAAAACTCTTATGAACTCCTGTCTTCCTGGAAAATAAATTTACCCGAAGAAGCAAGTTTCATCTTATTATTATCTCATCATTTTACCATTCAAGGACCTGGAAAAGAAACTTACCCTAATGAAAGATCAAAAATATTTTAAAACACTGACGTTGAAACAAATTCCTTTTCTGCTAAGCTCAGCTTTTAGATAAAAGAAATACATGTCATCAATTGAAAACCTCATTATTTTCTGAACTCTCAACCTCCAAGAAAGCGGTCATCATTCTAACTAAAACTAGATGAAAACAGTGCCAACATGTTGATATCAGTGAGATATCACAAACTAGCTGCCTTTACCAAGTGGGACATAATAGATGTTTGTGTTTGACTGTGTAGCTCCTGTGTGGATTCATTTAATATGATTAAAGACAAAGAGAATCACCTAATGACAAAGAAACCTTGGGGCCTTTGTATTTGGCTAAAGACAGTTTCAGCCCCATCAAGAACAGATTTCTACTAAATCAAATTTCATCAGACTTTCACTTTTTCAACTCCTTCTTGGTCTTTCCTTTCATGTCCTATACCTCATGGAAGACAGAATCTAAATGAGCAAGCAGCTTATGGTAGATAAGTGGACTGACAAAAATCTTAAAGCTTTACAGATGTTGGCCACAGCCTTGGAGATGTTGGGGGGGTGTTTCTGTGACAGCTGTAAGACTGGCAATGCTAGGAACAGTGGAGGAAAATAAGTCCCCAAGGTCACTCAAGGTTAGTGAGTAATACTTGAAATCGAGTTCACCTACTCTGCAATTTTAACCACTATCCCATCTCGCTTATCTCTTTCTGATCTGCCTAATGAGCAGCTGCTGAGCATTAAGCAAAATCATCCCATTCCCTGCTAAAAATACACTGTATACACCAACTTTCAAAAGGAAGCAAAGGAGATGATGTAGAGTTGTCTGTGTCCAGGTGCTTTATTCAGTCCCTAGTCTTTATTTAGTTCTGGATACATCCCAATAGTCGTCACATTTGCTGACACTTCCTGACAGCCCAGAAGTCACTGTGCTGGGAGTGGTTGAAGATTATGTCTCCAGAGAAGTGACCAGGCACCAGGGATAAGAGGTATTTACAGAGCCAGACCCTGAGAAGACAATGACTCAGTAACAGAAACACTGTCAAAGTTATTTCAGCTACCATTTTCCTGAAAAATTCTAAAAAGGAGCAATTTGTGTAAGCATCATATTTGTTGTATAAAATAAGGTTTTCTCTCCTGTTAAATTTATTCCAAACATTTTTGTATTGTATGTCTGGGTTAGTACCCAATTCACCTATTCAATAAAATGTAATTCTTAAAAATAGGTAAATGTTCCATCCAGAGATTTCAACAATGAAACACAAATAATTGACTTGTCACCATACTCTCCATATTTTGATATTTTAAAATATTTAAATGACACATAATATTTGTACATACGTAGAGGGTACAGTGTAATATTTCAATACACATATATAATGTGCAGTGATCAGGATAACTGGCATATTCATCACCTCAAATATTTATCATTTCTTTGTGTTGCAAAAACTCAAAATTCCCTCTACTTGCTATTTTGAAATATATAGTTAAGTGCTTAATACATCTTAGTGATTTTTTTTCAAGTATTATACAAATTTTACTTACAATATACAGGAGAGTAAAAAGATAACTTTGAAAATGTTAGTTGAGGCTACGTAGACATCAAAGTATTTTGAAACAGTTCTTGATAGATATGGCACATGAAATACCTTTAACTCAGCTCATTATATATTAAAATTGCAAAGTGCTTTACATTTTAAATGTGGATTAATGATTTTCCATATTATGTGTCTGATAAACTATGACATTTTACATTCATGGTTTATGCTGTGTCTGGTGATTGCAATGATAAATAAACAACATAGAAATTAATTTAAATCTAGAAACATAACATGAATCATCACAATTACAGTCAGAAAAACATGCTAAAAAGTTGCCTAAATGAGCTCTGAGGTAGAGTTGTGAACAGACAGATTTTGCAGAGTTGGTATTAGTAGTAGGGCTAAGAGAAAGTGGGGGTAGAAGGAGGAGCAGGAGGAAGAAGAAAAAGAAGAAGGAGAAAGAGGAGGAGGAGAAGGAGAAGAAGAGGAAGAGGATGAAGAAGGAGAGAGGAGAGAAGAGGAGAGAGAGAGAGAGAGAGAGAGGGAATTTTAAGATGTTTGGTTTGGCCAGGAGAGTAGAAAAATAAGGCCACGCAGCAGCTCAACATGTTTAAGTGGAATGAAACTATTTAATTGAACCTCGTGGTAGAAAATAAAACTGAAATGTATTAATAGATTCCTTATTGTATTTGGCAGAAAGGCCAGAGGGAAATTGCAGAATTAATTTGTAAATAACCTCACCCTTAAATTCATGGAAATAACTTGCACAGTTATCACTCTGACCAGTCTATTTCAAAAATAAAGTGCGATCTAGGAGGCATTTATATCCTGACAGTGTGGATTTGCATGAGGATTCCAAGATGGCTGAGGGACAAGATTCACTAAGGAATACTGATCAGTGCCGAAATTAGGTAAAATCAATGACAGTGATTCCCAGATGAATTAAAATGAAGACATGTCTGTTCCATATACAAAAACTTAATCCTGAACGTGTGTCGAAGTGGATGTATATGCATATGTGTGATGTTTGATTGTAGAAATAGGAAGACAAATTCAAATTCAAGTACTTTTTTAAAAATTCTCTTATGAAGTCTACTGGGATCATTTTGGAGAATGTCATATAAAATCAAAGTAACCTTCAAACAACCAAGTGAAAAACTGTGATAGTTGATGAGAATTAATTGCAAATATTGACCATGATAAAGCAATAGATATTAGGTTGTCACTTATTGAGAATTAAATTGGTCAGCTTTGTAAGAATTTTCCTCTCTTTCTAAAGAGTTTAATTATATCCCAGATGTCTATAAGTCCTTCTATATTTTACACCACCAGTTCTACTTGGGCTTGTTTTATCCTTCTTTTATTCCATAAGAGTAACTATAAGTTTCTATAAATAATTCATATTTAATACTGATGTGTTATTTTTTAATCTATACCAATAATACCCCAACTTATTTGACTACCAAGAAGCTTTTGAAAAATACAGTACTCTTGCCTGTGTCCCAAATCTAGACATTCTAATTTAATTAGCCAAAGATAAAGTTTTATCTTAAGAATTTTAAAAAATTTTCCAAGTGATTCCAGGTTGAAGAATACATGAATTCTCCCTAGAGGTGATTAATTGTCATATGAAGAACTCCGCTGGGGCAGTGTGCAATCTCGGTGTGGCCACCACTGGGAACACACTCATCATGGGCCAGTGCCAGAGGCTGCTGTAATAAGCTTCAACTAATTTGTTGGTTCCTATAGTTAATCACAGACCATTTTAACCAGTGTAATGGATGATGGAAATAGTTTTCCACTACTAGACATGAATTGTGCTTATGAAACAAAGTCAACTGGCAATCTTGTACAGGCCCCTCTTCTTTCACAGTAAGAGATGAGGCGAAAGAAGCTTAGCAGTCTGTAGGTGTCATGTCAGAACCTGTGTGCATATGCTGAATGGAGAATCTTATTGCTCAATATAATTGGAAGACTAACGGTTTATTTTGGCTCACAGTTTGTAGAGGTTTCAGTACATGGTTGGCTGGCTCCAAGGCAGGGTGGTCCATGGTAGAGAAGGCACCAAAGGAGGTACCAAAGCAAAGTAGCAGCAGCAACCCTCCCTTTCCCTTATATCCCATCCAGGCTGGGAAGGGTGAGGCTTCCCTTTATCCACACCCAGAACTATGCTAAACCAGTCAGTAGACTAATTTAATTATCACACACCTTTAATCTGTATTCATATACCTTTAATCCACATCCACACACCTTAGAACCAGCTACCTCTGAAAAGCCCCACCTATGAGTGCATGAGGCTTCAGGGGGACATGTAGATATAAGCCATAACAACACATTAAACTTAAGATCATATAATTTGCCATCAACAATAGAAATACAAAGAAGCAGTGAAATGCTAACAAGAACAAGGACAGAGTATTCTGCTTTCTGTCCTATAGTTTTCTTATATTTTCCAAAATGTCTTATAATATATGGACTTTTGAGATAAGCATCTTTATCTTAACATAATACATTTGAGATTCATCTATATTGTTGTGTGAGGCAGTTCATTCATTTTTATTTCTCAGTACTATTGATTTTTATGTTTATCTCTCCACCAGTTAAAGAAATTTTGCGTGGTTCCTAGTTTATGGCTATCATGAATAAAGATTCCATAAAAATCTTTGTAAATAGGGAGGAATGGAGGGGTTGAAGGGAGGGCTGGGCAAAGGTGAAAAATAAGAACCAAGAAAGACTATGTAAAGGTGCAAATTTTCAATGATGAATGTCATTATATTGTATACCTAAAATGTACCAATGATTAGAATGAATAATCGAAAATGTAAAATAGGAAGAAAAGGTCCAAAGGGGTAGGGGTAGTGGGAGGGGCAGGGGAAAGGAAAGAAGGGAAAGGAAAAATGATGAGAAATGGGAAAAATGGAAATAAAGTCTTTGTAAATAGGGAAAGGTGGAGGGCGTGAAGGGAGGGCTAGGAATGGGAAAAAAATAAGAACCAAGATGCATTATGTAAAGGTACAATTCCCAATGAGAAATGTAATTGTGTTGTATACCTACAATGTACCAATAAAAGAATTTAATAAAAAAAAAAGATTCCATAAATACTCACATTGCAGTGTTTTTACAAATGTAGGTTTTCATTTCATTTACATAGGAGAAACATTTATTTACTTCCCTTGTCTATTTTTAAGCAGGTTGTTTCCTGCTCTTAGATTGTTTGAATTCCTTATATATTTTGAAAATTAACTTCTGTTTTTGTTGTCTGTGGTTTTGGGGATGGCATCCAAAAGTGTTCTGCCAAAACCAGTGTTGTGGAACTTTTCTTCTAAGTTTTCTTTTTTCATGTTTTACATTTAATCTTTAATCTCTTTTGAGTTAGCTATTGCATATGGTGTAAGATAATGGTCCAAGTTCATTCTTCTGCCTGTGGATAGCCCATTTTCCCAATACCATTTATTTAAGAGACTCTACTTTACGCAGTGTGCCTTTGTGACCTTTCTAAAAGTCAGTTGACTATACATGCAAAGATTTATTTCTGTGCTCTCTATTCTGTCCCATTGTTCTATGTATCTGTTTTTCTGTCATCACCAAGCTCTTAATGAATATAGGTTTGTAGTAGATTTTGAGACCAGGTATGATTATACCTCCAGGTTTGTTCCCTTTGCTGAAAAATGCTCTATTTAGAGCATTTTAGGACTTTTTTTGGCTCCATGTGAATTTTTAGACTGGGTCTTTCTATTTCTGTGATAGAGGTCTGTGGGATTTTTGAAATGAATTAAAATGAATTTGCAAGTCATTTTTTGTTGTATGGACATTTTAACAATACTAGTTCTACCAATCCATGAACATTGGGTGTCTTTTCATTCATGTGTGTCTTCTTTATTTCTTCAGTATTTTTATAGTTTTCTATGTACAGATCTTTCACTTAATTAGTTATGTTTATACCTAAGAATTTTTATGCTATTTTAAATATCACTATAAATAAGATTGTTTTCCTGTTTTCTTTTTGGACATCTCAGTTTAAGAATATTTAAATGTCAGTGATATTTGTATGTTGATTCTGTTTGCTGCTACTGCGCTGAATTCCTCAATTAGTTCTGAGAGTCTTTTGATAGTCTACAGAGTCTTCCATACACACACACACACACACACAAACACACACACACACATGTTTGATACATTGATCTGTCCTTGAATCATTTTGATAAATCCTATTTGATTCTGGTGAATAGTCACTTTAATGTTTTATTAAATTTAGTTTACTAGTATTTTGTAGAGTATTTTTGCATCCATTTTCATTAAGAATACTGGCCACAATTTTCTTTCTTTATAGAACTCTTTATCTTGCTTAACCCTTAACAAGATAATTCTGATTTCAGAAACATGCTTGAAAATGTTCCTCCCACTTATGTTTTCTAGAAGAGTGTCTGAAGGATTGACATCTATTCTTTAAATATCTGTTAGTATCTGTTAATCAATGTTATCATCATTGATATCCACAATACTGGACCTCGCTTTGATGAGAGACATTTTATTACTGAATCAATCTCCTTACTGTTACTGGTTCACTCTGATTTAAATCTCCTTATTGTTACTGGTTCACTCTGATTTAAATTTCTTCATTACTTAAACTTGGTAGATGGTATCTGCATAAAAACTTATTCATTTTCCTAGGTTATCCAGATCATTGGTAGAAAACAGCTCACAGTTCTCTCTTAAGAAATTTTTTCTGAAGTATCAATTGTAATGTCTCCTCTATTTCTATTGATTCAGTTCTTCATTTTTTCTTACTAATATAGTTTGCTTGATTTTAACTAAAAATTTTTAAATTTTTATTTAAAGTTAACAGTTTGCTTGGTCTTTTCTGTTGCTCTTCTACTCTCTATTATATTTATTTCTGCTCTGACAATTGTAATTTCCTTCCTTATTCTAACTTTGGACTAGTTTGTTCTTTTTCTAGTTTCTTGAGCTTAAATATTAGATTGTTCATTTGTGCTCTTCTTTCTTAAGGTAGATATTTATTGTTATAAGGTTACCTTTAGACTGGCTTTTGCTACATTCCAAAAGTTTTCATGTGTTGTGAGTCCATTTTTATTTATCTCAATATTATTTTAAAATTCTTCTTTGATTGATTGGTTGCTGAAGAGCAAGTTGTTTGATTTCCATGTATTTCTGCACCTTCAAAAATTCTTTGTTATTTATTTCTAGTTTCATATCACTGTGATCAGAAGACATGATTTCAACCTTCAATATTTTAAGTCTTGTTTTGTGAGATAATATGCAATCTATGCTAAAAAATATTCTGTGTGCACTTCAAAGGAATGGATATTTTGCTGTTGAATGGGATGTACTAGGTCCATTTGGTCTAATGTGAAGTTTGAGCCCAGTATTTTCTTATTGACTTTCTGTCTGAAAGAGCAGCATATTGCTTCAAGCATGGTATTGAATTACTTTACTATTATTACACTACAGTTAAGTTCTCCCATCAGACCTGAAATATTTACTTCAGATTTATTAATATTTACGTGTGGACCACATGCAATCAGATGAAAGCCTGAATAGAACAAAAGAGACTATGTAAGGGGAAAGCATTCTTGCCTGACTGCTTTCTACCTAAAATGCTGATTTTTTTTATCTTGCCTCTGAACTCAAGTTGAGACATTAAATTCAAGCCAAAATGTTGCTTCTGCTGTAGCGTATCATTTTCTCTCTGGTTGTTGGACCTTCATACTTCACACTGGAACTGTACTGTTGAAATTCCTGATACTCCAGCTTGCTGCCTTTGCTACCTGTAGATATTGGGACACGTCAGCCTCTGTAATCAAATGAGTCAGTTTCTAAAGTGGAATAAATTCCTATTGGTTGTTTCTATACAAACCCTGACAAATATGTCCACGTGGGCAATCTCTGTCTTTTCATTAGAGTGCTATAACATAACTAATGAGTTATCTTTAGATTTAGGTTTAAGATATTTTAATGACTATTCAATCTAATTTTCATTATACTATTTACCTTTCTTCTTTTGGATATTTTAGAGATTGCTCTAAGCATTATAATAGGCACACTTAGAAATTTTGCATTATACCTAGATTTAGCAATTGATCATTACATATTGGATGTAGAAATTTACCATCAAAGGGTCTTTTTTCCCCCCACCCTCTAGGGTACAACTTTTTTTGGTATTACATATACCACACTAAAATCTTCAGCAATGGTGTAATTGTTCAATAGCTTTTAGTGTCTTTCCTTGTGATGTTATCGCTGGTTAAATGTTCTGAATCTATTCAAAATATTTAACTCCCCTGGTCATTTTGACTTTGGGGAAAAGCCAGAAGTCACACAATGCCAGATCTGGTAAATGAGGTAGAGTAGGACGCACTGTAAAATTTTTTTTTTTATGGGCTTGCCTTTCTGTTTGGTGGCATTCAGCAGCAGCATTCACTGTAATTTTGATCATACCTCATAAAGACAGTCATGAAAGAGGATTTCTACAGCTGATTTAGAAAGTGTCAAGAATGATGGGATAAATGTGTACAAATTAAGGGAATGTACTTTGGAGAGAACAGCATGTGTCTTTCATTGTAATACTTTTTAAAAATTTATATCTTTACTGTATATTTCAATAACACCTCATATTTTCTATTTGTCTCCCTTTTCATTTCTGATGTACCAAATTTCCTTCTAATCTTTAGTTACCACTGAAAATATTTTACCTGCATTATGAAAAATACTTTCATTGAATATAGCATTCTGAGTTGAGAATGACTTTTTTTCTGCATTTGAAATATTCCATTATTATTTCCATAGTTTCTAATGAGAAATCCACAAGTATTCAAATAATAAATACTATATGTATATGTACCAATTCCCCAAGAGGAATGTAATTATTATGTGCTGTTAACATATGACAATAAAAAAGAAACTAAAAAGAACACCCTCTAAATAACATACAAGGGGTGACCAAAATATATAATGAATGTTTAAATTAAAAATTTTATTTCAGTAAAGGCCCATTGCCTTTAATCTCCCTCAAAATATCCCTCCCTCTGATTTGAGCACACTTGTCCCATCATTCTTGCCTCTTTTTGAAGAAGTTCTGGAAATTTTCTTTCATGACTATTTTAGGAAATATGATTAAAAAAAATATGGTGAATGCTGCTGCTGAATGTCATCCAACAAACAGAAAGGTAGCTCATAAAAACATAACAGTGTGTCCTCATTGACCTTATTCACCAGATCTGATACCATGGAACTTCTGGCACTTCTGTAAAGTGAAGAAGATCATAAAAGATAAACATTTTGAGTCTATTCGGGACATTGAGGCAGCCAAGATAGTTTAGCTACAGATACTCAGGAAAGAGGACTTCCAGAACTGCTTCAGAAAGTGGCAGGAAGGATGGATGCACCTTGAGACCGAATGCTAAGTGAAATGAATCAGACATACAAATTTAAATGGCACATGGTTTTCTTTATATGAGAAATCCAAAATATAAATAAAGAGCAAAAGAAGAGATAGACAATAGGAAGTAACAAGATCTTTTTCAAATGGAAGGGAAGGGCTGGGGATTTAGCTCAGTGGTTCCTCCACCTGCCTCACAAACGCAAGGTCCTGAGTTCGAACTCTGGTACCAAAAAAACAAAAAACAAAACAAAAAAAATCAAATGGAAGGGAAAAAGAGATGGGGGGGGTAGGAGAAAAGTAAAGGAGAAGCAATTAAAATTAGATAATTGAAAAAAAATGGAAATAGAGCTTTTGCAAATGAGAAGAGGAACAAGAGTTTGAGGAGCAAGGAGGCAGAGGAGGTGAAGAGGACAAAGAAAGAATAAAGATGTGTTATGTCCATATACCAACTTTCCATGATAAATGCAATCATTATGTACTGAAAATAAACAAACAAAAAGAATGGTCAGACAAGAATGTTCAAAACAAGGAGAGTATTTTGAGACGGACTCATGGCAATAAGATTTTTATTATAATAAGTTTTATTTTTAAATTTAAAGATAACACCACACTTTTCATCATGCTGCATAGCTTTCTTTGACTTCTTTCAAGCCTACTTTTGTTTGTCTTTCCATTTAAGCTGTGTGTAATATCCATGTGTCCGAGCATGGATTTCTTTGGATCTGTTCATTTCTGAGGTTGGTCAGATTTTTGAATGTGTCAGAATATACCTTTCACTAAATTTGGCAGTTGGGAGCCACTTTCTCTCTCTCTCTCTCTCTCTCTCTCTCTCTCTCTCTCTCTCTCTCTCCTTCGCTCTCATTTTTTTTATCACACTCATTTTCTTCTCTGTAACCCTGATGGTAATGGTGCAAATATCAGAAATATCAGACCTTTTATTGCTGTCCCACTGATTAATGGCTTGTACTTCTTTTGTTAATCATATTTCTCTGTTGCCCAGATTTACTAAAGTTTATTTCTTATCTTTTTACAAACTAGCTCTTTCTTTTGTCACTTTCACTATGGTATTGAGCCCATTCAGTGATATTTTTTAGTTGATATTTAGATTTTTTAAAAAAAACTTTAAACTTCTTAAATTTAAAAAAAAGTAAAATTCTAAAATTTATTTTCTATACTTTTAGGCTGAGAATTTCCATTTCTACATTTGCTTCAGCAACATTCAGACTGGCTTGCTACACCATTTTTACATTAGCTGTTTTTAAGTCTTAGCAGATAACTCCAACATATGTCATTTCAGTCCTGGCCTTTTTTCATGTGAGTTGAGATTTCTGTTTCTTCATTTGTCGTGTAATTCTAGATTGTATCTAGACATTTTGAATATTATATTATGAGACTCTGAGTCCTGTTTTAACCTTGTGGTGCATGTTGACTTTTTTAGCAAGCCATCAGCTTGATAAAGTTCAAGATGTGCATTTTAACCCACATGTTGGTTAAGTGTGTGGTCCTAATAATAGTTCAGCGTTTAAGGACTTTGAAGTGCTGCACGGATCTGTCCATGTGCTTACTACCCACCCCATGGCCAATCTGGAACTGGATGGTAGTTCCAGATTGGAGTTATCCAAGTTTTTGCTGTGGTATTTGGATTAGATCCCTGTCTAGGTGGCTCAGAATTAAATTTGGCAAAGCAACTCTATGTGTTTTTTATGCATCTTGAGATATAACATATTAATAGGTATAAAATAAGAGGTGATAAAAGTCATAGAGGACAAAAGATGATCCTTTAGAATCTACCACAGTTATTTCATATATTTTTCGTGTCTCTTTCCTGTATTTAATATGTTAGACAGAGTGGAGTGTGCCTTATTTAATCTTACTCATAAAATAGTTCTTCCAACTAATCTACTTCTAATTACAGACATATTTTTATCTCTCCTTAAAATACCAAATATTTTCTGTAATGTTTGGAGCATAGTATAAAGCTGTATCTCTTCACCTGTCTTTTACTAATTTTATATTTGTATCATTCCAGGATATATTTCTATTGCTTTTTTTACTCATCTTTATGAGCCATAATCACCCAATTCTTTGTGTTCCTTGGCATTTTATATTAAATGTCCAACATTGGAAAATTTACTTGGTTAGATGTTAGAAAGTTTTGTATACCTATAGTGGTACTTAGGCTTTGTCTTGGGATTCACTAAATCATTTTCAAAATATTTTGATTCTGAGGTTCAGTTTTTTTGATTGTTTGAAAAGGAATAGTTTATTATTAAGTATGCTTCAATTAGTTTATGATTAATTATGGTTCATTGTAGAGATACTATCTTTTTTAATTCTCTAGTCAAGACCTTTTAAATTACAAGACTTTCTACTTGGAGTAGTGATAATACAATCTTCTCAGCCTCATGAAGTCCAAAGCTGTTTCTTGTGATCCATTCAGGTGATTTTCTTCCTTGTCCTGAGTTTGATCTTTACATTCACATGATACTCAGTAGTCAGCTTAAGACTGGGCAGGACACTTCTGAAGATTTTTGAAACCTCCCTCTCTCTCTCTCTCTCTCTCTCTCCCCGCTGCAGACTCTAGCTGCCTTGGCCTTCCCAGACTCCTACATTTGTCTCATTCACTAAGGGAAGCCCGGGCTCTACTGTGGCTCCTTTTCATCTGCTGAAATTGAGAGGTTCTCTGCTGGCAGAGGCAATAACTGTCACAAATAGGCTCAGCTCACCTCATCTGCACTCCTTGTCTGAGGAATCACTGTCCTGTGCTCCTTCAATTGGAATGTCTAAAATGACTTTTTACACATAGTTTGTTCAAGGGAAGGGCAAATCTCTGTCACTTTATTTTACCTAAAAATAGATAACCCAAGTAATAGAACTTAAAATAAAATCACCTAGTTTTTCTTGTACCTTATCTAATTTTCCATTGATTTTTTTAGTCTTTTTTTTTTTAGCTTAATGTGTACTACACATAATTGTGTCTCACAGAAAGATATGTAACCTTAATGATCTGACAACTGGTTAATTGATTGAAGTTTCATCTTCATTTTGCTTTGTAATATTCTTGAAGAATATGAAGATTTGAATAACACTCACTAGTTTCCAATCAAATTGTACACTTCAAAATTTAAAACCACAACAGCTACAGATACAAAAATAATAATAATAATAATAAGTTACTTATAAACTTCTTTGGCTATGCTGTATCAGGTCCTGGGCCAAGTGCTTTAAATTCATTGAGTTTATTGAGTATACCTTGCAAAGCACTGTTTCTACTAATCACAAGAATTCCCATGAGGGACCTGAGTCTTGCATAGGTTAAACACCACAGTCAGGGTATGATTTGACAAAGAGCCCATGTCTTATTGTAGGCAGATTTCTCTCTTAACTCTCCTTTCTTGTGTGGTGGTTGAAGATAATAAAGGTATATCAAATTTTGACTCTTCATTCTGTTACCATAAATTTTTACTTTTAAAATTGTATTGACATAACAACAAAAAAATCCAGTAACTGGCATCATGATCCTATGAAAAAGCTGCTTGTACACATGGGAATACATCATGTGCAAGGATTTGATATAGAGCAACACTTGTTATATCATCATGCTTGACATACATTTCATGTCTCCTTGGGCTATGAGCTTCCTCAGAGTGTGATTGTATTTTTATCTTCATCAGAATTCAATGCATCCAGTCTAACACAGACTCTAAGAGAATGTTCAATAAATGCTTTTAAATCATCAAAAGTTTCCAACCTATTCAGCTAAAGTCCATTTATATCTCATTATATATAATAGAGATATGAAAAAACTATTTTCATTATAAGAGATCAGTGTATAACATTAAATCCTTAGGAGAATATTTTTTCTTTAATATGAATATTTCCTCTTAAATGCACATGAGCTTAGGTCTTTTTAACCTACCTCCCCCATGTAACTACTGATCTCCACATACACAGACCCTACATGGATCCTAAGATTGGCTACCTGAGATTTTCAACTAAGTGTCCACTGAAAACGTCAGACTTACTGAGTAGAATTTAAATGTTCTGTAATTCCCTGGAATAGTTTATGATAAATGATAAATGAATAGATGTGATGTGATCAAACAATACAATGACTATTGAGAAAAAGTATATTCAGTAAAAGACATACTGTCATAAATCCTCTCCAAAATATTCCTCTTCCTTTCGAACACAATTACTCCATCATCTTTAACACTTTCTGAAGCATCCCTGGAAGTCCTCTTTCAAGAGTGTCCTTAGTTGTGCTGTCATGGCTGACAGAATGTTCTAAATTGACACAAAACATTAATTTTTTGTGGTCATTTTCACTTGAGAAAGAACCAGCAGTATCAGATCCAGTGATTACACCATAATGTTCATATCTTACACAAATTGCTGTAAATGTTTTGAATCCATTCAAGATATTGAGGTAGCTGTGAAAAAGACACTGATAAAAGAGGATTTCCAGAAATGCTTTAGAAGGTAGTAAGAACAATGGGATAAGTGTATGTGAAGTGAATGGAATATTTTGAGGGGGATTTATATCAATGTGTCTTACTGTAACAATTTTTTATTTTTATGTAAACAGTCACCATATTGTTGTGATCACACTTCATATATAAATAAATATATATATACATATATATATGCAAGTGTGTATATATATGGAGTTTTATATAATGTATACACATTTTTCTTGGCATAAAATGAATGGTTTTTATATTTTTAGAGCGATATGTGCTTCCTAAAAGATAAAGATTCCATTAATTAGCTTTTAAGATATCTCTTTCTTTGCACAAAAGATAGAAAAAATGGAAGCATGAAGGATGAAATGAAGTAAGCAAAGAAGAAAGTAAGAGAAAATAAGTTGTAGGGAAGATGTTATAGCAAACATCTTTCAGAGTACTCTCTGGCTTAGTCATGTCCCTTCCTGAGCCTACTTCTTCAGCCGCAATCATTGTACCAAAATAACCTTTATTCCAAAATGGAAAGAATGTGCTTCCTCTAAGCCAAAAAGCTATAGAGATGAATCTCTTAGTAAAAAGGCTTTAATATGAAGAAAATTGAAAAATTAGATCATAACTGAAACCCATGTGGATAACCTGAGAATTTTTTGGTGTGTTCAGCAGAAAAAAGTAGCAAGATTTTTACTGGCAAAAGTGGAGGTTCTGCAAGTTCTTGGGAAACTGGCTCCTTGGTTCCAGTTATATCTTTTGGGAAGAGGGTTTCACAGATAAGACATGTCAGTTGCTAGGTGAAACTTGTCTTAAATTCACTGCAGGTTGCACTAGCCTGTCAGTGGAATGGGCTTGTGGGACAGTTTCTGGAGCAGGTATGTGTGACCTAAATGTTCCCCCCACCACAGATTCCTTGATTTTATTTATTTGGGTATGACAGGAGTGTCTCCAATTTGTTTAATGAATTTTCAGTTTCAATCTTAACTTAGTGAATATTGTGCTATGCTATATTTGATATGGTCTTTTCTTTGCACTTTTACTTCAAGTTTCTATACACTCCTATCTTCTCCTTTTATTAATCTATGAGTTTTACCTTTAATTACTTTGGTTATGGGTTGGATCTTAAATGTTTCCCCAAATACCTGGCATTGAAAACTTGTTTGCAGCCTGTGACACTACTGAGAGGAGGTAGAACCTCCAGAATTTGGAGGCCAGGGAGAGGAAGTTAGGTCATTGGAGGGGTGGCCTACAAAGGGATATCAGCACAATGACCCCTTCCTCTCTGTTGTTTCCTGGTCACTATGAGGTGAAAAACTTTCTTGGCCTTGCACTCCCAGCATGATGTATTGAATCATCACAAGCCCAAAAGCCATGATGCTACACAACCATCAACAGCAGTCTCTGAAACTATGAATCAAAATACATCTTTCTTTATTTTAAATTGATTTTCTTGGGTACTTTGTCACTGTGGTGGAAAGCTGTCTAGCACATTCTTATATTCGCCATGGTTGAACTCATTGATTGTCAAAGTTTTATGACCACACCATATTCTAATGAATTCTTATTCTGGACCCCTAGATGAACTTTGACCTTTGGATAGTCCATAGAGTCTTTAACAAACTCTTTCCTCTCTTTCTATCATAAGGGGGCACTTTCTTCTTAGGTTGTTTTGTTGCCACACTTCCACCTTGGCCTCATGTTCCATCTAGAGCAAACTTCTTTCTCAATGCACAAACATGTATTTCAATGAACTGCGTATTTTCATGAAGCTTCTTAAATGACATAGCTCACTGGGATGTCTTCCTCCTATTTTAGGGGACTCTGATTAACTCTATCACAGCACCAATCACAGGGCATTTTTCAGTAGATTCTTGAGTACTAAACTTGAAGCAATTAGGCAGTAGGCACACTATATTTACCTTCTTATCTACAGTAGAGCAGTACCAACCCATGCCTAACCATACTGAGAGGTTCCTCAATAAAAGTCTGGAGAATTACTGGTAGGCAAGTCACAAAGGTAGAATGACACAGGAAAAAGGACACCATAGGTACTAGTCAGGCTCTGTCCTCATTCAACAGTTCTATGTTGTACACATTTAAGCACTGTTGGACACTTGCCTCATTTCCCTTATTCAAACTGTAGTTCAGCTCAAAGTTTAGCTTTATATAGTTGTATGTAAATAATATTTAGAAATATGAATGGCTATCTGAGTATAAAATATATGTAGAAACAGACATAGTCATCTATGCATATGTTTCATTGATCCAATAATCACATTTTGAAAGAACTTTATTTCTCTATGTGTTAACTTCTTAAATTTACTAAAACATGAACTATTCTGTGTAGACAGTAAAATATGATTAAACTTGATATTAACATAGTAGAATACATTATGAAAATACTTTATGGCCCTCTTGAAACACCTGTTAAATTCAGTGAAAGTGAGTTAACATAAAATCAAATGGACTGCTGACTATTCTTTTATAGCTTTTTAACCAAGCAGCCTCTGATCCATGAGGCTGATGTCACAGAAAAATACAAAAACAGATTTCACTCAAGTTTCTGTTAAACTTTTCCTATACTGTACAAAATATATAATCGACTTTATTTCTTATAGATACTGGTACTACCATCTTTAATATTTAGAAGAGTCTATGTAGCAAGAGCATAAAAGAATTCTAACAAGTGGACTGATGCCACTTCTCAGTCTGTCAAGGAATGTAATTGTGCTAATAATATCAATCATAGTAGTAAAAAAAATAGTAAAATAAAGTAAAACTAGTGCAAAGTTATCCATGAACAAATGTGCAAACAAAGGAGTGCATTAACTTAAATCTAAAATGTATAGAAGTTGTCCTTGAAAATATGTGTTTTTAAATTTTCAATTTACTTTAACAAATAAAATATGATACTAAATGGCATAATTGGTGTTATTTTGGGGGCACTGCTGTCTGGGAAAATTTGTTTCTTGAATTGTTCCTTTGCTGTCCCTCTCTCTTTAACAGGCAGGACTCAAATCTTGTTTTGCCCCTAGAACACACGAGCTGTTTTCAGATCCTTTTTACTGCCATCAGGAGGTAACAGAATCTTGAACAAATGCATCTGGTCATTATGTAATTTTTTAAATTTATGAGATGAGAAATAAAATATATATAGACAAAGGGCAATAAATGGTTTAATGCCTTACTCTCTATGTCTTCTTTAGAATGATAATGTATACAGAAATAGGGTAGTTTAGGGTTGCCCTGTTGTTGTTAATCATATATTATGCAATTGTGAAAGCCTTGAACCATGTTTGGTAACAATAACTCATTACTTTTTTAAAATATGATAAATTTTCCCCTTAGGAGAAAGAAAAATAACTGGGGGGGCAGTTTGAGACAAGGTATTGCTATGTAGTCTAGGCTTGTCTTGAACTCCCAGAGATTTTACTGCCTCAGCTTCCCGAGAGCTGGCATTACAGATATGTGCCACCACATCTGGCTAAAATTATTTAACTATTATAAAACAGTACTTCAAATATTTTTAACAAGTGGGACTATTTTCTTTGTTATATGAAGGAGGTATGAAATATTTTTGTATATTATTAGTAAATAACTAAATACAATGCCCATATATTTAGATATATTCCCATATAACATACATCCAATAAATACAAAAGATTAAGTGTTAGTTTATACAAATGGTTAATATAAAAGGATTAAATTTCTAAATTAAAAATTTTAAGATTTCAAACTATATATAAAGCAAGTAGTAAAATCTGTAAACTACAGCAGTATTTCTTTCCAGTTCATTGTACTCTTTTACTATAGTTTATATAATTTGCATTTAAAAGAATTGAGAGTCATATTAATACTTTTCATATTTATAGAAAAGGATGTCAAAAACTCAGAACAGAGCTCGAAGGCAGAACTTCCAAGTTCATATTTAAATCTAGTTCTTTATGAAAGCAACAGAAAAGAAGGAAAAATTGGTTAATATCATCTTTTTATACAACTGAAAAAAGACTTTAAGTCAGCTATTATAGACTCAAAGAACCAAAGGAAGTGTGTCTATAGAATTAATACAAATTAAAATAACAAAGCCTTACCAAATTGAAAAGGTAAATAAGGGCATATAAATTATATAAAAGAACAAATCCTAACACTGGGGTTAAAAGGAATGACTAATATGAAAAATTCACTAATGAGACAGAACAGCAGATTAGAACTAGCAAAAGAAGAACCAGCAAACTCAAATTATACAATAGAGGTTATTCAATTTTATGAATACAAAGAAAAAAAGAGAAAGGGATAACATTTTAAAATTTCCAAATTTGATGGTAAACATTAATCTAAAACCTAAGAACCTCAATTTTAACTCAGGAAGATACACACCTAGTTACCTGATAATCAGAAGGCAAAGAGAGAAGCAGGTAAGAGAATGACTCATTATATCCAAAACATCCTCAAACTGAGTGATAGCTGACTAACTTATCATCAGAAACTATGGAGATGAAAAGGTAATAAGATTACATATTCAAAGTCTTAAATGATTGTTAGTCAAGTATCTTATATTCCACAAGAGCAGATATTCCCAAATAAAAAAATAATATAATTTCTTGCTAGCATATTACTTCATAAGAGTTACTAAAGGGTTCAAGTGCAAATAAGAGGAAACTATATAATTGGTTCAAACACAAGAAGAAATAAAAGGCCTCAATAAATTTAACTAATTAGGTAAATATGGGTAGTAATGTAAATATATACTAAGTAATATTTCTTCTCCTATAAAATTAGAAAGACTAAAGAGTGGTATATATAAAAATATGTTGGCTCTTTTGTTACCTTTGCTGCCTTGTGTGTGCCATGTTGTTTCTGCTCTGCCAGGCCTGTTTGTCATCCCTGCCTTGGAGTCAGCTGATTATGGACTGAAACCTCTACAAACTATAAGCCAAATAAACCCCTTCCCTTCTAATTTTGGGTGTGAGATATTTTGTCTCAGTCACAAGAGAGAAAGGTAACTAACACAGAAATTTGGTACCAGAGAAGTGGGATCCTTGCCATGACATTACTTGGCAATGTGGCTCAAAAGCCTTTGGAACTGGCTTGTGGGGAGGGGAAGAGTTAGGAAAGATCTGGAGACATTGCTCACAGAAGCAGAGCTGGAACACCTTAGGCTGTTTCATATGACAGATTCTGGTCAGAGCTCAGAAGACCAGAAGGCTGGTAAAGACCAGGCTCAGGAGGTTTCTGCTGGGAAGAAGGACTGCATTGGCTGCTATACTCCAGAAGGTGTGTGCTATGACTTGACAGAAACTTTGTCTGAATTTTTCTCATGTTCAGAGACTTTCCTGGAAGATTTGAAGCTACCAGTTGAAGAAGTAGGGCTGGAACGCCTTAGCCTGTTCCATATGGGAGATTCTGGGTCAGAAAGCTATAAAGACCAGGTTGGGAAGTTTTCTGCAGAAAAAATGACTGCATTGGCTGTTGGACTGCAGATGATGTGTGTTATGGCTTGGCAGAAAGTTTGTTTGCATATTTTTGTGTCCAGTGACTGCCTGAGACTGATATTAGGGATGGTAGGCTAATTAATCTTGCAGAAGAAATTTCAAGGCAGTCGAATATTGAGGCAGTGGCATGGCTACTGCTGGGAGATTTTAGCCAGATCTATGTTGAAAATCAGGAGGAAAAAGCCCAGCAGAATGATCTAAAACATTTGAGTTGGGCCAGAAAGGAAGCTCCAGTAAAGCCGTAGACTGAAAAGATAGGGCAGAGCAGATCTTGATTGCTGAGAAGGAAAGGAGAATAGAAAAGATGGCCTGAGGTTATCACAGGAAGCAACAGGACTCCACCCTTTGCAGCTCAAAACTGCAAAAGTGAAGGACTTTGAGAGGGAAGCCCCAGAGCACCATGTTGCAGAATGGCAGCAGCCTAGGGAAGCTGTTCCAAAATGGCGGCCTAGGGAAGTTGTTCCAAAATGGCAGCCTAGGGAAGTTGTTCATCAGAATTGGATTCAGAGTGTTCAGCAATCCAGGTGTAAGACCGCTGTCCTTACCAAACGCTCCGAGGAGCTGACTATAATGAAGCACACCCAGGGATCCCCGTGGTGCCTCCAGAATGTAAGACCAAAGGCCTTACCAAATGCTCCAAGGAGCTGACTGCAGCGAAGAACACCCGGGAAGGAACACACCGGACAAGTTGGAAAGTGAAACAGACCTTAGTCTGGCCAGACAGCACTCCCAAAGGAGAGTAGCTTAGAGAGGCATAGTCCAGAGTCCGAGGCTCTTTTTATAGGGGCTTGCAGGGAAGTTAACAGGCAAAATTGACAGAAGAGGGAACAAAGGTTTAGTGGTCTTACATTTGCATGTTAATTAGCCTGACATGTACTGTTAGTCAGCAGATGCTTTGTAGATTGGTCTATAGATAGTGGTGTCCGGAATAAAGGGTTGGATAACTATGACTGATAGGGATCTTATCTAGTGTCCTGGAACTAAGAAGCATCTTTATCTATTTACTCACATTCAATCACAGGTGGGGCTAGGGGAGTTTTATGATTACAAAGTTATGCAGTCTTACACAGGCACCGATGACCACTACAGCCAAGAGAGAGGGAAGACTGGCTGCTACTGCTCCAGCTGGCAGTAGACCTTGGAATCATCCACAAGGCAATGCCTTTAGGTGCACGCAGAATGCAAAGTTGTGGGATCAGAGAGGCTTCCACCCAGATATCAGAAGAAGGCCTTGGAGGTCAGGCAGCATACCCCTGAGAGGGCAGTGTGTGAAGCTGTGAATGTGAAGCCCAAGTTGCAGTCTAGACCCCAAAAGTATGGAGAAGCCAGGAGTGTGGATTGTCTGAGGAAAACTGAAAAGAGGGAGCAGGACTGGCCCCAGAGAGAAGCCATGGGAGCTACAACCACTAGAATTGTTGTAGGAGTGGAGCCACCAAAGGCTTTTGGAGTTCACAACTTGCCACAGATTGCTGGGGATGCTGGAAGTGGAAATGTGGAATGTAATGTTTGGTCTGCTGGATTTTGGACTTACTTTGGTCCCATTCCTTTGTATCCTCCTGTTTGTATCTTTTGCAATGGCAATGTCTATCATTGAATGTTGAAAGTGTTTAACTTTCTTTGTTATTGTACAGGGGCTTGCACTTAAGAGTTTGCCTTAAATTTCAGAGAAGACTTTGGACTTGGACTTTTCAGCAATGCTGAAACTTTTAGGACTTCAGCAACTCTTAGAGATGACCTAAATGCCTTTTATGTAAAGGAATGTAATGAGTCTTCGGGCAGCCAGGGGCAGAATGTCATGGTTTGGGTCTGGATGTCCTCCCAAAGCCTCACATGCTCACAGACTTATGTGTGAAGCTAGAATTGATTTATGATACAATGCTAGGCTCAAGGGCACTAGGATTAAGGGTGTGAGTGCTTCCTGCCCTAAGTAGTCTGAATAATATAAAAGGGGCAGGGAGACATCAGTAATTCTCTCTTGTTACCTTTGCTGCCTTTTGTGTGCCATGTTGTTTCTGCTCTGCCATGCTTGTTGGTTATCCCTGCCTTGGAGTCATCTGATTATGGACTAAAACCTTTATAAACTGTAAGCCAAATAAACCTCTTCCTTTCTAAAAAAAAAAGTAGTGTTGATGTGTTTATAAGATCTATCTACCATAAAAATAGTAGCACAAAGAGTAGAAAAGTAGGCAAAGTTGAAGGAAAGCTTCTATGTGTAAATTGTTAGTATTAATATAAGCTAGATTACTTTA
>NW_004624749.1:8438735-8482829 GCF_000247695.1 Heterocephalus glaber
ATGCACACACAAAGAAAACAACAAGAGAATGAAAATGGCACATTAGAATATATTTATTTTAGCATGAAGAAGCAGTGACAGAAGATGTAATAAAGATATAAAGCATATAGAAATAAACAGCAAAAGGACAACAGTAAATCCACTCTACCATTAATTACATTAAATATAAATGGATAAAACACTTCAATCAAAGGCAAAAATCAGGAAATGAATAGAAACATAACAATTATTTGCTCTCTACATGAAACACATTTTATATCTAAAGATATAAATAGAATGAAAATTAAAAGATATATCATGAATTCTATAGCCAAAGGGAAGTTGGAACAATTATTAGAAAATAATAGGCTTCAAAACATGTATAATAAAGATTAGAGCAGGAAAAAATAGAGGTAGAAAAATAATAGATGTGATATTTTTCTTAAAGTCTCTCTAAAAAGTAGACAGATGAACAAATTCTTAGAAACACATGAACAATAAAAATATTCAAATGAGAAAAGAAAAGGGGAGGGAAGTAAAAATATAACCAGGATACTAACCAGTAGACAAACTGTATTAGAAATCTTAAAATTCCCCACAAAAAAGAGCTGAGGCCAAGAGAGCATCATTGATGAATTATACCAAATAATTAAGAACTGATATCCATCATTGAAACTTTTTTTAAAAATTACAATATAAGATCTTGCAGCATACATATCAATGCAGAAAAATCAGTTGTTCTAAACATCCACCCTGAACAACCTGAATATAAACAATTTGGTTTACAATATAATAAAAATTAATAAAGTATTTAAGAATATAATAGGAAATAGGAAGATCTTTCTCAAATAAGAAAGAGATCAAAAGATGGAAGGAGAAAGAGGGAAGGGAAAGATGATGGAAAAAAATTGAAAGGAAAAAAATGGAGATAGAGGGGCAGGGGATTTAGCTCAGTGGTTCCCGCACCTGCCTCGCAAACACAAAGACCTGAGTTTGATCCCCGGTACTGAAAAAAAAAAGTGGAACTAGAGCTTGGCAAATGGAAGGGGACCAAAAGTTAGAAGGAGCAAGGTAGGATGGGAGTGGTAGGGGATAAAGAAAAGAATTAAGATGTGTTATGTACATGCACCAACTCTCCACAATAAATGTAATCATTAAGTACTGCAAACATGTACTAATAATATAAAAATTATGCTAAAGTAAAAGAAGCTAGACACAATAAAAATTTTTAAATGAATAATTTAACAAAAAGTGTAACATTTGTCCTTCAAAACTTTTAAAACTTTACTGAAGGAAATTGAAGATTGAGGTGAATGGAGTGGCTTCCCAAGTTTATGCATTGCAAAATTTAATGCTGTTAGATGATAATATATTCCTTATACTGATAAGTTGGTCAACAGATTCAATGCAGTTCCCATCAAAATCCCAGCTGGATTCCTCACATAAATTGACAACACAATCCTGAACCCCTATGGAAATGCAAGGAACTGAGATAATCAAAACAGGAAAAGGACAGAAGGTGGAAGACTCATACCTCTTAATGTCAAATGTCCTGCAAAGCTTTGAGCATCAAGACAAAATGGTACTGGTTCAGGGTCAGACATGTAAGTCAGTAGAACAGGCCTGACAATCCAGACATAAATGGCTAATGATTTTAAACAAATGTGGCAAGATAATTCAAATATGGCAAAATGACTATTTCGATATATGGTGCTTGTACAACTATTTGCACAACAAGCTATCCATGTGCCAAAGAACAAAACTGGACTAATTTTCTTAAAAGAAAACGTAGGCGTAAATCCTTATGACTTTGTTTTGGGCTGCGATTTCTTAAATATGACATCAAAAGCTTAAGCAACAAAGGAAAAGTAGAAATTTCAGAATTGAATAAAGTTAAGAACTTTTGTGCTATAAATGACACCATTGGGAAAGGGAAATGACATCTCATAGAATGGGAGAAATAGTTGCTAATCACGTCTGATTAGGGACTTATGTCTTGAATATGTTGAAAACACTTTAAAATTAATATTAAGAGACAACTTAATTTTTAAAAAAATGAACAAATGCTTTTAAAGAAAAATGTCCAATAAGCACCACAAAAAAATGTTCAATAAGCCGGGGATTTAGCTCAGTGGTTCCGCAGCTTGCCTCAAAAGTGCAAGGTCCTGAGTTCAATCCCCGGTGCAAAGAAAAAAAAAAATGTTCAATATACTAATATATGTGAATGTAATCATTAGTCATCACTGAAATGGAAATCAAAATCACATTGAAATACTCTTTGACAACCACTACCATGGCTATAATAATGATAGCTGATGAAAATAATTGCTTCAGAGAAATGAATCTTCATATATTGTTGATGGAAATTAGAAAATAGCTGAGCAGTTCCTCAAAATGGTAAACATGGATTGATCCTATGACCCTCCAGTCCCTGTCCTAAGTATATATATATATATAGAGAGAGAGAGAGAGAGAGAGAGAGAGAAGTGCAAAATGTATGTCCACATAAACTTTTGGGCCCGAATGTCAATAGCAATATTATTAATAATACCCTAAAGCAGCATCAAGTAATGAATGTATAAATAAAGTAGTATATCCACACAATGGATTATTAGCCTTCAATGAAAAAGAATAAAGTTCTCAGTTCCAACACATGTTACAATATGGATGAACTTAACAGCATAATGCTAGGTGAAAGAAAGTAGCCACAAAAGACCACATATTGCATAATTCCATTTATATGGAAGTCAAGGATCATCAGATCTATAAAGAGAGAGACTGGTGTCTACAGTAGAGATGGAATATAATTTTTAATGGATACAAGGTGAAAGGTGCATCCTAAAATTAAAATGTGGCAATGTATGCACAACTTCGTGCATATATTCAAAAACATTAAATTATGCACAGTAAATGAGTAAGTTTTATAATATGTAGACTAGATCTCCATAAATGTGCTTAAATTGTTTTGTAAAAGCTGGTTTGTGTTATAGTTATCTTTCCTAGCGTCCATCGTATTCATAAGACTGTGTTATCTAGGGATGTGGACAATGTCTTTATCTGTAGCTAATAACTCCGTTACTAAATTGTTGCTACTCACCTCTAAATAGTTACTCAATACATAAACAAACACATTATGTATGTTGTAAAATCATAAATCTGAGCTAGAGACAAATTATCTGCCTTTTATGACTTTTAAATCTTGCAGAATCCTCCCATAGATGAGTTCTGCTCCATTGTAAGCACTGACTACATAATTATTACATGAACCACTGATAAGTAAACAAAAAGCAGATCATCCTGAAGATTTCAGGAGAGGACCAAACTGATTCTAGCTCTGGAAGGATGCAAGTCAGTGCTTTATTAATTTAAAATTTATAATTTGCATCTGATATACAGCTTCACCTTGTATTTTAAGTTTCTATTTATTTGTCAAAGATGCTTTCATAAATCTAAAACTTATACAGAATTCTCTTTTGTATAGTTCAGGTATAAACTGCACATAAGATGATAAATCCCAACTGTAGCTTTACTATCCCCAAGCATGTCATCTCTCAGAATATATTGATTAAGAAAATCTGCCTTTGGTATGCTTATCTCATGCTTTCACCCAAATAAAATTCTGATTTTCCCTGCCCAAAATAAAGTCATTTTGGAGAGCGATGACAAGGAGAACAGTGCTTTAGGAGATTTCAAATGGATATGTTCCTTCATTTTATTCAGTTTTTGTTTTCACACTTGAATAATTCATATATATTGTGTACTCTAGAACTTCAGGCCAGTGATGTATTTTCTTAATGTTTTACCAGGTAAGGTTTTGTTGTTGTTGTTGTTGTTGTTGTTGTTGTTGTTGTTGTTTTAAAGAAAACCTTCTCAGATGGGTCTTGTTGGCACTGTGAAGTTTCTGTCACTCCTGACATAGTTATTGACCCCTTTTTAATGAAATCTGTACCAATGACATACAAGGATAACCTTGAAGTATCCACACATCATGCTGTCTGGTAAGTAAAGGAAGTACTAATTAAATGCAAGATCAAAGCAGGATGTACCCTACTTGGGGACTAGGAGTTCTTCAGCTGTGCAGATTTCCACTAGCAAATGTAGGTCTCATTTTTGCCAAATGCACCTCCAGGTCCTAGGAGCATATCACTGGCTTTTCCACTGGTTCTACTGCTGAATAGGGGCCCCTGCGTTCCTACCTCCACATTCCCTGATATCAGCCTGGATATTTCAAAGACAACATCCTCAGAACTGCGAAAGAGGACTTGAGCAAGTTCAAGGCTAACAAATACCAGACAGAAGCTGATCGTCAAAGGTCAAGACAGAGAAATCATGGGTCACCTATATAAGCCTTAATTGTATGGAGGAAAATTACCACTACCTCCAAATATTGGTTTTTCTGGTTCCACCACCTGGTCTGGCTCAGAAAATGTCTGTCCTAGGACATTCTGAGGCCAGGTAATGGCTCTGCCATGAAATGCACTTTTCAGATATCTAACATAAAGGGCTTATTCTGCTTTAAGCACTGTAATACAAATGTTCCAATTTAATGCGTGAGTGATTCTGATTCGGCCAATTATTATTCATATTGTTGGTTATGGCTATGGTTTCAATGAGATTTTTGAATCAGCCTGTTAGTTCTAATACCTTCTCTTTTGATTTCGGGTTGTATAGACACTCTTTTTCAATCTGCTTCCAATAAGTACATCTTAACCTTATGATCTCTTAATTCTGAACCATCCCTATTTTACAGATTGAGATAATCTTTGAAACAGAATGAAGCACCACCTGCCCTTCCACATTGTAGCCCTGGTATTTTTTTCTCATGCACTCAGCTTTCCTGCCAAGGGAGGCTACACCTGGTGCCTGCTGAGCTGAAACATCTGCCCATCTATGGACATCAATTCCCTGTTGTCTGGAGTGATCTGATCCCTCTTAACCACATGCATCTCATAACCTTTTCAAACCCAGCTTGAAATTCAACATCAACATGAAATCTTTCCCTCCATTACTGCCTGGGTTACAAGCAAACTGTCACTTCTGATCCTCACCCTTGGCATATCCATTTGACTCTCTCCTAAAGAATGTCTGATGTTTCTTTCTGTTCCAGAGTCCTGTTTGTGTGCTTGGTTTATATCTGCCCCTGTCCTTGAAGGTAGAATTCTTGCCAATTCTTTTATTCCCTGAATTACAACTGAGACTCTTAGAAGATAATAATTACTTCTCAAATGTATAAGGGATGAATGAACAGATGCAAGAGCTAATATAGATATGATATAGTGGCAAGAAACATACTACTCTCCAACTGCATGGTTAGTGCAATCATGGAATGTTCCCATAAAGAGAATGGGTAGTGTCATGTCTTCCTCTATGTCTAACATCATATGGTCTGCCCGAGTGGAACAGGCAATGGGGAGATTGGGTGATTTGCCTTTTTCATGGTACATCTGGGAATATCATTGTAATAAAATGAGGGAGGAGATTCAACCTCATTATCAAACGCTCCTCTTCTCTCAGCACAGTATATAGCAGAATGCATAAAGATTATAAATATGGAGAGTGCAGTACTTTTTATACGCTACTTACAGCCTGTGTTATCATGGACAAGTTACTTAATCTCTCCATGCATTATTTTGTAAATATATAATTGTATCAAATGACCAAATTCCTTCAAGCACAATTAAATAAGTGAGCATGAGATAATTCAAGGGTATACAAAGAATGAGGCCACTGAATCATGCTCCCTGAGTTGAAGATTAGAGATCTGCCTATTCCTGTGTTGGCTCAGGAATGTGACTTAACCTCTTTATGCCAGCGTTTCTTCCTGTTAACCATGGAAATCACACACACTTGTGATAAAATGTTTCCAAAGCTTGAAAGACATTTCATTTGAAAATTGGGAACACATGACAATCTCAGTAGGTATCAGATATGTTTGTTAAGTGCTTCATAATTGCTTCATTTCACTTAATTTCAGATGGGCACTGGAAATGAGAGAGTCTCCCCTCCACCCAAAGATGGTAGGAAAAGACAAACTGAAGAAGCCAGAACCTCTCCAGCTTTCCTGTATCCTCTAAAATCTCTGCTTTCTTTTCTGTCTAAATCAACATGGTTAAAAGCTGGCTTCTGATTTGATCTGAAGCTGATGGTTATTGTTCAAATCCCATTTCCTACCTCTTCAAGCTGTGGGTTATTCATTCTTGATGAAGCTCATGAAATACAAACCATGATCTTTGTAACTGTTTTATTATATATGGAAAATTATCATCACTATTACTAGTCACCACTAAGGCTTACTCCTTCCAACCCTGTCCTTCTGTCATTCACTGACCCACCCAAGAAGCTCCACCTTCACACCATCTATTTCAATTTATTCCACCAACTTCTCGTCTTCCAGTAACTTTCCTCTTTTAATGGTCAAATTTTTCTTGAAACCAACAGTAAGTTTTAGTTCATTTACAAAGCCCTATTGCTCTTGTCATGTCTCATTTTGTCTATATGGTCTTTCTTGGTATCTGTGATGGCTTGTATCTAGAAAGCCTCATGTATTCATAGGTGGTGCTTTTGGAAAGAGGTTGGATCATGGGTGTGTGATACTAGGTGTAAAGGTGTGTGAAACTAAATTGGTTTAGCATAGTTCTGGGCGTGGATAATGGCAGGTTCAACCAGGGTGTGGGTGGCACCACCCAAAAGGCTTGTAGCCTGTATGGGATAAAAATGAAAGCGAAGCTTGCTCCTTGCTGCGGCCACCTCCTGACTGGCCTGCCATGGACAGTTTCTCCTCTGCCATGCCACCCTGCCTTGGAAGCAGCCAACTCTAGACTGAAACTTCTACAACACTAAAATAAACCTCTCCTCCTTTAATTTGGGGTGACAGGTATTTTGTCTCAGCAATGAGAAAAGTAACAAAGACAATATCCATGGTGGATGGCTTACAGGACTCTCCAAATTTGTGTATGTTCAAGTTCCTTGTATGGAATGGCATAGTATTTCTATCAAGCATACATATGTGCTTCTATATGCATTAAATGATTTCTAGATTAATTGCAATACACAATATAATGTAAGTGCTATGCAAATAATAATGGTATTATTTAGGGAATAATGTCAAGAAAAAATCTACATATACAGTAAGAAAGACACAATTTTAAAATATTCTGGTTGGTTGAATCCACATCTGCAGAACGCATAGAGGGCTGACTAAATTTTTTATTGTTGAATTATTGGCTCAGTAAAAAAAGATTTCATGTACTTTACATGATGAAACAGATTAACAAAAAAATCTCATAGAATACAGAATTTACATTTGGAAAATATTTAAAAGTTAAAGGCGACACAATAGTTGCTTTGATGATTCTTTATATCTAACATATTTTCTGGTCACTGGCATACAATGATGAAGACAGTGTATACTATGGACTTTGGAATCAAAAGATAACTGAAAAAATGTAACCAATACTTATGCTGCCATTTAGAATTTGTACTTGGAGAGATAGAAATCATATGTGAAACCAAACACTGAAGTGAGTACCATGGGTGTCAGGGGACCCCACATGTGAGAATTCATCACACATAATCCTAGTATACACTGTAAATATTTTAAGGAAGTCATGCAGTCATTCTTCCTAAGCTACTGAACATCATCTCAGCATTGCAGCCCACTGGAGAGTGTCCTATATCTCCTTTTGTTTTTTTTTTCTTTTTCTGGTACTGGGAATCAAACTCAGAGCCTTGTGTTTGTGAGTCAGGCACTGTGCCACTGAGCTAAATCCCCAGCCCTATATCTCCTTTTGTGATGATGGGACTGTCGCCGTTCAGTATCACCAGAGACTACAGTCCTGCATATCCAGGCCAAGGAAGAGATCCAAATTTAATACTCAAGATAGGGTATCTTTTGAATTTGTAAGACTTTGTGCACCATTGTGAAGTCGAAGTATCATGACTGAACCACTGCAAGGTGTTGTCTTTAATTGAAAGGTACTGAGGGACTCTGGTTTCATCAAGTGGATTTCACCAACTGAGCCGGGGATGGCATGTCCTTGTGGAACCGGCCTAAAAGCACCTACTGTCACTATCACCATTCCTTCTGCTTCCTTTTTGTTCACCCTCCTTGCTACTTCCTGGCACAATAGTAATGTATATATTTGTTCACTGCTAATGTGCCCTCTCATACCTAAGCTCCATGCAGACAGAGGCTTTGTTGGCTTGGCTGACCACTACTATGTGCCTCTCAGGGAGAAGAGGTTCCATGCACATTTGTGTAATGAAAAAGCAAAAAATCTGACAGCAGATGCCTTACCTCCCCCAAGGTTACCCAATCACCAGGAAAGAAGAGAGGATTCAGACTGAGCTCTGTTAAAGCACCTTGTGAGATCTGTCCTCAAGTTTCCAGAACACTTTCTCTTGTCACTGAACTTGACCTGGGGCGGGCAATGCATCTCCATCCATCCATGCCTGTGGGTCCTGTGCAATGCAACAGCAGGAGCAAGTGAAGGCCTGATCTGTCTCCCTGGCTAGAAACACAGTCTGAGATGCAGTAAAGAGGTACAGAAAAGGGACTTTTCAGCAGGAAGTATGATTGATTTATCCCTAACTAACTAATTGCATTTTATAAAGAGAGTTTATTCAGGGCACTTTTCATGAAGCTCTGAGGAAAAAGAGAAGGAGAGAACATTAAAAAAGACGAGTATGCCATTCATGTTGACTAATGAAGGCATCTCTATCTTATGTGACCACCTTTTCATGTGCTTCTTTCTAAACTGCAGTCAATGAAAAGGACAGGCATTCTCAGTATTAATGGACATTTGATTAGGCAGAAGTATGCCTTCCCATGCTAATGATCAGTAATGCGCCTCTGTACGTGAATTGCATTGCCCTGAGAAAAATACCTCTCTCATTTGCATGATTTAAAAATCCCTGTCAATCATCTAACAGTAATTCAGTTAAATATTTTAACTCAGAAATAGTTCAATATAATAATGCACATCTTTTTTCAAAATTGCTTTGAATTTCCAAGTGTGATACCTTGAAATTTGGGATCTCTACAGACTTTGAGGATGACATTTACTGAGATGGTGAAAGGATTTCCACCTCCCACCTCATAGCTTTCTTTTTCCAAATCTTATTCTCAAAATTGCTCACACCTAAGCCCAGTTGGAACCCAGGTGCCATTGCTGTTACTTAACTAGCAGCTGTGGCTTTTAAATCATTGCCTCTCCATTGAAGACAGGACATTTTAAATAGTTTTTCAATAAAGAAGGTATGTCTAGCAGCTGCATAGGAGCTGATCTCATCCTTTCTTCTTTATCTCATCTCACACTCACCAAAGGCTAACATAATGCTTCTCATCCATGGAAATTTGTAATGCATGCTAGCCAAAGAATGGGAAAATTCAATGAAAGACATGACCCTTTAAAATGTTTACCTTCATTCATATATAAAACACTAAAACTTCGTGGCTAATTTTTTAATGGTAGTTATAGAAAATAATATATAAACAATCCTTTAAAATTGCAAAGAGGAGATTGTTTCACAAAATAAGATGCATAGGTATATAAACTAATCAGGAATGACAGCTCCCACTAATTTTCATCGTGAAGTTTTAGAGAAAAGGAGAATCCTGCACATATTGCAGATTGGTGTTCTGGGGGTTTTTTTGTTGTTTTTTTTCCGGAAATCAACATCAAATACTTTAATATGATCTGGTCCAAGCTTAGAAATGGAGATGTAGTCCCTCTGGTAGTAACTGATTCCATGTTTTCAGAAAGACATAAATTCTGGCTTCTTTAATAATCAGTTTCTGGAAAGCTAAGATCAGGAGAAATGAACATTCACTGTTTTTACTTTATGTTTACTATGAGAATATCATTTTTGTTTTGAGCTTTACTTACTATTCTTTGAATTTCCTGTATGATGTCATTACAAAAGGCAGATCTATAACTTTGTAAATTTATTAATTCATTCAGCGAATCTTTTTGCTCTATAGTGAATAATATTAGACACAGAAAATTGCGATGGTAAAGGGAGTGATTTGATATATAATATAAATAAGGCACCAGGTTATTTGGATCAAGTAGAAGCACAGATTAAGTGCCACAGACTTCCAAGGATGGACCGATCACAGGCTCTTGGAGAGAGTGTAGGGATTCCCTGATGGAAGGAGGTGTTTGGTTACACACTGCTTTCTGGCTTGGAGTAAGCATTGGAGATGGCATTAGGCATTAGAAAGAAGGACTGTGCTGTGAAACTGGCTCTGAGCTGGAAAAGCACAGAGACTGTTCAGGGGGGAGAATGTATTAATATGCTTTTCAGCTGCAGTGGAATGATCCCAAGATTAGTATAGAGTCTGTAGTGGGAATCTGAGGTTGGATCATATAGAACTGTAAATTAGAACAGTGTCTAGATACTGCATACACTATGTGGAAACTTAAATTGCTTGGAAAGCCAACTTTTTTTGAGATTACATGATGAAACCTACCACTCCCTTGGTACCATGTAACAGTGACATCCAACAGAGTACTTACATGTGCAAAGAAATCCTCATATATTATTCTATTTAATTCCTACACTTACTCTGTGTTTGATATTACCATTACCATCTTATAAATTTTTAATTGACAGATAATATGTGTATATTTTTATGGTGACAATATGATGTTTTTACACATTTAGATATTGTGACTTGATCCACTTGGGGCCTTCTGTTGCTCATCACCTATGATGAGAACATACCAAATCCTTTCTTCTAGCTATTTTGGATTACGTGGTGCAGTATTGTTGACCATAATCACTCTTGCACAGCAAGGCACTAATACTTACTCCTCTTATCTGGCTGTGACTTTATTCTGTTAAACATTCTCTCCCCAACCTCTTCTTATTCCAGGGCCCTGTTAACCATTATTCTGCTCACCAGTTCTATGAGCTCAGCATTTTTAAATCACACATGTGATTGGAATCCTGTGCTCTTTCTCTTTGCATGCTTGGCTTATTTCATTCAATATAATGATCCCACTTCCATTCACCTTGCTATAAATGTCAGGATTTTGTCCTTGCTGTGACTGAATAGTATTCTACTGTGTGTTCATACTACATTTTCTTTTTTTGTTCACCTATCAGTGGACACCTAGCTTGGTTGATTTCACATCATCACTCTTGGGACTAGTGTTGAATTAAATATGGAAGTTAGGATGGATTTCATTGAAAAGACAAAAACCAACAAATGTTGGTGAGGACATGGAATGTAAATTAGCACAACCACAATGGAAAAAAAGTATAGTGGTTCCTTGAGAAACTATCATTAACACTTTAAAGAGGAGAAATTGGGACCCAAGAGTATAGGAGCCTTTCTAAGGTCACATATCTTCAAAATGGCAAAGGCAGAATTGAGTCTGGACTGTATGACCCAGATGTTCATCTTCTAATATGCTAGTTAGCAGGAAGGGCATTCAGTAATGGACCAGAACATGTTCAGTAGAGGAGTTGTATCTGCAGGAATAGCGCATTCAAATGAGATGAGTAAGATAGAACAACTAAAAGAAAAATATCTAATTACAATGTGCATCTTGCTACTAACATAGACACTTAATTCCTCAAGATCATTTCAGTTGAGGGAATCATTGAAAGAGCTTCTAGAAGTTTGGAAAAGACAGAATAAATGGAAACGAGTCAATGGGAATACCATGCAAGCAGGGGCCATCTTATGATATAGCTGAGACAGAAAGAAATACTCCTTTGGGTTAATGTTTGTAGGTTTTCACTTGCACACATATTTATAGGCACATCAGCTACAACCACATGTCTGGCAAAGGATGATGTACTTCTGTGGAGCTAAAAAGCATTAAATGCTTCGCTCAAAACCAAATGCAAATCATTTCCTGGGAAAGACTTCTGGGAGAAAGGTGCTACTGATGTGAGCTCTGACTCTGAATCTAGCAAGATGGTGCCAGTGGGACTGAGCTTCCTGCTGTATGGGAGGTTCCACTCTGCCTGCTTGGGTCTAAGGTTCCTTGTGCCCTCCTCTCATTTCTTTTCTCTTTTGTTTTAACTTTTACTTTGTCAACATTACATCTTTTAAAATGCTAAGGATTAAAAAACTAACACAACATTAAAAGTGAAATTCAATCAGTGGTTTATATAGTATAATGTCATAATATTTTCCATACTATTTTCCCTTGCCTTATTAATATAACCATCAGTCTATTAGATTTAACTGCTGCTGAAGACTGAGCAGATGTCTTCAATGAATACTTCCATCCATAATTACCCCTCATTTTTTTCCTGAGAAGTTAAGCTAATTCAGATCCTACTGATGTATATGAAAAGTTTAAATGATTTCTCCCCAAAAGCATTACCTTTTTCTTATCTACATTAAATTCCATCTGTCATTATGTTGCACAGTCTCACACTTTGATGAGATCCTTCTGGAGTATCTAACAATCTTTGCTAGATTTTTACTAACCTAAATAATCTCACGGCATTTTATAGAAGAACTTTGTAGCAGTTATGACTTTTTTCCAGCCTTGCCTTTGTATGGATTTGCTATTAGTATTGTGCATGCATAGAAATGTGTTAAGGGTGATGATTCAGCAATGCAAAAGCATAGACACTTAAATTAAAACAAAAAAAAGTGCCAAAGAAATAAAACTGAGTCTGGAGACCTTCTATTGCCCTTTTGTCCAAAGTTCACTTACATGGTTTTCTGAAATATTTTTGATTAATTGCCACTTGAAGAATTATGAGAACCCACTGGCAATTGTGGATTTTTACCAAAGATTGTATCTGAGAATCTCACTATGTTTTCCAAGTCGATAGACATAATACTAATTGTAAAAACCTGGTTTTGGCTTTCATTCTTCACAGATATTTTAAGTAAAATATTTCATTATTATATTTCCTGTTAAAGGAATAATTTGTCTGATTTGCAGTATATGAATTGCTCTCTGACAATCAAGCACTCCCCAAAAAATGTTTCCAGGAATGGGGTCACTGTTCCCTTGCAAACTGTTCCACCAAAGGGAGAAGTGGGGTGGTATCTCATTGATCAACTTTTAAGGTGATTTTTCCATTTGCCGGATCTCGATCACCAAAGCCAACTCAACTTCTAAAGTGTTGGAAAAGACTAAAAGGGAACATCTTAAGACTCAATGGAAATATCGCTTCAATTTATTTACTGACTCAAGAAATAGTAAGTGAATTCCCAACCCCTGCTACATTGAGAATGTCAGCACAAACAAGCCAGAGCCTCCAAGCCATCCAGCCCTAGTTGACCATACCACTGGGTTGGAATCCTTCCATTCTTAAGGAACCCTTAAATACAATTTATAAAGGGCTAATTATGATGGTTATTATACCATGTGATTTGCCTATATTTAAAATTGATTATTTAGTAATATTCTATACAGATATTCATTCTCATTTTAAGGGTGAAATTTATGTATAGAAAAATTAATGGGCATGTTCAGTGTAATGCAGCCAGCAAACCATTAACTAAGACAAATTCAGATCTATCCCACTGAAAATTTCCTTTTAGCTATCTATGCCCTTTGGATTCCAGTAACTGTTAGGAATTCCACCTTTTCTTAATTTGCAATTGATTTGGAGTTTTTGGAAAATTTGGGCCATAGGTTATTGTCATGTGGAATAAAATTAGCAAAATTAATTTGTTTTATATAGAAATGCATTAAACTATTAAAGACAGTTGTCAAATTCATCTTAATTTCCCCCCTCTGAATTTAATTTCTCCACAAGCCGGCAGTTGCAAATTCCTTAGAATTCCAGGCATTTTTCTGTGGATTTACACTTGTTTTTCATATTTCTTAAAATGGGTCACCAAGAACTAAACATACTTGTATATGTTTTCATAATTTATTATCTCATTTGATGCCCACAAAGCCCTGCAGTTTTATCTGACTCTCATTTTCTTTAAAGAAAAAGTTAAGGTTTAGATAAATTGTTAAGATAATCATTTCTTATTGATTCAAATAATCATCAATTTTAATCAAAATTTGAACATTTAACAAAATTGAAATGCATTACAACAAAAATGAGAATCTACTTTCTTCAGAAATAATGCAATTCACCTTTACTTGAGCTAACAAATAGGCACTGTAATCTTCCTTTGAGAATACTACCCTAGTTACCTAACTTCTTAAATCTAAGGCTATAAGAACATGCTGTTTTCTCACAAAGCCAAGCTCAACCACAAGCTTGGCACACATCTGGGAGGAGTATTCTCAGAGGTGCTCCACAGGGAGAAGGGGATAGAGAAAACAGCTGCGGAACAACACAAGAAGAAGGAGAGGGGATGGCAAAGGCATCATAGAACTTGAGAGACTCATACAGGGAAGAAAGGGAGATGGAGTTCCTAGGTAGCATGACCCTAATGATACTCAGAAAGACTATGTGTATGCAAGTGTGTGTGTGTGTGTGTGTGCGCATGTGTGTTTCTACAGCACTTAACTGAGTATCAGTCTCTAGGCACTGCTTCACGCTTAGTTGAGGCAGAAGGATATAGCCCCCAGAAAGCCCTCTGTCAGTTGAGAATTCACATCAGCATTACCCTATAATATGTAATGACACGTGTGTGCCCATGAATATATAAGAATAAATATATTTTCATTATCTATTGAATTATTTATATTCGGTCCAGAGTCCCTGATACCATCCATTCCTCCCATGTTCTGAAAAATCACTACACCTCCTGGTGGCACTTGGCCTCCCAAGCACCTCAGAAATGTCTCTGATTCCATCTATCCTTTTGGATAGAGTTGGTGCAAGAGTGTTTTTTGGTGAGATTTTTTTTTTAGGATCTTCTCATAGTGAGCATGCTAGGCAGGGAATTTTTTTGGATTCTTATTTCCTATTTCTATTCTAATGTGCAGGTCCTTATAACATTTAAAGTTCTACATAGGAACTGCTGTAGACCAAGCACTAAGATAAGGCTGTCTCCAAGTTAGCACTGGAAACTATGAAAGCCAAGTTTCAAGAGCAAGTTCAGAAACTGAAAGTGTAAATAAGGGTGGAAATGATTAAAACAAATAATTGATCATTTGAAATAGGAACAGGTCCAAAGGTGGAGGGGTGGCGGGAGGGTAAGGGGAAAGGGAAGAAAGGAAAGGAAAAATTATGTGAAAGAAAAAAAAATGGCAACAAAGTCTATGTAAATAGGGAAGGGTGGTGGGGGTGAAGCGCGCACAGGTAATGGGGAAAAAAATAAGAACTAAGACACATCATGTACACATACAAACACCCAATGATAAATGTAAATGTATTGTATACCTAAAATGTACCAATTAATATATAAATTTAAAAAAAAAAAGGCATAAAGAATGAGATCTCTTTACATCCTGATTTCTTTCCTTGTTGAGGGAGGTGGGGTAGGGAGGGGAGGGCAGAGGCACCACAATGTGGTGGACCCATTGTCATTGCCTAGTATACGTGGGTTCCGTGTATCTTAATGGAAATAGTATCTGGAGTTAAACTTACTAGAAATGCAAAGATGCATTAATGAAGCAGGTGGCTACCTAATGCTGTGTTCACTGTTGCTTCCTGTAAGGCTCTTCCATATTTACAGGCCGAGGTTTGCATCCTTGTGAACTGTGATAGAGTCAACCGCTTCTTCACCATCTCTCTCCTCTAGCTCCTCCAGAGCTTTTCCTTTCTATGCAGACCTGGTCACAGATCTGCTACAAAAAAAAAAAAAAAAAAAAAACACCAAAAAGAAACCACTTAGATATTTTGCTAAGACGCATGTAACATATTCCCCAAAGTGTCTTTCAAAACATGCTTGAACGAGTGACTGCTTCAACCAGTGTCTCCTGCTGCCGAGTGCCAAGGAGCTTGTTTACAATCCCTTCCCATAAGCCAACCCATAACATTTTAATTTAATGGGATATGTAACTCATGTTTCAATTAAAAGTAAAATTATTACGTTCCTTCATTTGTGTGATTTTTTTGATAGAATAGTACATTTATATGGTAATTTTCCAAAGATCAACTTTATTTATCTGTAAGAAGCTATTCCAAGATTGGTGTATATTTTCTTTGCTTCTGAAATGTTATCACATTTAATTGCCTGATCTTATTTGGGTTACAATCATAGTCATTAATTAGCAGCAAGGTGAGGGACAGCCTCATATCTAACTATCTGTTATGGCTGCTTTAATGAGGAAAATACCTGCCATCGTTTTAAAGGCATCCTATATGCCTCGCAAATTCAGCTTGTTGTAGCATTCTCATTTATACTGTGAACATCAAAGGAAATTGATGTCAGGTGTGAACAGAAGCTGAGGAATATATCTGCTGAGGAAAGTGAGCCATGTGTCTGGGTAGGAGAGATGAAGGGCAGCTCATAACATTAACGAAACTACAGGTAATTAGTGTAAACTTTCAATGGTTGGGATGTCTGAGGAATAAAAAGTATATTATTTATACTTATACCTTGTAAATTCAACAAAACTTTAAGACACTTCCATCTTGTACTTCTGTTGGAAGGCAAAAAACAAACAGAATTGAAAATCTATTGTTTTCATTAGTATTTTCCAAGGGTATAGAGAAAACACAGGTTAGAATGAAAAAGAAAATTAAGTTTTATAATTGTTATCAAAAGAGCAATTGATGAGTTTTAAGGATCCATCTTACTTTCTGATACATTATTAAATTCCAAGAAGCAAGTGGTAAAATGAATGGTTAATAAAATGAATGGCTTTGAAAACTATTTCTTGTGGAACAAAAGTAAATACTTTGAATTCGCCATATTTTAACGGGAGCTATTTTTTAAAATAAGCTAATATGTAGTGTACATGTAAAGTGATGTGCCAAAATAATATTTACATTCCAAAAAGGGTATTGTAATATATCACACACACACAAAAAATGAACTTCTCCAGGTAAAGCCAAGCTACACTGTACATGGTAGATGGTAGCAGCTTCCGAAGGTTGTTGCACGGAGCTCTTCTACACCCTGAGGGAAACCATTAGCCGCCATGCAGCGCTGGTAGTCATGGGATTTGAAAACAGCTTGGCGCTGTCCTTGGCTTTCAAGGATAGACTCCCATTGTCTGCCTCTCTCCACAATGGCCCGAAGTTTCATATCCTTCCCCTTCCTTTCACAGAAAGTGCGGTAAAAATGGCAGATGTTCACCAGAAACCAGTGTCTTCCAGACACTCGGCCAAGAGGAGGTGTCCTTTTCTATTTCACACTACAGTTTCCCTTATTGTGAAAGAGTGATTTTAGTCACTGTGCTACGATGTATAATACTACAGTGTATTCACACATATTGCTCACTGATCACTAATTGGATTAATTGCACCCAGTTTTCCCAATAATTATGGATTGATATCAGAGCAGCTCCTGTTTTCTTAAGATCAGATATGCCTCACCTTCCATTTCACTTAAAATCACTGCTACTTTATATGCTAACCTCTCCAACACTTGCTCATACGCTTACCCAACATATTCCACTTTTCCTTCATGCAATAACATGATTAGTGTCCATTTTCCCAATACCTCTGATATTTTATAATTCTGTAACCCAACTCTCACACTCTCATCTTCCCATAAGTAGTCTAAATCTCTGTTGATATAACATTGCTACGCATATGTGGCTTCTCAAATTTAACATTAAAGTAATTAAAATATGTTTTATTAAGAATGAGTTCCTCAGTTGCACAAACCCTATCCCAGTGTCATGGTCATATCTGGTCAGCCTGGGTTTTGCAGAGCTCTGGTGCCTGCCTGCTTGCTTTCTCACACTGGCTTTCCCACTTCCTGGTCATAAGACCTTAATTCTAGATTCTCATCTGTAAAGCCAAATAATCTTATATGTACTTCTTAGAGCTGTTGTGAGGATTACATTGGTTAATGTATATGAAACCTTTTAGAGCAGGGGCTACAGAAAGCATTTTTTATTGAATAGTTTGATGATCTGCTTCTAGGCCTAATTATCTGGCCATATCAAATTTGAAACAAGTATTAGCTAAAGATTGGAAGTTCACTTATCATTGTATAATCTGGAAGCAATTAATTCTCTTTATGTGGAAGCCTTCCTGTCTTTCTCCTCAGCAGCTGTGACCCACCCGACATGTCAACACTTCAAAGGGCAGAGGTGGCTGGATTCATGGTGGTTGTGTGCCCTGGTGAAGTCAGACAAATTCTGCTTAGTACAAATATGGTGGCTGAATGGCTCCTTACTATTGGCTAAAGAACTTACCTACTCTAAACCTCAGATACTTTTCCACTACAGACTTGGAGCAAACCAGTTCAACAACTGGGTAAAATCTGGAGAAGTCATGGAGACCCAGGGCACATGTGCAGAACACACAATCCAAGATAACTGTACAGTTCCTGAGCACAGAACCAATCAGAAAAATGCTGTTTTCCACCCTTCATTAACATCTGGTGCAAACCCAAGTGTCTTTCTATAGGACAGTTTAAATCTGGTGCTAGGAAAAGTGAGTTTTTGGTAGGACAACTGTTCTAATGCTTTATTTGTATGAGGGAGAAGCTGATGGAGGAATTTCAGACATAATAGAGCCTTTTCCCTTATCCTCCTGTCTCTGTGAGTCTGTTCTCCAGCCCACTCTACTCTGCAGAGCATGCTTCTTTTCCACCTTCAGTAAAAGGTAGGTAATAGGAAGTAGGGAGATAGATCTTTCTCAAAGGGAAAGTAAATCAAGAGATGGACCAAGGCATGGGAAATGGGAATGGAGATGTGTTATGTACAGTACCGGCTTGCCTAAGGAATGTAAACATTAAACACCACACATATTCTAATAAACTACAATTAAAAATAAATAAATGTGCATCCCTGTGACTTTTCTGTGTGTCTTGTCCAATTCTTTGTTCAGGACACTGAGAACCTAGAAAGAATTCCTTTGGAACTGACTATCCAGCAACATTAGGAAAATCACAAGAATGCTGATCTCCCTGAATAGAGATCAATGGGGTTTGATGTGTATTTCACACAATACTGAAATTCTGGACATCTCATATTAGAGACCCTTTATCCACTCATTTTCATTTAATATATATTTGTTCATATCCTAGATTTCAGTACTTTGATACAAGCTGCTCTCTCTTGGTGGGGACAGCAGTGCCACATGACCCACTCGCCCAAGTTACAAACTTGGTATTGTCTTATAAATTCTCTTTCTTTCTGGCCCAATATAAACTCAAATGCTCAAAGTTAAATATATATAGTGAGCAACAGCATTCATACACATTATTTCAATGTGATAAAAAGAGATGTTTAGAGGTACATTAAATATGCTCACCATCTCAGCTGTGCAACCTCTCTAGGACTGCTCTGCAGTGGAACTGCTCCAACTTTTCCTTCATGGATGCATTATATATTTTACTATTAATTTGATAGTAGGAGCCTCCATACCAGTTCTTGGTAGCTTATACTAGTAGTTCATAGATATTACTCTACCTACAGTATTTCTCATAGAGAGGCCCACAAATGTGATGGAAGAAAATATAATTTATGTAAGCCTATGAATAAAGAAAAGATGTGAGTACAAATATGGAAAATATAAAAGATAAAATGTGTTGGGACAATGTGTCCTGGAGAACAGATGGCTGTTGGGGAGAGGGAGGTGGTTAAATAACTGTCCTCAAAGAAAAGGAGAATCTATAATAGGAAGTATCTATATAAATCTCCCCAGAATGCTAAGGAAGAGAAATGCAGACTACATGTTGAGTTGCATTTTTCAGAGCCCTGTGCCTTTGGATAACTGGACATTTCCATATATTGCAATGTCTTTGATTCATTCATTAGGGAAAATTGAGCATTGATAAGATGTTGCCTAATAGCTTCCTCCTCCTAAGATACTGTTTGTAAAACATTCATTCAAACCTTTCAACACTGTCATTTCCCATTGTCTTTAGTCTTTTGTTTTTCCTTAAGAATTTAGAATGTGGAATCATTATTCTCATCTTTCACAATAAAATATCTTCTTATATTACGTGGGCATAACATAAAATTGCACGATAATGCTATCTAGCTCAGAATTATAGAATTATTCCACAGAACCTCAATGTTCAACTATGTTAGTTAAAAAAATTTCTCGATCTTACCTTGAAAATTCAGGCAAATTTGGCAGAAAAATAATCATGAATCATCAACTAGATATACATTTTCAAAGATTAAAGATGTATTTGGAAATATTCATCATTCTGAGAAAAGCAAGAGCAGAAGTCCCCCTCAGTGTGTGTTATTTCCACTATGAAGTCACACAGTAGACTCGACCTCCCAGTGTCCTTCCATGTGTTCATCAGGCTACCTGAGCGAAAGTGCAATAATTAAGTAATCTGAAGTGCTGACCTTCCCAGAGAGAAAGCTCCTGTGTTCTAGGGATGTCCTTGAAACATCTTCATCATTATCCAGCCCATTTTTTTCTATCTCCATGTGAGCTCATGTTAGCACAATTCTGGATCATCTCTGTATCCAGAATGGCCCTTGCAAACAGCCAAGGTTGATCTTACATGCACGTTGCACAGATAGATAATTCACCATAATTCACCAGAAACCACAGCGGCAGCATGATGTCCTGGGTAGATGCCTTGAGGCACAACAGCAGGAAGCTGGAAGCCAGAGAAGAAATAAGGTGGTTACAGCAAGCAGGTCTGCAGGCAAGTGGAGGAAAAGGAAAGTTAGAACAGAGATGATGTTTTGCTCTTTTTTTTTAATTAGGTGAAAAGTATAATTAGAATTTGAAAAGATATGAAGATGCATTACTGAAGGACCACACAGACCAGAGGAGTGTCATTCAATGTCAACAACCATCAGACCTGTGGTGCAATTAAGAGTGCAGTCTGTGATTGGAAACTGGCATCTCTAAAATTCCAGTACAATGTTCCAGGGTGGGGAACAATGCTGAGATCACTTTGGAAAGAGAACAAGGCTTTGAGGGGCTTAGATGAGTTCTTGAAAGTCATGATGAGTTTTTGAAAAATAAAAACACATGAGCTAAGGGCTCATTCAGAAAGTGCGATGGGGTAGGGAGCTGTGCATTATGCTGGCACACACAGAACAGGACGGTCCTTGTGGATAAGGTCAGGTGAAACTGAATGGAAGCAAAGGCGGCCCTGGAGTCAGGGTAGGGAGGAGTTGCTGCCTGAGGCACTGCAGGCAGAGCATAAGTTCCCCACAGAGCCAGAGATCTTCCCACTGTCACTGTGCCTTGGGCCTCCTAGTGTCTTTTCTATACATAGGAAGGTGTACACACCAGAGAGAGAGAGAGAGAGAGAGAGAGAGAGAGAGAGAGAGAGAATTTATTTTAATAACCTAGAAGGCATTTATTTCTAAAGGAAGGTGAATGACCAAAGAAGCTCTGGGATTGGAGCCATTTTGCATGAATTGATTTATTGATCCTTATTGTCTTATTAAATTATAAATCCCATTTAGAAGAATTAAGTGAAAACAGAAGTTGCTTGGCTGCGTGGCATGGGTGATAAAGGTCTTTATCCTTTAGAAAATGACTTAAACAATGGTAATCACCAGCACTTCAACTGTGATTCACATGGAAACATGACAAAAGGAAAAGCAGAGTGAGTCTATTTTCAATCTGGTAAAATACATGAAATATTCACTTCCTGCAGATGCTAGAGAGATTCTATTTGGTGCAGTTGAATCCACCATCCATTCGCTCACAAGATAGTTTTAGAGGCTGCTCCTGGACTGAAATATGGAGAGGAGCCAGGGTGCCTGATTGACCACAGCATTGCACTGGACCGCAGCATGGTAGTGCTTCATGTTGCTCCCTCTCTGTAGAAAAGCAAACAGAGATTCAAATTAACCCAGAGAAGGTAAGGGAGGTGGGAAGGGGCGAAAACAGAATTTGGATTCAGATCTATTTGAAGTCTAAACTGCAGTTCTCCTTGTAACTCACGGGCCACCTCCATCCACCTGAAGATGAGGATGAGTTCAAAACCCAGTGAGTCAGAAAAGCAGGGAAACTTATTCACACTGTTACACTTAGAAGAAAGCCTATCAGCACCAAAGCATTTTAACTGTGTCACTTCAGCTGGAGAATGTTTCTCTCTGACTCAATGCTTTCTTCTTTCTCCTGAACATTGGCTCTGCTTTTGTTTACATGTTTATTTATTTATCCACTTATTTATTAAGTTACCTTCTTCATTTCAAAAGAGGCTGGTGGGGCTGTGGGGGAAAAGGAATCTTTCTCCACTGCTAATGGGAGTGTAGACTGGTGAAACTAGAAATCAGTGTAGAGATTCCTCAAAAAATTTAAAACTAGAGGTTCCATTTGACCCAGCTATTCTTCTTGGTATCTTCCCAAAAGAATGAAAAGCATCATACCACAGTGTTATATGCACACCCATGTTTATATCGGGACAGTTTGTAATAGCTAAATTTTGGAAACAGCTCAAATGCCCATCAACTGGTGATTAGATAAAGATGTGGTTTTTTTATAACATGAAGTACTTCTGAGTCATAAAAAAAGATAAACTAGAGACATTTATAGCTAAATCGATGCATTTTGAGGCCATACTCTTCAGTGAAATAAAGAGGACACACGTGCAAATGCTGAATCATTTCTCTGGTGTGAGAAACTGAAAGTGTAAATGAGGACTAAAATGTATAACAGATATTATGAAATAAGAAGAAAATGTTCAAAGGGGAAGAGGAACTAGGGAAAAGAGGGTGGGGAAAGGAAAGAAGAGAAAGAGAAAAAATGAGAAAAGAAGGAATAAACAAAAACAAAGATTTTATAAATAGGAAGGTGGAAGGATAAATCATGGGAAAAAATGAGAGCCAAGATTTATCATGTTCAGGTACAAATTCCCAGTGATGAATGTGACTATAATGTATAACTAAAATGTACCAATGAACTTAAAGAACAAGAACAACAAAAAGTTTGGCACAATGATTTCAGTGTCTCTGTGTACATTCCTATGTGCACAGGTACAAATGAGCATTCACATGACATTAAAATATTCAGTTAGTGGCCCAGGGATTTAGCTTAGTGGTGCTGTGCCTGTCTCACAAGTGCAAGGTCATGAGTTTGATCCCCAGTACTGCAAAAAACAATTCAGTTAATGTCAAATAGGCATTTTTGTTCCTTAAAAGTTACCCCCAGTGAACTTGAGCTTCTGTAGTTATGAGACAAAATAAAAGGTAACCATGTTCTGAAGAGCTGCTGAGATTTTGGTAGAACTCAAGTCATTATTTTAGTGTTTCCTCTATGGACTTCTGAGGAAATCAGGCCGAGTTATCCTGATGAAAATTTTCTTTCCTCAAGGTAACCACTTCTGTATCAAAAACCCCAGGAAAAGGAAAAATGTTGTTGGGCTTAGTGAACACGAGGAAAGTGCTTGCCACAGGGGGTCAGAACATGAAGCTAAATGACTTCAAGGAAATAGGAAAATTAAATGTTCACACAAGCCTGTTTGCTTGTCTGAGAAAGACAGCTACCAGCTCACTGGTCTCAAAGTGGACAACACTAAAGTTCTGGGCCTGTCGTTCATTAAGTGAAGATTTGCTGAATACATGACACCAGAGGCACTAGGAAAAAAAAGACCCCAAAGCGGCCAGCTGAAAGCAAGGTATGGTATGTGCTTCAAAAGCATTTCCTGAAGTTTACCACACTCCCTCCTTCAGAGGCCAGAGTCCTGCTCCCCTCCTCCCAAATATGGTCAATCTTCAGAACTCATTTTTCATTGACAGACACAGCAGGAGGATGTGTCAGGACCTCAGGGCTAACTCATCTCACCCACTCTCCCTCTTGGGATCTGTCCCCCTCAGGACTCAGACACCATGTTGTGCTGAACCCCAGCAGCCAACTAGAAACCCATGTTCAGGTGAGGTGCCCCTGGGAGCTAGTGATGATCACACAGCCACATGTGCCCCAGCCCCAGATGACTCACTGGCTGCCCTTGAGCATCCTGAATCAAGGGGGAGCAGAAATGAGCCCTTGCCCTGACCTGCCCTGAACCAGGTGAGGAATCCAATGAATACCCATGGTCACATTTGAAGTCACTGATGGTTGGGATGATTGGATACTTAGAAAAGTAGACAAAGGGAATATTAAGTAAAACTAATTTCTAATACACAGAGCAAACATTTTGTCTGTAAGAATAATCTCTAGCCTATAATGATGTACTTTCCATCAGTAATAACCCAATGGGGAATCCCATTCCAGGGAAGATAACTAACTCCCAGAAAAGCCTCATATACTAAAACCTCAACAGGGAGAGTGTATGAGGGCTGCTCCTCTCTTCCTGTCCATTCCCTTAGTCCAGCTTTCTTCAGGGTCAAGACAGTCCACCAACCTGCACCTTGAAAGGGGGATGTATTGTATTTACAGAGAATTTGGCCACCTGAAAGGCCTTCCGAGCTCCTGACTACACAGTGCTCCCCACGTTGGCCACGCTGGTATGAGAGCTGTGCTCTGCCTGGAAGGTCTAGGCTGATGACACACATAAGACACACATATGGAAGCCACGATGGGGTACACCTTGAGTGGATACACATTCACACACCTGACAAAATAATACAGATACATTACTGTATTTGTTGGCTTGGGCTGCCACAACAAAGAACCACAAACCATGTGATTTAGACAACTGGCTTTTATTTTCTCGAAATCTTGCAGACTAGAAGTCTAAAACAAGGCTGTCAGCAGGGAGGTTTCTTTCCTGTTTGTCCTCCCAGGTTTGTAGAAAGCCACACTGTCCCTCTGCCCTCACATGGTCTTCCCCCCTCTGTGTCTATGTCCTAAATTTCTCTTCTTTTTTTTTTTTTGGTACTGGGGATCGAACTCGGGTCCTTGTGCTCATGCAGCAGGCGGCAAAACCACTCAGCTAAGTCCCCGGCCTAAATTCCTCTTCTTATTACACCACTCATATTGGGTTACAGTCCACCTCAGTGACTTCACTAACATCAAATACCTCTCTAAAGACCTCAGTTCTATCACAGTCACATTCCGAAATACTGAGCATTAGAAACTCAACATATGCTCATTAACCACTGCCCCTCCACATTTACTAGGCTCACTGCTTGCCAACTCTGTGGTGAGTGGTGCTTTTCAGATGTTACCTCAGTAATACTTTGTGGAGTGGTGAGTTCAACACCTGCTTTACATATCTGGAACCTCAGGCTTAGAGAGATGGATTTAATCTCCCTAAATACAAGAGCTTGTAAATGGCCAGACCCAAGTCTGGAGGAATCCAAAGACCGTTTTGTTTCCATTAGATCACATTGGCTCCCAACAGGTTTATTCCCTCTGGGATTTCATTTATGATCTGAAAAGAATCCCTAATTGTTAAGTCAGTAATACCTAATTATAAGTCAATCTTGGAAGTATTTAAGAGCATCTCCCCTGTCTAAGAGTATGCTCATGTTACTCTCACTCAAGAGAGATCCTTTGAAATAAGGATATACCTTGTGATCATATAAAATCAATAAAAGTGTGGCAAGTGAGAAATGAAGCGGAAATAAATTAATTTTGTCATTTAGTCACAAGACATTAAAGAATAAATGAAATATATATTATTTGTTTCCATTTTTTCCTTTTCTCATATTTTCTCCTTTCCCTTCTTTCCTTTCCCCTACCCCTGCAACTTCCCCTTCCCTTCCCCTTTGGACCTTTTCTTCCTATTTCACATTATCTACTTTTTATATCAAGACCCAATTACATGGTGCATACCCAATGATACTTACCAGTGCCCACGTGCCACAAGATGATACAAAATGGTCAAAAATATGAAGATGTGCAGAAGAATACCTGACATGTTTTTAGAAAATGACAGTACACATGTAATCTAATAACCAGATAAAGTGTTACCAGAAACTGGTAACAGTGGCTGTTCCCAGGAAAGGGATAGTTGTCATAAAGTGATTAAGGAGAACTATATGTCATCTAGATCAATACAAATGCTTTATATAACATGTACTTATTCCTGACCAAAAATAATCTAGTCTTCAAAAAGCCTCATGTCAGTGGTCCTTAGACATTTCCATCCAGCGGGTATAGCTGGAGAGCTAAAATGCAGATGGTCAGACTCTATGTATAACAGGCCTGGGGTGGACTCCAAGGATCTGTTAAAACCCATAAACATGATTCCCAGTCCAAGTTGAGAATCAATGACACAGCTTTATGGGACAGAGAGAGATTCTTATATTGCTGAATCCAAGAGTGCCTCATCAATGATCAGGATGTGCAATCTCCAAGAAAAAATACCATGATCTCATGAGAGACATGCTCTCTTTATTTGGAAATAGTCACAAGGCCAGTATCAGCCAGAATATGAACATCCTCATTGTGGTTCCTCTTAAGACTAGTGATTCTCCCTCCCTCCGACTGCCAATTCCTCTGTAGGCTTTCTCTCCACTGCTTTTAAGAACCCCAACCTTCAAACTTTCCACCTTATTCCCTGAAGTCTGCCTACCTAATAATCCATTGCCAACCCTGGCCATTGTGGACATGACCTACTAAAGATGAGCAACTATAGTGATAATTATCTTTTTGCCTTTCTTGATAGTTCTCCCTTTATATATTGATGCATTAAATGATTCTGTGAACTTGTGTTTGAACTGACCTCTCTTCCATCATGTTAGACTTGAGACTTGCTTTGGATGTGACATCTTATTTTACCAAGAGAAAGCACCTTTGGTGCCAGTCATACCTATTCTGGGGCCTCATGGTCCTTAGGGACGCAGTTTTGAGAAGGGCATTGGCTAGTGGGGCTACATCCAAAGACAAATGAGCAGGAGGACTGACATCTGCAGTGAAAAAAGTTAAGTGAACATAGATGCTATTTTCTGATATCTGAAAATTTATCATGGCAAAGGGTTTGTGGCAGAGGTGTGAAGAGTAGCCCACATTTCCTCGGCAGTGGATTGTGAATTACTGTAAAATTTCAGAAATCTGAGCAACTAACAGCTGCTTAAAAGGAACATGGAATGAAGAGTGTGAGTTTTGAAGTCAGCATGAAATTTGAATTTAACTCTTATTTCTAGCCAAGGGTACTGTAGACATTTGGGCAGGTCCTGGATGATCCTTCAACATGTACACCTAATCTGCTGACGGGTGCTCTTTGTGAATTAAATTACTTAGCATGTGCAATGCATTTAGAGCAGAGTCTGATGTGAAATTTATATGAATATTGAGTTTGTAAGTTCCTTGGGTCCAAAGGACTAAAGATGAACTGAGATGACCGGAAGTTAAGGGAACTTTAGAGTAGAAGTCAAATCTGTCTGGTTCACTGTTGGATTCCCAATCTTAGCACTTAGCTAGTTACCACTTTTATAGTGTATGAAGAACAGAAGGGATATCTACCTTGACTTGAGATTTAACCCCTTAAAGGTCTTTAATTCTTGGATTATCTGGGTTTGGCTGGGAAGCTAAAAATCCAAAAGATGCAGCTTCATCAACTTATTCCCTTTCCTTTTAAAGCTGCCATCCACTCAATCAAATAAAAAAAATTTAAAAATTCAGGATAATCTGAATAAAGAGTAGTGCCTAAAATGATAGTAGTCCTGTTTGGAAATCAGTAACATGTATTCAAGAACAGGGTCAGAAAATATAGAAGGGTCTTTATTACAAAACCAATATGATTAATTTTACCTTATCCCTTCAGGAAAATAGCTAGTACATTGGAAGCATAAGCAAAATAACCATGACCTTTCCAGCCAATTGTACATTGTTTAGTCTAAGCCACCCCTCAACATGTACATGTTTTCTCCACATTTGGACATTTCTACAACATTGCCTTTGGTTACAGGCAGGAACATAGACATACAGTCATGAAGACACAGAACACCAAGGTAGAAGTCAGATTGTTTAAAATTTATATAAGTAAAATCTAGAGATGTGAAAATTTGTATAAATTATTTACCCATTGAAACTGTCTGGTTCCAAAACATTAAAGTTTTAATTCATACCTATGTAGTATCCAAAGAGGTAATCAATCCTAGGTACACATGCATGCACACTTGTACACACACACACATGCACACACACACGATACACTTATGTTAATAATGTAAGACTTCAGCCAGAGATTGACACATTCAAATCACACACTTCAGTCCCTGGCAGCAGCAAACCTACAGGGAGAGTCTGTGTGCTAAGAGGTCGGAACACAATTCACACTCCCTCACAGATGGCTTCAACAGGCTTAAAAAAGTGCAGGTCTTAATTTCAAAATTAAATCAGAACTAGATATTTGAATACTTTCCAATGCCATGTGTACGTGGAATAATAATAGTGTAAGCTTTACATTATATAAAGAAACACAAATTATTATACTACCATTTTAATTTTAAACATACAAGTACATGGTAAAATATTATAAGACACAAATCACAATAATACCTCCCCAAGAAGATGCATCTTAATAAACAGCTGCATCTTAGCTGGGTGTGGTGGCACACCCCTGGAACAACACTCTGGGAAGCTGAGGCAGGTGGATCACAAATTGGAGCCCATCTTGGGTAACTTAGCAACTTAAGGGGACCCTGGCTCAAAACAAACAATAAAAAGGAGTGAAAGGAGGTGGGGTAGTAGCTGAGTGTATGGGTCTTGGGCTCAATTCCTTCTCATTACTAACACGCACACACACACACACACACACACACACACACACACACACACACACATACATACAGCATCACACCAGTCCTCCAAGACATTCTTCCGGTATTTAGTAACATCCCTGAACTGTAGTCTCCACACACTCATTTTTCCACCTTACCCACACAGAGAGCTCTGAACATCTTGTAAAGATGGCTTTCATGAAGTCTTTATCATTTCCCTTTATTTGCTGCAGGTCTCAAAGCAGTTTGCAATGGCACAGGGCAGCAGGTCTGTGTTGGGTGCTTGCCTCACTGAAAGGAGAAGGCTAGACCATACTTCAGTAATGCCCTAAGGAAGGAGCTTCCAGCAGTGAGTTTGGAACCCGTCCTTGGGCTACATTACAAGAGAGCTTCAGGCTTTTCTGCTCATGTTATCAGCATGCATGTGACTTGGGGTGCAGTGTAACCTGAAATGCTGTTGCCTGTGGCTTCTTAGTTATCTTCCTTTCACATTAAAAATTATTGTGTTAATGGCATGCATTTTAGGAGCTGTGAAACACAATCTTTCCTTTCACATTCAGCAGAGGCTTAGAAATAATAACAGTATCAATGAGTCGGGCTGGCTCCCCATTGATTGATGGTCTCACTTATGAGAAAAGATGAGTAGACAGGCACCGAGCACTTCGTTCATCATTTTTAAATTTCAAGTCCCTGCATGTCACTCTTTCATCATCCATCTAAGTAAAATCAACCAAAGGACTTTAATCGCCTCCATAGCTTGAAATTTAAAAAAAATAATTAATGCCTATATTCATATCAGATGATTCTTCCCTGGCTTAAAAAAATCACCTTCCCATTTCCCTTCCCTTAATGAGCCCAGCCATCAACAAGCCACAGAATCCAGGTGGCCTGTCCTCCCTCCCCTTGCTAGTGACTTAGTGCTAGACAAGCAACAAGTCTCTCTTCACAGGAAATCAATCAATCAAGCATTTATGAAATAATTAGTTTGGTTTTCACTGGACTTTAAACTCTGAAAAAACCTGTGGACTGTCAGATCTGTACTAATAGAAGATATTCACAAAGCAAAGGTATCCCTGGCTCTGGAGCATGCCTGGGCTGCTTGAATTTGAGAGTCACTATAAAGGAATACCTTATTAAGAGCTTTATTTTTATAACGTAGAGCTTACCAGCTTGCTTCCATGAAAAGCTGAGACAACAGGATGGTCGGCAGAGATTTCCTGAGACACAGACACCCATCACAGAGAGGAAAATATTTTTAGTTATAAGTTTGGTGAATTCACTAGATTGTTTTTCTGAGCTCAGCTATAGACTGGTAATTAGCCTTTCAATATTCGATACTTTCAAGTGGCCAACTGTACTATACTAGACATTCCAGAAATGAATTATACAGGAAAAATTAAATAAGGTACAGAACAGAGGGAAAATAAATTTAAGCAAAATAAATAAACTTACACTGAATACTCCACATCTATATTTTCTTTACTAGTGAGGAAAAAAAAAACAAACTTCAAGAGAGAGGAGGTGAAAATTACAAAAAGTAAAAATTAAAGTAGAAACAAAAAAATGTTTGCCAAGGGGAAACACACTCCAGATAAAAATAAACAAAATTCTCTTTCCGCTTATGTATTCATAATTTTTCCACTGGGTACATTTGCACAGTTGGAAATAGAAAAAAAAAATTTAAGGCAAATTTCCTACTAGCACATTTGTTAGAAGAGGGAAAAAGAGAATAAAGCCCCATAGGTCAAGCCTCAGAGAGAGAATGCCAAATGTCTTTGTGTCCGGTTATTTATGGTTTCAGATAATTGTACAGAAAATATCAAATTTGCATAGTGTGATTATTGCTGATTATTTATCTAGCAGTCAAAATGTTTCAGTGGTTCCTAGGATGACAGATTGACAAGTCCTTAAAACTCATTCATTTTACGAAATTTGCATGTAATTAGGCAATAATGAAGGGATGTTTGTGGACAGAGGATTATACTACAATATGCTGGAAGCGATTCAAATGCTTGACAAAGTGTTAACATTATCTTCAGATTCAACCAAGCCTTAAATGCTTGGCTCAAAATCACCAAATGTATGAATTGGGTAAAAAAGATTCAGAAAATTATCAATGGAGTAAATTACATTTTCTTTTTTTTGCTTTTTAAAACATTCACTCACTGGACTTAACTATCTTTGGAGATATTGTTGCAGCCACATTATCCAGTCATGATCTGGGGTTTGAAAGATAAAGACTTAGAGGGAATAACAACGTGGTAATTTGAAAAGAGCTCCACAGCCTGAGGAAGCCCTGATGATCCTGATAGGAATCATAGTTCAGCTTCTCTGAGGCTTCGACCTCTGACAATTTAGGCCCAAACCTCAGGACTGTGCCTGCTTGAGATGATGGTTTATTTCTTCAAGTCAAAGAAACTCTTCTTATTTTCTCCCACTTATAATGATTTTTTTTAAAAAACTGGATGTTTCTTGTGTTTGAGATTTTCTTTTAAAGTAATGTTTCTTTTCTTTTCCACCAGAAAAAAAGTTGCCTATTTCTATTCATAGCATCTTAAAATTAAAGAAATATGGTATTTATAAAGTGACAATCACAATGCCCAAATATGAAACAACTTCTTCAAAAATGATACCTATTATTATGTGGTCTTTTTGCTGCTGAAATCCCACACCATTGAGATGGACATTATAATATCTGCATTTGAAAGTTACAGATTGTCTCTGATCTTCACACAGAAATGTCTTTTCAAGTAATTGATGTATATTATGTAAAACGCTTTCTTTCAAAAACAGACTACCTGAAGTATTGGGTTATTATAGTAATTTAAATCAATGAAAATCTTAACAAAGGTTTATGCAGAGTTAGAAGAGGAATAAAAGTTATTTCTTTTGACTGCCAGATCTGAAGTTTAGAACTTGATTTAAGAAGATATGTGCTCATTACTTTGTGATTCTACTAAGAATTTTTAATAGTGTTTTTTGGGTGGTGTGGGTGGGAGAAGCAACCACATTTTGAAATTCGAAATAGCAAATTAAGTTTTTGAGCAAACCTGGAGAAAGTCTCAAATGTTCCAAAAGTACAGGCCTCAGACTGGCACGGGGAGGCCCTGCATGAGCTTCCCACTGGGAAATTCATCCAAAGGACCACATAGACACAGAACTTTCAAATTTTAAGAACAGCTCAAAAGCCATCTATCTCTAAATCTTCAGCTCTAAGTCAATTTAGGTAAAAGTTAGGCACTGTCTGAACATAATGAAGTTTTACCAAAACACTATTCAGATTAGAAAATCTCCCTCTCTGCTAAAGTCTCACAAAGTCCTTTCATTGAGTCCTTTCATTAAATTCAAAACTGGACAATCATGGCATTAGCTCTAAAAGACATTCCTACACGTCAACATCACAGGTTTAACACAGCCTAGTCCAAAGTAAGTCTGAAGCAGACCTGTACTCCAGGAATCTGGGTGCCTTCCCATTCCCTTGGGGGCCTTGGAGCCCTGCACCAGGTCCCCTGGGACCAGTCAGACTCAAGGAAGGAGATGGGCTGCATGGTGGGGTGGGAAGTAGTTTTAAGGTCTAGGCCCAACAGTGGAATGCAGCATTTCCACCCATAGCTCATAGGCTGGGATCCTGTCACTTCTAGGAACCCTGAAAATGTCATCTCTCCACACCAGAAAATCTCAGGACTTAGAGTTTGGTCCACGCAGCTTTGTTTCTGCCTCAGTGGTATCTGGATATTGCTAATGGCTGATCATGGCTTTATCACTCTGTGAATTTACTGTTGTCTCTTTGAAGCACAATTTCCCCAAGACTCATCTCTCCTGATGTTTCTAGCTTCTCTGCCCCATTTCCTCTTCAGCATTTTTCCAGAGGTTTTTGCCACACATTGACAAAGTTTCTTTTGCCAAAGTCATCAGCAGCCTCCACATGGAGCAATGTACTGGTCATCTGTGGGTTCCCACAACACTGGGCCTGCCACCAGGCTCTGAGCAGTTGTTGCTCTGCTTTAAAATGTCATCTTCACTTGGCTTCAGGAATGAGATGCTTCTTTGTTCCACCCCGTCTCACTTGCTGTTTCTTTCAGGCTTATTCGCTAGTTCCTGGACTTTTCTCCAGCCTTGGAGAGTTGAAACACTTCTTCATCCTACCTACTTCATTCCTACATCATGTCTCCAGTACACACCTCTTCCCAAAAATCCACGCCCATATATTCAAATATATATTCATATATCTACTAGGTGTTCCCACATGCATCCCTCGCATGCTTGTTAAATTTAACATATTTCGAACCAAACCCAAATTCACTCCTACCAAATTCCTTTTCCTTTATCAGTGGTAAGCCCATCTTTCCACATTCTCAAAAACTGAATCCTCTTCCTCTTAACTCCATGTCTGGTCTGCAGTGGACCCTTCACTAGACTCCCCAGTCTCACACTTCTCCCACCCCCACTCATCGAGGCCTGCCTTGCTCTCTCTCAACCCCAACTCTTCCTTTGGACCCCATCCTTCCTCAGGGTAGCCAACCCTCACTTCATCGGGTCCCCATCACCTCTCTCCCTCCCTTCCTCTACCCTCCTCACTGGTCATTCTGTGGTGGCCTGTATGCCCCCCAAAGACTCCCTGACATCTTCAGGATATGCCCTGTTCTGTCTTGATACTTAACTTTGTTTTTTTTCTCTACCTAGAGTTATCGTCCCTCCAGTATCTTTAAGCTTCCTTCGGTGACATTCTGAGGTCCTCAGCAACAGTCCTTTGCATAAATCCACATATATCACAAAATACCTCTGCCCTCTGCCATAGCATTCAGAGTCCCTGTCCCTCACATCTCCCCTTGCCTCTTCCCTATCAAGTTGTCCACATACTGTACTTATGCATGTTGGCCATTGTCTGTTCCTCTCACAGGCTGTCCTGTTGCTGTGCCTGGCTAGTGGGAGACTCCACAGCAGATATTTGTGCTGAGAAGCAATGAATGCATCTCCCCAGGTGGCCTCAGGAAGAACAGCCTATCCCTAAATTAAGGCATGTCTAGAGAGAAATAATTGTGTAAGAAGACAGAAAGTACTAGAGGCTCTGCTCAGTACGGAAAATGTCACAGTTGCGGATAGTTCCCCTGAAATCCAAGGAAAAGATCTCCAGACCTGAAGGATCAAGCTCAGCTGGGACTCATTTTCCCCACCAGAGCAACAAGGAAGAGGGCTGTGTGGGTTCCCAGGGCACAGATCCAGTACACGGGTAGATTGAACTCATTTGCAAGGATGAATCAGGAAAACCAGGTGTGTAAAAACAGTACCATTTATGGGGCTCAGGCAGAAAGGCAGAATAGACTGCCAGATCCAGATGGGGAGAAAAGGAACCAAAACTCACATTAAGCAGGGAGAGAACAGGCCAACCAAATGTGACTTCCAAAGTGACCCTTTAGAGCAGTGTCTACAGCGATGGGAGGGAATAGTGTGCAGGGAAGTGAGGTCTCTCCTAGGGAAATGAGGAGCTTGGAACTGCTGGTTCCTCCAGACATAGGGCAAAGTGAGTGTCCTCTGTTGGTGAGTGGCACCAGGGAGGCTCACGTTACCCACTTGAGACACATTTTCCAAAAGGGAAGTGGTAATACAAAAAGTCAGAAAAGAGATCTTACCTTTCATGTGGCTCATGCTAGAATTTGGAAAAAATAATTAAGTAAAAGAAAATACAGTACTATATTCTCTAAAATACATGGTGTGGCTACAATGAATGAATTTTATGCAGTTAGAACAGTTCATCAGTAGGTATTACCCTGCAGTTAAAATGACACATGGCAAAGGTTGGCTAATCCTGATGGGCTTTTTCTATAGCAGGCTGGGTAGGAAATGTTTCAGGCTTTGAGCACCATGAGGAGCCAAAGATAATATAAATAAACAACATAGTTGTTAGTATTCTGCTTGGGTTGTTGTGGCAAAACACCATGAACTGAGAGGCTTTGAGGGCACAATTTTACTTCCTCTCCATTCTGGAGCTGGAAGTCTAGCTCAAGGTCTGGGTAGGATTGGTTTCTTTTTAGGCCTTGCTTTTTGGCTGGCTGATGCCACCTTCCTGCCTCTTCTGCTTACATACCTGACATCTCTTCTTCTTCCTAAAAAGACATCGGTCTTACTGGATCAGGGCCTCACCTTTACGAACTCATGCACTATTAATTACCTGGTCAAAGGCCCTGTCTCCAAATAAAGTTATGCTGGGGTTAGGGTTTCAACATAGGAATTCTCCTGGAGGCGGGGGGGGGGGCATTCAGTCAGTGACAACTGTGTTTTACAACAAGCTTATTTGTAAAAGGAGGCAAAGGATAGGATTTGGTTCATGGTCCATCATTTGCTGGCCCCGATCCAGAAGCATGACCTATGTCACTCATGTATGAATGGCAATGTGTATTTTAGAATCACAGCATGAAGCAGTATAAATCAAGATTGCTGCTATCTACATATCCAGGTGCACACAGGCACCTGGTCTGTGAAATTTCCTTTTGCGGCTACATCAGAAACTGGAGAGATGGAGAGGACAACAAAGAGGAGGAGGGAGTCCAGAAAGAAGAAAATAAAGAGCACACTTATTGTTCATTTCTTTGAATTCTGCTGAAAGTTTCCCAGTCACTCCCATTGATGCCTCCCCAGGGAGTTATGTAGTATCTCTTTCCATTCTACAGTGGAAAGCAAACTGAAGAAGTCTAGGAAATCACTCAGGTTCTAACAGCCCATCCCACTTTCAGACCCGGATTTGTTGGACTCCAGAATCTGAAGACTTACCCACTATGTCAAGTGCCTCAACTTCCTCGATGGTGGACATTTGTTACAGCAAGGAAGATGTATTCATAGAACTCTATGCATTTGCTATCAGTATCCATGGAGTGCAAATTAGACCAGCACCTTTGTAGCTGTATACACACAGTACAAATGATCTGAAGTTGCCCTTAATGTACCAATAAATATTCAAATGCAGCCAGTTTCATATGATTCAACTTCAGCTTCAGCTCAGAGTAAAGGCAGAGCATGGTTCAACCCGGCAAGGCACTCAGGGAAGCCCACCTTATGAGAAGCCTTCCAAGGTAAATGCCAGGGCCCAACACACACTGGAGACCCCCACTGAACCAGAGAATCTACAAAGATCCCTCTTTACTGGGCTGCAGGGGAGTGGGGGGGGCTCCAGAAGTGTTGACACATTCTTTGCTAGCAATTTGCTTCACATAAATAGGCTGAAAACATTTGTTTATTATTTTAGGAAATTTAGAACCTGTGAAAAATGCCAAATTTAACAGCTGCAGACTGAAAGTCTTATCCATTCACCTGGCTACATTTGGAGAATCCCACTGCTAACTTCCTCGAGCTTGGCTTTGCCACTCATGTGAGTTTGAAAGCTAAATGGAAAGAAAACAGGGGAATCCACTGGTACCTGAGTAATTGGGTTCTTATCCTCTGGTCCAGGAAGTATGATTAGCGCCACATGTAATGATCGTTAGTCTGAGATCACTACCTGTCCATCACTGGGGAGGTCATAGATAGTCATCTCTCTATTCACCAAGTGGTATGTGGTCTGGAAACTACTAACCAATTAAAAACTATTGAGCAGAGAGTCTATTAACCAGGATTCACAGCAGGAACAAGAAGGAGAAAAGGACCATGGTCCCTCCGAAAGCCAAGGACCCTGGAATAACTAGTTGGTGTGGTCCATCCTGGTGCTCAAAGGCAGCCATTATCAAAGGCATCTCACACAGATGTGCTTCTAGGGCCAGGATGGGATGTCATCTCAGTCCCAACATGGTAGTGAATACCAGCAAAACACCTGCACTGCCCTAGAAGAGGGCAGAGGCTAGAACATGTAAGGGGAATGCTAGGACTTTGCTAGGCTGAAATAAACTGCGCCAGACTTGAGCATTTCAGACAATTTCCAGAAATGCCAGCTTCCCTCTCGGGGGCTTAGGAGTAGTGGGGCTTCCATGAAACTTCTCCAGAGCAGGCTTCTTTCATAGCTTCCTACAGGGGCAACACAACGTTTGCTATCATTCCAAAGCATATTGTGTAAGATTAATAGACCTATTCTCCATCAGATTCTCCACACATTTGATGGCATAGAAGGTAGAAAGTTAAGTAGCAAGGCCAACCATTCAGATATGGCAACTTGGGAAGCCCCAGGCCAACTCCTTGGCAGAAATTGGATACCTGGTGTTGCCCTTATTGAACAGAGAGCCAGCATTTATCTGATGATTGGTTTGGTGGCTTTTTATTAATGCATTAAAATTACTAGTCTCATATGTGTAAAATTAGGCCAATGTACTTTCCAAAGTCACCAGGGAAAATGAGTAATACTGTTCCCTACCTATCTCTCTGCTTAGCCTTTTGCAGCTACTTTTCCCTATCAGAGGTAACCTTGATCCTAAAGCCTGAAGGGGCCATTCCAACACACAGCATAGTGGAGCCATGTGAGATGATTGCACTATGCTCTGCTCTCCTTCATACAGTCATTCTTCATAACCCCAAGTCACAGCCACCCACCAACACCTGCCCTCACCTGTGTCTCCCTGGCTGTCCTCTTCCATAAAGATGCTCATCTCTTTTGTGCTGCAATAAGATCCACTAAACTTCTAGCACTGCTAAATCCACCACTAAATCGCATGCTTACTACCTCCAAATTCATTAAAATGGCAAGAGGTGGGGAGATAGAGGAGAACCATACGGTACTGTTTGCTATAGAATCAGAATACTTAGAGGCAGTAGTATTGTTCACCTACTATACATGCCAGCTCAGTTGAGGGGGCTTCCATACTCAGAGAGATCCTCAGATCCAAACCTTGGAAGGGTCTGTCTCCAGTCTTTATGAGAAAACAGCTAATGTGTGGATGAGAATTTCCATGTTCCTGCTGGAGCCCAGTCAGATATGAATGCTGCTTCTGAGGAAGTCAAGCCCATGGCACCTAGGAATCCCACCTGTTCTGGAAAAGGAGTCTTAGCAGATATAACTAAGTTAAGGCTCATGAGATGAGGTCATCTTGCATGATGCATATGGCCCCCACGCCAGGGATGGGTCCTTACTAGAGGCCACCCAGATGAGAATGGTGCAGACAGACAGACTGTAGAGATCCAGCCAGGAGCCAAGGGGCCCAGGAGGGCTGACAGCCACTAGCCCACAGGGCTCAGCCCCCACAGCACCCAGAGGCCAGTGATGAAGCCGCCCCCTTGATTTCCCACTGCTGGCCTCCAGGATGGTGATGGAGTGCACCTCTGCAGCTCTTTAAATTTTATTTTATTAGTACATGTCCGCAGCACACGGAGCTCACCTTTATCTTATGAAGTACATTCATGTACAAGACACATCTTGATTCTTTCGCATTCCTCTCCCATCTGCCTCCCTCCCTCAATCCTCATTCCCCATTTTCATTATCATTGTTATGTTCTTTTGTTCATGTTTATGACAGATAAAGTTTACATTCACTGTGGGTTTTTGGTACACTCACAGGACACATCTAAAATCTTTTTCTGTACCCTCCCCCCACCCTCTCCCTTGGTCTCTTGGATTCATTCGTATTTACAAAGTATCTCTCTGTTACCTTTTATCAATCTTTTATTTTGCTCTTTGTTTGTATTTTGCAATGCTCAAATGAGAGAAATGAGATAGTATTTAAGTTTGTGTGTCTAATTTACTTCACTTAATATTATATTTTCCAGGTGTGTCCATTTTCCTATGAATGTCTCAAATTTATCCTTTTTGATAGCCTACCAGTATTCCATCATGAATAAATACAGTATTTTCTTCATTCTTTTATCTGTTGATGCACATATAGGCTGCTTCCAGGATTTAGCTATTATGAATTGTGCTGCTATAAACAGTGGTATGGATGTATTATTGCAAAACTATTTGAAAGAATTGGTATATTGTTTTCCTGTTTTGACCTTAACAAATCTCAATTCAAGCACTTTTAAAAGGGAATCTACTTCAATGAATCTATCTCAAATGAGAGAAAATCTGATGTGATTTATAATGTGATATGAGATATGATTCTTATTAAGAGGAACCATGTCTGACAAATCCATCCAATAGATATTTATTGAATGAATACTGGAGATGAACCCTTTGCCTCAGGGAATCTTACATTGTAATCTTACTAGAATTCTTTTATGAAGGCTAGATGTGCTTATAAATATACAGTTTAATGAGGGTCAGCTGGTGGTTCTAAGGCCTTTAGAGTTTTAAAATGTCCTTTAAAAATCCTGGCAAGATAAGTACTCCAAATGTAGACAGACGTCAGGGCAGGGTCTGGTGGTGGAGGAACAACCAGCTCAGCACAAGGAATCAAAAAGTAGAAATGAGTGAATGTTTTATTGTTTTTGTTTTTGTTTCTGTGTTCAATTTGGGAAATTGTAAAATAGAAATCATCCAAGGATGAGTTCTGTGAGCAAACTTTTTGTTTTGAAGCTACTTGGAAGGAAGCTGTGCTTTGCTGCTGCTGCTGCTGCTGCTGCTGCTGCTAAGATCTGGGTAGAAAGGTGCTGGCTGGCATTGAGGCCCAGAGAAGAAGTAGAAGCCCAGGACCCTGAGCTTCTCCAGGGCCCAGCATCCAGGGAAGAAGGGGAGCAGTGGACAATGCCCTCCCACAACAGCCAGGAGAGATGCGCTCCACCCAGTGCCCTTCCTCCAATTGCCCACCTTCCGCTCCCAAAATCATTTCTAAAATTAGGACAGAAGGACACCAAGTTATTGGAAACAAACAGAAAACAGAACTAAACTGCACAATGACTCCAGGGTCTTGTACTGAGACCGTGGGTGTGAATTCACCTCCTCAGCATGCAAGGCCACTGGACAGAGCACAGATGCCCGGGATGTGGAGACTCCAGGCATAGAAAGGGACCCTGCATGGAGGGGACCCCAGATGCTTCCTTGGGAGTTGATTGAACGTGTGCATGTGGTGTGCATGGATGGAAGAGCAGATGTTTCTTGTATGTTTATTGGTTGATTATTAATTGAAAAAATACCACAGGCCAAACCAAAGATGGGTTGCTTTACAATGCTGATAGTAAGTTTAAGAAGCTTGCTAATCACAGAGCTGGTATGGATTGACCACAGAAACAGACCCAAAAGGGTATTCCTTGAAGTGATCTATAGAAGTTATTGTGGAAGAAATGGAGCGGCAGAGCGTTTTTAGAAGATAATGATGGAAAAATTCATGCTGACAATCTGAAGACTACCCTTAGAATCTTTTTTTAAAAGCACTCAGTTAAGATCTATAGTTTGACCTATGAAGAATCGCCTTTTACTTTTTCCTAAAACCAGTATTTGAAGCCTGAAAAATTCTCTTGATATGTAATGTTTTCATGTGAATCAAAAAAATTTAAATATAAAAGTTAGAGTGGAAATCTCTCTTCTACCATGACTTACCCACACTATGTGTATGCTCATTAGTATCTTCTCTAGAAAAAAAAAAAAACAGAATATCCTGGACTATTGTGTATTCTCTTTCTTTTTACTTGAAAATTCTTCTGTATATTTACAGTTTGTCACTATTTTTCAAGGCTGTATGATATTCCATTCTGTTGATAAAGCATGATTTATTCAACAAGACCTAGTGAACATTTGGTTGTGCTGAACTCCTCTTTCACTGTAAACCACATTTAGTTGAATAAATGCTCCTGGGTAAGTATATCAGTAGAATTACTGGTCAAAAAACATGCAAATTTTTAATTTTAATAAATGGCACCAAGTTGCTTCCCATAGTGGTATGCCAATTTATAATGATATGATTTCATGTTAATTTTTTTTTGTTTTTAAACAAATATTTTTCTATAATGAGCCTTGTCCACCCATCTAGCACCCCAGGCTGCCCTACTCCTGCTGGAAGGTGACCTCTGGTTATGGGGTTGCCAGGGAACATGGCTGCAGGGCCCTGGGCAATGCTTGCTAGGACTGTGTCCACACCATGAGTGTCTTGGGTATACTCCTGACAGGAAGTGTCATTTCCCCAGACCTTGTCTGATAAGACACCCAGCAGTGATCCCGGCACACACAGTGTCCAGGAATGTTATTGGATGTTGAGGATAATGATAAATGGCATTTTAATTTACTGAAAGTACAATTCAAGTTTCAGAAATCTTAGAGACTCACTTAAATAATACCCAACAACAACAGCTACCCTTTTCCTAAAGCTGCTAGCATAAATACTTTAATATAACAGTTGTGTTTAAATAACATTAACTTGATATTATTTAAGTGTTTTTATAATCCTCAGTTTCTACCAGTTCCTTAGAAAGGAAAACACAAGATTTTCATTTAATAAAATAACTCACCCTCTCTATTTCCTTTGCTCTTTCTGAAACACAAAGTGTATTAATAAAACCCAAACTGTTAAAAATAAGAATGAATAGGGTCCCCTGAAGTGATTTATCTCCATCACTTGAAGAGCTAATACATCATGTGCAGTTAGGATGGCAGTCACAGATAGCAAGATAATACAGCATGGGTTGGCTTCTGACATGCAGAGCAATCTGTGGGAGCCTTTAAGTGAAATTTTATATCAGGTCCTAATAATTCATGCAATCATGAAAGCATTTTGGCTAAGATTGCCTGGCTCAGCCGGGGTTGCAGGGTAGCTGATTATGCACTTGGAGTTATCCTCTCTGGAAACTGGCCCTGTCACCCAGCACAGTGCAGGTCTTATAGTCACAGCATTGTGACCATGTAGAACTGTACAGCAATGGAGAGAAATCTAAAATTACAGCAGTTACTTGCATGGAAATAAAGGGTAGACAGCAACCCCAGCAAATGCTTATAGAGATAAAATCAAAGTTAGTGACTTCAATTTTGATGAATCAGAGATTTATTAACCCTTCCCCAGTCCAGAACCAATAATCAGGGACTGTGACACAGTAAGGCAATCTCTTCTTTTTGTGACTTTTTTCAAAGAGTTTAAACTGGACGAAAGGAAAAAGCTAAATTTGCCCTGGAATATCTCTGACTGAAGTGAGAGAAGAGAGAGGTTGGAAAAGAGCTATGCTGGGGAAAGAGCAGAGATGGCTGGGAAATTAACCATGGGCAGAAGGAAAACAGAAATGCTAAGGAAGCACTAGAGCCCACAGGGCAGAAAGCACAGCATATAAATGTTGAGAATTAGGATTGAAAATTTAAAAAGCTATATTAAAAGAAGTATAGTCAAAACACTTGTGCACATAACTGAAGCCCTAAATCTGGTGGAATGACATGAACAATTAAGTCCAAATGAAGACGGGGAGTATAGGAGATTTGAATGAGATAACCAAAGCTCTATAGAACCATCACTTTACAAAAATCACTCTCATATCTTTTTTTTTTCTTAATTAAGTGAAACTGAGGGAGTGACTTGTGAGAAGCACATTATTTTATGTAGCTTCTCTGATAATGAAGTTCAGATGATTTGGAATAAGTTAATTGTGAGGCACACCGAGGTGGTAGGCTGATGGTTTTCAATTATCTTGCCGGAAGCCCATAGGTGTGATCGACAGAGACCTTCTGCCAGGGGCCCAGCAGGAAGCAGATGAGTCACACAACAGAGAAACTGAGGAAAGTGGGTTGAAGGACTTTTGCAAGGGCATGAGAAGACCCCAGTAAAGAAAGAAGCAGAGGAAGGCACTCTGGGGTTGACCATAGCTAAGAAACAATCCACCCTGACTTGAAGGTCAAAGTGAGGGTGAAGTTACCCAGATGAATCAGAGGAGCCATGACTTCCAGATAGAAAAGGAGCAACTCTGAACTCCAGCCTTACAGAGGGGAGCAGCTGAAAAATCCAGAGAAAAGGAACACATTTATTTTTGATCACGTCCTTGATACAGCAAGACTCACTACTACAGAGTGAGTAAGACACCGAGGATGCTGCCTTGCTCCTCTGGTCCCCCAACTTTGCAGAATGTGTTCTGACATCTTGTTCCCATTGGTCCCAGCTGGCCATGGAGGAGGACAGCAGCACAGAGGCATGGTCATGGTTTATCTAGATGCCCCCCTAAAAGGCTCATGCAGTCAAAGATGGGGTTTGGGGAGGTGATTGGATTTGGGGCCTGGCTCACTGTTAGGAGGTGGGGCCTAATCAGAAGAACAAACAAAACAAAAAGCCAAAACCAAAAAGGATTGATGTTTAAGAATTAAAGGACGTGCACAGATATGGACTATAAGGGCAGAAGAGGTCAGAAAGGAGACCCCAGGAAGATTCCTGGTGCTGGGTCAGGTTCCAAAGAGAAAAGAGAGACCTGGCTGAAGCATGTAAAATAGGTTTCATTAGACTACATAAAAGAAAAAACTTAAAAGGGCTGGAGATGTAGCTCAGATTGAAACCCTGGTTTCAATCCCCAGTACCATCAAAAAATAAAAAAAGTGGCAGCAGTTGAATTCTCTTTTTCCCTACATGTACACAGGATTATGCATGTGTGCATGTATATCGAATCAGCATTCATATGTGAAAAAGAGAATGAAAGAACATTGGCTGCAGATATCCCAACCTATGGTTTGTAAATGAGCTGAAGGAACCTGTGAGGTTCTTGACCTTCCTGTCTGCATGGGGGTCTTCTTATCGTCCTTTCATTTTCTCTGCACTGGAACCCAGCATAGTGCCTGACATGCAGTCGGTTTTCAGTACAGATCCACTAGTTCCACATCATGACACTTCCATGGGCCGCATATTGCTCCAGCACCGAATCAATTACTTAGAAGCAGAACATGCATTAGCTGAAAGCATAAACATTTTGGAAAACACAGGAATGTCTTGATTAGGTTGGAAATTTGTTAAATAGAAACATTAAACTCTTTAGATAGTTTACACTAAGCTCTAAGTTCTCATTTACTAGGTGGTTTGCTTAGGTTTGGAATATTTCATTTTGGTTGGTTTTGGCAGTTGCAGTCTTCTTATACAGATTCCAGTCCCTAGATCCCATCTGTCTAGGCCACCAGCCGCCAGGTGTTTCTGAGCCTCCTTCCAGATCTGCACTTGGCGCAGAGGACAGGAAGGACCAGGGAGGGCCTCTGCATGGGAGGCAGGCTGAGCAGGGGAAAAGGTGGGGAGAGACTTGTCTGGCTTTGGGGTCCCTTCCAGGGAGAAGGCTAAATCACACCAGCATAGAGAAAGATCACAGGTACTGAATCCACCAGTTCTAAGCAGATGAGGTCAGCTGTTTGCCCTAAAGGAATTTAGACAACAAAAAAGTAATCAGGAGTTGAGAAACTGGGGAATATTTTGTGGAGAAATTGTGGCCTAATTCTAGTAGAGGGATTATGAAGGATTTGGATAATTAGGAAGCAAAATGGAAGATGTAGCTATGAGATATAACACAAAGGAGAGGGTCTGGAAGGGGACATGCTGGTGAAGGATGGTAACACTCCTAGGCCAGTGGAATAGAGGTTGTGACAGGCTCCCTGGAAGCCCACAGGGACAAAGAAGTTGGATACCTTTTTGGGGGGGCAGCTGGGAAATGAACTCAGGACCTTGCACTTTTTTTTTTGTTTTGTTTTGTATTAAATTCTTTTATTGGTACATTGTAGGTATACAACACAATTACATTTCTCATTGGGAATTGTACCTTTACATAATGC
>NW_004624749.1:8488030-8510898 GCF_000247695.1 Heterocephalus glaber
TAGGTGATCTGGAAGTCTGGTTTTGAGACTTATTTAAATGTTTTCTCATTTCGACTGGGGCGGGGGGTCTATTAACACCTGCAGGGATTACCTCCTCTGAGCTGGGTGAGGTGGGACAGGGGCCGGGAGCAGCAGTAGGGATGGTGACCCAAAAGCCCTTTCCTGTGGGCTTGGAGCAGCCAGAGGGATGGTGCCCGGGAAACCCCTTCTTCTGGACCAGGAGCAGTGGGATGGTGGCTCAGAAGCCTCTACCTCTGGGCCGGGAACAGTGGGACTCATTACCTTGGTGTGGTGGTCTGGTGTCCTCTGCGTCTTTGTAGTGTGGAATCAGGTGGTTGCCTGTCTGCAGTGGGGTTATTCGGTGTCTTCCTCATGACTCAGGACCTCAGTAGAGCATGCACAGACCTGCCTGTCTGCAGTGGGCTGATTCGGCATGTTCTGTGTGACTCAGGATCTAGGTAGAGCATGGACAGACCTGCCTGTCTGCCGCGGGCTGATTCGGCATGTGTTCCGCGCAACTGGGGACCTCCGTAGGGTTGGACCTTGCACTTGTGAGGGAGGAGCGGTGCCACTGAGCTAAATCCTCGGCCCCCCTAGGATACTTTTATAATGAACACCTGTCACTTAATTTGCTCAGTCAAATGATGGTGGAACTCTGCTGGGAAATAGCTCTTTGTCTTCAATCCCCAACATATCTGCTGAATAAATAAACGTATGTATAAATGATTGTTGTCTTTTTCAAGTTAGTTATAAAATATTTAGCCTCCTCCTAATACTTGAGAACTACAATCAATCCCTTTTACTCACTTATGAGGTACATATTCTACACATGCTACTATTGCTCAAAACATACTGAAACCCTGTTGTCATTACCAATATTCTTCTATCTAAATAATTCTAACAATATTGTCACATATTTTAGCTTTTGAGTAAAAATATGATCTTGGCGAAAGTCATGTAAGTCAATGTAATAAAGAGGTAGCCCACATGCTGGATAATATATATTTAAATAATAAATCAACAAGAGCAACTAAGTCTTGTTGTGTGGCTTAGAAGTGACATAGAACTGTGTGGAATGAAAATGTAAACTAGTACAACCACTGTGAAAATAGTATGGAGATTCCTCAAAAGAAACTAAAACTAAAAATTTCATTCAATCCAGCTATTCCCCTTCTAGGTAACTTCCCAAAAGAGTTAAAGACATCCAATTACAGTAACACATGCACAGTTGTGTTTATAGCAGCACAACTTACAGTAGCTAAATCTTGGGAGTAGCCTATATGTTCATCGACAGATGAATGCATAAAGAAAATGTGATATTTATATACAATGGAGTACTACTCTGCCATAAAGAAGGATAAACATGAGTCATTTGTAGGAAAATGGATGAACCTTGAAATCTAAGGTTAAGTGAAATAAATCAGACAAATCAACTTCAATATGGCATAGTTTCTCTTATAGAAGGAACTCACAGCATAAATAAATTAAAAAGCAAAATAAAAGATAATAATATCAGAGAGATAGACCTTTTGGAAAAGAGAAGGAAAACAAGAGGTGGACAGAAGGGAGGAGAGGTGGGGAAATTAAAACAGTGAAATGTGTGATGTGCATGTATCAACTCCCCACGTGGAATGCAACCATTCTGTACTGCAAACATGTAGTAATAAAAGTAAAAATTGAAAGTAAAATTTAAAAGAAGAAAAATCTTCTTTGGGAAAAAAATCACAAAAAGGAGGGAGATAAGGAGACTCCGTCCCAGAGGAGAAGCTCTGACCTCATTGGCTGCCTCAGCCTCTTCAATTTGGACTCACCCTTGCTTTAGGTGGCTTTGTGTTTGAATTCACATAACTGGAACAAGAAACACAAAATTTGGACGAGGAAAAAAATAATTAACTGTGTGTTCTAATTGGGAGATATGATATGGGGAGACTTTCATTTCCATTTGCAAAACAGGTCATCAAGTTAAGTAGTTCTATACTACTATATATTAGGGTTTTTCAGCTGAAAGAAATTCCTAATAAAAAGTTTTCCATCTTCACCTTACAGCTCAGACTATTTTAAGGCTGTGGTAACTCATTCTTGTGTGGTTAAATGTCATTCTTATTGGAAGGTGTCTATGTTTTTAATTTCACCTCCTTCCTGGACATGGGACTAGGGTATAAAAAAAACAATGAGAACTTTGTTGAAGTTTTATTTTGTTTTAATTTGCACTGTAACCATTTAAGAAATAAAAGGTACATTTCATCGTAACATTTATTTAATACAAGCAATGGCTACATATAACTGTTTCTTTATGTTGTGTATATTGGGAATACTTAAAGATTAGGAATAAAATAATTGAATATATGGTATGAAAATAAATTTGAAATGCTTATGAAAAGGAGAATGGGTAACAAATGTGCAAAAATTGGAAACAAATGAGTAGATTTTTACATGATGACTAATATTTTATAGAATCCATTGTAAAAAGATCAAACTATATTGATTCACATGGTCACAAAATTCTCAAGCATCTACTTGCAGCTGAAAATAAAATTAAGTCTGCTGCTCAGCTCCAGAATAAACAAAAAAAAAAATTCTGACTCAAAATTCTGGATTATACCCTCCTCTGCACTGCTAGAAGGCCCCATCCATGCTAATTCACCCTGCTTAAAAAAATAGCATGCAAATTCACTAAAAAGTATTTGGATGTGCTCTTCGATATTAGGAAGCTACTTTCAGAAGTCTATTGAACTTATTTGGATCCTTTCAGTAGGAAACTAATTTCCTTATTTACCTATGCCAGTATCTTTTTAAAAAAAAAAATAGTCATTTGTCATTTACATAACATTGAGCAAAGCCCCCAGTCCTGGGAATGTCCTAAACAACAAAAATGCCTCTATAACAATGCTTGACACAGGGGAGTTCATGGAGCAGTCTGCATATTCATCAGTGGCAGATTCATTGGACTTTCTGTTCAGTACCATTTCCTAGGGGAACAGTGATGTTTTATTTGGCGGGCAGCAGCTACTGGAACAGGACAGCAGTTGTATTCATGAAGCCAATCATTGGAATGAATTTCCTTGCTTATTTCTTTCCTCTGTGTGTGTGTGTATGTGTGGTTGTACATGTGTGTGTTTTTATTCAAGATCTTGGGTGCAAGGACCAACCTATATTTATTTCTGAGAAATATGAAAGCATGTCTGTATATAGTTTATTTTTATGATTTTTCTTAGTCCCTTTTCTCAAATTAATTTTTTTAAAGTAACCAAATATATTTTAAATTATTTGGGTAGTATTTCTTACTGTCTCAAATTTGTATTACTATTGCTATTTTCATCCTCTACCATAACATCCTTTAAAAATCAAATGGATAGTCATTTTTTTAAAAAAAGACAAAAATAGAAGGCATGGGATGGAGAACCTAGTTAAAATAACAAAAACAACACAATTGCTCCAATCAAGTTTCTTTTACTACAAGACATCAGATTAGCATCTCAGCCTTCGTAGAAAAGTCTGTTTTCACATTTCCTATCTTTTCTAGGTCATCTTACCAGTCATCAAAATATAAAGTACAAATTAGCACTTTATTAATAGTGTGCCTTTAACAGATGAATCTTGCAAGCAAACACTAACTTCTGCCCTGTGAAGCAGTTTCTCTGACTCACACTCTTGTCTCTCAAGCTATATTTAATTATCTCCACAAAAGAGAAAATGATTGTAATAAAAGGGAGTAATTCCTTTTTCCAATATTTGATTTATTTTCTCCTCTCATTCAAGAAAAATGCCATATTTAGAGTATGATCTCATAATTTTGCTCTTTTTAAGTGCATGTGGAGATAAGCATGCTTTGATCTATTTTGATAAGGTTGGTAAAGTTTTGTTGTTGCTGCTGCTGCTGTTTTGTTTTTAAATTCAATAGTCAGCCAAAAATAGCTTAAGATCCATTTGCTATGCCACAGGGACAAATCATGTCAGGTGTTTCATGGGATTGCAAGATGATCTCCAATTCCTCTTTATTCTTGTTTATCTTAACCTTTTTGAATAATCCTTAAGATAATCAAGAAGTTATTAACTCTGCTGTTTAAATACAATGCACAAGAGTGACATTCAAATTTAAAAGGTACTTTAAAAGAATCACAAGGCAGAAAATGACCTTGGTGTGCTTTGAATCTGAGTCAGAGAGCATTTAAACTCTGCCAGAATAATTTAACCTCATTCTTCAGATCTCCAGGAAATAAAGTGATTCTGTTTCCCAGAGAGACCCACTTGTATGTATCACACCTTCCCTCAAGGAAGCAAGATGGCCAAACTAAACTTTAACACAAGTGTGGATGCTTTTTAGTGACAATCTCATGTATCATATTTTCACATCAGAGCAAAGAAACTTGAGGCTGGAGACCTGCCATGCTGGTGTTGGGTTTCCTGAGCTTGACTCTCCTCATAGAGGTCAAAGTCATTCATTTCCAGTTCTGTGAACTGGACACCACTCAAGATGGGCAGAATGGTCATTCAGAAGCTCTCCACATGAATTACCAATTCATAGAGGGTATCTGTCACATTAAAATCCCTTTATACTGTGACAAGCCGTCATTTTACCAAGAACATCTATTTGAAGATCTTGAATTTTTCAGAGAAGATCATAGACTTTCAGATAAGTCTCATGATATAAAATTGAGAAAGTGTTTCTAAGAACTGTCCTCTACATGCAACATTAACTTGGTATAGTTGCTGAACACAACTATTTTCCTCAGGGAGTGAATACAGAGCTTTAGAAGCCTATTGACTCTTCAGAACATTTCAGGTCTTATAAGGACCTTTCTCACAAATTTATTAAGAGGATCTTAATGGAATTAAAACTGGGTGGCAAGGACGCTGTAAAAAGATATTCAACATCAAATATCATTATAGAATTACAGTCTAAAACAATGAGATAGCTATCTTTACATGGCCATTAGAACTATTAAAACTGAAAACACTAACAACAATAAATGCTCATGAAAACATGGACTGTGAATTTTCATTCATTGCTTCCAGGAATGCAAAGTGTCACAACCCCTTTGGAAGGCTAGTTAGTAGTTTCTTACTAAACTAAATATATTCTTGTGATATTATCTAGCAATCACCTTCCTTGATATTCACTTGTGTAAGGTGAAAACTTAAATCAACATGTAAATCTGCATATAGCTATAGAAATCCTATTCAAAATTGCTAAAGTTGGAACCAACCAAGATAGCCCTTCCAAAAGTGCATAGATAAATTAAGTATAGTATATCCATACAGTAAAGTAGAATACTATTTTTAGCTAAAAGAAATGAGTCATGAAAGCAAAATATGGAAAGACATAGAGGAAACTTATATGCATATTACTAAGCGAACAAAGTTAACCTGAAAAGATTGCATAATCTATGATTCTAACCTTCAAAGATACTGGAAAAGTCAAAATTATGGAGTTACTGAAAAGACTAGTCGTTGCCAAGTATTCAGCAGAAAGGCAGACTGAATAAGTGGAAAAAAAGGATTTCTAAAGCAGTAATACTAGTCTGTATGATACTATAATGACATAACATGATGTTATCACTTGTTCAAACCCAAGAAAGTGTGCAATGCAAAGAATTAGTCCAAATGAAAATCAATGTAATTCAGTTCACAAGAAAGTGTCAATAATGGTTTATCAATTGTAACAAAATGCAAGATGTTAATAGTAAGAGAAATTAAAGGCTGTGGTGGAAGCACCTTATGGGAAATCTGTACTTTCTGTTAAATTTTCCTGTAAAACTAGAACATTTCTAGAAAACTAAGTATATTAACTTTAAAATATAAAATAAATGGGGCCAGAGATTTAGCTCAGTGGTTTCCCTACCTGCCTCGAAAGTACAAGGTCCTGAGTTCAATCCCTGGCACAAAAATTTTAATTGGGCTGGCAGATTTAGTTCAGTGGTCCCGCTGCCTGCCCAGTAAGCACAAGGACCTGAGTTCAATCCCCGGTACCAAAAAAAAAAAAAAAGTAAGTGTGAAGAAAAACTACAGTACAATGATCATATATTTGAACTAGCTATTTATATTACAAGGATTGCTTACTTCTATCTTTTAAAAACTTTACCTGCATTCTTCTCAGGACTTTGTGGAGAGTGTCTTCATTCAAATAATTATCACATACTATAACAGCTCCCAAATTATGTAATGTATACATGTATGAGAACATTAGGCAATATCCCATTAACATATGAGATTTTCAGTTTTACGTATCACTTAAAATTAAATAAGAACAATGAAGAAAAACTGCAAACAAATGGTAGCATTTCTAATGCAGATTTCATGAAGACTGGGCCACCCAATTTGTTATTTTTGAAGTAACTCACTATTCACTGTGAACTGTGAATTCTCTGGACAACAAAAATAAATCTACTGTATCACTAAGGAAAAACATTTCAATATTTAACACTGCAAAACAAGGTGATGAAGAAGTTACTAAGAAGAAAGATGAAGAAATAAGTACTAATATTAAGGATGTCTACATTCACTTATTTTTAGAACATAGATCTCACCTTTTGAAAAAACTGTTTTAAATTTTAGACATAGTGTCTCACTGTGCAGTCCAGACTGCCCCTGAACTTGCTATATCACCTAGGCTGGCCTCAAATACTCAATACTCCTGCCTCAGTGTCCTGAGATCTGAGATTACAGGGATGCACCACCATGCCCACCTTGAAATAAGTTCTTTAAACAAGTAAAGGAAGATGAAAAATTACAGGAAACAGAGAAGTGTTTGTTATTTCCATTGTAACAGTGGCACACAATGTCCAAAAGTTAAATGGTTTGGGAGCAATGGTGTATAATTCTGGTGTCTTTCTTTTCAAAATGATACAAAAGCTAACCATGAGAAACTGAGTGTGGAGGTGACATTAACAAGATGACAGAAGAGAAAGTCACTGCCTTTTGTCCCACTGCAAGGAATAATAATTTGGCAACTTTCCCTAAAGGAAAATAACTGGAAAACCTCAAGAGTCCAACCTAAGAATAATCACAGAAAACAGAAAGGAATATCAGTTTGGCTTTTGCATGTGTCACTTGATCTTCAGGAGAGCATGGAGAAAGATCTTTGTGTCTCAATAGCATCCCTTGCAGAAGGAAGAAAAGTAAGGTGAACAACCAGCACCCAACCTTAAGGGCATTGCCTTAATGATGTTTCAATTTTACACCACGAGAGTCATGGAGGAGACAAGCAAAGCAGAGACATGGGGAGGCAGCTGGGAATACCTGCAGAAGAGAGATGGGTGATATCAGGATCAGCTATGCGCCAGAAATCACTGCAGTCCCCACTGGCATGCTCTGCATAGGGCTATAGCACCAGAGCAAGAACACACTTCTCCACTAAGAACCACAAAAGGTTCATGGTTGCCATTGCTCCCCACAGCTTTCTTAGCTGTGGTTGTGTAGTGTTTCCTGCCATGGACCAACATCCAGCCAGGCCACAGAGGATGCTTTGCAGCATGCATTGAGGGCTTTTCAGGTTCTCACCTCCACAGTCTCCAGGTGTTGAGCCACCACTCCACCCGCCTAGACTCAGAGATGCTCTGAGCTCCTGCTCTTACAGGCATTTCACCCTCATTTTCACCCCTCAGCTTGCTCCCACAGCTCAACTCTGAATATGCATGGGCATGCATAGCTGCAGTTCAGCCCCTTAGCTGCCCTGACACACACAGCTGACCATACCACTGCCACCAGCTCTCACTTAGGCCATGCAACCATGCTGCCAGCCCTCATGACCACTGGTTCTTTGGTAGTCCATTTGAGACACTGCAATGGCCTGCACTATTCTCCATGGCCCATCAATGGCCCATACTGCTACACTCATGCCTGAGTCCACCTGGCAGCTGAGCATGTGCTTATCACCAGCTCTGGCCCCAACTGTCATCTATCCTACCCCTTCCCTCTGGACCCAGGAGCACTGATGAGGATACTGCAGTTCTCACATCCACTATAGACCTCCTAGAGTTCTTGCAACCAAGAACACAACATTGTAGATGTCATGGATTCTGGCTGCCCAAATCAGTAAGACATTGTGTCTCTGGGCCTGGAGCTGTAGGTTAAGGCTGTTTCTTACTAAAGCCAGCTATAAGGTCTAGAAGAGGTGGTTATTTCTTGAAATACACAGACATCTTTAAAAAGGCTACAAGGATCACAAAAACTCAGGGAAACATAATACCACTAGAGAACCATAATAAACTTACTGTAACTATGGGGCATCTATGAATTTCTTGACCAATAATCCAAAATAATTATTCTAAAGAAGCTCAGAAAACTATAAGACAACACAAATAAACAGTGTAATGGTCATGAAAATAACACAAGGACAAAATAAGTCAAGCAAGAACATACAAATAATAAAAAAAGAACCAATCAGAGATTTTCAAGGAGAAAAATACAATGACTGAAATAAAAAATAAATAGAAAGCTTCCACCAATAAACAGATCAAGCGGGAGATACAAGAGGCAAACTTGAGGATAGATTATTTGAAATCATCCAGCTTTTTAGAAAAAAAGAATGAAAAGAAATAAAGGAAGGCATGGGATCTATGTGATGTCATGAAGACAATAATATTTACATACCAGTATTTACAAAAGAAGGAAAAAGATGGGATGGAAACCTGTGTTGAAGAAATAATGGCTGAAATTGGGGGGCAATATGAACATCCAGATACATGAAGCTGAAAGTCTTTAAGTAAAAGTCAACTAATTATTTCCAACAAATATTAAAATCAAATTGTCAAATGTCCCATAAAAAGAGAGAAAATTGGTGGTCCTGGGGACTGAACCCAGTGCCTTCATACTTAGCTACATCCCACCCCATTTTTTATATTTTATTTTGAGGCAGGATCTCACTATGTTGCTGAGTTGCCCAACATTGGCTCAAACTTTTGATCCTCCTACTCCTGCCTCCTAGAGTGCTGAGATTATAGGTCCACACCACCACATCCAGACAAATATAGACTTTTTAAATCAACAGGAGAAAAGTGTTTACATATAAAGGAATGATAACCAGGCTATCAGTAGATTTCTCAGCAGGAATCTTGTGGTGCAGGAGAAAATGAGATGATTTATTCAAAGTACTCAAAGAAACATACTGATGACCAAAAGTACTTTACATAGAAATTGTGTTTTTCAAAAAGAAGAAAAAAAATAAGATTGCTTGAAACAAAAGCGGAGGGTGCTCATAACCAGCAGATTTGATTTATAAGAAATGCTAATGCGAGGTATTCAAGCTGAAATAAAAAGCCAGTAATTAGTCACGTGAAAATATACAAAAGTACAAAATTAACTGGTGAATGTAAATATATCTGCAAACTCAGAATATTCTAATACTGTATGGGTAATGTGTATACTTATAACTCTATTAAAAGGAATAAATGATAAAAGTGTAAGAAATAACTATAGCTACCATAAGAATACACAGTATAAAAACTTCTACTCTGTGACTTTCAAAAAATATAAAGTAGAGCTTTTCCATGAGATTCAATATAAGATCTTATCAGCTGTAAGTGGTTTGGCATAAAAAGATATTTTATATAAGATTCGTGGTAACCACCAGGCAAAGACCAAGAGTATAGACGCAAAAGTGAAAGAGAAATATAGCAAAGCATTCAACTACTATGGCATTAAAATCTCCAAGAAAAAAAGCTAGAGGTGTGAACAGGAAAAAAGAATTAAAAAAACCCAAAGTAACAGTTTAGCTCCTGATCTATTAAATATTATTTTAAATATTAATGCACTGAGTTTGCCAATCAAAATATATAGAGTAATTGAATAGATTAAAATATATATATGTACCAACTTCTGACAAAAATGTAAGCATTATGTATTACACACATGTACTGATAAATTACACTTTTTATTTTTTAATTACAATTTTTAAAAAGTTAAATAAATATGTACAACTATATGGTGCCTATGAAAGATTCACTTAGCTTAAGGAGAGATAGATAGGTCTGAAAGTGAAGGGATAGATACAGGCACACTATGCAAAAAGAAACAAAAAGAGAACACAGAAAGCTACACTTACATCAAACTAAACAGTTTTTGTCAAAAACTATAAAAAGAGACATAATGATAAAGGGATCAATTCATCAAGAGGATAGAACAACTAAAATACAGGTGCACTCAAATTTGAATGCCCTAAATATCAAAAGCAATTACTAAATGAATGAAAGGAGAAAATACCTGCAATAAAATAATAGGTACTGCCCAACATCTAACAATAAATAGACAGAAAATTAATAAGGAAATATTGGACTTGAACTACATTGTAGACCAAATGCACCTAACAGACATCCACACAGCATTCAATCCAATAGCAGTAGAATATACATTCTTTCCAAGTGAGCATGGAACATTCCTCAGGATAGATCATTTGTTAGGCCACAAAACAAATTTTAATAAATTTAATAAGTTTGGGTTCAAATTTAATTAGATTGAGATAAAGTATATTTCCTGACCACCATGGCAGAAAACCAGAAATCACTTAGTCAAATTCACCAGAATAAGGAAATTCAACAATATATTGTGAAATAATGAACAGGTCAAAGAGAAAATAAAAAAAGAAATAAAAAATATATTAATACAAATGAAAATGAAGACTATATGCCCAAACTGAGAAGATTCACAAAAGCAGTGCCAAGAGGGAGCTTTATAGAGATAAATGCCTACATTTAAAAAGGCGATCTTAAACTAACAATCTAAAGTTACAATCAAGAAAGTAGAAGAATTAACTGTAAGTAAAATTAACAGAAGAAAGGAAATAATAAGGACCAAAACAGAAATAAATCAAATAGAAAATAGTTGACTTTTAAATAAAATAAACAAAATAAAAAATCCTTAACTGGGAAAACTAAAGAAAAAGAGAGAAGACTTAAATAAGCAAAATCTGAAATGAATGTAGAGACATTACAATTAATGCAACAGAACTAGAAATGGCCATAAGGGACTTTCACAATGATTTACCAACAAGTTGGGTAACCTAGACAGATGAAATGCAAACATTCCTAGAAACATATGCTCTTTCATGATTGAATCAAGAAGAAATAGAAAATCTGAACAGACCAATAACAAGGACATTAAGTATGAATTTAAAACTTCTAAACAAAGATAACCCTGGAGCAGATGACAGCACAGTGGAATTCTATAAAGCAGCCAAATCATTGCCAAATCTTTACTAACAAAAACAGAGAAGATAAGCTGATTTTATGAGGCCAACATCACTTTCATACCAAATCTAGAGAAAGATAAGAGGAAAACTGGAGAAAATAACTCTGATGAATAGAAATACAAGCATATTCAATGAAATGCTAGCCAGCTAAATGCAACACATCAAAAAGATCATACAGTATGTTCAAATCAGACATATCCCTGTGATTGTGGATTCTTTAAACATAGAAATAAATCAATGAAGTATGCCACATTCAGAGAGTGAGAAATAGAAACAACATGATCATCATATTAGATGCAGAAAAATCATTTGGAAAAGTTGAACATCCTTTCTTAATAAAAACTGCTAACAAATTAGATAAAAGAGGACATGTCTCCAAGATAATAAAAGCCATTTCTGAAAATCTCACAGAAAATACCATAATCAAATGCTGGGTGATTTTTCTGTATGATCAACACAAGACAAAGATGTCTGTTCTCATCAATGTACTCAGCACAGTACTGGAAATGCTAGCTAGAGCAAGCAGAGAGACTAAGAACAAAAGCCATCCAAAGTGGGAAGAAAAGTAAAATTACGTATTTGCAGATAACATGATCCTCTACATTGAAAATCATAAACACACACACACACACACAAGCACAAATGCACAATGTGTTAGAATTAATAATACATTAAATAGAATTAAAGGATAGAAAATCAATATATTTTTGTACCTTTACACCATATTCAGAAAAGAAATCAATACCTCAAAAGAACAAAATACTTAGGAATAAATTAAGGAGGGGAAAGATATATACAGTGAAAAAATAAAAGATTGATGAAAAACATGAACAAGTACAAATAAGTGGAAAGATGTTCCATGTTCATTAATTAAATGAATTAATACTGTTAAAATATCCTTATGGTACAAAGCAACATATATATTCACTCTAACCCTTATCAAAATTCTAATATTTTTCACAGTAGAAAAAAATTCTAAACTTTTATGGAGCCACCAAAGGCTCCAAATGACCAAACAATTGGAGAACAATTGAAGAAACTGTTTCCAAACTAAAAATATATTGAAGGGTTAATATCCAATATCTAAACAGAATTCACATAACTCAACAGCAAGAAAACAAATATCAGATTAAAAATGGGCAATGGACCTGAACAATAGCTCTGTGAAGAAGACATAAAAACCATCAACATATATATGAAAAAGTTATCAACATCACTAATCAACAGGGAGATTAAAATCAAAATGATAATGAAATATCACCCTTTTTCTTCTTAGAGACTCTCCTTAACTGCATCATAATGAAAGAGACATGTGCCAGTCATGGTATGGAGAAAAAGAGCCCTTATGCATTGTTGGTGTAAAAGTACATTTGTATAACCAATATGGAAAGCAACAGATAAGTTGCATAAAATTTCAAAAGAAACAAGTTGAGCATGGTTATTCATGCCTAATCTCAAATGTTTGGGAGACTGAGGCAGGAGGATTGACCAAGGTATAAAACAGTCTGTGAAACTTAGTGAGAGCCTGTTTCAAAATATGATGTTTAAAAGGGCTGGGCATGTAGACAGTGATATAGGACTTGCTTAGCCTGTGGAAGATTTTGGGTCCAATTTCCAGCACTGAAAATAAAGAAAATAATTAATGGTAGAAAAATAATAGTACAGTAAGCAACTCATAGAGATTTCTACACTCCCAGTTTCATTGCAGCATTGCTATCAACAATGAAGATGTGCAAGCAAATATCCATCAATGGGTGAATTATTTTTAAAAATGTGACACAATGCATTGCTATTCAGCTTTTGAAAGATATTGTCACTTTATAATTTTTTACCATCTCCCTATGTCTATCACACTGGCCCCAGGTAACCACTAGTCTACTATTTATTTCTCTGTACTTTGACTTAAAAATTACCTCATACAAAAAAAAAATGACCTAATACATTAAATCACACAGTCTTTATCTTTTTGTGTTTGGATTATTTCACTTAAAATAATTATCTTTCAGCATCACTCACATTTTTAAAAATGATAAGATCTCTCAAAAGCTCAAAAGTAATGCTGTATATCATAAATTTTTATCTCTTACATGTATTCATGTCATCTGCCATAAAGTCCTCACCAGAGCCAAGGTGATATTGGCATTATATTCTTGGATGCCCAGTACTGTGAGCTAAATAAACCTGTTTTCTTTATGAGGTTAGTCAGTCTCAGGTGTTTCATTTTAGTAACAGACAATAGAGTGCTATATTTGGATATAAAATGACCCCAAAATTCTCACATATTTGAAAGGTGATTGAATTATTAGGGTACTATAGCTGATTTGCTTTTTGGAGGTGGGGTCTGTTCAGAAAAGTTGGCTCACAGGTGTGTGACCCAGATGTGTGTATCTCTGTCCTTGGCTCCTCTCTTCTCTCTCTGCTTCCGAGCCACCATTATAGAAGCATCATTTCAGACACTATGCCCCTTTGCTATGCCATTTCTGTCTTGGAGCCAGTCAACCATGGACTGATCCATGAGCCAAAATAAACCTCTTTTCTTTTAAATTGCAGATGTTAGATAGTGTGTCTCAGTGATGAGAAAGCAACTAAGATAAATTTAGCTACTAGGAGTGGGGTTGTTGCTGTGATGGCTTGACTGTGTTTCAGAAGTCTTTGGAGCTAGTTTGTGGGACTAGTTTGGAAAGGTTTGGAGATGTGGATCACAGAAGCCTTAGAAAGTAGTAAGCCAAAAGTTATGGGAAATTCTAGTTGGAGCTCAGAAGACCAGAATGCTAATAGAAATCCAGACAATAAAGACTAGTCATAGAAGGTTTCTGTTGGGATCTCTGTTGGCAAATAGACTAGAATCATGTGTGTTACACTTTGGAGGAAAATTTGCCATTATTTTGCCCATGTTTTGGACTTTGCAGGAGACTGAGATTAAGTGTTTAGATTAATTAATATGGCAAAGAACAATGCAAACAGTTCAACTTTCAGGGTATAGCATGCCTACTGCTCACTGGTTTTAATTATATGTACTATGAGAAGCAGGTGCAAAAAGCTTATTTGAAAAGTTTTCAATTTCACCAGAAAGAAAGCACTTTGAAAGTTGGAGTATAAGAAAACATCTTCACTTAAAATATTAACATTACAAAGAAGCTAAATAGTTTAAGAACAACAGGAAAGATGCTTTGAGAGCATCTCAGGAATCAGTAAGACCCCATCCTTCCCATGTTAAAAGGTATAAAAATAAAATAATTAGATTTGAGAAGAAAGCCCCAGGATAGCCTTCTCAAGAAAGGATAATTAGGGAATGGGTTCCTCTGCATCTGGTTCATAGTGCTCAGCCAACCGGTACTTAGAAGCCTCAGCAGCCATAGTCCAAAGAAACCTGGCTACTGCTCAAGGTGGCAACAGAACTTGGCATCATTCATGTGGTGTTGCTTGTACAGGCATGCAAAATGTTAAAGTTCTGGAGTTATAGAGTCTTCCGCCCAGATTTCAGTGTACGGCCTGAAAGGCCAGGCCTCTAATAGGGCAATGTTTGAAGTTTTGACAATAAAACTGAAAGTGTAATGGAGATCCCAGGAAGTTGCAGATTCCAGGAATGTGGATTGTGTGTGGAGGAAAGCCAAACACAGTGAGCAAACTCACCCAAGAGAGAAGTTATGAGTGCAACTTGGAGTGCTGTCAGGGTGGGTCATATCAAGTCCATTGGAGCTCACATCTCACCAAAACTTCCCTGGTTTCTGGACATGGAATCGGGGGACTTAGTCTTTTCACTCCTGGGTTTAGGTCCTGCTTTAGTTCCATTCATTTCTACTCTGCTATTTTTTTTCCCCTTTGGAATGGGAATGTTTACTCTGTGTCATTGTGTATCCTCAGTGTTTAACATTGTTTCAGACTTTGGTAGGTACTTACAGCTAAGAGTTTGCCTTGAGTCTCAGAGGAGACTTTAGACTTGAACTTTTCAGAAATGCTGGAAACATTAAAATTTTTTGACTTGTAGAGATGGGATGAATGCATTTTTGATAAAGAGATGGACATGAGTCTACTGAGGCCAGAAGCAGAATGTTATGGTTTAGATCTAGAATGGACCCAAAACTCTCATTTGTGGGGGGTGAGTGATTGGATTATGGGGTCACTATAGTGGGCATGCTGTTAGAAAATAGGATTTGGTCAGAGGAAGTGGGTCATTCACTGGAGGTGTGATCTGTAAGGGTATATCTCCTTCCTCACATAACCTATTCCTCTCTGCTTCTTGGACATTATGATGTAAGCAGCTTTTCACCTATCATGACCCTCTGTCATGCTGTTTCTGCCTTGGATCCAGCTGACTATGGACTGAATTGTGAGCCAAAATATACCTGTCTTCCTCTAAGTTGTGGGTGTCAGGGATTATGTCTCAGTGATGATAAAGTAACTAAGATATAGACTAATTCAAGAAATATCCTTGTGTCAGATATTTTAATTTTAGGAATTAAGGTAGAAAATCAGATCACTACAGTTTTTAACTTCAACATTCAGAAAATTATTGCTTCTCTTATATTTTTCACTTAAACAAACTCTCAATACATTTATCTAAACATCCAGCTCTAAATATTTCTAATACTTCAAGTTTCTTTATTCTTTCTCTTTTTTGGTAGATTCTTCATATTTCACCTGTATTTCATCATATTAAATTACATAAAAATCTGTCAAATATATAAAAATGAGAAAGCAAAACAAAAAATTTAAAAGAAGTGTTTTAAAAATCATTATTTTACCGTAACTCTTGACAATATAGCCAGCAGATTTTCTTTACTTTTTAAATTTAAAGCATCTAAAATCTAATCTTAACACATCAGTATTATACAATATAACATTATTAGCCTTGTTCCTTATGCTGTACGTAGCAGATGACAGGAATATATGTAAGAGAGGCAGACACTGTGCCACTGAGCTAAATCCCTGGCCAGGAATACATGTAAGAGACAAAAGTCTTACCTTGAAATAGGAAACTAGAGAGAGACTGGGGTCCCATAATCCCTTTCAATTACACACCCTCAGTTCTCTATAAATTTTCCACTAGGCTGTATCACTAAAGGGTGCCATTTCCAAACACAACTAGAATCTGTAAACATTTACAGGTACATAGTTGAAGCATATCTAAACCATTGCTCCCTGTTGTGACTTGTGTCTAGATGTCCTCCCAAAGCCTCATGCAGCCATAGATGGAACTTTTTCAAAAGTGGCTGGATCTAGAGTGTGTGATGCTAGGATTGATTCATGCTGCAATGCTAGGATCAAGGGCAATAGGATTAAGGGTGTGAGTGCTACCTGCCCGAAGTAGCCTGGATAAAATATAAGGGATAGAAAGAGTTGTGATCCTCTCTTCTTGCTTTGCTACCTGCTGCCTGCCTTGAACTGTTTCTCCTTTGTGATGCCTGTCTGATTATGACCTGAAACCTCTACAAACTGTGAGCTAAATAAATCTTTCCTCCCTTAACTTTGGGTGTCAGGTATTTTGTCTCAACAACAAGAGAAAAGTAACTAAGACAGTCTCCTAATACTCATTAAAGTAATATGTTTATAAATCAATGGGGAAGAGTGGTTAATATTTTCTCATATTTTGGGGTATTTACTTGATTTAGTCACTAGTAATATGCAGTGTATTATGGTTTAGATCTAAAATGTTCCCTAAAAATCTCATGTGTTCAGTGGTGGGGCCCTAAGAAAGCAACTGGATCACAGGAGTGCTATACATATCAATAGATTACCCCTTGTGAGATTTTAGAGAAAAAAAACTGTCTTCATTTTGCATGAGGCTGAAATCAAGGGCAATGGACTAACTTATCTGATGGAGGAAATTCTAAGGTAGCCTAATATATAGGTGGTGGCATGGGTAATGCTGGCTGGTTGAAGCAATATCTACAGTGCGAATCAGGAGCAAAAAAAGGAGAGCTAAAAAATGTTAAAATTTTGCAGCATAGCCAGAAAAGAAGTAACTGTAATTTTGAGGTCAACTAAAGCATGGTTGCCAAAATGATTAGAACCATAAAAAGAAGCCAAGTACTTTACAACAGGACAGCAGAAAAAATGTTTCAAGGGCATCTGAGGCTTGGCCAGATGTAAGGCATCACAGGCTCAAGGGTGTTAAAAGCTAAACTCCTTTGAATGACTTTTCTTGGTAAAAGAGTCCCAAGGCATATTTCTTGCATAGGACTGCCTAGGAAACATTTCTCCAAATTCAGTCATTCAGCAATCAGAAGCTGCTGCAGCCATGGTCCAATGGGGCCTGGTAACTGATCAAGCAGATGGGAGATCTTGGCATCTTCCTTATGGTGCTGGTATTAAATACATGCAGAATAGAAGACTCAGGAGTCATAGAGGCTTCCATCCAGATTTCAGAGGAAGACTTGGGAGGCTAAGAAATATGGTATGATGAATCATAGTCCTAGCGAGGAGCCCCTGAAAGTGTGACTTGTAAAGCTGTGAGAATGAAGTCAAAGGTTCAGTAGAGAAACCAGTACATTAGAGATGCCAACAATGTGGAATTAACGTAGGGGAAATGCACAGACAGTGAGTGGAGCCAGCCCAAGAGAGAGGCCATGTGGGCTGCAACTGTCAAGGCCCAATCCCTTTTGAGCTCATATTTGACCACCACATGCGCTGGTTTCTAAATATGGAGCAACAGAATTTAATGTTCACCCTGCTGGGTTCCAGTGTTGCTTTGGTCTATTCCTTCATTCCTTCCTTTTGACATGGGAATATTTACAGTGTGTTTATATTTTGGAAATATTTAACTTTTCTTTTTATTTTTACAGAGGCTCATGGGTAAGAGTTCACCGTACATCTTAAGAGAGACCTTGGACTGGGACTTTTGTTCAATGCTGATATTATTAAGAATTTGGCAACTCTTGGAGATGGACTATATGCATTTTGCATATTGAAATGGACATAACCCTTTTGGGGACCAAGGGAAAATGTTATGATTTAAATCTAAATATCCCCAGAAGTCTTATATGTTCAGAGTTGGGGCACTGGCAAGGTGATTGGATCATGAGGGCACTACACTTATCAGTGGATTAACACATTGATGAGTTCATGTCTGAAAACCATGAGCCAAATAAATCTCTCTTGATTTAAGTTATGGGTGTTAGGTATTTTGTCCCAGCAACTAGAAAGCTGACTGATACACTGTATTAAATCCCTCATATTATGTGTCAGGCAGTGTTCTCAGAAATTACAATATACTCAGAAAAAAATATGAATGCCACTTGAAATTTTTATCTGAAATCTTAAATTATAATTGTAAATATTTTCAGATACAATAGTTTAGGCAAGTCCAACCTATTTCTGTCTTCATAAACATGACCTAGTTTTGAAGATACCATCATCCTCTACATTTTAAGGAAGTCTAGAAATAAAAAAAGAAAAAAAAGAGAGATGAAGAAAGAGAAGAATAAATTAAGAAAGCAAATAAGTAGCCAGCTGCCTTAAGGGAAGATGAAAAGAAGAGTAATTACCTTATAAAATAATTGTCATACTAGAGATATATACCTACTGAGGATCTACTTTTTGTTAGACATTGCATGAGGTCCCGTAGATAAACTAGTAAACACAATATAGTTTGTGTCTCCATAGACTTATAGTGTAAAGAGTAAGCATGTATTTGTCACATAAACTATAAATACCTATAAACAGTAAGTCATTCTATGGAAGAAACATGATATAGAAGGGCCTGGTCAGGAAGACTTTCCTGCAGAAATAACATTTGAGCTAAGATTTCAAGAATGCCAAAAGGAAAATAGCAAATACAAAAGTGTAGCATAAAAATTCTATTATCAGAAGGAAGGTAAGGTCAATTGGGATGCTGGAATTGAAAGGAAATTAAGGGGTTTAAGAGCTGAATCTAGTCTTTTTATGATACACCCACTAAATGAAAATATTCAATGGCTATAGATTAGAAATGTGTCCATAAATAATTCTTTTAACTCTTTGGGGAAGATACCCACAGGGAAATAGCTGGGTCAAATGGGACTTCCAGTCCTAGTTCTTTGAGGTATCTCCATAAGGATTTCCACAGTGGTTGCACCAGTCTGCACTCCCACCAACAACAGAGAAACATCCCTTTCTTTCCACAACCCTGCCAGCATTTGTTTTTGGTTCATTTCTTGATAGCAGCCATTCTTTTTGGGGTGAGGTAGAATCTCAGTGTTGTTTTCATCTGCACCTCTCAAATGACCAGTGATGTAACATTTTTTCATATGCTTATTTGCTATTTCTACTTCTTTGCCTGAGAAATATTTGTTCATTTCAGATGCCCATTTTTGAATTGGGTCTTTAAATTTGGGAGGGAGGTCTGAATTTTTTAAGTTCTTGTAATGTTCTAGGTAGTAGTCCTTTGTCCAAGGAACTGCTGATAAAAATTTTTTCCCACATTGTATGTTGTCTCTTCACTCTGCTGGTGGTTTCTCTTGCAGTGCCAAAGCTTTGTAATAAGAAGAGATCCCATTTGTTGATTGTTTGTGTTAGTTCATGGTAACTGAGGTTTTGTTCATAAAAACTTTTCCTACACTGGTGTCTTCAAGAGTTCTACCTAACCTCTGTTTCAGCCAGTTCAGTATTTCTATTTTAATATTTAGATCTTTAATCCATTTTGATTTCAGTTTAGTGCATGGTGAGAGATATAGGTCTAGTTTTAATCTTTGGCAAGTTGAACCAAATTTTTCCAGCACCATTTATTAAAAAGACTATCTTTAATCCAGTGAGAGTGTTTGGCTCCTTTGTCAAAGATGAGGTGGCTGAGTGTGTCTGGAGTTGTTTCTGCATCTTTAGTCTGTTCCACTGGGCCTCAAGTCTGTTTCTTTGCCATACCATGCTGTCTTTATCACAGTAGCTTTGTAGTATAGTTTCAAGTTGGGGGTTTTACAGTTTTGAGACAGGGCCTCACCAACTCACTAAGTGGGAAAGGCTGGGCTCAAATTTGCAATTTGGGATTATAGAGGTGTGCCATCATGTACAGCTGAGTTTTAGTTCTGCAGTTTATGCCTTTGATCCCTTTTGAGTCAATTGTTGTACATGATATAAAGTACAAGTCCAACATTATTTTTTTTGTATGTGGACATCTATTTTTCCCAAAACTACTTGTGGAACACAATGGCCTTTTCTCTTATTAAATACTCTTGATAACTTTATCTAAAAAAATTGACCATGTGCCTCAGGATTTCTGGTCTCTCCATTCCATTATCCTATGTATCTGTCCTTATGCCAGTACCACACTCATGATTCCTGTAGCTTTGTGATATATTTTGAAACTGGGAAGTGTGATTCTTCCAACTTGTTCTTTTACAAGCTTGAGGTTATTTGAAGTTCCACTAAGAGTTTATATGTATTTTTGTACTTTTTTAATTTCATAAAATATGTCTTTGGAATTTTGAAAGGGATTTTATTAAATCTGAATATAATTTTAGGTGAAGCTGTCATTTCAATAATAGGAAATTGTCTAACACATTAACAGAGGTACATTTTATTGGTGTCTAATCTTTCCTCAATATCTTGTAGTTTTCATGGTATAAGTCTTTACTTATTTGTTTAAATTTATTCCTTAGTATTTTATTCTTTTTGATGTTGCTACAAATGATACCTCTTTCTTAATTTCCCTTTCAGGTTGTATTAATATTATATAAACCACAACTGACTTCACATGTTGATTTATTGTTTAAATGTGTTTCATTTAATTTCCACATATTTTTAAATTTTAAGGGTTTTTATAGAGTTCTAGCCATATTTTATTCTTTGTGACTGAAAAAGATGCTTTGTGCAAATTTGCTGAATTTGTTCATTAAATTCCAACGGTGCTTTTTGTGAAATCTTTACAGTCTTTTAGCATACAAGCTCATATTACTTATTAATAGAGATAAATTTATTTCCTCCATTCCAACTTGGATTCTCTTTCTTCATTCTCTTACCTCTTGCTCAGGTCAGAACTTCCACTTGTGTGTTGAGTAGAAGTGATAACAGCAGGCATGTTGGTGTTCTTTATGATGTTAAGACAAAGTTTTCCATCTTTGATATGTGAATATGATGTAATATCTAAATGGTTAGATGCAGGTTGAGCAATTGTCATTCTGTTCATTGTTTGATGAGTGTTTTAATACAGTGCTGGGTTTTGTCAAATTTTTCTATGTCAATTAAGAGTACTGAGTGTTTTTCTTCTGCCTTACATTAGCTTTTTCTTGTCTCCGTACATTCTACAGTATGTTATAGAATTACGAATGTTTTCTTTTTTAACATGTGCCTTTAAAGATATAAATTTCTCACTCATCACTATTTTACTGCATCCCACCAGATCTGGCATGCCTTGTCTGAATTTGTCACAAGGTATTTTCTAAATTTCTTGTTCTTTGAACAATTTATTGTTTAAATGTGCTTCATTTAATTTTCACATACTTGAAAATTTTTTAGGGTTTTTTTTAAGTAGAGTTCTAGCTATTTTCTATTTTCTGTGAGCAGGAAAGACTGCATGATTTCAATCATTCAACAATTTCAAGAATTATTTGTGGATGACTTTATGGCTCATACTGGAGAAGGTTCCATATTCACTTGTCAGAAGTGAGCATTCTACTGTCATCAGATGGATTGATATGTATGTGTCTTTTAGACACAAGTAACATGATGGGGTTCAAGTCCTCTAAATCCATATTGAGCTCTGCTTCATTGCTCTTTCCATTATTGAAGCTAGGAACACTGAAGCCTCTATTACGCACGACTGTTGATTTGTCCCTTCAAATCTGTTGATGGTGCACTATATATATTGGGCCTGTTATATTTAGTACATATTTCATATGTTGATAACTGCTACATAATCTTGGTGAATTGAGTTTTTAATCAATACCTAATATTCTGATTTGTCTCATCACAGGTTTTGTATCAAAGTTTTTTGTCTAAGTGTAGCTACTCAGAATTTCTTTATTATTCTTCATGTGGAATATTTTTTCTTTTCAAATTATTAAGGCAGTTAGATAGTGTTTTTATCTGTTCTGCCAACTGATGATTTTTGACTTGAGATATTATCCATTCAAATTAAATGAATGCTAATGAAGGACTCTGCCATTCACTATTTGTTTTCTCTGTGTCTTTAGCTTTTCTCTCTCTCTCTCTCTCTCTCTCATTTCTTCTTTTAAATTAATTTTATTGGTACATTTTAGGTATACAATATAATGGCATTCATTATTGGAAATTTGCATAATCTCTCTTGGTTCTTATTTTTCCCCCATTCCCCTGCCCTCCCTTCAACCCCACCATAGCTCCCTATCTACAAAGACTTTGTTTCCAGTTTTTCATTTTCTCATATTAATTCCATTCCCTTCTTTCCTTTCCACTACCCCTCCCACTTTCTTCCCCTTTGCTCCCTTTCTTCCTATTTCACATTATCTATTATACCTTTTAGTCCTCATTTACACTTTCAGTTTCTCACACTAGAGAAACTATTTGGTATTTACACATGTGTGTCCTTTTATTTCACTTAAAGAGTATAGCCTCAATGTGCATACATTTAGCTGTAAATGTCTCTAATTTCTTGTTTTTTATGGCTGAGTAGTACTCCATTTTATAAAAAGAACACATTTTCTTGATCCAGTCTCCAGTTGATGGGCATTTGGGCTTTTTCCAAGTTTTAGCTATTACAAACTGTGCTGCTATGAACATGGGTGCACATATA
>NW_004624749.1:8510998-8596525 GCF_000247695.1 Heterocephalus glaber
GCTTCAAAGTTTTAGCTATTACAAATTGTGCTGCTATGAACATGGGTGCACATATATCACTGTGGTATGGTTCTTTTCATTCTTTGGGGAAGATACCCAGCAGAGGAATAGCTTGGTCAAATGGGACTTCCAGTCCTAGTTCTTTGAGGACTAGTAGACCTTTGTCTGAGGGGTAGCTGGTGAAAATTTTTTCCCACATTGCGGTTTGTCTCTTCACACTGTTGGCAGTTTCTCTTGCTGTGCAGAAGCTTTTTAGTAAGAAGAGATCCCACTTGTTGATTGTGGTAGTTCATGAGCAATTGAGGTTTTGTTCATAAAATCTTTTCCTACACCAACGTCTTCAAGAGTTCTTCCTAACCTCTCTTCCAGCTGGTTTAGTGTTTCTGTTTTAATATTTAGATATTTAATCTATTTTGATTTTAGTTTAGTGCATGGTGAGAGATACAGGTCTATTTTTAATCTTTGGCAAGTTGAAACCCGATTTTTTCAGCACCATTTATTAAGAGGCTATCTTTCCTCCAGTGTTTGGCTCCTTTGTCGAAGATGAAGTGGCTGAGTGTGCCTGGAGTTGTTTCTGCATCTTCTAATCTGTTCCACTGGCTCTCGGGTCTGTGTCTTTCCCAGTACCATAGGAGAATTTTACTTTCTTATGACATGGGAGGTAGTGAACATTTGAGCTAAAATTTTCCTCATTAATTTGCTATTTACCAGTGATAACCTATTTCTTTACCAGTGTGTCATAATTTCAGATCGATGTGAAGGAAATGTTGGTTGTACAAAAAAATACATTATAAAGGCATCTACTTCCTGTTTGGTTAGCAAGAACAGAATTCTTGCCTTACTTATATTTAACAATTGACATTTTAGTTAAAAAACTTATAATGCATGTATGACTATCATAGGATACATATATTTCACATAAAGAAAAATCGGGTGTTATAGCTTCAGAAATTGGTTGATCCTTCTGGGTGATTTTCACTGACAGGGAAAAGAGATTGGGTCCCTATGGTGTTCTTTAAAGAGTAGAGTGGGAAAGTAGAATAGAAAATGAAGCAAGGTTCATTGACCCTTGCTGGCCTGAGCCACAGGAGCCAGTAAACATAGGATTTCCCTTTTATTCATACCATTCTTTTGGATGTCTCCTTGGCTATCTTTTTACAGGCAAAACTTCCAGTGAAAAAATATAAATATATTGATATGTAAACACACATTGACTTTATTTGTTGTTTACTATATTATTTTCAATCAGAAGGCAGAGAAGCAACTTTGAGAAACAACTTTGAAATAACATCCAAGCAGGTCACATGATTTTCTTCAGGTTTTGTTAGTGATAAAACTGCAACTGTTCTTCCATGTTACTTCAGAGGATGTTATGATTTGCACCTTTTATTTTAGCCTGTAATTTTCTATGTAATGGAACTGCTTCTTTTATCACATATCAGAATACTCAGGGACAGAGATGATGAAGATAGCCATATTCTGATGTCATACAAGAGAAATCTGACCTTTTCACCTAGCTCCATTTTCATTCCATTCCAGAATCTTCTTTCCTAACACTGATAGAAGGTTTAACTGTCACCTCCATGTCTATCTGTAAGATTACATGTACATGAACATATCATAAAATTGGATGATGAACATGTAAAAGCACATCAAGGCAGTAACATCACCAAATGATCAAGCATTACATTCTTCAAAATCTTTTGTTTTTCCTGTCATTTATTTTTCCATTATTCAAGATCTCTTGATCTTTTATAATAATTCTAAGATTTTGTAATGATTCCTTCTTAGGCAGAAATAAATACATTTGCCTATAGTTCTATTAATTTGGATATTAGACTGGCTTTTTCTTAGAGATAAAACAGGAGCAGATTAAATTATTGTGCACACATTTAGAGAAAGAGAATAAAAGTTGAAGAGGTCAGTTGTTCTTTAACATTTAAGTAAGTGATCCTGCCATGATTTTAAAACTTTTTTATTTGGGCTGGGGATTTAGCTCAGTGGTTCTGCCACCCGCCTCGCAAGCAGAAATTCCTGAGTTCGATCCCCGGTACCAAAAAAAAAAAGTTAAAAAAACTTTTTTATTTGTAATATGGTCTAAGAAAATCTTGTTCAAAGATGTGCAACTTAATGCTAAGAAAAAACTTAGAAGAAAGGATGGGACTTCTGACAAAGGCCATGTCAGAGTAATAGGTATTGAGTTAGGCTCCACCTGCACACAACTGGAACACTGACAAAGGTGTAGGAAACCATAGCTTTCAGATGTTCCACCATCAACAGCAGCATGGAGAGAATCATAGGTGGTGATCGTAGGAGAGTACAGGGCAGGGAAGGAAAGGCCACGTAGAACAGGATGGTCAACCCAAGAGGGGCAGATGGGGCTGCTGAGGTGGCTGAAGCATGAGAAGCAGAATACAAAAAGTATGAGTTGGCATTGCAAAGACGCTCCTGATATCTACATGGCGGTCTCTGTAAGGCACTGTGAAAATATTAAATATTAAATATGTGCAGATTCCATGAGGCCAGAAAGAAATAGCCACTAAAAATCTGCCAACAGAAAAGCAATACCTAAGCCAATGCCTTGGGTCTTCAATGGAGATCCCACAATGTTGTGCTATGGAAATCAACTCAAATGTTTGTTCTACTCTAGACATGTTTAGAAAATAAATTAGAAGAACAGCTTCAGATGTGTGAAATTAAAATTATTCTGACACTTTTTTAAATGGTAAGAATGATTTTACTGAAATTATTGCAATAGATAGAGTCTGAACTCAACTCCAAGTATAAGAAAAGTAGTTAGGTTATTTAACCAAAGAACACAGTGTGTGGGTCACTGGATAGAGAGTTATTAAGAAGGATATGATTAGATACTGAGGGTAAACAGTTCCCCCTAAGTTGACTTATTATGACTCTTTGCTAATATTTGGATAAGCAAGACAAGAACAGCACCTAACACTGAAGTTCAGTCCAGAAGAAGGCCGAGGGAAGCCCAACTTAAATTTTGTCCAAGAGGGAATCTTTGTCAAAAAATGAAGCTGATCTCCCAGTAAATAACAGTAAATAAATACTTGTCAAAATAAAGCATAGCATTCTTTAGAGGAAAATGAAAGAAAATCTATATATTCAACCATATAACACTCAATGCAATGTAAATGCAATATCCTGAATGATATCTTAACAATTACCTCCTCAAACCATAGTCATTAAAACTATGGACCAATGGTGGTGAAAGTATAGCATACACACTGTAGCATGCTGTTTGCCATCATGGAAACCTCTAAAAGGTTTGCTATCACTGCTGTAGACCAATACCTCTCATGTAGATAGATTCAAATATTCTCAACAAAATGTTAACCAGTCAATTTAACAATGTAAAACAAAAAATTGATCTGCAGTAAATGGTTATTCAAGGCAAGCAAGAGTGGCTCAACATTTGAGAATCAATTAATGTAACTTGTGACACTAATGAAATAAAAGTTATATGATCATATCAATAAATAAGAACAAAGCATTTGACAAAATTAAACACCAATATATTATTCTTTAAAAAGTCACTACTCTCAGCAAGCTAGGAATAGAGAGCAGCTTTCTCAATTTTATAAATATCATCTCCAAAAATATCTATAAGAGACATAGGCCTAATAGTGACAAACTGGATTTTCCACTTTAAAACCTACTATTGCAAGTCCCAGATAGTGCAATAAGACTAGAAAACAGAGTAAAATGTACACAGACTGGCAAAGAAGTACTAAAAATATCTTTATTAGCAGACAACATAACTGTCTTTGTGAAAAATATGAAAGAATCAGCAAGGAAAATAGAATTACTAAGTGATTTTAACAAGGATTTAGGACAAGATTAATTTATAGAAGTCAATAATTTGTCAATATAACAACAATAAATAAGTAGAATTGGATATAAAACACTTTATTTCCATTTATACACCCAAAACTAAACATTTAGGTAGAAGTTTAGCAAACTCTATGAAAGAAAAATTACAAAATTTTGGTGAAAAGAATCAAATAAGAGCTAAATAAATAGATAGTCCATGTTCGTGGATGCAAAAAGTCAATATTGACAAGATGTGCAATCTCCTCAACTTTATCCATGGATTTAATAAGATACCACTCAAAGTGTCACTAAATTATTTTGTGGATATTAGCAATCTTCTGAATTTTACATAGAGGGAGAAAAAAAAAACCTCAACAATCTCTATATTGAAGGAGTTAAACATTTCTTTTGGACTGACACTATCAAACTTCAAATCTTATTCTAAAGCTACATTAATCAAAACAGTGTGGTATTGGTGAAAGAATAGGCAAATAGCCAAATGGAGCAGGACAGACAGCCCAGAAAAAGACCCTCAAAAATTTGTCACTTGATCTTTGAGAATCAAGTAAAGGCAATTCAATAGAGAAAAGCCCATTTTATCAATAAACAACTAGACATACACACACAGAAAAATGAATCAAGACACAGACCTTACATCTTTCACAAACCTAAGTCATAAATCTAAATAAGAACACAAAACTGTAAAACTCCTGAAAGAGGAAGGAGAAGAAAATCCACATAACCTGTATTCAGGCATACATTTACATCACCAAAGGCATGATCTAGAGAAAAAGTAATTTTTAAGATGGATTAATTTCCATATTATTTATGGCTCACTTAATGTTACAATGTCAGAATTGAATTGTGTGACAGAGATATATCAACCACACACAGCACAAAGATTGTCATATTCACTGTGTTCTCCTTTATAAGAAAAAAAATGAAAAACTGATAACCTCTACCTTATCCAATTAACTTTTCATCAAAGAGTAAGGTTTGATTAAAAATAAACTTCAAGCATTGCATGTTGTGACATTGGGCAATTATTTTTATTTCCTTGAACATACTCATTTAGAGAAAAACAAATATACAGATAGAAAGACAGTAGGTAATGAGAGACAGACAACTAATGAAATGACAAAGTTTACAATAATTTCCAAACCATGTTCCACAATTTATGGATTATTTATTATGTGAGCTGTGACTATGTGCATCTTAAATTCATGCAAAATGACTGCTGCAAATAATGATTTAAAATAAGCATCTTAAAAGTAAATGTGTAAGTTTCCTCTGGTTATTATTCTTCCACAGAAGAATATGGCACACTGGGTGTGAAATCCAACATGTGACCACTCTCTTTATGACATGTTGACTACGGTGCCTTCCTTTTATCAATGGTATGAATGTGGGCAAAATACTTCCCCTTCATAAACATATTTTCCACATATGAAATAGAGATAACAGTACTACACATTTCACTGGATTGTTTTGAACCATAAATGACATAAAAACATACACACAGAAAGACACATAATGAGCACCTTAAACAGGAGCATTCTCCCCTCCGTTCTTCTTTCATCCGTCCTTCCACCGTTCCTTTGGCTCTTCTCACATGCTAAAAAAGTATTAGTTAATTGGACTCAAATATTTTGTCCTAAGGATATTAAACTAGGTATCAATGCTTGTGTGTTTCTTTTTTAAACTATTCAACAGTTATTCTATTCTTTGTGCCATAGTAACTGTTGTTAAAGCCTAACTTTTTACTTAATATAGGAGGACTTCCAATTTTCTCCAGTTAGGATGTCTTGAAATTCTATGCCACATTAATATATGGAGGGATTTATGTTTTAGAGTTTGCTCCCAGGAAAGTCAAATTAAATTCCTTGACCTGGAATTTTTCCTTATAGAATCCATTATTTTGATAAGGAAGAGAAGTCTCCTAGAGGACAACATAATAAGGGATCTTGAAAGTAAATGCTTCAGAAGAGAATCAATGCAGTTGTAATTCTGCAGAATAAAGTGGTCAAAGTAGGAGTTCTTAGAAAACAATGGGGTTATTTAAATTCCACCTTGAAAACTGAGTGACAGTTTGTTCAGGGAACTATTGTGTTCCAAATTCCATCTCAAGACAAGTCCTGCCTTCCCACAGGCCCCTGAAAAGCCTTTTATTTTGTCATCTTCTTGTAAAGACTCCCTCAAAACCTTCCCAACAAACCAGGATTTTCTGCCATGAAAAACAGCCCTGTTTTTAAAGAAAAAGAAAATATCACCTCTCACTTTTAAGCCTCCTGATAATGAGATTTCTGGTAATTCCTCATTAGATTTCAAAGACTAAACATTCTCAACATTTCTTTTTAATTTTGGTTTTTACCCAATCATTTTGATTTCTTTATTTCTGCCTTCTTTATTGCTCAGCTATTCCACAGAATAACTACCTAATACTATAGTCTAAAAGTACACTTAGCTGGCTAATAAAATCAATTACACACTGTGAAACTTGCCCAAGAACCTGTGTTGAGGGACCACCCATTTAATCTGAGTCCTCTAAATATTCATATAATTCTTTTAGAATAATTATATTTTTGAGAGGCTCTCTCTGAGATTACTTCCCCAAGCGAACACTAACAGTTTAGAAAGAATATCATATAATAAAAAATGTAAATACACACAAGCACATGCATACACATGATTTGTGAGGCCATTTAGTATTTTTATTAAAAATGTATGAGATTTATGGCATACTCTAAAATGCATATTATGAATTTAAGAATAATTGTATCCTACACATCATTTAAACACAACCTCTTTCCCAGTGTCATTTGAAGGAGTGACTGAGATGCTTGCACTTGTTCACCATCTACACTTCAGGCAGACCCACCCATGGACCTGCACACAGAGAGTTAATAGAGCGTGCAAGGTGAGCTCTTTGTCCTTTGGAGAACCCATCTTTGCCACAGTCCCTAATTCTTCAAATATTGAACAACTGCCTGAAAGTGCTATATGACACTGCTTCTTGTGACACCATTGTGTCGGGCAAACTCCTACAAGCCACAGAAGCCATCAAGGTGGCATGTGGGAATGAGGAGGGGCATCCCTCTTCCAGTGTACTAGGTTTGGGGTTGTCTTCAAAGTGCTGGCCAGCAGAGACCCACAGCCGCATCTGCCATACTAGGAGAACTGGACTGTAGGAGTTCTGAGAAAGATGACCTGTAGGAGTGATTTCTGCCAGCCTTGGGTACCAAGATATCACCAACTAAATGAGAGAACCACATCCTGAGGGGAAACTTGGGCCTGTAGATTTGAAAATGATCAGCTATAGAGTAGAAAAAAATCCCATGCTCTGTGTGTTCAAAAAGTATCTTGGTGACCTGCCAGGAAGAAGGGACATCTCCATGAAGAAAAGCTACTCTGGAGAGAAACCACAGAACCATCACAGAAGCACTGGGGCTGGAACATGTAGAGGAAATAATGCTCCAGTAATGACAGAGAAAGGGAGCAGATCCCAGAAAACACTGTGACAGCAAAACACAAAACCTAAAACCAAAAGTATGCATTGGGCAGGGGAGCTCTATGACTGCAGGATGGGGCTAGACACAAGGGTTCTTCCTGAACATGCTTACTGCTTAGGAACAGGCCAACAACAACAGAACACATCTCAAGTTCCCAGGGACACCCAAGTGTGGTCCCTGCGCCCTGAAGCTAAGGAGACTCTGCTAACCAGTGTCAGTCTAAGACCTGGGGAAATCTACCTTTTGAAAATATAGGCTACAACAATAACAACAACAAAAAACACAAAGCTTTTGAAATAAAAAGATGAAAGTAACATTAATATTCAAAGACATGATAAGAATGTACTGGATGATTGCCACTGAATTCACCTCTAAAAGCAAAAATTTTCAGACTGACCAGTGAAGCCAAATCGATTTTGTATTAAATAAGTAATCCTCATACAAATGATTCCACACAGTTAAAATCAAGGAGTAAGTAAATGATTATAAAGTAATTTTTAAAATGTGTCATACTCTTAATGTTTGGCAACTTACAACTGATGGTAAAACATTTTAACAAGAAAAAAAAACTAACACTAAAGTCTAAAGTGCACAATGAGAATATAACATTACAAAAAAGGTATCTCATTTCATGATGAAGAAACTACAAGTGAAGCAATAAGCATGCATGAAAGACAGGAGAACTAAGCCACTTCTTTCAGACTGAGTCACTCAGAGATTTAGTGGACATTACCTATAAAGGCAGTGATCATTCACAGTATCTGCAATGCTTATATTATAACACTAGACATAATTTCATTGTTAATACACATGGAATATCTATGAAGATTTCTTACATATTAATATCTAAAAGAAAACTTAGTAAATTAATAATAAGAAATAATACAAATTATGTTTTCTAACTTCTATATAATAAAATAAGAGAATAATAAAATTTAGAGTTCTTGGAGGAAATTAACAAAACTTTGCATTAAACAATTTGTGGGTCAAAAGGAAAACACAAAACAAAAATATTGAATTATTAGAAATAATTATTTTTTAACATTATAGAATGTGGCATAAGGTTATTATTATCCTTAGAGAGACAATCATAGCATAAAATAACTATGTCAGTAAAAATGAAAAGAAAAAACCAAATATACCAATCAAAGTAATCAGTAGAAATTAAACCAGAAAGTTAAGAATTAGAAAATAAAATAATAAATCCAAATGTAGCTCTGTAAAAGCCTTGCTAATTAACTTGTATTTAAAGAGAAAGAATCTAAATCTATAAAACTAGAAATGATGAGAAGGTAATAGTAATTGACATAGAGCAAAGTCTGCTATAAGTTATTCAATACAAAATGAGTGAAAAAATATGAAGTAAGTAGGATTTTAAGAAAATGTAATTTATTAAAATTGACTCTAGTAGGCCCAGAAAAACTAAACCAATTCATTCCAATTTATGGAGCAGGAAAATGTATTTAAAACATAAAAATTTAGAGTGAGAAAAATGAAGATGGATCTTTTGGAAGTGGGAAGAGACAAATAAGGGAGAGAGCAGGGAGGGATAAGGATAAAGGATGAAAGAAGAATGAAGATGTGTTATATACAAGTACCATTTCCCCACAGAGATGCAATCATTGTGTATACTAAACATAGACTCATGAAAGTTAAAGTTTATTTAAAAAGGATTAGTTGAAGACATTGCTGTAAGTCTTGAAAAACACAAGGTTGAACATTACCACCTGTCTGTAACATACCCATGGAGGTGCTTAATAACTAGCAATCAAACCCATAAGAATCGTAAATAAGGAAGTACAACTATTTTGATTTGCAAATATAATTGCTTATCAGAAAACCAAGATAATCAAAGAAAAATTTACTACCAAAAAAACCAAAACAGCAACAACAAAAACTGAGTAGCCAGGGGTATAGCTCAGCAGTAGAGCCTGTACCTAGTATGCATGAATCCCTAGGTTCAATCCTAGCAGCAGAAAATAATTAAATGAAATAATAAAAAGAAAAATAAAATGGTCTTCATAACTATGAAGTATAATCAATTAGAATGCATAGTAGAAGGGAACTCATTTTAATATGACAAAAGGATAATATAAGCTTAGTCTGGAAAAGATCTGGATGAAATTTATATGATGAGAAATTTCTGATAAATGCATAAAAATAGATCTGAACAAATATAAAGATCAAATGTGAAAAGAACAATGTAAAACTTGATTTGAGTAGGAAGGATAAATATCTCAATTTTTCCAGGTCAGTATAAATTTATTGTGATTCAACAAAATATCAAGCTTGTTTGTTTGTTGTTTAGCTAGCAGAGTAGATTATAATATTTATATGAGAAAATAAATAAAACGGAAAAGTGAAAATATCCTTTAAAAAATGTTTAGCAACATAGCTTTGGTTAATAAATAGATCAAGAGAGAAATAAAAGTATTAACCTACTCACAATGGTTACTATTTGTGAAAGAGGGGCTGCGTTAGAGGAACTAGTGATGAAATCCAGGCTTCTCTTTATGTAGTTTATGATTGTGGACACAAATAATCATATATTTAATGTTGTTAGAAAACAAATGGTTTAGTACAAGAAAAAAAGTAAGTAAAATTACGTTGGATTTTACTGAAGTAAAATTCTGTATGTTGGAAATATGTGTATAAATTTATCTTTTGTATAATAATAAGTTACTAGTTCTGTCCTTTAAGAAATGTCCAGAATCAATGAAAATTCAAAAGCAATACTCAGCCCCAAAGCCCAGATTCTACACTCCAAATTGTGCAATGAGATAGGACTCTTCAGAGTAATGGGTAGTTCCAGATATGAGAGAGGAAATAGACACGATGAACTACTTCAGGTATTTTGAGCCAGAAAATACAAATGTGATTTAAAAAAACTAATGGCTTAAGACTAAAGAACTAAGGAAGTAACATAAAGATCTTCCATGAGCCAAAGATGCTAAAATGTTTGCATCAAAAAGTTAATTTATTTAAATACATTGGGTATGCAAACCTGCAAGTTTATAATAAATTTAAGAGAAACATCTACAGAAGGGACAAGGTTTTTAGAATAAAAACCGAATATTGACCATGATAGGAAAAAACTTTAAGCATTTATTCTGACTCTCCTACATATAGTGCAATTCCCAATAAATAACTAAGGCTATTTGATGGAATGAGTCTCCTTTATAGAAGAAATGTAGCTAATACATGTGCAAGGAATGATAAAATTAGAAAAATCACCATTTTACAGCAGCTAATGAATTAATTCAATTGGATAGTGACTCACAGCAGGATATAAGATTGATGAAAATTTTGGCATGGAAGAAATTAGGGTTTTATCACCTGAAAATTATCAGTTTCTGCATCTCTAAAAACGGGACAACCAGCATGTGAAACACGTAGCAATGGGTTTGAATGAATTTGGGGGAGGAAAAAAATAAATTGTGCCTGAATTTAATCAAATCTCTTGAGACTATAGGATTCTTATTTTAATACAGGAAAGATGGAAGTTGAAGGCAGAAAGACAAACTAAATTACTAACGTGGAAGGGAAAATTCCCAACAGTCTGCAGGACTCCTACCTATGTTCTACAGAAAGTTGTCGATATCTAAAACAAGGAGAAGAAGGGACTGAGGGAAGGAAAGAGGTAGAAAAAAAAGTCCCAAGTTTCTCCACAAGTAAATATCATATGGGGGCTCTCTGGATTCTAATTTGAACAAAAGGATTTTTGCAGATATGTTTGAGACACTACATGCTAATGAATTACAATGGATTTGTCAGGCACGAGGAAGGCTGTGTTGTTATGTGAAAAATATTATTCTTTTAAGATGCCTGCAAAAATATAGAAGGGTGAAGAGACATACCACCTGAGAATGACTTCAAAATACTGTGGCAAAGGAAAAGAATGGGAAGCCAGCCAGTGAAGTGAAGGAACCAAGTGCGGTAGAACTTTGATAAACCTTAAATCTGAGCAGAGAGAGCCCGACATTCAGCATGGTGCTTTCTGAGCTGTTGTAGTTATTTAGAAACATTTTGCAAAAGTAAGGTTTTGGGATTTCATTTTATTTTGTTTTCTTTAAAGATCACACAGAGAAGAAAGCAGCTTAGTGTCTCAGAATAGAAAGCAATAGTTTTGAATCTGACAGGTCTGAATTCAAATCTAGCTCTATCATTTATTCTTTGGCTCAGGGAAAATTATTTATTTTCATTAGACAATTTCTGCTTGGTTCTTGGCTTCGTCTACCCAGGAAATAGGTATTCGAAGCTGGTGTCTGGGTAAGGAGGCAAAAAAAATTTCCTTTAAACATGATTCCTGGGGAAAAGAGAAAGTTTATCAGTGGGAGAACCATGTCTAAATTGCCATTAACCTCAAAGGAATTGTTGTCTTCCTGAAGCTATGAAGGTTTTATAAAGCATACCTCCCCCACACAATGCTAATCCAATCATCGTTAACAAGAAACTGTGCTACTGAGGAGTTCTTAGAAAGAGTGCTGTTATTAAAGAAGTGAGCATGATTATGGTGATGTATTAGCAAAATTGTGGTGTGTAATTACCTCACCATATCAACACTGGCTAGGGTGAATTGTTGGCCATTCAGGCATGCATGGCTCATGATATGAAGGGGCTGGAGAAGGCTCAGGAAGAATTAAAATTAAGGCAATGTGAATATTATGAGAAAGTTTAGAGAAATTGGCATACGATATTGCTTATAGAAAAGTGTAATGATCCTCTTCAAATTTATGGATGGTAATTTCAGGCAGCATTGGCTATACTGGTCAGAAGATAAGGGGAAATACAAATGGGATAAAAACGATTCACGTTTCTCAATTACAGCTCTCTGTGCAAAATATATAGGGAGTTATTTAACAAAAAGATTTTCTTAAGATGTTATAAAAAATGCATATTCCCAAGGGTGAGTGAAGGAAAAAATATAAATATTTTATCTCTGAATGAACCATTTCAAAAGAATTTTTTGAGATTCTGTTAGCAAAGAACATGGGAAAAGTGCAGACCACACTAGGCAATTTTATAGGATCTTCTTAAGAAGAAAAGAAAAGAGAAAAAACCCAGAAGCCTCTTTAGTAAAAACTGTTCTTTGGGAAATGAGAAATTGGAACATAAAATGCATGGTTTATGTTCTCTTTGTTGGGGATTTCAGCTGCATCCTTGCAAAGGTTCAAAAACAAAGCACAGTCCAGTTTCTTAAGAAGCAGGAATTTATGAAAAGAGGCTGAAAAAGAAAACAAATATTTAAAATAGGATGCGACCAAGAGTTATAGACAGGACAGCAGAGAAAGTACTTCATCATGAAGAGGTTTTAAAAACAATTTTAGCCCATGTTTGCAGTACACAATGATTATGTTCCTCATGGGGAGTTGGTACACACACAGAACACTTCTTCTTCATTCTCTTCATGTCCCCTTCCCCTCCCCTCCCTCCCTCCTCACTCCATCTCTTGGTCCCCTTCCCTTTGCAAAAGTTCTGTGTCCCTGTTTCCTATTATTTTAATTTGCTCTACTATTTATTTATATCTTCAATTGCTCATGTAAGAGAAATTAGGTGATGTTTAAATTCATGTGTCTGATTTATTTCACTTATCATTATGGCCTCAAGGGGCATCCATTTTCCTATAAATGACTTCAATTTATCCTTCTTTATGGCAGAGTAGTGCTCCATTGTATATGAGGAAAAAATCACAGAAGTCTGTGTTCAGGGGAAAGTGAACAGTTTTTGTACCTAAGTAACAGACAACCGAGATCAAGCTTTGGGTAAAACATTTGCCCTCTCTGAGACTTTCCCAAGGGCTCTTTAGTCTGACTCCCCAAACTCAGTCACAGTTCCAGGCAACCACTGATCTGCTTTCTGCCATTTCTACCATCCTATATAAGTAGCATCCTACTAAATGCAGTTTTATCGTGATTGATTTCTGTCATGTAACCTAACACTTTTAACATCCATTGTATTGTTTCATGTACAGTTCACTTTTTCCATTTTTATTGCTGTGTAGTATTCCAAGGAACAGTTATACCACAATTCATTCATCTCATTATTCACTGTAGGTTAGTGGGAGTTTGAGTTATTTAAAATAATACACTTTTGTGGGTATATGTTTTTAAATTTAATTTTAATGCCTAGGAATAGAATGTTCTATGTCCTCCAAAGTGGCTCCACCATCTTGCCTTCTCCCCACACCATCCAGGCACTCATAGAGCTTTGCAGCTTCACTTTTCTAGTTCTTCAGAGAAAACAGACAGCTCTGCACCACGTGTCTTTCTGCTGCAGCACATGCCCTACCAGCTGTACTGAAGTCAGAGAAAATGCTGAGGGGTCAGAGTTCCCTCCTGCAGCTCTGCATCTTCCCAGCTCCCAAGGGGAATTTCCTACCAATGCCTCTGGGCTCCAAGTCAGTTCGCAATACCTTTAGAGGTTGTGCTTCTGCTCTGTGCCCAGGTTTCCTACAACGGGGTCATTCAGAAGGGCTTAGACCAGAGACGGTGCACATATCAGAGCTTTCAATGATATAAACAGCCCTCTATGGCACGCAGGCCCTAGGTTCACCACGACTGACTTAGAGCATTACCACACGTGGGAATTTCATGTGCTGTATTTATTCATTATGGTTCAGTCTAAATTATTTTCTAAACTTGTGTGATTTCTTTCCATACACCATGACACTCAATTCGTTCCAAATTCCCATTTGAACACTAAAAAGTTAGAGAACTGAACATGTTTTTCCCATAAGAAATAATGGAAAACCAAATAATTGGTTCTGAGGCCCCAAACTTACACTTATAAATTCATTTTTCCAGGACTAACAAATTTCACAATGATTTCTTGCTTCAACTCTATCATGGTTCTCATAGTTTTCCTCTTAGCTTTACTTATGGTACCACTTTCTTTGGACCCGTGGTTATGGTATTTTATGCAAATAAAGCAGAAAAAACCCCAAATGCCAAAGGTTTGATCACACTAACACAAGCAGTATGTGTTGCCTGGGTGAGAGCAGCGCTTAGACTGAAGCTTCTCCCTTTCGTGTCCTTGACGAGACATGAAGCATGACTCTCTTGGCCTTTACAGGTTTCTTCAAGTGGGATTTTCAATTCAGACTATGGAGCAAAGTTGTGAACAACGAATATCAAGCAGTGTTTTTTTTCAAACTTTGTTGTTCAAGTAGTGGAAAGTTTGAGTTTGGAGCTGTTTGACAACTGAGGTATCAAAATATTTGAAGTTTTCTTATCTTACGGTTAACTGATCTCTAATTTAATTCCTTGGTAGCCTCTGGGTGGTCCCAGCCTTGGTAAATGTTTGGAATGCTGTGCCATAGCCAGCTCGGGAATGATGCCCATTGCTTGAGACACACGCACTCTAAAGTTCAGACCACCTATAAGTTTACTTATATTTTGTCCGCTTATTTTTGATCACTCTCCATTGCCCTCATGGTTTTGTATTGTACCCACAGTTTGCATTGCTATCATGGAGAGGATTGATTTGATACGAATTTTCTAAGCCAAAGGAAAATGAATCTTTCATCATTTATTTCTATATGGTCTTCATGTATATTTATACTTCCTAAAAGGTGCGTTTTCAATCTAATCAAAGGATTCAGTCTTAATTTCTTCTAAATGTTCCAAGCTATATTCAATGAAACAATATTCTGAAGGATGTTAAAAGTTGGATTGTTAGTAAAACAGTGGTATACAATGTTCTAGGGTTACAAATTTTGACAATCACTACATTTTATGGACCTTTCTTAGAGATTTCCCTAGCATATTAAGAGAGTATAATTTTAAAATTCTGCAACAGTGAAATATATTAAACTTTATTTAAATCCCCAATCACAAGCTAACTTAAATGAAAGATTGTTTTGCACATAATGCTTAACCATCTATCATAAAAGTTAGTGTGCTCCTAGTCTGTTTCATTCCATCAGTTTTATGCTCTAAACTTCTCATGGCACTGTATGTTCCATGTAATATCTCTGCATTCTTATCCACTATTCTTTTTTAATTTATCATGAGATATGTTGAATCTAGGCAAACTCTTCCCTGTAGAGCTGGAGAATAATGTCTTTATGTTTCAAAGGCACATTGTACAATGGCATTCCTAACTCTTCAGGCCATATAATCTGTTCTAATATTGCAAAGCTCCAGATTTCTGGTATCTTCCTCTTTCTTGTCCACTTCTCTTGCAAACTGGCTAGTTCTTTGGAGAGCTCATCTCCTTGTGATAGTGTGCCAAGGACAGCTAATGTGCAACCAAAATACACAATTAACATTCTACTTTCCAAACTTTTCCTCTTGAGCAAAAGTTCTTAGGTAATCAAAAGATCTGCCTTCAAATATTTTGCAATGATTTATCATCTTTCTAATATGCAATATCATTTTCCACACCATTTTGATGTAGGAAGAAGTCCATGCCAGATATTTTAGCTTTGTGGAACATCATTTTTAGCATCAATTTAAATGCTTTCATGGTTCTTTTTTATATTTTCTAAATCACACCTGTCAGTAAATCTCTACAGATTTCTCTCAAACACAATCAGTATCATAATCAATTTTGTTCCATAAGATTTTCCAATTCTAACATATGGAAAGCTATTTTATACCCATACTGCAATGTTAATTTTATATTATGTAAAGTCTCCAATTAGCTCTAGTAGGAACTACTTCCTGGAGACACAGGAAGTAGTCCTATAAAATTTTGACTAGATGGCAAAAACATTTCTTCATTACTCAACATCCAGACTAACTACCAACAACATACATTTCAGGATTTTCTTGTTACTATTATCATTACAGTAACACTCCACCTCTAAGTACATGTTTATTTATCAATTTATGTTAGATTATACCACCTAGATCTTACTTTTAGATTTTTTTGGCAATAATTTGATCTGCAAAGCTATCATTTGTATTTTCTCTCTCTTTGCATTATTTCTAAGCCAATATTTAAAAATACCGGTTAAAGTGACATTCATATTTATTCTTCAGTGTAGCACTTCCAAATTTTGTCATTAAATATGACACTGGCTGTGGGAATTATACACATATTATTTATAATAGAAGAATGTGATCTTTTAAATACATGGAGAGTAGGTTTTGAATAGTTTGAAAAGCACATTTGTTTCTATTGAGATTGATCATCTAATTAATTCATTCATTGAGCTCTTGCCACTCTCTGCCTCCAGCGCCAGCAGTGCTGCAGTGAAGGAGAGACAGCCTCTGCCTTGCTGTTCTCATCCAAAGAGAAGTTTCCCGCTTTCATTTGTGCGTCACACATGTTCCTCCAGTGCTGTCTGTGCTCCCTTTATCCACACTCCAGGGTTTAATGGAGCAGAAGACTTGGCAATGGCTTTCTGGATGCTGTTGTTGGAGGCACAGAAGCCACAGCCCTGTGGGTTCCCTAACTCTTCACAGATCTCCTCATCAAGATGAGAACTTACTTCCCCTCCTAATGCCAGTTCATCCCATGGAGGCCTCGGAGCCTGATCCTTTCAGTACAGCCCCAGTCTAGGTCATACGCTGACCCTATATTTACTTCTATGCATTTTCTTTTTTTCCTTCCAGAGAAGAACCATTTCCACAGCTTTTCTTTGACTTTTACAGCATTGACACTCTGGAGGTTAAGGCTCCTCTCTCCCACCTCATTTTGATGAAATGTTCCTTTTCTCACTGAGGGAGTTCCTGAGGTTTCCCCTAAATTAGCTCTCATTGTGCATTTCTGGTCAGAATTAGACACAGGAGATTCTGAGCCCTCCCTGGACACCACGTGGGGGACACGGGTAGGAGGTTTACAAAAGTTCCCCCACTAGATAGCATGAGGACGACACTTCTTCGTGACTTGATACCCTGTCTAACATCCATGACATGCACTTCGGGGTTTTGTTGTTGCTGTTGCCACTGTGATAACCCACTACCAGTACCAATTTCTTTATGTGCCAGCTTCCACTGGGATAATAAGCAACCAGGTCTCCTGGGCTACAGCAGGGCTTTGTTTCTCCGTCATGTTTTCCCTGCTCTGCAGGAAGGCACCAGGTGGGATGCAGCTTCCTCCTGGACGACAATGGAGGGCAGCTCCGTGTGGCCCTGGCCTCTCGGGAGCAGAGAGAAAGAGCAATACGGAGCTGCTGCTTTCCAGCTTCTCCTAGAAACAGGACATGTGTCTTCTTCCATTATTCAACTGCCAAAGCAAGTCCCGTGGTCAAAGACGATGTAAACACGATGGGTGAGCAAGAGCCCCAAAATCCTACTGATAGTAATAATTTACCACAGCGCTGATCTTAATCACCACAAGGGAGGAAAAGCAGTGTGTGGGAGTCAGGGCCTGTGCTTCAGGTGGGAACCTCCCACCCAAAAGTCTAATGTCCAAATACCAACTTTTTTGAGACCTGATGAGTGGAAAAATCCCACAAGTGGAAAATTCCACACTGTGAAACTTTGTTTCATACATAAAATTATTAAAACAGCATGCAAAATGACCTTCAGGCTATGTGCGCAAGGTTTATATGAAGCACAAATGAATTTCTTGGTTAGACGTGCGTCCCATCCCCAAGATATCTCATTATGTATGTATAAATATTCCAAAATCTGAAACAAAATCCAAAATCTGCAACACTTCTTCAAGCACTCCAGATATGGAATACCCAACCTGCGTCTGGATTCAGTTTTAGAGAAACAAAGTCCACAGTGATGGGAGTAGTCATGCCCTGAGGGAAGTTCTGGGTTCAGATTTGAAAATGCTCTAACTGTAGGATTCTGGCAGCTGAAGGTAGAAAATCCACTCCAACAGGTGGAAAATGAAATCAGACTCCTTACGCAGCCTGTGCTGTGTTGCCCTGTGTGTCTTCTATCTGAGGTTCTGGACCCTGCTCTCTTGGCTCCCCAAGGTCTGGGGATAGTTCAGCCCCACTGCACCCCACAACTCTGTTCTTTCTGAAGCTTAGGTCTCAGCATCAAACTCCTCCAGAAATCTTTCCTAATTGTTCTTTCTGAAAGAATCTTCCCAACAGGGCTGCTTTTATCTATCACACTCCCTGTTTATATCCATCTTGGTCCTTCTCATAATCTGTAATTATTTAAATTATTTACCACTCTATTTTTATACTGCTCATTTCCCACAGTAAAATGCATTCTCCTTAAAGGAAGGAACCCTCCCTCATTGGGCCACCATTTATTTCCATATCCTTGGCACAGTGCCCAGCATATGGTAATTAATATTTTGCATGGATATTCTTTTTTTTTTGGTACTAGGGATTGAACTTGGGACCTTGTGCTAGCGAACCAGGTGCCGGAACCACTGAGCTAAATCCCTGGCTTGCATGGATATTCTAAGTGGGTTCATCATAAAGATAGCATGGTAAATTTGTTAGGTGGCATGAGGTAATAAAAAGTGCTCTAAATTATTGTATTATGTCTTTACTTCACAAATGCTATTTAAGGCATCTCTCAGTTTACTAAATATGAGGCAAGTGAGCAGTCTGACTTTGAGTTTACTATAATTGCAATATGTAGATTCAGTTTCTCTCTCAATATGTTACTTTTAGGTAAGGAAGAATTTGGGCCAATATGGTCCTGGGGTAAGGACAGCCCGAGGATAAATGGGTCAGGAGAACTACTCTTTCCCTTACAAGATCCAAATCGCAGTAGCATTTCTTATTTGGACCAAGAGAGTCTTAATCAAGGCTTCTCAGGAGAGGGAAAGGGCCATGGCCAGGTTGCCCAGGACTGAGTCCCCATACTTGTGATAATAGAGAGGACTCCCCACAACAGAGCGGGCACAGGCAGTGCCTCATCTTCTGCCTCAACTGCCCTACTGGGGTTTTATAAGTGAAATGAGGGATTTATTTTTTTGCTGTCATAAAAGCCATTGGATTGCTTTGTAAGACAACCCGGACTTTGGGATGTAGGATGTCACTATGAAGCCACCAACACACATCAGACAGTGGCTCCATCTTCAACCCTGACCTGCAGCGGAGTAGAAGTGAGGCTGCCAGGGGCAGAGAGTTCTGTAAAATCCTGACTGGCTCTAGACCCCCGTCAACTCAACAGCTCTTTCCACCCTGACCACTCCCTTCTCCTTCTGGATACCATTTTTCTTTCCTCTGGCTTCTGAAGCTGAATGAGCTTGGGAGCTGAGCCTGGACATTAGAGACAGCTGTTTTTCTGGCCACAGTGCTCTGAGGAGGTGGAGAGGGGACACTGAAACAACAGCGAGGCATCTTGGGAAAGGGCTGACACAGGAAGCAGAAAAGAGGACTTCCTGTCTCCAGGACCATAGGTCACAGGACAAAGGTGTGGTATAACTGAGAAGTAAAAATGGATCTTTTAAAATTAGGGTTTCTTAAAAGATAGGCTATTCCTTTAGCTTTCTCACAAACAGCAGAAACTGCCATGCCCAGCCCAAGGAGGATTCAGCTTTCCCCAGGCTCTCTGGGGGCCAAAGCCTGGAGATATATATACATATATCTCCTGGCTTTTGTTCCTGCTCCTTCTATAAACCTGAGAACTTCTGTGTGCTCTAGAGGGGCAGACTAGTGACTGGCTGCCCTTCCTATTTGGCCAATTGTGAATAAATGCATTTTATGCATTTTTTCATACTTATGACAGTGAGTGGCTCAATAAGTCAGAGAACCAGAGCCTGGGTTCAGTCCTGGGACAAACTCCCCCCAACCCTGCAGCAGGCAGAGGAGGTTTGAGGATCATTGGCAAAAAGGGATGAGGACAGTGCACAACAAGCCAGAGAGAAGAAACAGGGACAGCAATTGCTGTGGCTGAGCCCAGAGTCCAGACTCCTGCTCTGCCTGAACTCTAGAATTTTCAGTCACAGGAACAACCAGCATTTAGTCTGAGTAAGTTTGTATGAGTTCAGTTTCAAAATGTGCTGCTCACAGAGTCCTGAACAATACAGACTAAAAACTTATAAAATAACAGCTGTTTTCTCCCAAGGATGCAGAATAAATATGGAGATCCATTGGGAGGAGACTCTTTTTTGGCCCAGCCATCAACCAGCAAGGAAAAAAAAAAAAAACAGCTAAGAAACACTACAAAGAGCACACAAAACACAAAGAAAGACAAAAGACAGAGATGGATTGAGAGATAGAGAGAGAGACTGAGAGGGAAAGAGAGAGAAAGACTCAGTATAAAGAGATAGCAAGCCCTTGGCCAGTGCCCAGTGATAAGTAAGACACAGATACAAAGAACCCATTCATATTTTGCCTCTGTGATAAGCATTTAGTCCTACCATTCATAAAGACAGATCTTATTCTTTAAGTTTAACAAGAAAAAATAAATAATTAAGAATTAATGGTTGTTTTGACATGGTAATCGTGAAGACCCTGGATTATGTGTGTAAGTTTCCAACATCTCTCCATCACCTGAGTCCTGCATAAAACAGAACTTGTGCTCACAGAAGCTTGGGTCATTTGGAGGCCACTCCCAGAATCCAGTTCCAAAGGCTTCTACAGAAATACCCTGCAGTTCAGTACCTGCAGCCCTGCCTGGTATCTGGGGATTGAACCCACCTATGCTGCTCTACCATTTTGCTACATTCCCGGCCCTTATCAGTTTTTTTCTTTTCAGGCAAGGTCTCACTGAGTTGGCCAGGCTGGCCTTGAACTCTCAATCCTTCTACCTCAGCCTCCCAAATGCTGGGATTACAGGTGTATACAACCACACTTGCTTACAAACTTCTTTGTGTAATCCCCAATGCCAGGTAAGCTCACCAAGTAATTGCTGATTCAGAAGAACTGCCATCAGCCATGCATGTTAACCATGTATAAACCCAGTCAGAAGAGGTGTTGGAGAGGTCAGTGAGGTCAGAGTGTTGAAGATCTCAAAAGAGCAGTGGAAACCAGGAGAGAAGGTAATTACCCAGGACTCAGCCACAGGTTCCAGGAAGGCATTAGCCAAGGCGGGGAGCACAGAAGGAGGGGATGGGCATCCCAACCCTGGCCTTTCAGTCCACCTCAGCATAGCATCCTTTCAGGGCCATAGGCTGAGAGCACAGGGCAGTGGTACAACAGAGAGCACCTTCAGAAAAGTAGAAAGGAAAGAGCCTCATGTTCAAGTGTGATGTCACTTGTGGTTAAAAGATACCTGTGTTTGGCAGATCAGAGAATTTAGCATGAGAACATTTTAATTCTGATTTCACAACACTAAGGGAAATACTTCCCAACACACCTTACACAAATCCATCCTGTTTTCATGAAGCCTTGTGCCCTCCTTCTGGGTAAACATGACAAGGTCCCCTAGTGTTCTTTTCAGCCTCGAATTTACAAGGAATTAAAATATGTATCCACAAGGTGGGAAAGGAATTCTGCTACATGGTTGGTGGCAATACAAAATAGTACAACTGCTTTTTAAATATTTAGATCTTTAATCCATTTCAATTTAAGTTTAGTGCATGGTGAGAGATATAGGTCTAGTTTTAACCTTTGCCAAGTTGAAGGCCAGTTTTTATAGCACCATTTATTAAAGAGGCTATCTGAGGGTGTTTGGCTCCTTTATCAAAGATGAGGTGGCTGAGTGTGTCTGGAGATGTTTCTGCATCTTCTAATCTGTTCCACTGGTCCTCAGGTCTGTCTCTTTGCCAGTACCATGCTGTTTTTAAAGATCTAAATATTAAAACAGAAACACTGAACCAGCTGGAACAGAGGTTAGATAGAACTCTTGAAGACATTGGTGTAGGAAAAGATTTTATGAACAAAACATCAGTTGCCTGTGAACTAGCACAAACAATCAACAAATGGGATCTCTTCTTACTAAAAAGCTTCTACACAGCAAGAGAAACCACCAACATTGTGAAGAGAGAACCCACAATGTTCGAAAAAATTTTTACCTGCTGTTCCTCAGACAAAGGTCTACTATCTAGAATCTATAAAAAACTTAAAAAAATCAGACCTCCCAAAATTAAGACCCAATCCAAAAATGGGATCTGAAATGAACAGACATTTCTCAGACAAAGAAGTAAAAGCAGCAAATAAACATATGAAAAACTCCAACATCACTGGTCATTGGGGAGATGAAGATGAAAACAATGCTGAGATTCCACCTCACTCCAGAAACAATGGCTACTATCAAGAAATCAACCAATAACAAATGCTGGTGGGGGTATGGGGAGAAAGGAACCCTTCTCCATTGTTGGTGGGATTACAGACTGGTGAAACCACTGTGGAAATCAGTATGGAGATAACTCAAAGAACTAGGATTGGAAATCCCATTTGACCCAGCAATTCCCCTGCTGGGTATCTTCCCCAAAGAATTAAAAGAATCATACCACAGTGATATATGTACACCCATGTTCATAGCAGCAGAGTTTTTAATATCTAAAACTTGGAAACAGCCTAAATGTCCATCAACTGGAGACTGGATAAACAAAATGTGGGGGTTTTTTAATAAAATGGAGTACTACTCAGCCATAAAAATGAAAAATTAGAGACATTTATAGCTAAATGGATGCACATTGATGGCATACTCTTAAGTGAAATAAATAGGACACATGTATAAATACAAAATAGTTTCTCTACTATGAGAAACTGAAAGTGTAAATAAGGACTAAAGGGTATAACAGATAATGTGAAATAGGAAGAAAAGGGGCAAAGGGGAAGGGGGAGTGGGAGGGGTAGGGAAAAGCAAAGAAGGGAATGGAATTAATACAAGAAAATGAAAAAATGGAAACAAAGTCTATATAAATAGGGAGGGATGGAGGGGTTGAAGGGAGGCCAGGGGAAAGGGGAAAAATAAGAACCAAGAGAGATTATGTAAAGGTGCAAATTTCCAATGATGAATGTCATATTTATTGTATACCTAAAATGTACCAATAAAATAAAATTTTTAAAAAATCTAGTACAACCACAATGGAAATCAGTATGGAGATTCCTCAAAATCCAAAATTAGAATTCCATTTAACCCAGCTGTTCCCTTTCTAAGTATCTTCCTCAAAATGTTGAAGACATCACATTACAGTAACCCATGCATACTCATGTTTATAACAGTACAACTCATAATAATTTAACTTTGTAGCAGCCTATATGTCCATCAACAGATAAATAGATAAAGAAAGTGATATTTACATGCAATGGAGTACTACCCTGCCTAAAAGAAGGATAAACTTGAGTCATTTGTAGAAAATTAGATGCACCTTGAGACCATAATGTTAAGTGAAATGAATCAGACACACACGCTTAGATATTACATGGCTTCTCTTATATGAGAAGCCCAATGTATATATAAAGAGCTAAATAAAAGAAGATAAGTAGGTAACAGGGGGATAGATCTTTTGCAAATGGGAAGGGAATGAATAAATAGAAGGAGAGGAAAGGGAGTGGGGGGAAAAGAGATGTAAAAAGAAATAAGATGTGTTTTGTACATGACCAACTTACCACCATGAATGTGCAATCATTATGTACAGCAAAGAGGTACTAACAAAAATAAACACAGACATATGGACACACACACCAAAATACAGTAAAGAAAACATTCCTGGGACCATATCCAGATGTGACATTTCCAAGAACACATTTGGCAGATGAACAAGGACTTTCTATTCCCAAGAGAGCAGCACTTCTCTGTGGGTCACTGCAACAGACCGTGCCCGAGAGGTGTGGCTGCAGAGCACAACTCTCCTTGAGACTCCAACTGGACAACATGGGTCATCCACACTTGTTGGTCAGCCATATTACTTACACACACACACACACACACACACACACACAAATCCTTTGTACAAATTGTCATGACTCTGGCCAGAAGAATGATTTACGTCATCCACCAGGAAGACAGGAAGATTGGGAGGAACCAGTAAGCTCTCTGAAAGGAAAAGTTGAAAAATTGGAGTCAAAGTTCTTTATTAGAAAATGTCTGTGTATTTTACAGAAACCACAAAAAGGAGAAATATGGAGAAATATGTAAGTTGCAATTTTAGACTTACTAATCACACATGGAGTTGTTCCAGCTATTTTTGAGGCACGACACAATCCATATCCAAGAGCAAGGAGTTTGAAGGTTCAGACCTTTTGAAGTAAATCAGACATATTTGGAATGATTTTTAATAACTCCTTTCCCACAAATATTGAGTAGCTGAATGAACACTGGAAATCATTCCCTTTTGCAACCTGTATGGCAACATGATGACTTAAGGAATAAGCTCCCTAGGTCGGAGTCTGGCTGCCCAAAATCCAGGTATTTACACTTCTTTTCAATTAGACAGCTCTCCACTCCTCTGCCTCTTGCCTCACCCAGAGTAGCTCTGGGGATGACTGTCGCAGACCTCACGGTGCAGAAATGACAAACAGGAGACAGGCTGTCTGCACACAGTGTCGTGACACACCTGTTCGGGAAAATGTTAGCACTTCAACCTCTCAGATCCTGATGACATATTACCACTTTTGCTGTGCTAATCAAAAAAAGTTACACTCACACATTTCTACATCTAGATTTGAACATTATTAATGCAAAATCTTTGAGCTGACAGGATAAATCAAACTGCAAAGAGCAAGATAAGAGGAAGGATGGGACAGGTCCATCATATTACCCAGCCATCTCCCCAACCACCCAGGTACCCTCCTGTGAGCCCCAACCAGGACACAAAAAAATAAAAAGTAGTTTTAGAAGGGAGGGAAGGAAAGAAAATAAAAACAGGCAAGATAAAAAATGGTTAAGAAAGGAGGAAATTCCAAGGTCATTCAAAGGGCAGGCGTTCTGACAGAACTTGGTGTTTGAGAAAATCGCCCAAGTGCCTTCAGAACTCTGGCCCTGGGACAGAGGATTAGGATCTTTGGAAGTGCATGTCATACTGGCTGTTCCCCCTTACCAGTCCCTGAGGTGACCCCGATGTGGACAGGTCTAGAGTACCGCAACAGAGAAGTCACATGTGACTTGACTCGTTTAATGTACGTATGTGTTTGTTGGTGTGAATTGCATAGACATTCATGCGAGGTATTTTAATGCCACATTCTCCTCTGGATAGTCAAAAGCATTATTCTCATATGATTTATGATTTGTTTTGGTTATGCTTTTCTAGACTTTCTTATATTAACATTAAATTATGTATTTTACATTTTTGAGGCTCTAGTTTTTGTGAAATCATAGATTACTATTCTTATTAATGAAATGAGAGAACGAAGAGTGACCTTTGTTATAAGATATAATTCAACCTAAATATTGTTTTATTATAACATGAGGCCATCTGTACAAAGAAGAAAGTTCAGGACAACTTCAAGCAATCAAAAATAGATAAATGATAGATAGATAGATAGATAGATAGATAGATAGATAGATAGATGATTGATAGATGGCTAGATAGGTAGAACAAAGCAAAATTCCTGTGCATATATTACTCTTTTTTACTTAAATTATTCTTCTGAAATATTTTTCTGATGCTTAAAAACCACTTATCACTGAAGTTTTGATGACTTAAAAGCTTAAATTAAAGCCATAGTGTTTAGATTGAGTTCTCTGATAATAGTAAAGCTGACAAGCACTAAAAAAAAAAATTGAGAAAAACCAAGCAAGAAAAATGCTGCTTCCAGAACTCAGTTCCAATAAGTAACTTATGAGAGGCACTTGTAAATTTCCACATCTCTTGCCTTCAGGGAATTTCATTACTGAATACCAAAGCTGTAGTCCAAAATGCGGGCTCTATGAGATGCTGCTGCTAGGGATGCTGTCAGGAGAGCCCACTTCCTTTCCTAATAACCAGATTTTGCCTGACCAGAAAGGAATGGGCTTAATGCAAAGTTCTATATGTTTCCTTTTCCCCATGATACCTGGCTAGAGTCTCTAACTCACTGCAGGGGCATCCAGCAAGGGAGAGTTCAGGATCACATACACCAAGGGTTTGATAGCATATGATGGTATAAAATTTAACAATGTACTTTTCTGGCTAGTGAACATTAACTTGGGGAGCCCAGAAGTGACATAAATACCTTGGCTGAGTGCTTAATTGCCCAGTTAAAGGCTCCTTATGTAGTCTACTTATTCTTCCAGCACGAACTTTTTTTTTTGGTAAATCCAGAATGTTTGTGGTCCTCTTGAAGGTGATATCTAAAGATGAAAAAGAAGTCAAGAGCCTGGAGGTGTCTTAGGGTCTGTCTGTCGGCATGTGGAAATCTATCGGCATCCTCCTTCCATTTGGTCAAACTCCAAGGAGCAAGTGTTCAGGTCCGTAACTGACTAAGAAACTGCAAGATGTCGTCACTAAAGGAATTTTACACTGCTTTTCTCTAACTTTATCTGAAAACTCTTCTTTTAAAATTATTCCTCTAATGATTACAAGCAAATTATTGCTCTTTCAGAAGATGGGCTATGTTGGTGATCATGAGTCATGTCTTAAATCCTAAGTCCTATATATATACAAGACCCCTTCCACTGTGCACCCAGATGCAGTGATGAGTTATTTGAGAGTTGCCCAACTAGCCAATGGGAACACTTCCCTTCATTCCAGCTCACTTAGAGTGCTTACAAATTACAAAAGTGATGGTTTATAGTGGACAAACTTGAATTTGAGCATGTGCATTTCAAAACTGCAGAATTTCAATTTTAATCAATACCTTTCTATGATCCAATGTCATCAAAATTCATAAATTTAGACACCTATTCTGCCATTTTTCTCTAAAAAGAGAAATAATTATATATGTTAACTAAAATCTTTTAAAAAATAAAATTGTATGGGAAATGTACCAAAATATCACTTGAGCTTATGAAAACAGATGTGACTTTTATTTTCTGCTTTATTATGTTTTCTTAGTGCTCTAAAGTGAATATATTGTTTTATAACAAGAATTACTCAATAAATAATGAAATAAATGTTTTATATCTGAGAATTTGACCATGTTTCACATATGCTATTCTTCAGCACAAATGTGAAAGGAGAATTATCTTTCTCATGAGAAAGCTGAAAACAATCATTTAATTTCATTGACATTTTGAGTGTTTATAATTTACTGAGCTGCCAGAAAAAGCAATACTACTATTACTTGAAAAGTTTAGTAAAATCGTATTTCCAATTTTTATCCTCGCTAGAGAATAATACCTTTAAATTGTTAATAGATTTAAAGATAAAATTTATATATATATATTTTTTAAAATAAAAAGTTTATTCCACAATCCAATTTTTTGAGTTATGAAGAACGAATCAATATATATCCACAATTGGTTAACATGTAAGATATTCATAAGATGAGAAAGGTAGGGATGGTCAATATTGATACCTGTTTTCCTTCTAACTCTTGAAAGTCAGAATATCCTGATATTCATCAAAACTTACCAGACAGTACTTAAGTATGAAAAAGTGCCTCATTTTACAGGTAAGAAACTGATTTTTAAGGGGGCTAACTGCCAAACTGAAGGTCACTGAGTTGGCTTACAGAAGAGTTAAGATTTGAACTCAAGTGCCTCTGCCATATCTAAGTGCTTTCTACAGTCACTGTGCTGACTTCCCTGTTGTTTCCCAACTTTATCCTTTTTAATATGGATTAACTTTAAATTTTGTCAACATAATATTGTAAAACATATCTACAAAAATGTGGGAAGACCTCTACAGTGAAAACCTATACACCTATCACTTAGACTCTCCATGAACGTTACTTGTATCTCATGCTAACCTTTGACTTAAAGTCTAGTTTATCTAATGCAGTGTGACTGCTTAAGCACACTTCTGGGTATTATTTGAATAAGTATAATGCATTCTTCCAATTGATTTCAGATTATTTGTTTTGTATAGTAGAAGACTTCTCTTTAAAGGCAATATAGTTGAATTTTACTATATACATATATATGTATATGTTTTTTTATTAGAAAATTTAAGCCATTTACCTTTAACATAAACAGTCAGATAATTGAATCTGTGCCTACCATCTTGCTTTCCTCTGTGTGTGTCCCATTTGCTTTTGTACCTCTTTTTCTCCTTTCTTGTCTGATTTGTTAAAAATTTGTGTTCTTTTACATTCAAATTTATGTTCTTTATTTTATTTTGCTATGTCTATTTGCCTCATTTTTTGAAAGTAGTACTAGGGGATATTGTATGGACCCTTAAATGATTATAGTCTGCATAAAGCTAATAATAACAAATTTCACATAAATGCAAAAACTATACCCCTACTTAGATTTTGTTAACTTGTCCATCCTGTGGCCAAGGCCTATTTTGCCCTATCTATTGTTCATACATATGTTCATACATATGTTATAATCTCTGGAGAGCTTTCTTTAGCATTTCTGTTGATCAAAAAAATGTTCAGATTTCATATCCATGTGTCTTCATTTATTTTTGAAGGATATTTTCACTATGTATAAAATTTCAGGTTGATTGGGGGTTTTACTCATTAACAATTTAACATATCTTTTCATACTGTTCTGCCCTGCATTGTTTCTGATGAGAAATTAGTCACTATCCATAGTTTTTCCATATGTAATATGGTTTTTTATTCTGACTGCTTTCAATATTTTCTTCACTTTTGTATCTATCTGTCTTATATTTTAGTTTCTTCAATTTTGAAAGGTATATCTTTCAGCAAATTTGAATAATTTTTTGAAATTCTTTATTTGAATATATTTTTCTGTCCTATTTTATCTTTTCATCGTGGAACTCCAATTACACCTGTGTTAGACATTTTGATATTGCCTCCCAGGTCCTAAGATACTGTATTTCTTCTTCTTTTCCTTCTGATTGGTCATTTCTATTGGCTCTCTCCCCTGGTTCCATGACCCTGTTACCTGCCATTTGGAATATTCTATTAATCATATTAAATGAAATTCTGAAAGTTGCACAGTTCTTTGATTTCCATTTCATACTTTTTTCATATTTTCCATTCTTTCTTGAGATTTTTTTCTATTTCTTAGATTGGTTGCAAGAATTTTTTTATAACTATAATGTCTGAATTTAAAGTCTTCTGATATATTTAATATCTATCTTATCTCATAATTGGTCGCAATTGGTCTCTTTCTCTTGACTATGATTCATGCGTTCCTGTTTATTTGTAGATTGAGTAATTTTTGGATGATATCCAGAAAATTGTGAAGGTTAAGCTGGGGAGATTCTGGATTCTGCTGTATTCTTCCAAAGGAAGCTGAGTGCCCTGCAGAGCAGGCAGTGAGTTTGAATAACCCTGAACTTTAAACTCTATGGCAGAAAGAATCTGAAGTCTTGGCTTTATGGTTCAATGCATGCATAGTTCAAGGCCCACCAAGAGTTTTGGGAACAATTTGTACACAGAATTTGGGGAATCCTGTTTCCAGTATTCCTCGCTTCATTGAGTTTTCCAAGGTTGTGATTTCTATAAATGACACCTTTGGACATTTCAATCCAGCAAGGCAGAATGTGTCTGTATAATTTAGGGAACCCAGTATGAGTCAAAGGCTGGGGTGTCCTGTACAAAGCAGAAATCTCTTCTGGAAGAATCCCTTTCTTCCAGTGTGCCTTCAGTTTCTGTCTAGTTTTGACCACTCTCCTTTTTATAGATTTTTGTCTAAGGATGTATTTGTCCAATAGGGCTATTTGACTAGGGCACAAAGAAGAACCAAGTTAAAATTAACTTTCTCCTCCACATGTCTAGTGCATATTTTAATTCTTGTGCTAGTTGAGGCATATTGCTTTGTCGTTGAAACCAGACACTCAAACCCTAATATTAGCCTTTCACTAGCCAGTTGTGTGATGTTTTTTTTTTTCTCATTTACAAAATGGAAAGAGCAACACTAGTATTAATCTTACAGGATTGTTTTTGAGCACAAAATGAGATTATGTGAGAAGTGATCTGAATAGCAACCAGTACATAATATACATATTTGAATTTTAGCAATTAACTATTATTAACATATTTAATTCTTTTCTTTTTTAAAAAAATTGCATATTACATAATATTTACTTCTGGAACTCAGGCTACTAAGATTCACCAAGATCTTTCATTGGCCAACTTTAAATTAAATTTTGTACCACTGCCAAATTACAATCTTTCCTTGAAGGATTAAAGAGAACAGATAAACCCATAAATGTGCTTAGGGACACCTGCCTTTGAGAAATGACTGAAATTTGGCTAGCTAGAAATACATTACTAAAATTTTGTGAAGTTCTCTGACTCTGGCCACTTATTTTATGTAGTTGACTCAGCTGTCCATGTGCCGTCTAGTTGACCAGGCAGAAAACATGGCATGGAGCAGACCCTTATTTATTTAGGAAAAAGAGCCATGCAGCCTGTGATCAAAGCAGTGGGCTTGTTTTCCTGCATCTGGCTACATGACTTTCTGCCTTCCTACTTCCCTTCCAAAAGCCAATGTTATAGCTACTGGTGAACTATTAAATATTACTTTAAAATACATTTATACTTTGGGTAATTACTTTTTTGCAACTCAAAAACAAAAATAAACTAAAAATCAATCAGTGAATGAATCCTCTCTTTTTCTTTGGACCACCTCGAGGTCCATTTTTGCAGACATGTTAATAGAAAATACGAACTGCAGAGCAGAAAGTCAGACTGCTGTTTTTCACCGTCTGCAGCTGCCTCTTGCTGAGGATCCAGAGCTTTTAAAATTTAGGGGTATTATGGAAATTATAGAACTTGTGAAGGGATGCCTCAGGAAAAAAAAAAGTTATAAACTTCACAAGACTCATGAATCACAGGCCTAATTTATTCTCAGTAGAAACTTCCATGATTTTCAGGCATCCGCTCCACAGGGCTTGCTTGGTGGAGCTGGTGCAGCCTGAAATCCACACCACCGAGGACGTTGCTTCACGGTCCCATCGTTCCTTGAATTATATTTGTCTAATTTATATTTTCTCCCTTTGGCAAGGATCAAATGGTGTTTTTCAAATGTTAGTAAAGAATTTTTACATGTTGCCATCTTACAAATATAAATTAATAATAATAATGTTCTATTTCAAAGCAGATATTTACAGCAAGGCATTAAAAGCAATTGAACCAAAAGCTTCAAGATGTAGCATGAAGCAAAGCTTAGAAAAATATTACAAAAACTACTAGTGCCTCTAGCTATAATATTTTATTCAATTCCATAAGTTTGAAAGTGCTTTTTTTTGCCCAATGAGAACCGGAAAGTGCTGCTGAATCACTTTTCTCCATTTTCATTGCTTTTCCTTTCTCTACATGAGGACTGATGAACAAAACATTCCTTCATTTGTAATTGAATATTTATACCCAATACTTATTATTTTTTTCTCAAATAACTGTAGCTAAACTTCCCTTGAACTAAATTAAAAAGCAGGATGCAAATCATCTGTATATTTTGGTTGCAATTATGTAAAAATATAACTGTGTGTGCAGAAAGGACTGGAAGGGAAGATGCAGAAATTACTGTAATTACATGAGTGTGGTGGGAATTATAGAAGTTCACACACACGTGCATGCACACACACACTAATTAAATTTTATGTAATGTTCCATTATTGTTTTCATAATAGAATTTTTAAATTTTTCATAAAAGTTTCCCCACTGACAAATTCAAGTCTGTCAGGTTGAAAGCAAATTTGGTGATTTTCTTTTATTTTTTCATAGACGTAAAAAGAATGCTTTTTCATATTTTAAACTGAAAATAATTAAAAAATTATTTAAGTCAATTTCTACGTTGCAGAAGCTCCCATTCCAGCTCCCAACTTATCCCTCTTCCAATAAATTCAGTGCATGGTTGGTGTACGAGGCTGTTGGAGCATCTTGCATATGCAGATGTAAAAGCTGTGTCAAAATAAAAATGCTTAAAAAATGCACAAGCTTAGAAGTTCATCTTCTACACAGCAAATAAATAAATAAACAAATAAATAAGAAAAGCACTTAGACTCAAACCAAGGGTGTGCAAAAACACACCAAACACAAATGAACACAAGTCCAGAAGTATTTATTTCAGGCAGAAATGCAAGGAGAAAGAAGGAAGTGAAATCCGAAGTACTCCTCATAATAAGCACAGGACTGGTACTGAGTGTCAATGGCTAGGTGACCACAACAAATCTTGGCTGCTGCCCCTTGGAAACCTCTGGTGTCACGAGGTTGCTGAACTTCCCTATCTGTAGTTTCCTTGTCTCCTGCACCACTTTGCACCATCAGGAAGTTCAGTTCCTGACCCCTAGAACTTAGCAAAGACCAACACAAAGGCTTTGTGAAGGGCTCCCACTCCAGTGCCCGGTGCCTGAATTCAAATCCCACCTCCAGTACTTACCAGCTCTGTATCTTAGGCTAGTTACTTACCTTCTCTGAGCTCCAGTTTCTTCCCAGGTAAACTGTGGCTAAGAGTTGACCCAATTCACAAGGAGCTTATATAAGTTAATGAAATTAAGCCTAAACCAGGCATGTTAGCACATGTCTGTACTCCTAGCATTCTGGGAAACTGAGGCAGAAGGATCTCGAGTTTGTGCCCAAACTGGGCAAATTAGAGATCCTGTCTCAAAATAAAAAGTAAAAGAAGATTGGCAACGTAGCTTAGTACAAAGGCCCTGGGTTCAATTCTCAGTACCAAAAAATTACAAGCTAAATAAATTAATTTGGAAAATATTGAGATTCATATGATAATAGGCCACAAATAATTGTCATTGTCAAAGAAACATCTCTCTTTTTGTGATTAAACACCTATTGTGGCTACCTCCTAGCTACCAAATCAATCTGAAACTTAAGTCTGTAATTATTTCAAAGATAATCCCTTTTCAGCTCTGTCCTAGCAACTCTTTCACCTCACTCTTGGGCTACTGAATCCAGCCAGTGACTCAGCTACCCACTGTGCTGTCCTTCAGCCTGCAGGGCCATCCTGTTACTGCTGCACACACATCCTAGACCCTCCCTCAAAAGATGCTTCTGTTCAAAAGCCACTTTGTCACCCTCCTTGTCAGACAGGACCCAGGCTTCCTGCTGAATCATCTTGTCCTTTGTAAACATCCTACCAGACCTAAGGACTAGGTGAGAAGAAGGTCACACTGTTGGTTACATTTCTGTTTTCCTACATTTTAAGTTCTATGAGGGAGGGCAGGTACTCTTTATTCCTTTGTAAATTTGCTGTGCCTGGTACATGTTTTTAAATTAGGAGGTATTCAGAAACATAATTTGGATCACTGAGAGAAACAATTTTTACATTTACTAAAACAGAAAATGCACAATTTTATGCCATGGAAGTCTCTAAGCACAAAACAACTCAGCTCAATTTTAATCAGTTACATGTCACTTGTTATTGAGGAAATCTTTGTTTTTGTATGCCTCTGATTTCTCTTTTTTTTCCTGTCACAGACCCACAAGATTATATCTCTGTTCTAAACCATAACATAGTCAAAGAACAGAAGCAAAAAGTCTGAAAACCATTGTTTGGAGCCTATTCTACCCCTGTGGCTCTGAACTTGAGGGTTTGTTGAACCTGTTTCTTTATGTGCAAAATAAGGGGATACCAGGCATTAATGTTAAAATTAAATAAAGCTTCAGCCCACAGTAGGAATCCAATAAAATAAAGATAATAATAATAATATTCCTAATTATAATAATCTTCCTTATTGCCTCTGTCATGCCACTCTTATTTTCATGAGATTTTATCTGGGTATTTGTATCCCAAAGGCATAGTTTATCTTCTCTATACTAACAGTAATGTTACAGGGCCTGTGTTGTGCCTACTTTAACAGCAGATTCTTTTTAAAATCTTCTGTAAATGTAGATTACATTTTGGGAATTATCACTTTGTTTATCTGTCTTCCTAATATTTTATAGCACCACATAGACCAAGTCCATTTCTTTTCATGCTAACAGTATTCTTCCCCTGAAAATATTCTCAATAGTCAATAGAGTAAATCTCTGATAAGGAGAAGCACATGCTAACACGGGCAGCTTCCAAAGCAATTTATGCTTGTGTTGTTACTGCCTGATGCTTAATACTTTAGTAACACCTTGGAAGTAATTAACTAGTGGGACAACTCCTGAAATGCCTTCTTTTCTTCCTCCACATGACCCACTTCTTTTGTATATCTTTCTCTCTGTCTTTAGCCTTCTCTCTCCCAGTTAACTACCTTTGTCTGCTTTTCATCAAAATGGTGGCCTTGACCAATTGCCTGGATCTCTTACTAGGACTTTCTGACTCTAGTTTTTATTATTTTTATGAGAGTTGCAAACTCATAAAACAATTCTGTATCAACCAAGAGCAGTTTAAATTATTCCATAGGAACCACTACTAATTTCTACCATTGATGCATCTATTGAGAGATTTCAGTTTCTCTTAGTAACTGAATCTGAATCTTTTGGTTTTCTCATTTCATTTAGGCTTTGGGCAGACACAGACATACAATTGAAAGATCTGGAGCCTTGGACTCCAGCAGAACTGAGTCAGATTTTATCTCTACCTGCTGCTTGCTTGGTCCCTGTGGCTTAACCTGATTCCATGTCTGTAGCATAAAGCAGCTCACCTATAAAACAGAGATAAAAGTAATCACCCCAAAAGTTGCAAGAGATCAGTGATAATGACTACATAACTCCACCCAGGACCAGGCCCATCTGGAGACCTTGGCCAACTTGATCTCCACAACTCCACACCATGTTAAGAAGCACAGGATTGAAATAAGCATCAGCAGTCTCACCTGAAAAACAAATCACCTTTAACAATTTTGTTTCCACGAAGAAGATGTAAAAATTCTAAACACTCCAATTACCATCAGTGAAATTGAAAACATAATTAAAAATTTACCAACAAAGAAAAACCCAGGTCCTGATGGCTTCAATACTGAATTCTACAAGACATTTAGAGAAATATTGCCACTACTCTTTAAACTCTTCAATGAAATTGAAAGGGAAGCAATACTTGCAAATTCATTTCTGGAAGCAAGTGTTACTTTGATTCCAAAAGCAGAGAAAGACCCAACCAAAAAAGAGAACTATAGGCCAATCTCCCTAATGCAAAAATCCTCAATAAGATACTGGAAAACAGAAAAGAGAGGGTCATCAAGAAAACACCCTGACCAAGTCGGATTTATCCCAGGGATACAAGGATGGTTCAACATATGTAAATCAATAAATGCAATACACTATATTAACAGAGCCAAGAACAAAAACCCTATGATCATCTCAATAGATGCAGAAAAAGCATTTGACAAAATCCAACAACCATTCATAATAAAAAAAAAACCTAGAGGAAATTGGAATAGATGGTCTTTATCTCAACCTGATGAAGGCTATCTATGAAAAACCAACAGCCAACATCATACAAAATAGTCAAAACCTGAAATCCTTCATAATAAAATCAAGAACAAGATAAGGATGCCCACTGTCTCCACTCCTGTTCAATATAGTTCTGGAAACATTAGCCACAGCAATTAGAAAAGAGAAAGAAATAAAAGGAATAAAGATAGGAAAGGAAGAAGTTAAACTGTCATTATTTGCTGACAATATGATACTTTACATAGAAGACCCAAAAAACTCTGCCAAAAGACCTCTAGACTTAATTGACAGATTCAATAGAGTAGTTGGATACCAGGTCAAAACTCAAAAACCAATAGCCTTCTTGTACACAAATAACAGACTCCCTGGGAGAGAAATTAGGGAAACAATTTCTTCCACAATAGCATCCAAAAAAATAAAATATCTAGGAATCAATCTAACTAAGAAAACAAAAGAGCTCTACATTGAAAATTACAGCAATCTGAAAAAAGAGATCAAAGGCTTTTCAAAATTGCTGTATAGATTCAATGCAATCCCAATTGAAATTCCAACAATATATTTCACAGAACTAGAGAATATAATCCAAAAATTCCTTTGGAATCAAAAGAGACCTAGAATAACAAAAGCAATTCTAGGCAACAGAGACATGACGGGATATCACAATCCCCAACTTGAAACTATACTACAAAGCCACTGTGATAAAAATAGCATGGTACTGGCAAAAAGGATCAGTGGAATAGATTAGAAGATGCAGAAACAACTCCAGAAATACTCAGCTAAGTTATCATTGAGAAGCCAACCATCCTCACTGGAGGAAAGATACCCTCTTTATTAAATGGTATTGGAAAAACTGGATTTCATTCTGCCAAATATTAAAACTACACCCATATCTTTCACCATGCACTAAACTAAAATCAAAGTGGATTAAATATCTAAATATTAAAACAAAACCACTAACTTGCTGAAAGATAAGTTAGGTAGAACTCTTGAAGACATTGGCATAGGAAAAGACTTTATGAACAAAACCTCAGTAGCAAGGGAACTAGCACAAAGAATCAACAACTGAGATAACATCTTATTAAAAAGCTTTGGCACTGCAAGAGAAACCACCAGCAGAGTGCAGAGACAACACACAATGTGGAAAAAATTTTTATCAGATGTTCCTCAGACAAAGGACTACTACCTAGAACATATAAGAACTTAAAAAGATCAGACCTCCCCCAAATATAAAGACCCAATTCAAAAATGGGCATCTGAAATGAACAGACATTTCTCAGACAAAGTAAAAGTAGCAAATAAACATATGAAAAAATGTTCAAGATCACTGGTCATTTGAGAAGTGCAGATGAAAATAACACTGAGATTCTACATCACTGCAAAAAGAATGGCTGCTATCAAGAAATCAACCAATAACAAATGCTGGCAGGGTTGTGGAAAAAAAGGAACACTTCTCCATTGTTAGTGGGAGTGTAGACTGGTGCAACCACTGTGGAAATCAATATGGAGATATCTCAAAAAACTAGTATTAGAGGTCCCATTTGACTTACCTATTGCTCTGCTGGGTATTTTTCCAAAAGAATTAAAAGAATCATACCGCAGCAACATATGTGCACCCATGTTTATAGCAGCACAGTTTGTAATAGCTAAAGCTTGGAAACAGCCCAATTGCCCACAAACTGGAGCCTAGATAAAGGAGATGTGGGGTTTTTTTTTATAAAATGGAGTACTATTTAGCCATAGAGAATGAGAAACTAGAGACATTTATAGCTAAATGGATGCACATTGATGCCATACTCTTAAGTGAAATAAATAGGATATACATGTGTAAATACTGAATAGTTTCTCTCGTGTGAGAAACTAAAAATGTAAATAAGGATCAAATGTAAAATTGATAATGTGAAATAGGAAGAAAAGGTCTAAATGGGTAGGGGAAGTGGGAGGGGTAGGGGAAAAGAAAGAAGGGAAAGGAAAAAAATACGAGAAAAGGAAAAAATGGAAACAAAGTCATTGTAAATAGGGAGGGATGGAGGGGTTGAAGGGAGGGCAGGGGAATAGGGGAAAAATAAGAACCAAGATACATCATGTAAAGGTACAAGTTCCCAATGATGAATGTAACTGTATTGTATACCTAAAATGTACCAATAAACTTAATGAAAAAAAATGTTTTATTTCCATGGGCAAACATATTTTGAACTGTAAACAACTAATGTATAAGCATGTGTGGGGAACACAATTAAAATATCAGATGGTGGAGTATAGATGAACCTAATCGATGGGTTGTACATAAATAATATATGCAATACAAAATAAATGGTTGGATTTATTCTTATTTTCCTTAATTTTAAGAATAATTTCAGTGTTTGAAACAGCCATAGAAGTAAAGTCAGTTATTGAGAAAAAAGATTAATTTTTCACTTAGTTTTCCTCAAGGGAACCAGGACAGCTGCTCCTGTAAACATTTACTAATGGGCCTTCGGACTCAAGAGTGTGAAGATACATTATATTACTCAGGACATACTCTTCGGTGGGAGGAAAAATTGTGAGATGTTGATTTTTCTCACCCAGAAGACTGAGAAGGCATTTTTCTGGTAGCAGAAGTAACCTAGTCCAAATGACTTTTCACTGATATTTTTATTATATTATAAAATTTGACATTTACATTCATGGGCTTAATAAACCATAGATGGATATACTTGTTATGCTTACCCATTGGTAGCATAACAAATAACTCATAAATGAGTTATCAGACTGACCAAAGGCAGAACAAAAGATACACTTTGTCACACGCAAAGGAAATTACAAGTGAGATAATAAGGAAGTGTTTGGTAAACTTCAAAGCAACATAATTGTTGACCTCATATTCTTGAGTTTAACAACATATTTATTGAATATTTTTTCTGGTTTAGATCTACAATGACTCTCAAAAGTCGCATGTGTTCACAGGTGGGACATGTGGAAGATGACTGGATCACGGGGGCACTCTACTCACTGGTGGACTAATCCATTGATGAGTTCATAACTGACTGTGCTGTTAAGAAGTGGAGCATGGCAGAGAGAGGTAGGTCAATGGGTTGTGATACAGAAGGGTGTATTTTTGTCCATGTCTCCTCCTTTCTCTCTTCGCTTCCTAGCTACTACGAGGTGAGCAGCTATCTTTCACCAGGCCCTTCAACCATGATGTTTTTTGCCTTGGAGCCTGCCAACCATAAACTGAACCCACCAGAAATGTGAGCCAGGTAAACTTCTCCTTTAAATTGCCAGTGCCAGGTATTTTGTTCCAATGACAGAAAACTGTTAATACAAGCATCAAATCTGCAAACAGACTCAATTAATCACCCAGAGTCCTTGTGAACAAAGCAGACAAATTTTCTGTCTTCATGAACCCCAAAGGCTCATGGGAAAGAAACATAAACAAGCATGGAGGTGAGATACAACAGTTAAATTCTATGCAGGGAAATCATTTGTTCTGCTACCATAAAATGTAGCAGTCAAACAAAAAATCACAAATTGGGGGTAGATGTGGTAAAGAGCTGAATGTCAGCTGTGATGCTTTGGGTCTCAAATGTCTTTCAAGGGCTCATATATTCAAGGCTTTGTCTCCAAGTTGGTGCTACTGGCAATGATGACTTCTTAAGACTTGGGGCTGAATGGTGCTTCTAGATCATTGGAGGCAACTGCAAAGGGAATTGTGAGACCCTGGGCCCTTTCATTTCCTCTCTCCATGAAGTGAGCAGCTTGTGTCTTCATACACCCCTGCCATCATGTTCAGTCTGGCCACAAGCCAAAAGCAACAGGGACAGTTGATCACAGACCAAAATCTCCCAAGCTATGAGGCTATAGAAACATTTCCTCTTTGAAATTGACTGATGTCAGGTATTTGATGCAGTAATGGAAAACTGACTAGCACACCCACACATCAGAGACTCCAAAAGTCTTTCATCAGAATTTGGAAATAAAAAACCTTTTTTTCAGAATCCACAGCATTGGAGTGTCCGCTTTCCTCTCTGCCCCACTCAGGTAGTCACTACAGCACGGTGTTCAAACATTACCTGATGAATATCAGGTCTTTCCCACAGAGCTGCTCTGCCTGGTTCTGTAAAAAATGAGCATTCATATCAGAGTTACTAATTCTTTGGGGTGGTTTAAATTTTCTCTTAATAAAATCCCTAAATTAGGATATAATGAGTGGAATTTCACAGGAGAATTGCTCATTAGGACAATATATAGTAACGTCCCTTGTTGGTGGATACTAACTAGTCTTCAGTGAAATACCATTTATGGATGAATAAGTCTAACTCAATGTAAAACAACTGGATTTAATTTCATATGACTGAAATTTTTTCTACAAAATAAAAAGAAAAATACAGATTCATAAAAACACAGGTTTAAATGATCTCATTTTGTGGCTACTTAGCATTGTTGCACATCTATTGATCAGTTTTCTAATTGCTGAAACAAAATACCTGACACCCATGACTTAAAGAAGGAAATGACTTATTTGATTCACTATTGAGGGGTTTCAGTCCATGGTCAGCTGGCTCTAAGGCAGGGACAAACATCATGGCAGAAGGGCAGGGTGGAGCAAATCTGCTGACTTCATGACAGCCAGGAAACAAAGCACAAGCACAGAGCACTAGTGAGAAATACACCCTCCAAAAGACGGGAACCAGTGGCCACTAGATCCAACTGGGCCCCACCTCCAAACAACACATTCAACTATGCACACTGGGAGATTAATCCATGGAAGAGAATAGCACCCCCATTACCCTATCACCTCTCCCAGAGTCTCTTATTCCAGTCAAGTTAACAATTAATATTGACTGGCACAAGTATAAAATATTTGGCTGGACAGAGTGCACATTTCTTGAGTAGAATTAACAATTAACAACAGAAATTGGAAACAAATTTGAGGTGCTGGAGATGGAACCTCTAATGTGCTATGCAAGTGCTTTCAAAACTGAGCTACCTCTACAGCCCACTTTTTTACTATCTTCCCATTCCTTCTCTTTCAAATCCGTGCAGGCAGAAACTCTTCTAAATTGTTCCTTGTGAGTAGAACCCTGTTCTTCATTCTACAAAATAAGAGACCTGCCCAACCAGGGCACACATCCGTGAAGCTAACTCTCTCCCTGCCTAAACCAATACTTGGTTTCACCTAAATGATTAAAATTATTCTGTGTTTTCATTAAGGGGAGCAGTTGGATTCAACTTTAATTTGTCCTATTCCCATGTCTGGTTTTTGGTAGGAGGACCATTATAAAACTCTAAATTTTGGTAAAATTAATCAGCATGACTCACAGTGGCCTCAAGTGGCAATTATTCTAATTATGTTGCTTTGGAGAAAGTTTGTACTGCTTGGCTGGACCTAAACATATAGTTGAATAAATGATTCTTAAAATAGTTAATTACAGAGGCAAAGGCTAATATCGTGGTAGTCAGTTATCGGAACTGTCCAAATTATAGACAAGAAACAATTTAGGCACAGATATAGTGCAGCTCGATAGAGTGATAGAAATGATTATCCCTAAAAATATTTAATCTCCAGAATGTTGTTTTGTATTTAAAAAGATCTATTCCCACTCTTGGGGACCCGACATGTAAAAGCAGCAAAATGAACTAATCCATACGTTACACATTCATTAAAACCAGGCAGTGTCATGCAATTACGAATTAAATTGGTACATCTGGAAAAAGGAATACTGAGATTTACAGGTTTTTGTGATTTTCCTTTATCATAAAATAATGGAAATTGTAGTTCTGATTTTTATTTGATTAAAAAATATTTTATTGTTTTAATTGGAAAAGTATGGAACACTTTTGAAATACGGCCATATGGGTCAGCTTTGTTAATGGTGTCTGCTAATTTGGCATTGTTAACAGTCCGCATTCTCCCCAGTGTACATATTTCTAGTTAGTAAGAAAGTATTTAGTTGAGCAGTTTTTCTTTAATTTCTGCTTTTTTTTTCCAGAGGGCTTTTTACTTAAAATGTGCTGAGAATTTTTATTGCTTTTATGTCTGAATTTTCTCAAGTAACCCAGTTTTTAAGTGTTATTTAGATAAAGACATTTTAGAATCCCCCTAGAATTGTTCAGTTTGGAAAACATCCTATAGACATGATTTGCTGGAGGCAAGATCCCATTACAGATTAAAAGTCTACACCAAGACAGTAGAAAAAAAATTACAGCTTCTTCAAATCAAAAAGGAAAGACATTTTTATTCTTTTTTTCACTGATCCTGGAAGACAGATTACAAACTTGATTGGAAACAAAACCACACCTCCCAAGCCTAGTAAAATGTCACTTATATCCCTCACACCCCCGACTTGCAGGGGCATTCATGAACAGCTACCTTCTAGGATTTACAGAAATCCCTTTCACGGAAGATTGGTTAATTTGTGTTAAGTGACTCTAGTGATGATGCAGGAAAATAAGGAATGAGATGAAATAAAACCACTGCATCTTCAAAATGGGCATTAAACAAATTCCCACTAGTTGGAGTAATTACTAACACCTGCTTTCTGAAGCTTATTTCTTTACTATAAATGATCACAGAGAAAGTCAAATCTAATGCCATCAAAAGAAAACAAATACATTTCAAAACTCTCATAATTTATGCAGGAAAAGTTTTATCAGTTGCTAAAAGTGATTTTTATGGCATCCTTAGTTGGATAAGTCTGTGGAGACTGCACAGTGTATTATACTTGATGCGTTCACCTAAACTGCATTAAAGAGTCATTGCTTGTCTTGCATTCAAACAAAAAAAAAAAAAACCAAAGATTTTTTATGATCTTATTTTCTAGTTGAAAACTTTTTACTTTTTGCAAACTATTACAGTAGCTAATATTTTTTGTGTGTTCCTTTAATCCTTACCTTTTTGTGTTTCGGAGAGATATTGTACATTTTGTTCATAGAACATCTAGACAATGACAAAAAATCAGAGATCTGCATGCACAGGGATACATCTATCTACTCCTTCCAGAAGAAATACTTAAAGTCATCTTCTGAGTTCTCAACTTGGGTTCAATGAAAGACAAAATAAATGTTTGGTCTCATATCAATGTAAAAGCAGCTGAGAAAAGAATTCAAGAGTAAATGCAAGACATTCTGAGCCTTGGACAATCAGGCAACATCATTGAACCCAGGTCTGAAACAAGAGTGAACCATGTTGATTGCATAGAGGTTCAGCTAACAACACCTACCTCCACGGTGTTGCTTATGTTTAGGTGAAGAACAGAGAGGAGAAAAAAGGGGTACCTGCTCTGAAGTGCTTCCCCTAGCACCCTTTTATGACATCCTCTTCCTTCCCTGATTCCCCTGAAGTGCCCATTACTGAAATCACAATAGCTAGCTCTGTATTCTCTAATTGAATAAAGATGTCAAATTATTTATTCACCACAAAGACATGTCTGATTCTCAGCTGGCCCACACCAGTGCAGCCATACAATAGCCAAACCCTGACACTGGAGTTTGGAACAGCCTCCTCCCTGGGGCCCCAAAGCCTCCAGAACCTCAGCTCTGGCCCTACCCCAGAGCTCCCAGAATGCAGTGTGGCTTCCTTCCTGGGGCTCTGCTCCAGCCCAGTGGCTGACATCCATTCGTCATGGTCAGGCAACTGGCCCCAGTGGTTGTTCAATATGTTTAATGTTATCCCTGATTCAAGCCAAGCACTGTTCTTCCAGAAAGCTTGAAGAGGAGAAAATCTTGCATTTTTCCAATTTTCCTCAGCCTGAGAACCTGTGCAAGCATACAGATGTTCAGTAGACTCAAAGGCTCAAAGGACCTGACTGAGGAAGGCAGATCAGGACAAGTATTTTTTCTAAATGATCTGCCCAAGGATGATGGCAGCTGGCACAGGGAACTTGTAGCCTGCTTTTCACTTTTTGCTTGTAGCCTGCTACCTCTCTGTACATTGAACATGCTCCACTTTGTTGAGTTATAGTTTACCTGTTTACAGTGTGTTGCCCCATTGAGATCCTGAGATCCTGGAGGTGCAAGACAAATTCTAGGTTTTCTCTATGTCCAGAGCTTCACACAGCACTTGCCCATACCGAGTTCTTCACAGATGTCAGTGGAATACTCACTAAGAGCCAGAAGTGAGTCAGCAAACGTGGTGGTCAGGAAGTAATGTCACTTTTAACCTGGGATGGCTGGAGAGAGCTTCTTTCAAGGAACAAAAGGATGTGCAACTTCTCCAGCTTTCTTCCCATAAATATTTAAAACTTCTGTAATCTTGTTTATGTTTGAATTTGCTCCACTAGAATATAAAGATAATTTTCTCAGTAAAATAGTGACCTTTAATGCTTTTCTATGTTTTCATAAATGCAGGATTAGGAGAAAACAAGAGATTGCATTATCATCCTATATACACAGGAGCACAATACTTACTTAACCCGAGCTACCCCTGAATTGGACCAAAATTTTCAACAGAGGGGAAGGGGATCCCATTCCGAGGCCCTTGATGTGTCTTTGAAAATTTAACCCCAAAACATCACCACCTTCTAGTTTAGTAAGATACTGTACAACACATTGCTTGAAGAATTATGAGAAAAATAACTCTCCCTTTCACTTGCTTCTGAGGCGTGAGATCTGAATTCTTCTAACACTGGTCAACTAGGAAGGATTTGTACTAGTCACTTTTCCATTGCTATAATACCTGAAGCTGGGGGATGTATACAGGAAAAAAGGTTCATTTAACTCACAGTTTTGGAAGCAGGAAGTCCAAAAGCATAGTGCCAGCCCTCACACCAGGGCCCCTGGCTGAGTCCTACTGTGGCCTATGGCAACATGCAGGATTGCAGATAAGGAGAATTTACATGGCAAGACAGAAAGCCAGAGAGACAGAGGAGGAACCAGGCTTGCTCTTTTGTAACAATCATCTCCAAGGACTAACCAGGGTCACATGAGAACTCCATCAATTCCTTCCAAGACCAGCAATTTAATGACCTAATTGCATCCTACTGTAGCCCAACTTTTAAAAAAATGTTCCACCACTTTCAAAACCACTGCCACACCAAGGACCAAACCCCTAACACTCAATCCTTTGGGGCACATTTAGACCAAGGCAGGACTTTTCTTGGTATCTACTATATGTCTCTTACACACTTGCAAGAGGTGGCACAGTGGAATGAAGGATATGTGACCTGTGTGAAGATCTCAGGAACCATGACTCCTGAGCTCAGGACAGAGCTATGCATTTCACACAAAGATGAATGGAGAATGAGTACCGGGTGTGAGAAAGTAGGAGGCTGCATGAGTCAAAAGCTACAGCACAGAGTTTGTGAGGCTCCCAGGCAAAGGCACTGGGCCACTTCCTCACAATCATGAACAGAATAAGGCTCTGAGAAGCTCAGCTCTAGGAAGCTGTGGAGTGCTCATTATCCTGGTGTGTGTCCCATTTATCTGACTAAGGAAGCTTTCTCTACTTAACAGCAGAAGACAGCACATGGAAGGAGCATGGTGCAGAGATCTCTCTGGAAAAGATGGCTCTGAGGAATGCCACTAAGTCCTGCTGCTCAGCCAACATCAGTGGTGAGTCAAGATCTGAAGACTGGCCATCAAGAGGGCTTGTCCATGAGCAGAAGATATCACAGGAAGTGCAGGGCTGGTGATGCTATGCAGAAGGTGTCTCCTGTCCCATGAATAATAACAAGATCCATGATCCATGAAAGGGTAAGTTCAGGCACCCACTGTATGCTACAGTGGGAACACCTCCCTACACATGGGGAGTCCATTCAATTACAAACAGAAACTGAACAGCATCATGCTATGAGGCGATAAATGCAGCTGAGGGCACAAAACTGAGACAAGGTGTGCACAGGTGGCTATGCATACAGTTCAGCTTGACAGAGAGCCCAGACTCCTCTGAATGCCCCAGTTTGAAGGAGCCATAAAAACCACCTGGTTCTATCTACTTATTTTAGAAATGAGACTAAGTGAACCTATCAGCTCCATGAGGTCAAATACTAAACTGAAATTTCCTTTCTTCACTTTTGCTCAGGGATCTCCTTACAGCAAGCCAGTTTGATTGGCCACTAAAAACAGTGTGAATGGAGCTGATTAAAAAAGACAACAACAACTCTCTGTTTGTAGCTAAAACCTTGTCAAGTACTTAATCCAGCTATGATATCCATAAGATTAGAGACAGTGGTAGAGTAGGTCCGGGCAGCTCCCCAAAGGCCCAGGGTCACTAGCTTGTTCTCCAGCTTGGCACATCTGAGCAGAGGTGGGACCTCTAGGAGGAGAGGACTAGGAAGGTGTTCCTGGGTAACTGTTGGTGAGAAGCCACTGAGAATGGGGGGCTTTGGTGCACCCTGGGCTCACCACCAAGGAGCACAGCCTCACCACAGGCTTAAAAGCAACACAATAAGGTTCCATGGACAGAGACTACCTGAACCCAGAGCTCACAAATCTTTGTTTTGTAAATAAACTCTCACAGGCATTTCTTACAGGAATGGAAAGCTGACTAACACAGTGGCCAAAATAAAAGAGGACAGAAACTTTGTATCTTGAATCTTGAAATATGGAAGTTTTAAATGGGTGTCACACAATCACGTGGAGATTTCTTTAAACATCATCAGTTCTTAGTACTGTACCTACCACTTAGGATATCAGTAGGAGTTATTAATTGAACACTTACTCTGGGATAGTAATCATGCCCAACTTTTCATCCTCTCAATCATCTGTAGATGCTAGCACAGCACTACTTTGCAAATAGGAAACTGAGGCACATGAAGGTCAAAACACTTGTTGGGAGACTTAAGTCAGCAGAAGTGGTATTGAGATCTAAACTCAGATCTGCCAGATTCTGAAGTCCAAGATTTCTGCCAGAAATTTGCAAGTGCCTTGGGGAAGCCTTGGCTGAATGATGGCATTGCAATCACAAACAGAATTGTTTCTCTAGGTGTCACGAAAGGGATATGGCACAGTAGGGATCAAATGTCATTATTTATCAAATGGGGAAACAGATAAAAGGGAAATAGAAGCAAGCAGGGAGGGTGGATAATAAAATTATGCTTTTCCAATGCAGGGACTCAGTCACTTTATCTCATCTCTGATGCCCGGAAGCAGCAATGGGGTACTTAGCAAACAGCAACAAGCTAAGCATAAAGCTGGGGCTCACATGCCTGAGTAAAACAATGAATATATTTCCAAAAACTTCAAAAGAATCTGATTTCATTTTTTATTAAATACTTTTAGAGTGCAATTGGTATGAAAGTCTCCTGAAATTTCATTTCTTGGGAATTTTCATTTAGTTATAGAGAAAATGAATTTAAGTTCTGCTTTGTTCATTAGAGAACTAATGTAGACAGCCTTGCCAGGATCTGGATTAAGAAGAACTTGTGTCAAGTACACACTCAAGAATTAGTTATCCAATCAATGGGCTTTCAATACTTCTGAGGGCAACTTTTCTCAGTGTTACATCAGATGCTTTAAAATATATTTTGTCCATTCTAAGAAATTCAACATTTGGCCACAAGGATATAATCATTCCTGGATTTAGACACAATAAATTCATCACAAATCAATAGGATTTGGAACACCCCTCGCCCCCCAAGCACAGTGACAAAAACAACTTTTCCTAATGAAGGTTTTGTTTCCTGGCCTAGCCCCCTTATTAAACATTAGAAAACAACTGAATCACCCAACTAAGGAAATGTACTTAGTCCAAGAGGGTCTAGAATTTCAGACCATCCATGTGTGTGCTCCCTCTTCCAATTCTTTTTGTCCTGGGCTGATGGGCTGTGAAGGTTACCTGTCCATACTCCCGGGTATTGATCACACACGGATTCACTACAGGCATCCACATTCCCTCTCTATAGGGATCCTGCCATGTCCAACTTTCTGAATTTGCCTGGAGGGGATCTGAGTTCATGGTGGTAACTACTGGAAGCAGAGCTGGGAAGCTTCCCAAGGTCTGGGTGCACAGAGGGACGGGCACAGGAAGGTGCTGAGAGACCATTATGCAGGTTTTCACAGAAAACAAGGATTTCAAAATCTTTAAAATGGGAATGGTGCCATTTCTTTCACATAGCACTGACCTGTAACTATGGAAGGGGAGACCCTGTGATCGTTAATGGAGAATTCAAAAACACTAATGTAAATAACTACAATCAGAAGCAGAAACAAAAAACACAAAAGAAAAACAAATATAAATCCAGAGCCAGTGAGCACTGAACTGGTAAACCATAAAATTCCATAATCTCTTGTGAGCAAAGGAGAGTTACTTTGTTAGTTTGATTTTAAGAATTCGGAATTCATCAATACCTACCGGGCCCCATTTTGATAAGTAATCATTGACTGAAAAGTTTCAAAGATGGATGGAGAAAACCAAATTACAGGAAAAAAAAATATGTACAAATGTATAATAAGTGGGAATAAATTAGAAATCATATTTTTCAAAGCCTGCTTTAAAAATTCAAAAGTGTTTTTTTTAAAAAGGACCATTATTATTTTCAGAGAAAAAAATAAGATTAAGAGAAAAATTCAGGTTTACTGGCATAGCCACAAAAACATAAAAAAGCAAGTGACAAGGTTTAGAAGTGAAGCTAACTTGACACAGCTTTATTAGCACTTTAAAATCAGATTTAAACACACACACACAAGTGAGAAGGATACTTAGACTTAAAGTCATCCATCATTAAGATTTCTAGCATAGAAATCATTACTCTATGTGGCTGTATTAAAAATATTCTAAATATAATAAACAGTTTTAATGTCCTGAAATATTTTGTGAATATCTTCTCACTAGTATGTTCTATAATATTATTCTTTTTGTATACATAATATTCCACTTTGCAAATGTATCAGTTTAATGACTCAGTTTCTTAATGAATGGGTCATTAACTTGCTTGTTTTTCCACTGTTATCAATTATGCTGTGATGAATATTATCGTGTCTAAATCCAGGAATGATTATATCCTTGTGGTCAAATGTTGAATTTCTTAGAATGGGCAAAATATATTTTAAAGCATCTGATGTAACACTGAGAAAAATTGCCATCAGAAGTAATTGAACTGAGAGCACCACCGATATTTGTGGGCCAGTTCTCCCCTCAAGTTTTCCACATACAGGGGCTTCCGGTCTTGGCTCAATATGAGTTTGATGGGAGAGAATATAATCTCATTGTTTTAATTTTAATTAGTAATGAAATTTAACATGGTTATTGGCTATTTTAAATATCACTTTATGAATCGCCTATTTGCATCCCAGGTTAAGTTTCTCCCTAAGTTAAGGAAACATTTGCCTTTTCTTTACTGAGCTTTGAAGTCACAATGCTGTGGCAACTTTTCTGATGAACCCTGACATGTGGCTGCCTGCATTTCCAAGAGTGCACACCTTGTACTCGCTGTTTCTCTGTCCTATGCTTCATCTACTTGTTCTTCTTTTTTTTTCCCTGCATTTATTTAATGGTTTACTGTAAAGTTTCTTGAGGTGAAAGATCAATTTATTTATTTTCATTATTATCAATATAATAGGGTTCCTGTCTGTTTTACTCATCATTAATGTAGTGTTGGGAGTATGGTGTAAAAAAATAAATCTTTTAAAAAATGAATTAATGAACATTCAAGGATATGAAACCTTGAAATTGTCTTTTGGATCACAAGTTCAGCTATTGTACCCATTGTTCAACAAGAGGGATTTAATTTTCCTTTAAATTTGGCAATTTTTATAATTAACCTTGCATATACAGCATACACAATTCTTTTTTAAATAATACAGATTTATAAGTTGATTGATTTTGCCCTAAAGTAACCAGTGATGTTTCTACAGATTTCAACATGGATTGATGATGGTTCTTCTACTAGGGTTTTTTTTTCAGACTGTGACGGTTGTAACTCTCCTCAGTTTAATTTTATTTACTTTTTTCTCTGGCAAATGATCAATTTTTCAAAATTGTCTCATATTTGGGAAACAAACAGGATTTGAAGTCTACATTGTCTCAATGTAGTTTTTGCAGTAAAGTGAAAAATAAGTTGGTGAATCTCAACAGATACTACCTTAGCCCAGGGGACAAAGTCACCCTCTGCAGTCATGGGACATGTGGTATTTGTGGCTCCTGTGTCAGGAGGAGGCCCTGACCCTGTGGGACCATCCAAGGAAACACTAGATGGGCCCAAGTTGAGGGACATCTTACAAACCAATGACTAAGTGCTCTTTCAAAGGGCGGACATCTGTAAGACCAGGTCAGATCAAGGAACTACCGAGGTCTGAAGGTAACGAGGAACAACACGGAGTGGGCTCCTGCTTTGGATGTTGAATAAAAAACATATTAATGAAAAGATGAATGGCATGCGAATAAGGTCTTCAGTTAATATTGTTGTACCTTTCAGGGTTTGATCAGTGTAACCTGATTAAGGAAGGTGTGAAGGTGGGTAGAGCTTGCTCAGGGGTAGAGGGTGACTGTACTATTTGTGCAACTTCTGTATGATCCTACAGTTGGTTCAAAAATAGAAAGGTTAAAAACCCTTTACAAGTCTGACTCAATCTATCATTTTTGGACTATGCTATCCAAGATAATCTCTAACCTTATCAACTTCAGCTTCCTTATCAGTAAATCCAGAATGTCATAGGATTATTCTCAGGAATAAATAATATATAAACTCTCTTGGCTGGTTACTTGAATTATATACCATGTAGGCATGAAGAAGTTGAAAAAGGAAAGGGGCTGGAAGCAAGATATTTAGTTGAATTGTTTTATTTCATCATTGCCATCTGTATGTCTTAATTCTTTAAAATGTATTTAAATGCTGGAAGTTGTTTTAGTTGAAAACTGGGGATAATAGCTGAACTCCTCCTTCAGGAATCAGAGTCAAGATTTAAATCAATTATTCTCTAGGGGTGTATTAGTAAATTTCAAAATCCCATAAAAGTTCTAAGACTTTGGATGACTCAAAACACCAATACTCACGTGGATGTCTGTTCTTGAAGTAAAACTCACTTAGCCTTTGTTTAAAATGAACAATGAATGGGAATCATCAGAATTGTACCAGTGGCCCCAAAACATGATGAACACTGTTACTACAGTTATTTCTGTAAACAATAAACAAAGGATGTGTTGTTGTAGGTAAGATTTGATCAAAGAAGACTATTGGATGAGAACATATAAGGTGTCAGAGAATCTAATGATATTGTTCTAGGGCAGAACTTTTAGGGAACATTTTTAAATCCCCGGTCAACACAAGAATCAGGCATCCAGAGTTCAGGGTTGCAGGGCCCAACAAAGTGGGACACTGGGTTCCTTGGGGACACAGTGGTTTATTAAGGAGAATCCACAGCAAATGGAACAAAAATGAAGAGCCCCAGACCTGCTGGCAAGGCTTAAGCAGAGCATGCTCCCTGCCCAAGAGACTATCTAGCTTTGCTACCAGAAGGGGAATCTTCACCTGGGTGCTTGTTAGAAATGCCAGTTCCTAGGCAGCACTCCAGACTTTCTGATTCAGGATCTGATTTTGATACAGTCCCCAAGTGATCTGTGCACAGTAAACAAAAGAAGCCCCTCTCTACAGGGATCCCTTTCATTCTAGTCCACTATGCCTAGTGTTTAGGAGTCGTTGCAACGCTGGTGAGGGGCACAATGTAGTAATTTGTGCTTTGGTAGCATTTGATGTTTTCACATCCATTCCCCATGTGAACTCATAACAACTCATGGGGAAAAGCTTGAAGGGCTTAATTGCCATTGTATCTTTGGATTATCATCCTCTCTTCCCATTAGAAAGGAGGAATGAATTCAAGATCTACACCATGCAGCAGGAGGACGAGAGTGAATAAGGACACATTGTATTCTCAGAAAATACAAAAGAATGAATGTTAAGAGTTCTCATATGAAAAGGATAAGTATGTGATGTGAGAGGTTGGTTAATCAGCTAGATTTACTCATTCATTGTGTATATGAACTTCACAAAATCATGTTGTACATAGTAATATACAGTTTTATTGTCAATTAAAAATCAAAATTAATATTAAATATTGGGGGAATAAAGGAGAGGATTTAACTGTCCAGCCAAAGGGGATTGAACAGGACTGACTATGCAGAAGACAGCTTTTGTTTATTTGCAAATAAGAGTTTATTGAAGTTAATCCAGACTTTCTTCTCTTAAAAGCACTTGTGAGTTTGTGGATGTCTCTATTATAGTAAGTGTCACCACCTGCCCGCCATATGTTAAAGCTACTTCTCAGCATCAGTGATCCCACATCATGGAGGACCTGGTACCTGGAACGTTACTTAGGTGTAGTGGGTGATCTCAAAACTTGAACTTGAGCTGACTACGTATTCTATAAAGATCACAAATTATTTCACATTATTTTAACATGTTACTCATACCTTTGTCTCCCATTTCATAAAAGAAAACAGCAATTCCTTAAAAAGTCACACGTATGCATAGTATATGGCTCAGCAGTGTTAATCCTAGATATTTTCCCAATATTAAAGTGTTCATCTACATAAAGATTAGTGTGAAAAGTCCATGGCAGTTTGCTTCTAGTTATCAAACACTGGCAATAACCCAAATTCCATTTATTGGAGGTTGAGATGCACTGGATGATGGCATGGTATTCAGCAATTAAATGGGAAGATTTGCTGCTAATCAGGGGCACTGGTGAAGTTCCAAAGCCTTATACTTATGAAAGGACCCATGTAGAAAGGACCACAGCCATTATCATGCCATCAGTACCGTCTGCAGGAAATTCTAGAAAAGGAAAAACTTCTGTCAGGGAGAGAAAATGAATGGTTTTCCATTGGTCAGAGAGGAGAAGGGAAAAACACAAAGGAAGCTCATGCACCTGTCCTGAGATGAGAGTGTTCTGCATTTTCTATAGTTTTCAAGACACACCAAACCCCACACCTAAAGGGGCAAATTTGGTTATATGTAGGTCATAGATCAATAAGGTTGGGTAAAATATGGTAGCAATAAACTCTGCCAAGTGGTCAAATATTGTGATTTCTAGATTAAGAAAGTGGGCAAAGGAGAGTGCTGCAACGGGGGAGCTGAGGAAGAGAACCTTATAACTCACTATGGATCCATGAGCACCGATTTCCTTACTTCTACCAAGATATGAGCTGCTCTCTTCTCTGTCTACAGAGAGTGACTTTGTGTGAAATCACCTTTAGAGTACGGTCCCTCCTGATTCATCTGACCCTGGTCAGTTCTGTTCCTAGCTCTCCAAATTCTTCTCCCTAAGACGTGATGAAGAAACATTTGCTGAGCAAATTAAAGAATCAAGAGTGCATGTTAAAACTCACACACCCAGAACCTACAGTCCAGGGTCAGTCTGTGGGCAGCCTATGAGGCACACATCACAGGACAGAAGGACCTTCATCTTTACCTCCAAGATCAGCTCTGGCACCTTCCTCAGTATTTGCCCCAAGAGTCTCATCAGGCTGAGCCGGATGCACAAGAACAACCTTGCTCTGGGTCCGTGCTCAGAACTCCACCCTCAGGCAAAAACCCCAGGACATGGCCCCCGGGACAGGGCAGATGGCAGGGTCCCTTCCTCCTGAGAGCACTCAAGCCTGCCTCCCAAGAACTGGTTTTTATTTTATTGATCTCAGTAACTAAGCTGTGAGAACTTCAAAGCCACTCAGTGGGTTGTAAGGAAATGTAGTAGCCGGAGCCTTTTCACACAGGGGTGTTTGCAAATGTTTTATTTCCCAGAAGGCAATCCACCTAGAAGGTACTAAAAAATAAGTTTTTGTTTCCTTTGACATGTCATTTCTCTAAGCAGTCTTCTTAACTCACTGCTCCCCTGACCCCCTCGGTAGCAAATACAATTCATTTCTCATGCAGCCTGACAAAAAAGATGCTTGGTATATGGCACTGCATATCTTGACTTCATTATTCCCTCATAGCAAAGACTTGAAACTGCAATGTGTGAGAAGGAAAAGGTGCCAACATGACATTTACTACCGCTAATATGAATCTGATTAATTCTACAACAAGAAACATCCTCTTAACTCTTTGCATTCTACAAGGAGTGAGCCGATGGGAAGGAAAGAAGCAAAAGCGGATACTTTTACTGGAATCGCCCAGACTATGGAATTCTTAGGGGAGGAAATGATATGGGAAACATTTCCTTTCACAGTGTGTCTACAAATGCTTGGGTAGGAAGGGGATCCTTTTCTGCCACCTGAGGCAGAGGGAGCTCAGCTTCCGGGTAGGACACAGGCCAAGGTGAGAGTCGAGGCCACTAAGACCCCTCTTACTGCTTGCTGAGGAGCAGGAATGTGGTTTTATTTTTATTTTATCGACTCCCTGCAAATGTTCTTCATCGTCCTGTGGCCTCAGGGTGTGTGTTCAAAAATGATTCTACATTTCAGCAATTCTGTACTTGAAATTGCTATTAAAAAGAAAATGCCAGAAGATACCCTACAGTCTTCACTAAGGGCCTGCTACACTATGGAAATGTACCCCAAATCCTGACCTTACCATTAATTGAAAACAAACAAACAAACAAACAAAGACTACAGGCAATTTTGTGAGAAATCTAGCTCATAATGAAAAGAATAAAACTTACACCTTATGTTGAACCTTTTTTTGTACAAACTACTTTTTTAAGGGAAAACTCATTTCTGCTAGGTTTCTTTTGTTTATTTGTTTTTCCTACTTAACTTCCTTTGTACTTCTTCTCTTCACAATATCCACATTTCAAAATGTTTATAACTCTAAAAAGTCACTTTATTATCTCTCAGTAACTATGGGTAGTAAATCTTTGAGTTCTTAAAAATTATTAAAGAGTAATCCCTCCAAAACTTTATCTTCTTTTATTGGAAAAATAAATTCCTCTATTAATTTTCTTTATTGAAAGCTAAATATTGAAGTTCTCCAATTTGGTTTCCCATCCATGTCAAACATGTAGAAACTGTGAAAAATACCATAGAATGTGTGGAACCATGTATTAGTAGAAAAGAAATATTTTTCAGAGAGAGAGAGAGAACTAGGCAATTAAAATCACACATTTGATCAAGTCTCCCTCATTTTTTCCTATTATATTTTGTACTCCAGGAAGTTAGCAGTTTTGAAGAACAAGACTACTTTTTGGAATGAGGTTAAAAAATTACTTCTATACAGTCTTTTAAAGAAAAGTCAAAGGTTTTTTTGAGGCTTTGTAAGTACCATTCACCATCAAATAGTTGTCTATTTTACCATGGAGGCTGGCAGTGGTGGGGTGACTTTTAAATGTTTCCTGCAGTTGCACGATGGTGAAAGAGCTGTAGCTTCCCATACAAATAGTAGCATTTGTAGAGGAAAGTGGAAGTGGATTTCGGAAGGGGAGTAGACAGCTCTCTTGCCCTGGCTGCTAGGAGGCTGGCAAGGTGCTGGTGGCCTTTTCTTTGTAAATCTAAAGAACATAAATAACTGAGTGTGAGGGCTTTCAGAGAGCATGGAGGAGCCCAGGCAGGAGTTGGAACTGGTGGGTGAGTGCAGGCTGTGAAAGGAGCTTTTGTGTGCAGAGATGTAAGGGGATCCCAGGGCTGAGGGATGCCGGTGGCTTACAAGTCACAGGTCTGTCCCCAAAGCTGCTTTCCGGCCTGGCACTAGCTTGTGTCTGCCTTCATTGGCTTGTGCCAGGGTGACCAACAATGGGACCCTTTTGTGCCCCTCTGCACAGGTCCTTAACAGGGAGACAGGAGGTTAGGGGAAAGGTGTTTCTTGAGTACTGATGCTCACAAAAATTAAAGAGCAGTTCTGTTTCCATATTCGAAAACTCCTCTCATTGAACATAGTCCAGAAATCTGCTGGTTCAGTTTCTGCATCCCATCTGTCTCCCAATCACTGGCTATATTTGTTAATATTTCCTCAAGCAGTCGGCTGCACTGCCCTTGCCGAGCTAGGGAAAGGGTGGGGATTGATCATTTCAGCAGGGCAGGATGGAGAGATGTTTATTTTGGACAGAGGAGCAGAGTATATACTAGCTTCCTGCACAGAGAGATAAACTTCCAGAAAAAGGAGAGAGAGGAAGAAAGGGAAGGAGGGATGGAGAAGGAGAGGGAGAGGAAGAGAAGAAAAAGAGCAAAGGCAGAAAAGGAAAGAGAAGTCCAGGTTGTCTTGTGATGGTAGGAGGGGGTAGTGGGCCGGCCAGGATGTCAGGAGAGCCATCAGCCCGCTTATCTGTCTTCTCCTTTGGCACGTGAAAACTCCCAGCTCAGCAAGCCACATGTCAAATCTATCATTTTGTATGTCAGCAACCATTATTCCCTCCTTTGTCACCAGTTTTGACCAAAGGATGAAAAATTGCTGTCTTACTCTGACAAAATTATGGCTGGAGGGAAAGAAAAAGGGCAAGTCCAGGAGAGAGGAGGAGGCCAAGGTGAAACGGAGGGAGGATTTCCTCAGATTAGGTCTGGGTTAAGAGACTATTGATCTGTGTGCTAAAAACTGTTGATCTCTCCAAGCAGAGGATGACAAATGGTGGCAAAAAAAAGAAACAGAAAAAAAAAAAAAAATTGAGTGTCTCCAAGGACATTCGAGCCGCTGTGAGTTTTCTGTGAGTATTTGTTCGGTTTGTGGGTTTCTGCACTGGGGATTTCAACAAAAATAAGCAAATATTAAACAGAAATGGAGCAGCCACAAAAATGATACAGAGGAAAAGCTATGGGAGGAAGATCGGCCTAGAAACTGGGCAAGGTAAGCTCACTAAATTGCAGGAGCATTAAAAATACAAAGTGCTGCTTGTCTCAGCCCAGGGGTTGGATTGTTTTTCCTTTTGGTATATTTAATGCTGGATTGTCACAAGAAGGAGAAAAGTATTTTTGCCCAAAGTAGGTATCTTTAATTATGGCAGGATAGGCATTTAAAAAAAATAAAAACCACACATAAGTGTGATGCTGACGTTCATAAGCCCACACATGAAAGGAAATATAGAGGCTTGCGTTCATTAAGCAAATACAGTATGACAAGGCATAAATTCAAATTGGGGGTTTGAGTAATTTTTCCCAACTGTAGAAATTGAACTCCAGAGATGGTGAAGCAATAGGAGGGCATAAAACACCAACTATTTGCTTTACCTTCTCAAAGAATGTAGGATTGTGACTAGGTCCAGTGACACTGGTGCAGGCTGCCCTGGCTCCAATTCCATCTCCTCCACCTGCCATGCGTGGTTATGGGCGAGTGTTTTAGGCAGTGCAGTCCCTGGTTCCCTGCTCTGTCACCTTGTCTCTTCCTTCTGGTGTGACAAGTTGGTCAGTTAGTGCATGTCCAGCACTTGGGAAATGCTGGCCCTGAGGCAGAGTAAATATTTTCTTCATTTATTTCTTCGGGTCTGAAAATTCCCCCTAGGAAATGCCTCCTCTCTATTCTGTTGCAACTTGAACCCCTGGACTGTGGCTCACGCCATCTCCAAGGGGAAAGCCTGCTGTAGGCTCCCTTGTGCTATTCTCTGGTTATGGCACAGCCCATCTCTTCCCACACAATCTGAGGAAGTCCTGTCCTCCCTCTTGGCTCCCTGTTCTGTTCCAGGATAAAGGGTTGACTTGAGTTTCTCCTAGCCTTGTTCGTGACTCCATTTCTTTAAGGAATTGTGTGTGAGTAATTTAACACCTTTATTGTCTTTTTGGAGTCAAGATAAGAATATACTCAAGTAAATGAGGAAGGAACGAAGGAACATAGAACTATATAAGCTGGTGTTCTGTGGGGCAATCGAGCCTGGGACTGAGCGGTGAAGCAATAAGCTTTGCTTTGGCTATATGGCCTGAAAAAAATCACCACCTCACCCAGCTCCCCCACTTCCTGGGAAGGTCAAGGGCAGTATGGACACAGGAAGACCCCAGGCCTCAGGAAGCTTGCAGCCTGTTCCTCCAGCACTCAGAGCTATTCACAACTACTGCTGGAAACATAAGTGTTTTAAAGCACCAGACCCAAACAGTTAGAAATTGTGAACACAGTTGAAAAGGATGTTCAGGTACAAGAAGAACCAGTAGTTCCTAAGTAAAGGTTGCATTTGCATATAATGTGGTCATCTCTATTGCAGTGCCTGGCACAATAACTGATGCCTGAACATATCTATTGGAGTATAATCCTTAAAAAGTATTTGTTGAATTAAATGAAAGAAAAAAATGGCATTTGAGGCTAGGTATAGCTCAGTGGTAGAGAACATACCTAGCATGCCAAGGTCCTGGGTTCCAGCCCCGCCACTGCCAAAAGAGTATAAACAACCACATTGCTGATCAGTTAATAGATATTATTAAAAACATATTACAGTGATACTTTCTTTTTTTAATTTTTATTTTATTGGTACATTTTAGGTATACAATATAATGACATTCATCACTGGAAATTTGCACCTTTACATAATCTCTTGGTTCTTATTTTTCCCCCTCCCCCTGCCCTCCCTTCAACCCCTCCATCCCTCCCTATTTACAAAGACTTTGTCTCCATTTTTTCATTTTCTCGTATTAATTCCATTTCCTTCTTTCCTTTCCCCTACCCCTCCCACTTCCCCTTCCCCTTTGCCCCTTTTCTTCCTATTTCACATTATCTATTACACCTTTTAGTCCTTATTTACACTTTCAGTTTCTCACACTAGAGAAACTATTCCGTATTTCATACCCATGTTCATAGTAGCCCAATTCATAATAGCTAAATCTTGGAAGCAGCCTGTATGTCCATCAACAGATGAAAGAATAAAGGAAATGTGGTGTTTACACACAATGAAGCACTACTCTACTATAAAGAAGGATCAGTGTCAGTCATTTGTAGGAGAATGGATGCACTTTGAGACTGTAATGTTAAGTGAAGTAAATCAGACACAAAAGTGTAAATAATGCATGGTTTCTCTTATATAAGAAATCCAAATTATGAATAAAGAGAGAAGTAAAAATAGATAACAGGAATTAGGGACATAAATGTTTCTCCAATGGGAAGGGAATCAAGAGATGGAAGGAGGGGAGGGAAAGGAGAAGAAAAAAGAAATGAAGATGGTTATGTATATGCACCAACTCAGCACAAGAACTGTACATGTTATATGTTGCAAACATGTGCGAAGTTTTAAAAATTTAAATATACATCATTATTTCAATTGGAATAGAAGAAGTTGTCCAAAATGTATATATATATAAGTTAGCCACTTTTCTCAATTAAGACTATTTGTGTCCTTTCTCTTTTACCAGGGAAAAGTTAGATCAAGTAAACAACCACAGTTTAAATCAGGAGAAAACATGTTGCTTTTCTCTTCCCACAAACGCTACTTTTGACTATTTCTTTCTTTCTTTGAAATAAAAAAGATAAGTACCTTGATGCAGAAAGTAAATAAAACCAATTCTGTTGTATTCTATGCCAGGATTAGTCGTAGACTACTTTTACTCTTACATGTTTTCAAGAGTAGTTTTAGTTCATTTCAAAGTGTTTTCAATTCTCACTCAAAATTTAATGCCCAATGTAAATGAAAACGTCACAGAAAGAAATTTCCAAGTTTCAGCACACTGAATATTTCTTAATTAATTGTTCCCCCAAAATAAAGGTTAATAACAACCAGTGGTATAATTAAAAGAGCACAGAGCTCACAGGTAGGAAGACTCACATTCCAGGGGTTTGGTTTCTGCCTTTACGATCTTTGTTTTTTTTTAGTTTCAGGCAAGTAACTTAGATTCTCTCCATCTACCTTATTCATCTATAAAATTCACAATTTATATATAATTTATATTAGCTGCCTATCAGCATGGTTTGGCAAGCGATAGAGGATACATCAATACATTTCTGTACACAGTTCACTGTTTGCATTTCAGCAGTTTTAAGAAATATTATAATGCAATGCTGTCAATATTAAACAACTTGCAGGTTTGAATTCTTTTTTTTTTCACCAAGAGGACACATAAGTCACAGTTATTGCAAACACTAAAGAATTGTCTCTAAAAAGATTTTCCCCTTCATTAAGATGGTACCCAAGATAATGCAAAGGAAATTATGAAACCTCCTAAATGCAGAAATATGGAACATGCACAGTTGTTTTGTACTAATAAGAAACGTTTGCTCTTAATCTACTTGAGAATTCTGTGTCTAACACATTGTCAGGATACCATAACAGTTATTAATAATAACTCTGCATATTAAAATTATTAGCTACAAAGTTTAATTCTAAATCGAAATAGCCTAGTCCCACATGGATTTAAAACTGTTATTCAGTCTGTGAGGAACAAATTGGCTGTGAGGGAGAAACCTGTTCTCTGCCATTGAGCCTAAGTATCTTCCCTCAAGTTATCACAAGACATATTCAGATGTCCTGATTGCTTTCTCTTAATCACTTCTCTCTCTCCCTTTTCCTTTCTTCACTTGGATTCTTTCTCTTATATTCCCCCTATCTCTTCCTGTTTCACTCTTCCTATTATTCTTGAACTACATATGTGTGTGTGTATATATATATATATGTATAGTTCATATATATGTAGTTCATATATATATATGTTCATATATATATAGTTCATATATATGTGTGTGTGTGTGTATACATTATTTCTAAAAGATGTTGAAAAATATGCTGAGTATCTTGTCAGGAAATAGGTGACATGATCAAATTAGGATAATTTGGGAGTTTAATAAAAATGTTTACAAAAGTGTGGGTGAGCTGAAAAGAAACTACAAGACACAGCAGTTTCCCTGTATCTGCAACAGGAGCACCAGTCACCCCCAGCCCCAAGGGGACAAAGTGGGGAGCTGAGTAGAAGGGCATCTAGGGGGTGAGGGGCCCTGCAGATGGAGAAATCATGTGCACAGCATGGAGATTTTTACCATATCATGGAGCGTGACAGGACTGTCACCCAGGATCACAGTGGGTGCCCCCCACTTTCTTCTGGATCACAGCACTCTGTGTCTGTCCGTGCACATCACCTCCCCGGGCTCTGAGCAGGTAGAGGAGACTGGAAAGTGAATCCAAAGGGGTACCTGGAAGCCACACAGCCAGTGGTTATAATCAACACACACATGCTCATGTACACAAACACACACACACACACACACACACACACACTCTCTCAGCAAAATAGATTTAAAATAAATGTAGGAAGTGAGTCAGGAGTTTGGGATTGGGGCAGGAAATACACAAGATCAGCCTGTAGCAACCTGTAGTATCAGAAAAGAAGGAAGCCTTCAAATCAGACAGACAGAGAGACAGACAGACCACCTCACAGCAGTGAGTGTCAGAAGAGCACAGGGTAGACTGATAACTTTCAATGACCTAAGCTGGGACAATCTGAGCAAGGGTTAGAATGGTATTAAATTATCAACCAAAGTATACAAGTACTCCTGATTCTCAATTGATGTCAATGACCTAATAAATACATGAGACAGGATAGAGAAATCTCTGTAGAAGAATTCAAAACACTACGTGTAGATTCTCCACCTGATATTGCACAAACCCGATCCCTCCAGTGCAGGCTACACATGTTGACTCCCTCCAAAAACATAGACTGTGACTTTAGAGTACAGAATCCTGACCAAGACCACTTCAGACAGATATTCAAGGTCAACATCACTGTGAGAAGATGTGCTGACAGTGTAGATGCTTGGTATATTGTGATAAAGGTGGCCTTTCTCCCTAAACTGTATCCTTGTCTAATCATGAGAAAGAAAATCAAAGAATTCCAATCTAAATTGGAAAACCACAGGACCCCTACTCTCAAAACCACCATACTCATCAAGAAAAAACAAGGAAAGTGTCACAGTTAAGAGGAGTCTAAGGAGACAATGTGACCAAATGGAATGTGGCATCCAAGATGGGATCCTGAGAAAAGGACATGACGTAAAAACTAAGGAAATACAAATGAGGTATGGATTATACTTAACAGTATAAACAGTATAAACAGGTTCATTACATGTAGCAAATGCATATCCTGACCTCTGATGTTGTGATAGTGTTTTCTATTGCTATATTGAAATATCTAACTCTGGATACTTTATGAAGCAAAGATGTTTATTTACTCACGGTTTTGGAGACTAAAAGTCTGAACATCATGGTACCAACTCCAGCAATAGCCCAGTGATGGCAAGCTTGGTTGTGTCAACTTGATTGGCTTTGGAAGCTGCCCAGAGAATTATGAAAGCACACTTCTGGGTGTGTCTTGGCTGGTCATGGAGATATGACCTTGGGGTGCATATCTGGTCCTTTCTGGCACGGCTCCCCTGCTCTGCTTTCTGGTTGCCATGATCTAAGCAGCTTTGCCCCACCACACTGTTCCACCAAGATGTTTCTGCTTTGGAGTCAGCTGACCATGAACTGAATCCTGAATCCTCTTAAAATGTGAGTCAAATTAAACCTCTCCTCCTTTAATTTGTGAGTGTTGAGTATTGTGTCCAGCAATGTGAAAGCTGACTACTGTATCCACACACACACAGCACATTATGGCAAATAGCATCATGGCAGAAGGGTGTCCAAGAAGGAGAGATTGTATGGTAAGACAGGAAGCCAGGGAGTGGGGATGGTTGAAGCTTTTTTTCTTATAATCACTCACTTTCCTGACACTAACTAGGGTCCCAGGAGAATGACATAATCCCTTCTGAGGGTAGCAACTCCAGTGACCTCCCATTAGAGATATAAAAAAGGAAATTTAATAAATTTACCTGTACATTCTCTAACAAAAGAGATTTCATTGTACATTGCTACTTTTCTTGGTTCTAGTGTCAATCAACTTGTCTTAGTTATGACACTGAAATGAAATAATACTTTTTAAAAGGTTTTCCAAAATGAGTTCATGGACTCTTTTGAGAATTTAATGACACTATGGTGTACCTTTCCATAAACAATATACTTATATGTATATATAATGCACATTTACAATCCCCCCATCACACATATTCTTCATCTGGAAGAAGACTTCCAGAACTGCTTCAGAAAGTGGCAACAATAATGAGCTAAGTATCTTCAAAGCAAGAGCAAGTATTTTGAGGGGGATTGATGGAAATGTGTCTTTCACTGTATTTTTAAAAATTTAAACATTCACCATATATGTCAATCATCTCCTATACATGGTTAACAATGGTTAACTACAAAGGTTGGCATATAGGTGCAGTTTGACAATTCCTGGTTCTTTCTTGAGACAACTTTAAATTTCTCAGAGGACACCCAAAGGCCAATAATAGACTTGCACGTGGTCATTTTTGAGATCATCTCCCTCCTGATCCAAGGGGAACATTAGTGAATGGAGAGGAGGGACCTGAGGAGAGTCTGGGGAGAACAAGAGATGGCTAACGTGTGCGGTTACAGCATGGGTTTGGGAAGATGTAGGCAAAGGACACCCATATAAGCATCTAAGAACAAGCGCACACACTGTACATATGTTCAAAGCAAAAGAATTCATCTGTACACCAACACTTTATGTGGCTTGGGGTCCCAATGCCAGCCCCAAGCATTATTACTTATTCCTGCTAGAAGGTAAAGCTGCCTTGATCTTGATGCAATCAGCATTTAGATATATTATCTCAAAAGTAATTCATTTCCTAAGTAAGATTTACTCCTTAAACTATGGTGTTTAGTGTATTTTTATATTTTCTAAACTTAAATTCTCAATTATATCCAGCTTAAATACACTAAAAATTTAATATCTGATTGAAATAAAATTCTGAGTAAAGTAGCAATGAACTAATAAACCATACAAATTTTCTAAGCTCATCATTTGAATAAATTTTTCCTTATAATGCCTTGTACACTAAAATCAGTTCTAAATAAATATTTTTGTGATGAAGAAACAAGTGAAAGTAATTCTCAATGATTGTTATATAACATGTATTTTTAAACAGCTTTGGCTGTTAATTAAAATTTTAAATGCCAAATTTTATAAGAGTAATTTCATTCAAAAACATACTGAATCCCCACCATGTGAGAATTACTGGACTAGTTGCTAGAATAGAATTAGCCAGCCTGGAGAAATGCATAAAACAACTTTTTCCAGAAGGCTCTGATTAAAAATAAAACTAACTTTCTCATCTTTAGTTATATCAAATCTGATTTAAAATATGCTGTTTTAAGATGAATTATAAACTGTCAGAAGTCATGGTTATGAAAAGGGATTTCCAGATAGATCTAATGACTTGGAATTTGTGTTTAATCTAACAAACCACACTGACTATTGAATTTGTGTGTCTGTGAATATAAAGATTTATTGTCCCTGGAGGTAATTATTGACCTCAACATCTTATCAGTCAATATTTACCTCTTGGGCCAATAAATCTTAATATAACCTCATGAAAGTCAATATCTGTTTAATAGTATACATGGAAATCTGTAATAGTTTGATTACAGGCTTCAATGTCATACTGGCCAGCTCGCTCCCTAACATCTAAGGGGCATGGAACCATTCTTTCTTTTCAATGCAGACTGAATACCTCTGCTTGTTGTGATTCATACTTTCTCTATCTAAGACTGGGTGAGGGATTTTTATACCATTCTTTATTTCTCTTTTGCATACAAATCTTGCCTCTTCCATCAACCTGTAAGCCCCTGTGAAGCAAGAGACTAATTTAATGCTTTTGCCATTTCACTCCTTGCTCTTGGCACATCTCTTCATCATTATAAATAGAACAGCTTCTATAGAAAGACAAGTGTTGCAGCACACAGTCCCCACAGCGGTCACTAAGTCATTGCTCCTCCACAGTGTACCTCTCAAAATCTGTCCCAGACTCTGGAAGGATTCAATGCCATATGATATCAGGAGAGTGGAAATGTAATAAGCATGACTTTTGCTCATTCAGAGAAGTCAGAAAGTAGAGCCATAAGGTGGTACAAAGACCACCTTATGTCATGCTTAACACTTAACATGAGTTCATGGATGCCTGGTAAATATGTGTTGACCAGGCCACAAAGAGGCAAATACTGAAATCATTTTTGGGGGGGGGGGGTGTACCGGGGATCGAACTCAGGTCCTTGCACTTGCGCAGCAGGTGGCGAAACTACTGAGCTAAATCCCCTGAAATCATTTTTTGTTGCTTCATGTGCAATTTCTGAAACACAAAAAACAGTGAAAAGAATAACTAGGCTACTTCAGGCTCCTTTGTATAGGTCAAACAAAGCTGTAGACCAAGAATTAGGTAAATCACAGAAATGACATTGTGCATGGCTGCAGATGTCCTTGAGGGTTTCTACACTCTACAGAGTTACCCCAGCACCACTAGGCTTCTTATAGCCTGAGATGAGAGGTCCTGAGATGTCAGAGCCCAGCCTAGAGGTCCATGTTAATCCAGCTTGCTTTTGAAATCTTGCCTGTACCACCCATAACTTGGAAACACAATGTGTCTTGAGTTCATGGTGACTTTTGCATTCCCTAGCAACACTCAATCCAAACCATCTTGAGCAGTAAACACTGAGAGAAAATATAGACATGATTGGAAGCAGATCTGAATTTCCCTTACTCATTCATGTAAACACAGTCCTGAGATCTGGCAGAAGGCACTGGGCCCTTGGGCTGTGCAGCTTTTATGATGCATCCTTAGTAAAATGTCAGCTCCTCTCCTGACGTGACCAAGGACCAGTAAACAAAAGTAATATGACCTGGACACACCTCACCTCTGCCCCTATCTTGCCAATTTAATGACTGTCTTGGGTAACAGAATCTCCTTCTCCAGGAATGAGTGGAGACATTGAGCATGAGAGGGAAGAAATGGCACCCAACATGGCAATGCACTAGGCTTGATAATCATAAGCACTGGATTGCAGCCAGTTTGCATAGAGATCAGCAAGAGATTGACTCTGTTCTGGGATCAGTTCAGGGTGTGAGACTTTTGAGCCCTTTGTCTATGATTCAAACCCAAAGGATATTCCAAAGCTTAACTGTCCACTCTAAGATGTAAAAGCCTACTACTGACACAGGCTCAGAACACACCAGAATATGGCCAGAAATGGACATACAGGAGATAGTTCTTTGTAAGAACCAAGCTGGGGACACACATTATGTGTTGCAGACAATGTTACAGGCCTGCAGCTCTAGCCTTTTTGGAAGCATCACTTTCAAATATTTTCCATTGATTTGGGAGCCTATGGCATCCTGGAGAAAAGAAAACTTCCACACATGGCTCACTCAACATTCAGCAAGATGTATTAGTTAGGGTTCTCTATAAAAACAGACCCAATAAGAAATGCATGTATAATTATGCAAAGGGATTTATTAGGTTGGTTTACAGGATCAGAGAGGGGAGAATCCACAATGTCCAGCTGCAGGTTGGAGAGTCAGAGGATCCAGTCATTTCTCAGCCCAAGAAGATGGAAGCCACAGGACAAGGGTCATGGGGGTGCAGCATCAGTCCAAGGTCAAAGGCCTGGAAGCTCGTGGGAGGGTCTCTAGTGTGAGTCTGTGTTGGAAGATGGAGGAAATTAGAAATTGATGTCTAATGGAGATAGTGAAGACAGGAACTCTTCAAAAAACAAGAACACTTCTATCTTCTTTCCCCTTTTATTCTATCGTGGCTAGCAGCCTATTGGTTGGTGCCACCCACATCCGGGGTGGGTCTTCCCCACTTGGTTGGCTGGCCTGCATGTCAATCATCTACACACACACCCAGAGCTGTGTTTTATGAATCTGCTAGGCATTTCTGGATCCATCCAAGCTAACATACCATGATTAATGATCAGAGGCAGTGGGCAGTCCTACTACAGGCTGGTTTCTAGTCTTTGGCCATGGGTACAGGGCAGATAACCCAGTCACTTGAGGAAGTCAAGCTGTGAGGAAAAATTTCTCTGTAACTGTGTTGAAGCAAACTCTTCCTTATAACTGACCCTAGGGTCATTGAGAGACTGCTGGAAAAGGTCTGCAGGGTTGGGTGTATTCAGGATTGTATAATTTGAGGCAAAGAATTCATCTAGAATATCAATTCAGGGCTAACACTAATTGTTTTGGTTAGGGTCCTCCTAGGTTCTATTTGTCACTCACTATGTGAGCATTAAAAGCCACCAAGATCTACATAGGACAGGTTGAGGTTATTCTGCTTGGACAAGGAAGGTTTCATTGTCAGATTAAATCATGTCTAATATCCTAATCTCTGACCATGAGAAGCAAGCAATATTTGCACATAACATCTAAAGCCTCTTCATGATCTGAGGTCTGCTCTGAGGACTGTGGGTGTTTCCAGAAGGCAGTCAACTAACAATGCCCAGAATCCACCCCTTGGGATGATGCTTTACTTTCTGAATCTCATAAGGATAGAGAACGATTGTGTCATTCTTCTCGTCCCTGTCATCTTGCTGCTGTGCACCCTCTCAAATATTCTCTTCATGTGCATGCCAAGTGGTCAGTCTGATTGTCTCCTGCATCTCCTCAACCACCCTCCTCTTTTTCCTTCATTCATTTCCATCAGAGCTGCCAGCTTAGAATTTCCCTGATTGCAGTTTCACCCTCCCAAGGTGATTCCCTTCAAGATCCTTATTAACCACCAAAGAATTCTGCTTTGTGTACTGGATTTCACAAGGTTCATTTTCAAAAGCATCTGGTGTCCAGTCACAGTCTTGGCCCACCATTCTGCTTCCACACAATTCCACTCCTATACTGAGATAGATCTTAATCTTTAGCTCTTGCTTTTCTTCCAGATGGCCACAAGGGGTTGTTCCATAGCACTCACTGACTGCCATAGAATCTGGGCAAATGGTTGGAGGGCACCATTCCAGACCCCCTGGAGCACTGTGCATTGGGCCCAGCTCTGACTAGTATTGGTGGCAGCTGGACAGGTAGTCAGCTCCCATGGATCTATCAGGGCCAGACTTTGGGCTGTGGGACATTTACACTGTATGGCTCCTCATTTTGCATGATCCTGGGTCTGGAGTCCAAGCTTGGTGATTGACCAGGATTGATTGCTTCAAGGCCAAGGCCATAATCAGTTTCCATAGAGATTCACAGGAAGTCAGCTTCTTCTCAGAAGGCCAGACTATAAAGGGTAATTCTTGGACACATCTCATACTAGTTTTGAAAATTACTGGCACTTCTGAGAGTGCTCCTAAATTTGACTTTGTGTAACAGATTATACTTTGACAATTTTAATAAGTACTATTGATAGATTAGAAAGGGAACTTCAAACAGTTCTTACAAAGAAGTCCTGAAATTAATTTATTCATATGCACTTTAATTCGTTCTTTCACCAAAATATTTATTGAATAGTACTTATATGTCCATGTGATGATCACTTAAAAATACACAAATACAACTTCCAACCTCAAGGGTTTTATCCTAGAGTTTGAGAAAAAATAAATCATATTGTATAACCAGATAAATCAATGGATTTAACAGTAAATCAACTCAAAACTGTACAAATATGAGTTGTCACAAGACAGTGTGGACTTAAGTGTAATGCATGTTGAGGTGGCCACATGTGTTAGATATTAGCAGTACTTACACTGGGTCACAGCTACTCAAAGTCTCCAAACTTGGATGCCACCTCAGGCCCCACACTCACCAAGTCTCCACATCTGATCAACTTGGCCTTTCTCTCCTGTTCTTCCTGCCTACAACTCCTCTGTCCAGCTGTTCCCCACTGTTCACACCATGATCACATCTTTGGGAAGTCCTTTCCTATACATCTCTACTGGCTCCATTTTCCTTTATTGATGCTCCTGGCATGGTGTACCTCTCCTGCACAGTCACTCTCAATCTATCACAGTAGCTTGTGTGATTCTTTAATTGATATTTATGCTCCTTAGGGATAAACTCTGAGTTTATTTTTGCTTCTTCCGTTATTTCTAACATCAAACTAGGCATAGCACATAGGCATTCAGTAGCTGAGAGTATGAAGAAACAGCTGTAAGATGAAGTGTCACAAGAGATTTCAAGACCTGGGACGTATGTGTGGAACCGAATTGGGACCAACTTTGGCAAGGAAGAGTTGGAGAGAGTATTCTAGCCTGGGAAAACTTTGTGAACAAATGTAGAGACACCTGTAGAAGCATGATACCTTCGAGATAAGATACACACTAGAAATGGATATATAAGAAGTAGAAAAGGCAAATGTGACAGGTTGTATGTTCCAGAGATGGGACAATGATACCTTGCACCATCTGTGTACATCTGTCAAGTCTATTGTGGTTACCTAATGAATGCTATACCATTGTTCCAGGGGAATTGGGCATGTGTAGCTTCTCTCAAGGAACTGCACTCAAGGACCTCAACCTGGGGAGCTTCATCTTCATCCAGGCATGATTTAGATGATGAGATTCTGAACTTGAAGCTCAAATTGTCATGAAATGAGTCATTGAGGTATTCAGGAAGCAGTGTGCCTGTTTGGAGTAAGGAATTTTACAAGATGATGGAGTGCAGCAGATCAGACTTCCTAAAGATAGTAGTGTCCACATATCTCCATCCCACACTGCAATGTGGACATCCTTGCCCTCCAATCACAGCATGTTTAGAATTTGAGTAGACACTTGTGGTGCCCACCGTGAACAATGCAGTACAGAAGAGGTGAGGTCACAAGACTTCTGCATCTACTTCATAAAAGTTCTTCATGCAGTGTTGATTCAGATTTCTAGGGACTCTCAATATCCACCATCCTTACCATGACACTGCTTTTTGGAACTCAGGTGCCTTGCTGATAGAAGACCAAACCAAAAGAAGAGGCCATGTGGGAATCTTTAGTCAATATTTTCATGTATTTATTGGCTATATATGGAATATATAAAGAACTCAAAAACATAGAGCCCCCTCCCCAAAATAAAAGACCAAATCAAATTATGGGCAAGTGAAATGAATAGTTCCTTCACAGAAGAAGTATAAATAGCCAATATATACATGAAGAAGTGTTCAATACCATTGACCATTAGAGAAATGTAAATTAAAAGAGCACAGAGATTCCATCTTATCCCAGAAAGAATGTAATCACCAAGGAATCAAATATTAACAAATGCTGGAAAGGCTGTGGGGGAAAAGGAACCCTTCTAAATTGTTGGTAAGAATGTAGACTAGTAGAACCACAATAGAAATCAGTAAGGAGATTCCTCAAAAAATTAAAACTAGAAATTCCATTTTCCCCAGCTATTCCACTTCTAGGTACCTTCCTTCACAAAAGAATTAAATATATCATATCACAAGCATACATACATACTTGTGTTTATAGCAGCATAACTCATAATAGCTAAATCTTGGAAGCAGCCTGTATGTCCATGAACAGATGAATGGGTAAAGAAAATGTGGTATTTATACACAATGGAGTACAACACTACAATAAAGAAAGATAAACTTGAGTCATTATGGGACACTCAATGTAGGAGTCTTGTAGGAGAATGGATACACTTTGAGACCATAATGTTAAGTGACATAAATCACATAAAAGCTTAAATATCACATGGTTTCTCTTTATGAGAACCCCAAATTATGAAGAGTAAAACAAAAGACAGATAATAGGAAGTAAAGAGGCAGATCTTTCTCAAATGCAAAGAGAGTAAAGAGATGGAAGGAGTAGGAAGGATATGGGATAAAAAAGCAATTAAGATGTTTTATGTACATATTCCAACTCCACACAAGGAATGTAAACATTATGTACTGCAAACATGTACTAATATAAAGTACTCATGGAGCATAAGAGCTAGTTTGGTTTAGAGATTACTCTAAGGTTAGCATTGGTTGCCCAACCATTATCAATGATGTTGTTATGACTTGCATGTAGTTGGCTCATGTGCTCATAGGTGGAGCTTTTCTGACGTGGCTGTATCTAGGGTGTTTGAATATGGATTAAGGGTGTGTGGTAACAGGATTAGTCCGCTGATTGGACTGGCAAGTTTCTGGGTACAGCTGATTGAATTTACTAATGATGGAGGGCCCAACCTGGGTGTGGGCAATGCCAACCAGTGGGTTTGTAGCCTGGGTGGAATAAAAAGGAAGAGAGGGAAAGTAGGTGGCTGCTTTCTGCCTGCCCTACCATGGACTGTTTCTCCCCTGTGATGGCCCTCTGCCATGCCACCTTGCCTTGGATCCAGCCAATTCGGGACTGAAACCTCTACAAACTGTGATCTGAAATAAATCTTTCCTCATGTAGCCTTGAGTGTCGGGTATTTTTGTCTCAGCAATCCAAAAACTAAGATAGATGTTTCAACATCAAGAGGGCATTGAAGGTCAGTTTAGGGAGGATCAGAGGACCAGAAGTTTAGGGAGGACCAGAATATTTTCCTTCACAATTTCTGCTAGGATTGTCCTTGTACCCAAACCTCAACCTTGGCAGAAATACAAAAGTCATGGTTGATTAGTCAAAGATCACATGTTAATTAAGCACTGATTGTAACTGAGCCTGAAACCTGCCCAAAAGTTAGCCACAAAAGTGTGACCTTCACTGATGAGTTGCTCGTGCCCTTCTTGACTCAGAACACTGTCACCTTTACCAGGCTTGACCCATTCACCAGATGCTTCCCCCTCACTGTGGGCAGCACAGGTAGGAGGCCCAGCAGAAGGTCTTGGCTTGGAAGGATTGTTGGGAAGTGGGCTGAGCCTTTCCTTTAACAGAAGAAAATGAATACAGCAGGAGTGATAGGCTTTAGGACATGCACCAAATCTTTTAAGCTGCAGATAGCACAATTTTGATGTCAGCAAATTGTCTGTTCTTACTGAGAAAGGCATTATTATAATGATCTCACATCTCATCTGCTTATTTTTAAAGATGCACAGTCATGATTTTATTGTTCGTGGGAATTTCAAAGCAGTTACCTGGGGTTTTAGCATTTAAATCTCATACATATTGATCTTTGTTAATGAGTTTAATAGGCTCAGATGAGTTTAAATGAGATATACATATAGCTTCCAGAAGATCACTTACTCTTATGTTCTCCGTATCAATGCTCTGCTGGCATGAAATGATACTTATTATTTCAGACAACATGCAATACTGCTGGAATGATCTAAACCCATACTAAAGATGAGTTAATTTTCCATGACCGTTTCCATAGATTCATCTCTTTGATTCATTCCTCCTTCCAGGTCAGGGTCTCTGACAGATAGAAAGTAGATATTTATTATTCATTCATTTATTTATTTCCACTTAGGAAAATTATCAAAGTAACATTTAAGGTTTGATATCATGATCACAACACACAAATTGGCAAAACAAAAAATGATATTCTGTCACAGGTTTCAAAATTACCACTAGAATGATGATAGATTGAATAAACAATATTGATCAAATTATATTGTTTGTTATTTAATATGACTTTCTGCTAGAGTCTAACATCCTTAGGGAAGACTTAAGTCATACCTAGCTGTCAACTAGACTTGTGGGAACTTGAGAATCCCAGGAAGGTAGGAATCCCCTCAATCAAGAGCCAGCTTCATGCTGCTTAGTAAGATGATCTCAGTTCTGGGTTATGATGACTGTGTTCATTTTTCATACAAATGCACCACTTTATCTATCTGCATTTTCTCCAACATCACCAATAGATGTTTAACAATCCTGTACGTGAAATGATTTTATCTATGCTCTAATGCATGCTACTTACAATACTATTTTAAGCACCATGTATGATATAATAACTCTTCAGTAGTGTAAAAACAATCAATTTTTTAAATTAAAGTTAATACAGTTGTCTTTATTCACTAAATCCACTAGAGCAGAGTCCAGAGTTATCGTAGATTTTTTCCCTCTTGTCCCATATATTAAATCAAGTGTTGTAAAGGTTGACATCAAGCAGAGCCAGTTAGCAAGGCCATGGTCCAACTGCCAGCCTTGTGGATTTGGCCTTAGTATTATTTACTTTCAACCATGCATAGATAAATTCAAACTACACTTAAAGCAGTGTTGTTGAGAGCATTTTGTACATTAGCACTGGTACAAAAGTACAGGATGCAAATTTGCACCACTTTAAAGGATTCATTCCCATGTGTTTGCGTGTGTGTTCCTAGTTAATATAGTATTTTAGTTATAAGGAAATTTATTCTTCAGAAATTTATCAGTCAGTTGCACAGTGGTCTTTGCCATCCCCATACTTTCACCCCAACTCTTATATACACATGTGTGCATGCACACACATACACACACATCGGTATCATCTGGTCCTGACCATGGCCTGGATATACAAAATCTCTTTGTAAACAGACCCTCATAAACTCTGCTTGTCCTGGTCATTAATCCAGAGCACTGCAAGTCGCCTGGGTTCTCAGAAGATGGAGATTCCCCCAGCTGGACATCCATCTTTCAGGATTCAGTCACCACTGAGCTCCATGATCTGATGAGTCCACCTTCCACAGGACTGGTGGCAACCTGGCCTTTGACTGTCTTTCATCCATTTGCACCTTCACTCCCTTCTTCACAGGGTCCATCTCCAGCCACCACGACCACCCTGTTCTGAATCATCAGCCTTCCGGGAAACTCAGGCCTCACTTCTGCTACCATAGGGACTCCTCCAAATCCCTGCAGCATTTTCCCACCCCAGCCCTAACACTCAAGTGCTGTCCAGCACATTAGGCCCTTTGCGTGTGTGTGTGTTTGTAAAACCTGTACAAGAAGAGATTAATCCTGATAGTGAGCTTGTAACTCCCTCCTTCTCAGAGGTAGCACTGTGTCTACCTCAGAATCTTAGGCTTAATTTTAGCAGTTTAGATTAAATATATACAGGACAAACTTCAGCAAATTATTCAGGATATTTTTCCCAAATATGTTCTGTAATGCAATTTTTTACTAGTACATAATGATCACATTCATCATGCAAAGTTTACATATGTATATAACACATCTTCCTTTTCTTATGTCCTTTTCCCCTTCCCTCCTTCCTTCCTTGCTCTATCTCTTGGTCCTCTTTCCTTCTATTTCCCTGTTTCCTATTTTCTGTCTTTTGTATTTCTCTTTAATACATTTCTATTTTAGGTTTCTCAGGTAAAAGAAATGATGTGATATTTAAGCTCGTTTGCCTGATTTATCTCACTTAACATGATCTCAAGGTCCATCCCTTTTCTTACAAATGACTCAAATTTGTTCTCCTTTTTTATGGTGGTAGGTACTCCACTGTGTGTACATACCACATTTTCTTTATCCGTGCATCTGTTAAATTGTGTCATAATCATCTGCTCTGCAGAGGAGATGATCTCCACCTACAGTCCCAAGGCCAAGTAGTCAAATGGTCTTTGCAGAACACAAGGCTTTGCAGTATTTACATGAGAAACACTTCCTCCACTGAGATCTAAAAACTGAAAATTTCTCCCTTAAAAGTGGATAACCCTGAAATTACCTGAATATTTTCTAATCACTGTGCATGCCCAGCACCCTCATCAGCAGGGACAAGTCAGGTATTTGAGTGCTGGACACGGTGACAAAAAGGCCACCCAGAAGCAGACTTCCAATGAGTCTTCTAGTTTTTTGGATTATTGAAGGGAAGTTGCTCAATACCAAGATATAAGAGGCCTGAGTAGCAGAAGAAGATGAGAACAAGGCTAAGCAAAAGCCTCTGAGAAAGACCTTCCACGAGCAGCATCTTGAGAGAACCTCACAAAACACATCAGTTCTCCTTGCTCTTGTAATCCACAAAGGCAAACACCTCCAAACATGTTGACTCTGAACCAACCTGTTGCTGCAATGATATTCTGAAAGACAGAATAAAATCACGCAGTCGGACATGGATCAGAATCATCATCTACCCCCTGCTACACTGTTCTGAGTGCTCCAGGATACATGCAATGGATAAAGACAAACATATGTCCCACAAGAAACTCAAGGTTATTGGTTCTTTTAAATCAGCTGTGATCTGAAAACCACATCTACAAGCCAGATATGAGTAGTACCACAGAAACCCTAGCCGAGGTCAGCACTGTGACTCCCAACATCTTCCCTGAGGAAAGAAGGGACACAGTGAGCAAGGCTCAGGTCAGAAGAGTCAGCCAAGACACAGAGATACCTCTAGCAAGCTAAAAGTTTGGCACAACATTCCTTGAGAAAAAGGAGGAGCTGCAGGATAGGCCCCGATCCCATGCAGTCTTCAATGATATCACAGGAAGAATGAACCAGCGAAGCCTCTGCAGTCCCTGAACCAAGATCAAACACCCTAGGACCAGGCTAGAGTTGCTGGTGAATGTATTATGGAAAAGCAAGACAGAATTCACCCAGGGTTGCAGCGTACAGCTCAGGTCTGCACCCTCCTCATCTCAGGGATGAGAACAGAAGAAAGGAGAACATGCTGTGGGGGAAAGAGTTCCAAGAGGAACCTCGTCAGCATCTGCCTTCATACCCCACTGTTGGGGAGGTGGATATCATATCAACACCAAAAGATGCTAAAAACCAAAGCTAAGTGAGTGGTCACTGGGTCTGGAAGCAGTGTGGAATCTGGCGAGAGGTCTTTGGAGGACCAGCCATTATCAACCAGAGAGGAGGTGACTACAGCAGACACCACAGAGGGGTGGTCCCCAGGCCTCTACTGAGGGGAGCTTCAGAGCCCAGCTGGAAGGCCAGTCCACCCTTCAACAATTCTCTCTGATGGCTGGACTGCTCAGGAAAGGAAGTTGATGCTTTATCTGTCTGAGGATAAGCTCAGTTCATTTATGACTGCAACTGGTAAATCAGACAGGATTCCAGGTGAGGGAAAACCCATGCACAGGAAATGTCTGGCTTGGTGCAATGGATAATGGGGACTCTTAAATGGATTCTTAGTGAGCTCTGAAGATTTCCCAGGATCAACTGCAGGGGTCAGGATTCAGACTTCATTGGAAGGATGAGAAATTTCTGATACTTCATGAGCAAGGTCTGCCAGGCTCTAGAAAGATCAGGAAAATGGGTAAGTCTGGAGGAATGATGGGTTAGGGCTGGGGTTCTGCCCCCTGGAGCAGCACATGATCTTCCAGGAGAGGAGAGAAATTCCTTTGCAGGAGCCCCTGGGAGGAAAGCATAGCATTTACAATGTGAAACCTCCCTGTTTGAAAGTTTTTGAAGAAAAGGTGATTTTTTGATAATTTAATCTTCTACCAGAAGTAAAGACTTAATTTCCAAGGTTTTTGGGTTAAAATATAAGAACAAACCATAACCGTATTTTGGAGACCATTCAGCCAACTTTTGTAAACCTCTTTGAGGTTTTCTCACTGGAAAAAAATTGGACAGTGTAGAATGGTATGAAGCAAGCTCACAAAAGAAAAAGAGAAAACATTTGGCTTTCATACCCTCTCTGTAAGGAAAAATCTGTTACATTTGTTTTGTTACTGTTTATAGAGACTTATGCCATCAACTTTATATCTAGACCTTTATTTTTAAGGTATTAATGAGCTTGGAAATGGGATCATAAAATATTGGATTGGAGTTTTATATTTACTATCATGATAAAAGCATAGGGAAACAAAAAACATAGCATGTCCAGTCAGAATACCTGTCATACTTAATAATTTTAAGAAGCTGGCAAATTATTTTTGAAAAGTCAATTTACTATTCTTACAAAAATTTAAAGAATACGAAGGTCTATACAGGACTTGAGGACCTGTAATCATTTTGTACATACTGATGGACTTTTAATATTTTATTTCCATTTAATATAAATTTCACTTAAGATATAGAAGAAATGAAACTAAGATATTGTTTGTCTTTGTAAGTCACTATATTTTTTTCATACTAGTTTTGTTAGATTTATTTTTCCATCAACAAAAAAATTCTTAAACACTAATTACTTTTTCAGTTAAGCAATTTATAAGTAAAGTCTTAATCCTTTAGCTTATGCTGGATATATTTAATATTTGTTTCCTGAAGTTTGTCTTTGTGGACATCAACATACCAGTTTCTTTTCATGGTTAAGTGTATGATTTTGTACAGTATTATATTATTAGTTTAATGAGAGATAATACCTGTCTAGGAAGTAGTTCTTGTGAAATAAAAACTATAAATTTGCACAGAGAACCAAATTCTGTAATGTGACACATGGCTGCATTATCAAGGTTCTTGGTGATTTCTTCTTGTGAAGCTCAGTCATGTCCCTCTGCCACTCCTGAAGCAGTGTGAGTCTTCACCAAGTGAGAAGGGCAGCCCTGGGGTCCAGGGCATTGCTGGACAGACACCAGGGCAGGGGTGGAGGTCCACAGCCCTGGAAGAGCCCTGGAAGCTCAGAAGTACGGCCTCAGCTACTAAGCTGGAAGACTGCCAGTCTCTGACTATGGGTAGCAGCAGGGTTTGCCCCAGGCCTGAATCTCCCAGCATTCTCATGGTTCTTAGTAAGCCAGTGCCAGGCTTTGACCGAGGGGATTATTGTAGCTCAGGTTGCCAAATACTTGACTGATAAAACAAGTCTCTGAGATAATACTCGCTGCTATCATTGATCCCACAGCTCGATTGACCATTTTGCTAATGGATATGCTAATTGGACATGAAAAAGAGGCATTAATAAAGACTTTAAATGAGCTGTTTGACTTCTTCCTATTCAAAGATGGAACCGATATTTTTTTTCTCCTGACTCTTCTCCCCACTAAATACAACTAGAGTGCCCAGAAATTGCACAAGAGGAAATTAAAGGAGGACTTACAAAGGTAGAACCTGTCAGGGGTCACAGGACTCGGAAATGACCCAGAAGTGGGTCACTGGGACCAACCACTCAACAGAAAAAAGGAAACCAGGCCTGGCATCTCCAACCCACATCTGAGCAACAGTAGGAGTGTAGGGAGGATCATTCCCCTGAGACCGAACCGGCCCACCAGGGGAATTGAGAAAGATCAGCAAGCAGAGAGTCTGCTAAAAATAAGCAGCCCTCCAAGCCCGAGACACCCGTCCCTCCACAGGGAGATTCTGGTGGCCAGCACTGCTCGGCCACAAGGACCAGGTCTAAAAGCATCTCTGTGGCCTTAGGAATGGAACTCTGTTCTCCTACCTTTAGACAACAACTGGCTGGCCAGCAACAGCAATCTCACCCCAATATAGTGCCCATCTGTAAGTCTTCATTTTCTCTAAAGAAGAAAAAAATATAGAGAACTAAATAAAAATAGAAGTGTAATCAATCAAATATGTGGGACACATCCTAAGGGGTGCACAAATCAATAATCTGTGTCTATATCAGGAAACTAAAAATAAAAGATCAAAATAAGCCCATTTTATTAAAATAACACACTTTCTTTATCCAGTCACTAGTTGACAGGCAAAAGTGGAGTACTAGCCAGCCATAAAGAATGATAAACTAGAGACATTTATAGCTAAACGGATGTATATTGAGGCCAAACTCCTAAGTGAAATAAATAGGACACACACATGTAAATACTGAATTGTCTTTCTGTGTGAGAAACTGAAAGTGTAAATGAGGACCAAAATGTATGATAGATAATGTGAAATAAGAAGCAAAGGTTCAAAGGGGAAGGGGAATTCGGGGTAGAAGGGGAAGAAAAAATATGAGAAAAGAAGGGAAAAATGGAAACAAAGCTTTTGTAAATAGAGAGAGGTGGAGGGGTGGAAGGGAGGGAAGAGGAATGGGAAAAAATGAGAACAAAGATATGTCATGTACAGGTGTAAATTCCCGATGATGAATGTGATCATAATGTATACCCAAAATGTACCAATGCAGTTAATTTTTTAAAATAAGCCCAAAGCAACCATAGGGAAGATCTCAGTAAACATAAAAGCTGAAATCAATAAAATTAAAAATAAGAAAACAATAAATACAAACAAATATCTGCTTATTTGAAAAAAAATCATGAGCATTAATAAAACTTTGATAAGACTTACAAAGATAAAGAAGAGAAAATAAAAATCACAAATAATGGGAAGAACATGGAATATAGCTACAGACCTTGCAACTGTTAAATGAATAATAGGAAAATATAAACAACTTTGTGTGTTCACAACTTGGCCAACTAGAATAAATAGATTAATTCCACAAAAACTATGAGTAACGAACATAAAGGATGAAGACCTGAATAGTTCTATACCCATCAAAGAAATTTAAAAGCTTTTCTAAGTTAAATCCTCCAGTCTTTGGACACTATGTCTTTCCATTGGTTTAGGGGTTCTTTGGATTCTTTCATCAGGACTGTAGACTTAGTAGTGCTTTGAGCATGTTTAAGTTAGACAAGGCTAAGCTATAAGCTATAAGGTCAGTGTATTAAATGCACATTCCACTTACAGTATTTTCAACTTATGATGCATGTATTGAACAAAACTCCATCCTTGGTTCACAAGCAACTGTACTGACAATGAGTATGCCACAAGTGAAATTAAGAACAATATAATTTATAGTCACCCCAAAGGAAATGAAATACATAGATGTAAACTTCACAAAGTCCTGATGAAAGAAACCAAAGAGCACCTAAATCAATGGAAAGACATGCTGTGGTCATAGACCAGAGGAGTTAACATAGAAAAGGTGTCTCTTCTCTCTAAGGTGATTTATGGATTTAATGTGGCTTCTATCAAATTCATAGAAATAGTTCATTGCCATTATTATTGACTTAGACAAGCTTATTTTACCACATGTGGAAAGCACACACTCCAGATACCTATGATCTTTGTAGAAAGGAAGAATGAAGGGAGAGAAATCACTGTACTTAATATTAAGGCCCAGGATACGGCTAGCTACAGAATCACAACTACATAGTATTGATGGAGAGATAGGTGCACAGATCAGTGGAGCAGAAGAGAGAGCCTAATAGACCCTCACACAAACAGGGCTAACAAGTTCCAGAAAATCAAGCAGACTATAGTTTGAAAGGACCCCAGTATTTTCCCCTTGATCTCACTCTTTATTTTCTGATGTGCCATAACTGCTCCATGCAAAATGGAACAAATATGCAAAACCCACTCAATGGACAAAGAATGGGTGAGTCACCTACACTTATACTTTATACAAATCCTACCTCAAAATGGACCAGAGACATAAATGTACATTGTAACACTGTAAAAATTTTAGAAAAATAAAGTATGAGAGAATGGGACGGAGCTAATAACAGGCAAATAGTCTTTAGAATTGACATTAAAAGCATTATTAAAAATAGAACAAATAGGACCTTCATCAAAATTAAAAATGTTTGTCAGAAAAGATAAGTTACCAAAAAATTAAGATAAGTTACTGGGATCAAATAATCTCAAACCATGTATCTGACAAGAAAATAGTCAGATACCCAGAATATATAAAGAACTTTTAAAATGTAACAATATGAACAAATCCAATTATAAAATAGGCAAAGAACATGAGCAAGCATTTTAGGAACAATATATTTTGACCCATGTGAATAATGCTGCAGTGAACATGTGAGTGCAATATATCTTCAACATGAAGATTTCAGTTGCTGTGGGTATGTACTCAGGTCTGACTATTCAAGTAATTCTGTTCTTTAGTTTTTTGAGGGACCTCTATAGTGTTTCCCATAATCACTGTAATAGTTTACATTCCCACCAACATTGTATAAAAGTTTCCTTTTGTTTAAAATCCTTATACACAATTATTGCTTTTTCTTTTACTGATAATGCCCATCTTTGCAGGTAATGTCTCACTGTTGTTTTAGCTTGCATTTCTTTGATGATTAGTGATGAGTATTTTCATATATCTGTTTTAGTTTGATACATATATATGAATTGAAAAAAAATATTTGCAAGCCAGACAACTGATGAGAGGCTAATATTCAAAACATACAAGGAGCACAACTCACTAAGAGAAAATCAAATAATCTAGTTAAAAATAGGCAAAAGAGTTGCATAGGCATCTCCCAAAAAAGACATCTGAATGGCAAAGCAGATATATGAAAATACTCATCACTAATCATCAAGAAGTGCTCACTGCAGCATTATTCACATGGGTCAAGGTATGGAAGAAATGTGTTTATCAACAAAAGGATGAAGAATATGTGATGTTTATAAACAATGTGATGCTGCTCAGCCTCTAAAAGGATGGAAATCCTGTCATTTGTGAGCACAATGAATGAGTCCAGAGAACACTATGTTAAGTGAAATAGCAAAATCGACTCATGTATATGTGGAGTCTAAAGTGTTGAACTCATAAAAGTAGACAGTAAAATGGTGGTTTCCATAGCCTGGGAAGCCATGGAAAAATGGTGAGATATTAGCCTATGGTAGAAAGTTTCTGTTAGGCAGGAGGAATAAGTTTTAAAGATTTATTGCACATTAGGGTGATAATATTTAATAGTTATATAACCTATATTTCAAAATTGCTAAAAGAGTAGATTTTTTAAAATTCTCATTACCAAAGAAATATGTGAGGGAATGATTATGCAAATTACCTTGATTAATCATTCAACAATACATACATATATTAAAATATCACACTGTACTTCATAAATGCATGCAATTATTATCTGTCAATTAAAAATTACATAAGGCTAAAGTTCTAGCTCAGTGGTAGAGCACTTTTCTAGTAGGTGTGAGCCCCTGAGTTCGAGCCCCAGCACCACAAGAAAAAATGTGTTATAAGATAAAATGAAAACTAAGACCATAATAAGCAAGAAAAAGATATATATATGGCATGTTCATCAAAATAGATTTTATATCATTAGGAAATAGCAAATTAAATCACAATAAGATGTTACTATACATCTATCAAAATGACTAAACTGAAAACTAGGAATGACACCAAATGTTAGCAAGGTTGCAGGCAAACTAGGATATTCACATATTGCTAGTGAAAATATAAGATGGTAAAGCTAATCTGGCAAGCAGTCCAGCACTGTCTTATAAAGATAAATATTTGATTATCATACACCCAAGTAGTATGTTCTGGAACACATACTCCAAAGAAATAGTCCCTGTGTTCACATAAAGCCCTCACCCAGATGTTCACAGCAGCTTGAGTAGTGGTAACAAGTGGCAGCTGAGACAAACTGTGGCACATCCGTGCCATGGAACACTGCTCAGTGACAACATGAAGCTCACTCAAGATAGATGCAACTATGTAGATGGCTTCTGGAGCATTCTGCTTTGAAGGGGGAAAATCTATTCAAAATGATACCTATTGCATGATTTTATTTATATAACATTCTTAAAATAAGAAAGTTACATAGTAGGTGACATGAGGATACTTAGTATGGTTATAAAATGGCAACATAAGGGATCCTTATGACAATAGACTGCTGAGTGTCTTAACTATCCAGGCCACTATTGTGACTATGACATTATGGTGCAGTTTTGCAATTTTGTATTATCATTCAGGGAAACTAAGTCATTGTCATTTGTAATATTTTTTACAGTGCATGTGCATCTATAGTTATTTCAAAATAAATTGCTTAATTTATACCCAAAATAATGTTACTACAGCCATCCCTGGAAACAAGCTCCACCACATAGTCCAGCAAGAGCTGCAGAATTCCCTCTGGCAAGTGCAGAAGTGCTGCCCACTTCCCAGAGCGACACTGTGAGGGCCTCCCTTGGCCCTCCTTTCACAACTTCTGCTTCTTCCAGGGTCCCCAGTGCTCCTGAATTCCTGTGTTTAGTCCTGGACATCTTGGATTCTTTTTTGATTCCTTTCTCCTACCCCAAAACTAGTAGGGGAGCTGGAGACTATATAACAGATGAGTCCTTCCTGGTCTACTGAGCTCTTTTCCTCCTGAAGCTGGTTCAGTGTCATCTGACCTTTCCTTGCGCACCTCTTGTCTTTTCACTTGGACAATCTCAGAGCTTCCACCAAGAGCAATGGGGACTGGAGATAGGATAAGGGGTGAGTCACATCGGTGCCAGCCAGGACCCTGCATGTTACCACCAGCCCCATAGGAGGAGCCAGGAAATCTCCTAAGAGGAGCCCCATCATAGGGCCAGACCACACACTTGGTGTCCTGGTCCCCAGAACCGCCCCATCCCTGGTGGCTAGAACATTGTAGGCACACATTGACATTGGTTCTTGGACATTAATTCATATCCCCAGATGTCCTAACTTTTGAAGTAAAGAGAAATCTATTATTTCACTCTGGGCTTCATATTATAATTTGTGGGAATCCTTAGAATTTATTTCAGATTCTCTCATCTTTCTGCAGCTGATCTGCTCAGTTCTACTTACACACAGTTCTATTTACATGCAAAGGCAGGATAAATATAGGGACATGAAACACAGGTGTTGCCTAAGAAATCACAGGAGGCAGGGGAATCCTTCGCCTAGAACTCCCTGTGTCAAGCCACATTTCCCATATTTGTGAATGTCTAGAACCCTCCTTGAACTGCATGCTCATGGGTGCAGATTTTCCCTTCCATAAGTGACCCTGCTGATTTCTCTGCTTCATGTGTTCACATCTAGAGTGAGTTTCATGTTGTCACCAAGCAGTGTTATGTGACACAGATGTGCCACAGTTTGTCTCACCTGCCACTTGTTAAGTAACACCACCCAAGCTACTGTGAGCATCAATGTTCAGGCTCTATGTGAACACAGGGACTATTGTTTTGGAGAGCACATTCAGGAACATGCTTCCTGGTTGTACGCTAATTGAATATTTAGATTACTAAGAAATTGCTGAACTGGCTACCAGATTAGCTTTACCATTTTATATTTTCACAATCAATGTGTGAGTAACCCATCCTTGCTGACATTCATCCCTGGTTTTAAGTTTAGCAGTTTTTATAGGTGTATGGTGAGTCTCAAAACTAACTTCACCTGAGGGGGTTTTTAAAATATGTTTTTAAAATGTATTGTATCTTCCATACCCAGGGATTCAACTGAGCTTCAAAAGTAATTTGGGAAAAAAATACTACCCAGGTACTGAACATGAACAGAATTTTTTTGCCATTGTTCCCTTAAAAGTATGTTGTAACAACTCTTTACATAGCACTTATATTGTGTTAGGCATTGTAAAGTATCCAGAGGTGATTTAAAGTACATAAGAGAAAGTGTGTAGCTTATAAACAATGCTACATATGCCATTTCATACAAGGAACTTCAGCAAGGACAGGTTCCAGTATTCTGGCAGGGGCAGGGATAGTACCAACCCCCTCCTATACTGAGAGAAGCCTGCAGACCCTGGGGTTCCAAGGGACCAGCTTCTCCTGCACTTGGTCTGAGTGCATCCTGGGTACAGTGAGCAGGAAAGATACCTGGGAGGATTCGATGTGTAGCCAGGGCTGGGAGTCTGTGGTCTGTACTGTGGGGTGATTCTGCTTTTTCCTGCAGTGATCTATTTCTCCCCTTCCTCAACCTTTCTAGCACCTCCCTGGTTCCCAGCTGTGACACAAGACAGACTTATTTCTGGGGATTCTTTATAAGTTTTATTTTATTTGTAATTGACACACGATTGTACAGATTCTTGGGGTAAAATGTGTATGCATGGTGTAATGATCAAATGAGGGTTCTCAGCTTATCCATCACCCAAAGTATTCATCCTTCATTGTAGTAAGAACATTCAAAGTCCCCACTCTACACATTAGTGTGAATGCCATTCACCCTGCTGTGCACTCGAACCTGGAACTCATTCCTCCTACCTTCCTGCCATGTTGTGCCATATAAGCTCCTTCTCCACATCTCCCATCCCAAGTCTCGAGGAACCACTATCCCACTCTGTATTTCTATGAGGTCGGTGGGGATTTTGTTTTTTCAAATGCAAGTGTCTTATTCTGCAGCCATTCAAACTGAATCCGAAGGCATTTTTAAAAGCTCCACAGATAATTAATTCTAATGCTCACCCTGGCTAAGAACCATTGATATTAGAATCTACAATCTAAGCTGCTGTAATTTATCTTCCAAGAAACATGCTAACTCCCTATCCCAACCTCTCCCACCCCCGACAGCTGACTCCAGTCTTTCTCCCCCCAGCCTCTCTGAAACACATGGTTCCCACCTAGGACATGGACTCTGCCTCTCCAAGTGGAAACCCCTGCTCCTTTCTTTCCCTCTGCCTCTCTAACCACCCCCTTCCTCTCTCTTTCACAACATCCTCTTCCTCTTAAAAGGAATTAAATAGGCCCGTGCAGAACGCCCTGATCCAGCCCGCTTCAGACAGGCACCTCTCCAGACGCAGTCGCACCTCTCCTAACGCAGTGGGAGGGTTCCAGCCAGCTCAGAGCATGCCTATCCAGCCCGCGCCCCTGCAGCAATCCACTGGATCCCCACCCCCCACCCCCATCCCTCTGGCCTCTTGGCTGTACTGACATTTGGTTCCACACTACAAAGACACAGAGGACACTGGACCACCAAACCACTGTAAAGGGTAAGTTGGAGCGATCATCACCTCCCATTGGAATCAGGACTATCTTCAGGGGAAGGGCAACTGGAATCTGCAGTACAACCCTGCAGAGTTCAACCCTACAGGAGGGCAGGGACCTCAACATGGGACTTGCAGCCAGGAATCTGCCCGAATCTCACGGGTCTGTGACTGGCTTGATGAGACTCATTGGCTTATATCTGCACACTGCTACCCACGTTGTCGATTGTGAAAACAGAGACATACCATGAAAGAGGCCCTTCATTTTTATTTTTATTTTTATTTTTTATTTCCAAAATTAGTATTATTGGTTTGTTTCTTTTTCCTCTTTTCTTTTCTTTTTTTCCTCTTATCTTTAATTTTTTTTCCTACTCTTTGCAAATTTTTGTTTTTCTCTCCTTTTTTTTCATCTTTCTTTTCTTTCCTTACTCTCTCTCTTACGCTCAATCTCTTGCTGTCCCATATTGTTCATCTCCATTTTTGTCCCTATTCTGGCCCTCATTCAGAGTTCTTTATTTTTCTATTATTCTCTTTTTCCTTCTCGCCTGTGTCCTCTGGCCTCACTGCTAAGCTTCCCGTATCCTTCTACATATCTGTCCCTCCCTCCCCAACTCCTTCTAACTCCCCATCCTGAAGGATAAAGTTGTTATATTGAAGAGTTTACTCACTATGAACATATGTTGGGTTGGTCCTTGACCTCGATTTAATTCACACAGTTAAAGGTGATAGATTAATAGCTACCATAAAATGTCATTTTCTAAGATGTACTTGATGTAATGGTGTTGCTGATTGTTTCACTTGGGCTAATGTGTTGTTATTGATCTAGTCAGTGATCCTTTCTAGTATAATGATAAAGAGATAGCCTCGGAGTCATTAGAGACTCAAAACTTAAAGACCAGCTATATCTGGAAGTCACCTCTGAGAAGTAATCATTAAATAAGGGTTCTAATTACAAGCAACAAAGATATTTACAATAAGCAATTTCAAAGTACCAACCCAGGAGTTAAACCAAGGACAGTACCAAAAACAAAAATGAGAAGACATTTAAGCAAGGCACAAACTCAGACTTCCACCCCACCAAGGGTAAATTCTGGGGGAAATGAGGTGGAAGGGTCTGATGGCGAACCACCTGGATGCCC
>NW_004624749.1:8602705-8701895 GCF_000247695.1 Heterocephalus glaber
TGTAATTGTGTTGTATACCTACAATGTACCAATAAAAGAATTTAATAAAGTGCAAAAATAAATAAATAAATTAATTAATTAATTAATTAAAAAGTCCTCTTCATCACTTAAAATTTATCTTTCTACTTCTTTTTAGTAAATAGGTACTCAAGATCTGCACTCTCTTTTGAATGTGTTAGCAAAATATATTTTATTGTAGAGTCTGTTATAAATGATCTCCTGTTTAGCCCACTGTTTCCACCCAATAAACTGTGAAGCCCCTAAGGATGGCAAAGACTTTTTGAGTATTATGTAGTGGAGCATTAATATTTTTGTGTCAATGAAAGCAATATTACCTGTACCTACTGTATTCAGGGGTCTATTCTACTTAGATGAATTTAGTTACATCATCTAGTTGTTTTGCTGTTGCAATAAAAATGTGGTCCTGTCTTTCTCATTCTGTAAAGAGAGACAACAAAAATATTTACACCCAAATTTCTTCTCAGAGATGCAAAAGAATTAATCAGAAGAACTGTTATGTTCTATGTTTAAATTCTTAGTTGTATCCTGGGAGAAGGGGAAAGCTATAAATTGATATAAGATGGGAAACAGTGTTAATCCATTAGGAAAAATGAAATGTTTAGTATCAGACTAATCTGGATTTATTGAAAATAGAAGTCTAGAGATATGTTGTTTGGGGCTTAGCTGTTTTGAACACATTTCAGAGTACTCTTTTGGATTCATCTAGTTAATATTAAAAATCCAGCTGCCATTGGATTTCCAGGGAGATACAAGAATCACAGCTTTGATTCAACTCCTAAATGTTTAAATCCAGAGATACAAGTCAGCATTTCACTAGCGATTGCTCTAAGAAATGAAGTACCCTGAAGGATTATAGGTCTAAACATGAGGGAGGAAAGCCCTGGAGTTTAGGAGAATAAAACTTGTAATAAACAAGAATAATGACAAAAGCCTTCAGGTAAAATCTCAGAATCCTTGAAAATCACATTTGGAACTAATTTTCACCCACAAACACAGGAGATTATAAATATTCCTATAAAATAACACTGTATTGTTAATTAACCTACTGCAGAGTAAAAGTATGTGCACAAATTCCAAAAATCATAGACCATACACAAAACAACAAAATCCAAAACAAGTTGAGTGGCTAGATTTTCCCCATGTTACAAATCAGCTGTGTCACCACCCACAGAAAGGATATGAGATCTTGAACCAGCAACCGTTGTTGTTAAATTACTAAGTGTAGGGCAGGGATGTAGCTCAGTGGCTCTGTACCTGCCTGGCAAAGGCAAAGTCCTGAGTTCAATCCCCAGAGTTTTGAGTATTCAACACTAAATACTGTAAATATTATTCCTTCCCTAAAGGATTGTGAGGCATAAACAAAGGGTATCTGAGATTCCACAGGTGGAAGTTCCCAGAGATCTCCAACTTTCTCAAAGAAAGGCTTTGAAAGGTGAATACCATCTGGACCAGAAATGGAAATGGCTGCTACCCAGACTATATACAGAATGAGGTCAAACAACTCATTAACAAGAACATAAATGGTCGCTATTTTAAAATCTGCCAATAACCTGAGCACATATTTCTAAAAAAGAGATATGCAAATGTCCAACAGGTATTTAAAGTTGCTCAATGTCACTAATTATCAGATAAATATAAATCAAAACACGATGAGATACATCCTTGCACTTGTTACCTCTAAGGATAATCCACAAAGACAAAAGTGCTAGGGAGAATATGGAGAAAAGGGACCATGTACACTGTCTATTAAAATTTAAGTTAGTGCAGCCTTTATGGAAAATGCCACAGAGTTTCCTCTAAGAGTTACAATTACCATAGGATCCCTTTCTAGGTGTACATCAAAAGGAAATGAAATTGGAATGTTAGAAGGATTTCTGTACTCCATGTTTGTCACAATAGCCAAGGCATAGAAGCAATCTAAGCATCCTCAGTGCACAAACGGATTAACAAGTGTGAGTATCTACAATGGGACAGAACTCGGCTTGAAAACAAAAGAAATTCTGCCAGGTGCTGATACTCAAATGAATTTGGCAGCCACTGAGGCTGAGGAAGACAAGTCCTGCCTGAGCTCATGGAAAAGTAATCTCAAAAAAATTTGATGTTACTGACTCAGTCGCCTAGCTGCTGCCCCAGGCCCCCAGTGTGGTCACTGACTTTTTCCCCGATGCACCACTCTCTCTGCGGGCAGAGCTTTCCCTTTCTCCATCTCCATGAAATGGAAACACAGAGGATCATGCCCAGGAGTCACCAAATGTTCAATATGTCATAGTACTAAGAATAGTAATAGTGCTAGTAATACTAGCACTATTAGTATTAGTATTCCCTGATAGGGCTCATAAGGTTTTGTAGCCACTTAAAAAAAAAAAGAAAGAAAGAAAGAAATATTTGTTCCCAGAAGCCACTAGCCAACTTCTCCCACCACCACCACCCCCAAAACAGAGAGGAATCACCTTCCAGCTACTGACCCATTCCTGGCAAAGGCCAAGGGGATTTCTGCAACTCAGTTAGGTCAGGTCTCATCTCTTGACACCGGGGGAGGAACCACCCACCCCAGGCATCTTACTCCTCAAAGCCTGGAAAACTGTTTCTCTTGCTGGGGCAAGGAGAGGAAGCCCTGAGCAGAGCATGACTGCCCCAGGTGGGTCTCGGTAGGATTATCAAGGAATAAATGAGGAGACTGAAGCGCAGAGGCATTGACCAGCCAGCTGAAGGTCACACAGCAGACACATGGCAGAGGGAAGTCCTGACCCCGTGGGCTTCTAATGTTGTCGGATCTTGCTCTACTGTTGTCTCAGCTGTGCAGTTCCAGGGTGGGAGGGCGGTGCTGTCCACCTTGGGCTACCCCTGCATTCCCACGTCCAGTCTTCTCCAGAAGCACCCTGCATTCTCAGGGAAGGACACATGATGTGGGGCCGGAGTAATCTGGAGAGAGACGAGCCACAGTGCCAGTCCTGGTGTGGCCCCTGGGGACAGGAGGGAATCTTCCAGAGTCAGGGCTTCAGGCTGTAGACTGAAAGGGCTCAGGTGGGCATGGGGCTCCCGGGCCCTGGCAGAGTGTCTCCTGGAGCCCTTGCTCCTTGCCGTGGAGATGCACAGGGTCAGGCCAGGCATCTGGGTGCCTCTGCAGGGCTCAGGCAGCACCAAGGAGCCCCGCTGGCTTCCGCCAGGTCTGGATAGGTGCCCTGGCCAGTGGTGGCCCACACGCTAGCAACCTGAACTTTCTGCAGAAGGAAAGCCTTCCACCCATACCTGCCACATGTGCCTACCATTTCTCTGGCAGTCCCTGAAAGCCTTTCATAATTTCATCCCTTTCCCAGCTTCTTTTCTGAACCTACATGCAAGAATTGGACCAGTTCATGTGAGGTGGCCCTAAATTTGCTCTGCAAGCTGGCCACACAGGTGTGTTCTTATTGGATTTCCTGTGACCACATGTTCTATGTTGACTCTGGTTTTGTTAATTCTATTTATTCACAAAAACATTCGATAAATATTACTGGTTCAATCAAGTATCAATTTGTATGTGTGTGTAGATATAGGTTCACACACACATGCATACACACACAGATTTTCAAGATGCACTGTTAACCAAAATAAGTCTCAAGTGGAAACACTGTTAAATATAAAAAACCATTAGAACTTCTAGAAGGAAATAAATGTGAATTTTTGATAATACTATTTATTAGTGCATAGTAATTCTATGAAATAATGGGCTCACTGTGGCATTTGGATGCATGTAGGTAATATGCTTTGATAGTCTCCCTCTTCCTCCTCTATCCAGTTTGGGGTGGCACACAAAACAGAAACCATAAAAGGAAAGAGAATACAGAAACATAATTAAATATGTGAAAAGTCACTTTAAAATTGAAAGATAAAAAAGAACGTAAAAATGTATCATGACATATCAAACAAATGGTTGTGAGGCTTGATATAAAAGCACTCTTACATGCCTTAGAAAGGCTTACAGTAATAAGAAAAATGAGCCAAGGTTTTGGAAGCTAAAAGATAAACATATTTCCAGTAAATATTTATTAAAAGAAGTCGGGATTTTTGTTTTGCAATTAAGAAGCACAGGTTAAAATCAGGTACAGTTTTCTTATCCTCAAGCTGAAAGGACAAATTCCAATTATAATGTCAGTGTTGGAAAGCATTCAGAATAACATGACTGTTAGAGTGATGAAACCGTGAATCAGTTCAGCTTTTCTAATGTGCAGCTTCACATCCTGTGCATTGCATTAAAAGGTTTTAAATACTGACTTCCATACTCTTTGGTTTAATTATTTCATCTTTAGTTATCTATCTTTAGGAAAACATTAGAAAAGATTTGCCTCCAGGAATTTTTATTGTAGCATGGTTTGAGACAGGAAAATAAATAACCTAAATATTCATCAATAGACAGGTAAATTATTTATGGAACCTAACATCGGTTGGAATGCAATACAACTGTTTAAGTGGAAAGCAATAAAACTAGTTTTGTGGGAAACATTCACAATATATCATTATTAACAAAGTGGTGTTCAAAAATACATTTTAAAAACGTGTGTATATATAAGCAGGATCAAAGTGAAGAGTCTTTTCTCCAAATATTCTATAATGAACTTATCTTCTCTTGTCCTAAAGCAAATTTATCTTTATCCTATTCCTCTCTCCATTCCTTTTTCTCCAATGATCTTCACAGAATGTTCTCTAATTTTCCAAAAGAGAGTATTCCCTCTGGGATGCCACAGAACACTCCTTGTTTATCACGTATTTGTGAGATCCCACCAGGATTGTAGGCTTTGCTGTTGTTAGTGTTCATCTTCCTTCACTGGATCTTCAGCAATTAAAGGCAAAACTTGATACTTATTCCATATAAAATACTTGGTAATTAATATGTGTTCAGGAAATGTAAACATTTTAGTGAGCTTTTGTCTTTACATCAAGTTCTCAGAACTATTGTGGGGAAAAAATAACCCTACAAATGCAAGAGCAGAAGTGGAAGAAATATGAAATCATAGGTTCAAAGACACATGTATTTCATGTCCCAGGAAGACAGGATCCTGCTGTCTACACCTTGGGACCTCAGCAGTACAAGGCCATTGCACCTGTAGGAATCATCACAGAAATGGTACTCAAGGTTCAGACCTCCCAAGATCCACGTCTCAGTATAGCTCCACCCACGTTAGCACTAGGCTTGGCCATGTGACTCACCTCAGCCAATAGGATGTTGGAGATATGATGCCAGCCAAGACCTAGCAGAATCCTTGTACATTGAGACTCGCCTCTGTGAGATGCAGCCATCAGTTTTTTAAACCATTCTATTAAGCTGAAGAGGAACCAGGAAGGGAGCTCCAGCAGATGAGCTCAGTTAACTCCTGAGGGAAGGCATCCTGGATCACCCAGCCTCAGTCAAGCCACCCACTGAAAACACTTTGATTTAGTAACTCCAGATGAAGGCTGGAACTGCCTACCTCAACTCAAATCAAAACTCAGAAATGTAAGCAAATACCTGATTGAATTTATAAGCCACTAAGTGTTACAGCATCTCATTAAGACTGATGCAATACTTGTACCTATCCCAGTGGCTGCCTGTGGAGGATGCTGATTGATTCTCGCACCCTTGACCTTGAGTTCTGACTTGACCTCAGAACTTCTCCACCAGGACACTGGATGTCCCTCCCTATACAGATACCAGAGCCAGCGTGTATGTCTAAAGCTCATTGCTAATTAAAAAGATTCTTTTTCTGATGGTCCAAATTGAGACCCACAATATTTTGAGTAAGATTTAAAGCTAAGTGCCAGAATTTAGTGTAGGGGTATCCTTCTTTCCAACTGAGGAGATAGTGTTACTTGGTTCATACATGGGCAGGGCAGATGCAAGTGGACCTTGGCCTCCCTGGAAGAAAGGTGAGAGTTAGGGAACTCTGATCATGTTCTACAACTCCTCCATGGCTCAACCTCATGCGGAAGCAAAGGGCTTCACAGAAAATGTCTAAGTCTCAGGGACCCAAGCATTGTGGCCCGACTTTCCTGGAGGCAGGTGTGAACATCTGTGCCTCACTTTCCTCATATTTAAATTGCAGGCTCTTACATCTGTCCCTCCGAGGAACAGTACAATAACAAATGAGGTGGCACACGTGGAAAGGTAGTAGTCAGAGGGAAGCTGCTGTAATTGTTGTAATTTAGGAGAACATAGAAACCAACTTGTATTTACCAAAATGGGATACATCCTTCAACTCTTGTCAATTGAATTCCTGCTAGGTATGGGAATTTCAAGTTTTGTCTACAATGATTTTGAAGAAACAATAAATTAGCTATTTTATATTGATCCACTTGTTTTATCATCAGTAATTTCAGTTTAGGTAGAACTCTGTTCTGATAAATGATACATGTTTTGGAAACTCTACTTGTAGTATTCCTTGAGAAATAATTTTTCTTTACATTTTAAAGGGAAATAAAATCTTTGGAATTTATAGTATTTTGTAAGACAAAATATCTATCAATATAATTTTGCAAATAAAATCGCTGTGTCTAGAACAGTAACATGTTTTAGCCTGAATGAAAACTTCAGTGGGTAAACTTCAGCTATTTATGAATTAAAGAAAACTTCTTATACTAAAAAACTCCAATGTAAAAACATTTCTAGTATTTAAAAAATCTTGTAACCAGTTATGAATCCTATGGATTTTGGTACAGAAGGTATCCAAATGAATCAATTTATAAATCTTCATTTTTGTCCTCAAACATAATAGAAAAAATGTACTTCTATGCCATTCATCTTAAATGTTTAGTTTAATTCATAAACTCAGTAAAATTAAAAAGACAAGGCAATATATAAATCACCCAAGCACAACTTTTCTTTCTTTTTCATTCTCAGTATATATCTTCCTCATTCTTTAAATTCTCACATTAACTAAGTTATAATAAATTTTAAATTTTTATATTCCTTTTTATCTTATACAAATGTAAATTCTTGAGCACCGTTTTTGAAATCCACCTATGTACAGTTTTGTAGCAACCTTCCCTTTTTTTTGAGGTGAGGATCTCACCAAGTCTCTGCCATCCCCAGGCCAGGCTCAAATTTGCCATCCTCCTGCCTCAGCCTTCCGGAATACTGGGATTACTGGCATGCATCACCATGCCTAGTTCAGTGTTCCCATTAATACAGCCTCTCTCTTTGCTTAGCTCTCCTCAGAGCCCCATGGGAGGAGCTGTGTGGCTTAGTATTGTTACTCACTTTTTAGAGATGTGGCATTCCAAGCCCGGAGACATGGCTCAGGTTGAAGAAAAGTGATCAGAACAAAACCAGCCTTCTGGACTCCTAGCCTAGGTGGCCTGTTGTTTTCTGCCACCTCCAGTAACTCTGAGAAATGGAAACCTGGGAGGAGTTCCTTCCCAGGGGATAGTTAGCATGCAGACTGCCACTGAGCAGCTTCCTCTCAGCCCAGCGGCAGCTGTGCTCTGAGGGTCTCTCTCCCCAGGCCTCCCACAGCACAGCTCATGGCTCAGCCATCTGCTTCTGCTTTGCAGCAGTCATTCCTTTTGGACTTGCATTAGCTCCACACCCTGTTCCTCTGCACAGCCTGCGTGGAAACTCTAAGACGTGCCTGCCCCTGACCTGCTCCAGCTGCAGCCAGGGCCAAGTGGCTGGGCCGGGTGTGTAGTTCTCAGGTCCCTTGGGTGCAGGGTTCACTCAGCTGGACTTCATTTTTTTTTTTTAAGTTCTTTCATCAGTACATTTTAGGTATACAATTCACTTACATTCATCATTGGGTATTTGTACCTATACATGATATATCTTGGTACTTATTTTTTCCCCATTACCTATGGGCCCTTCACCCCCTCCACCCTTCCCTATTTACATAGACATCATTTCCATTATTTTTCCTTTTCTCATAGTTTTTCCTCTCCCTCCTTTCCTTTCCCCTTCCCCTCCCTTCGTCTGTGGACATTTTCTCCTATTTCAAATTATCAATTATTCATTTTAATCATATTAACTTTTGTTTACACTATCACTTTCTCAAACTAGTGAAACTATTGGTATATACACATGTGTGTCCTATTTATTTCACTTAAGAGTATGGCCTCGATATGCACCCATTTAGCTATGAATGACTCTAGTTTTTCTTCCTTTATAGCTGAGTAATACTCCATTTTGTTAAAAAACTACATCTTCTTTATCCAGTTTCCAGCTGATAGGCACTTGGGCTACTTCCAAGCTTTAACTATTACAAACTGTGCTGCTAAGAACATGGGTGCACATATATCCCTGTGGTATGATTCTTTTAATTCTTAGGGGAAGATATCCAGCAAGGGAATAGCTGGGTCAAATGGGACCTCCTGTCCTAGTTCTTTGAGGTATCTCCATACTGATTTCCACAGTGGTCGCACCAGTCTACATTCCCACCAGCAATGGAGAAGGATTCCTTTCTCCCCACACCCCTGCCAGCATTTGTTATTGGTTGATTTCTTGATAGCAGCCATCCTTTCTGGGGTGAGGTGGAATCTCAGTGTTGTTTTCATCTGCATCTCTTGAATGACCAGTGATGTTGAACATTTTTTCATATGTTTGCTGCTTTTACTTCTTTCTCTGAGAAATGTCTGTTCATTTCAGATGCCCATTTTTGAATTGAGGAGGGCTGATTTTTTCAATTCTTTATATATTATAGATAGTAGTCCTTTGTCTGAGGTACAGCTGCTAAAAATTTTTTCCCGTATTGTAGGTTGTCTGTTAGCTCTGTTGATGGTTTCTTATGCAGTGCAGAGGCTTTTTAATAAGATAAGATCCCAGTTGTTGATTCTTTCTGCTAATTCCCGTGCTGCTGAGGTTTTGTTCAGTTTTCCTATGCCAATATCTTCAAGAGTTCTACCTAACTTATCTTCCAGAAAGTTTAGTGTTTCTGTCTTAATATTTAGATCTTTAATCCACTTCGATCTTAGTTTAGTGCATGGTGATAGGTATGGGTCTAGTTTTAATCTATGGCATGTTGAAATCCAGTTCTTCCAACACCATTTATTAAATAGGCTATCTTTCCTCCAGTGATGGTGGTTGGCTCCTTTGTCAAAGATGAGGTGGCTGAGTACGTCTGGAATTGTTCCTGCATCTTCTAATCTATTCCCCTGACCCTCAGGTCTGTTCTTTTGCCAGTACCATGCTGTTTTTATCACAGTAGCTTTGTAGTATAGTTTCATGTTGGGGATTGTGATACCCCCATCAGCTGGGCTTTAGAAAGTGGAGCAGCCACAGGGATTGAGCTCCTGTCCAGGAAGGGAGAGAGCAGTTTTCAACAGAGTGACTACTCTTCCTGGTCCAAGTTTTGACTGGATTTGATCTAGATAAAGAAAATATATCTATACACAAGGGAGCACTACTCTGCTCACTACTCTTCCATAGAAAAGGATAAAGTCCAGTCATTTGTAGGAAAATGGATGCACCTTGATGCAGACCATATTAAGTGGAATAAATTAGATATACAAGCTTCAATAGTCCATGGTTTCTCTTACATGAGAAAACCACAGTAGAAATAAAGAGCAAAATAAAAGACAATAGGAAACAGGGAGATAGGATTTTTGTATATGGGAAGGGGACCAAGTTTTGTCAGAGGGAAGAGGATGTAAAAAGACTGATGATGTGTTATGTCCATGTACCAACTCCCCATGATGAAGGTAATCATTGTGTACTGCAAATATGGTCTCATAAAAAGCAAAGAGGAAAGAGGAGGAGAGGAACTGAGGGTTTGGAAGGGGAATTCGGCAGAGCGCTAACAGAAGTACACTAAGGGACAGGTGGAACAGTGGCCCTCCTTGTGCTCCCAGGGAGGAGGGAAGAGGTGACAGTCCTTCTGGCCACACCAAGATCTGCCCAAGACCTCCTGATGACTCTGTTTTGACTCCAGATGCACCTTCTGAGAAACGGAACCACAGCTGGACCCCCAGCTGCCCCCAGCAGAAACTTCCCGTCTCCATCCTTTTTAAATAATTTTCTCCATGTCCTGGAAGGTCTGTTTTAAAATAAACTCCAACCATGTGCCTTAGAGTTAGGGGCTGGGTTTTCCTGCCCTGTTTCAAGCCCAGAGCAGAGCTGGTATCCAGATGATCTAACAAGGGTGTGCATCCTTGGACAGCAGTGGGTGGGCACAGGTGACAGCCCATGAGCCCTCTTGTCCCTGCTCAGCCCCCACAGCCACACTGAAAGCACAGAGAGACCAAGAAGGGGACCTCACAATTACCAATGACCATATTCAAAACCCAGTGTTTCCTTTCTGACATGGAAATCATTCTGTGGGTGGGATAAAGATATAGGAGTAAATCAACCAAAACAAGTTACCTAGATAATTTTATATTAATGGAAAATAATTACAGCCAAAAACACATGTTCACCATGTGTCATTCTCTGAGGCCCAGGTTGTAAAGATCATGAAGGAACCGCCAGGGCTGGACACTGAGGTTCACATGCAGCTCCTCCCTGGGGTGCTCTGGGACAGGTACCTAGTGGCTTGAGACTGGGTGGGTCATCAGCAGTGACCTAGGGGTCAGAACACCTGACCTGTGACCAGGATCTACATTTGTGCCCTCCTAAAGTATTGAGGTTTAACCAAAATTGGTCACTGAATCAGTGACCAATTGTCACTCAATTGGTCATTGAATTGGTCACTGAATCAGTTCATTTACCAAATTCAAGCCATGTTTTCCAGTCTAAATCTTTGTCAGAGATAAAATAATGGAAAGTCAAGTTATAAATATAGAAAATAAACACAGAGAGGGGCACCACATGACCCATATTTGGCAAGGAGTTAGCTGGGTCTTTGAAAACTCACTTTTTGTCTCAGGCAGACTAGATCCTCTCACATACTTTAATCACAGAAGAGCTCCAGAGCAATAGTCCAGGGGAACTTGGAAAGAGAGTTGTCAATTCCTTTTCACTGGAGAGACTAGTAGACTATATCTGAGAAAGACCTGTACTGACCAACTTTGCATTCTCTAATGAGTACTCAGAACATGGAACAAGTTATCTGCCCTTCCTGCCTCCCACCTGACCCCACTCCCAGCCCCACTGTCTGGCAGGTAGAGGAGGCCTCCAGTCCTTGGGACTTAAAGCTTCCCAAGTCCCTAGCCTTTAGCACCTCCCAGAGTCAGGCCCATGGCTCAAGCTCCTGACACAAGGCATGTGCACACCCTGGCCTCCTCAAGTGCAACTGAAAGCAGCCCCAAGAGTGAGTCTTACATGCTATGTAACACACAGCTGTTTCCTTGAGGGCTCTTAACTCAGTGGGCCAGAAACAGGAAGCACTTGGGTGATTATCAACCCTGCTGGCTCAGCCCTGTGCTGTTAAGTTCTCCTTTCTAATTCTGTAACTTTCTTTTCATTTTTAGATATTAATCTCTAGTCCAGCCCAGTAAAATTCAAAAATTTGAATATGCCGTTAGGTTCAAGGCATTCCCATGCCCTGTGGGTCCATCAAAGTCTGAACTTGGAGTTCAAAGAACCTGGAGTGAGTGGAAGAACCAGGCTCCTCTCTCCCCCACCACTTCTTCTGAGCATGTCCTCTTGCAGGGCCAGGTGGTGAGGCATGAAGGAAAGTTCTGTGGCACTGGTGATAGCTGATATCTAGGGGAATAAAGGTACAAGGCTCAGATGCATGAACCCCTACTTGGAGGGAGATGTTTTACTGCATAGAGTGGGGCACAGTGCTCAATGGGCATCAGTAGCATCCTGGATGGTAGAAAGAGGGCCAAACGGCAGAAACGGGTGAAGTTTTCTATATATATGTTGAAATGTGTTATGGTTCTGTTTTCTCTTTGGATGGTTTAAAATATACATATTTTCATAAAATTCTATGTTTATTTGGAAATTGAAAGCAAAAAAAAAATGATGAGCACTTGGGCAAAACCAAGCTCCTAATACTAGAACTTGGTCTCCTCTTTCTACTCGAGCCAAGATCCAAGCCCTGGCACACACAGCTCTGTTCACGTTGACACTTGCAAAGTGCTTCGCTCTTCCCTGCGTACACAGGACTTGGCTCCTAGCTTCAGTATGTCAATAGCGCAGCTTTGATTCCTGTTTCCTACTTTTTTATACAAAGATTTTTTTAAACAAAAGTGGATGCCATACTTTTCCACAAAAACTTCTAATAGGTCATCAGGAGAGACAAGATTCTGTCTGAACAAAAGTATAGGAAGAAACAATATTTTCTCATCTTAATAATTCATGTGCTATAAAAGCAGAATTGTAGAACAAATCATCTACAATCTAGGGCCTGATACATGGTTAAAATGGTAGAAATGCATATCAAATATCCTAAAAATATATGGCAAGAAAAACTTACTTTTGAAGTAAAAATATTTTAAGGTGAATCTTAAGGTTTTAACAAATCTGTTTTTTTTTCCATGAGTGATTTACTGTCATACAGGTGATGAAAGCTACTGCCATGAAGATTTTAATTCCAACAAAAAATCAGGGGAAGAGAGGATTACTTACAATGAGTTTCTAGTTAGAAAATAGCTCTGAAATTTTTCAGGAAAAATGAAAAGTGAAATACACTTTAAATATGCAGTGCAATTTTTGAAACCAGTGCTGTTTTTAAAAAATTCAAGTGATACAGCTATGTCTGAGAAATTTTGTCCATTATTTAGCCTATGGGCAAACAGACTTTGCTTGAAATTGATGGATGAAATATTCTTATTTCTTAGGAAACAGAGTTTCTTACTTAGAAGGCATGATAAGTAAATTAGTCTAGGCCTAAGAGAACTTTTTGGTGGTGTTAGAAATTACCATGAAAGTTAAAGAACAAGAAGCAGGTATGAGCTTGTCATTCATTTCTTATAAGAGGTTACAAATGGAAAATCAACTTATTTGAACAATAAAGATTTTTAAATCTCAAAAATGAATAAGATCAATATTTATTCAATTTGTGCAGTAAACTGAGATTAGGTTGTCTGATGTACATAATCATCAAAGATGGTTTTAATTAAGAGAAATTCTTAGTTTTTAGCAACACTGAAGATATGACTGACAGCAACTTAGCATCTTACACAAGCAAGACATGTTGTAAATTGAATTTAGCAGTACTAATATCGAAGTAAAATCTACATTAACATAGCATATGAGTGGAAATTTTAATAGGTCAGACTGAATAATAAAGAAGAAGAGCTGAAAGTATCTGTATTGGTCTGTTTTTCATTACTATAATGCAATACCTGAGGCAGGCTGATATTATAAGAGGCTGGTGGAGCATGTAGTTCTGGATGGTGAAGGATGTGATGCCAATGTCATTTCACCTCTTGTAAGGATCTCAAGGCAGATGCCCCACAAGAACAGCAGGAGGAGAGCACATCACCATACAGGAAGACAGAGAGCGACTCAGGGGTCAGGGGTCGCTCATGACCCACTCTTGTGAGACCTCAGAGGTTGCATGAGAACTGCCTTAATCCCTTCTGCTAAGCTAGGCCTTTCCCACTGCACCCCACCTCTAAAGGTCTCCCCACTCCTTACAACTTGCACTAGAGACAAAGCTTCCAACAGAGGAACCATGGTGAGGATACACTTCAGCTGGGAAATGTCTACACATGTTACACATTTCCTTTCAGTTTGATCACATCAGTGCTTTATGAAGTGGAAGAATGCTAGCATGCTCTCAAACTGTTGATTTCTTTTATGGTACCATTAATGTATACACATTGAGGGAGTTGCTAGCAAATAATTTTAAGGCAGAAAAGGCTGTTCTGTAACTTCCACAAACACATCGCATTAGGCAGGGCATTATCAAAAGTCATTGGCCTTATTCATGTAAGTGAGCTATGAGAGATTGTGGTCACACCCCAACTACTCCAGTCTCTACAGGCAGATTTGTGTGTGTGTTTTCTTTTTTTTTTCACGTTCAAAATGAGAAACAATATGTTCTGGTATCAGAGTTTCATTGGCTAAAAATAATAAACATGGCAAAACTATTTTGGGTAGGGCAAAAATAATACCAAAAATAATCTATGAGAGTTTCAAATTGAGATGTTTCCCTTCAGAAAAAAAAGAAAGGTTAAAACAAAAATGCATCAAGGCAATTTGGTTAGTGTGCTCTTTTCCCCTTATACTGACATTAAAAGAGCTGAGAATATAAAGACCTTTGCCAAAAATTAATGCCTATGCGACTACATTGAAATATATAATTTTTGCAGAATGAATTCAGCAAAAAGGAAATAAATTTTAGACCAACTTTTTAAAAATGATATGAAGCTAAGCAAGAATTACACAAACTGGATACAAATTCCAGGATTCTAATGTTCCTTGTAACTCCAAAAAGCTCAGCTTTATGTGTGATTGTTGATTCAATGACTGTGGCCAGGTCTTGGTTCAGTATCCCCTTCACTATCTTGCTTCCTTTGCCTCCACACTTCTAGATATTGCACTGGATTGGTCACCTAAGGCAACACCTTTCCTATCCTGTGATTCCCGGGAAGACTCTTAAACCGCACTTAGGAGAAGAGACACTCAGGGCCAGGCAATAGTTGCAGTGGAGAACAGCTGATTCGCGCATATGCTTGCACACAATTGCACATGGGTCACAGCGAGGCCTGCAGGACTTTGTGAATAGGTATCCTGATCATCTTGTTCTGTCACAGAGGAACACATGCTGTTGCACCAGTCTTATCCTAACTATAAGAAAGTGTACCTGGCTCAGTATGCTGTCAAATTTTAAATCTCAAACTATAATTCATGACCTCCAAGTGCTTAGAGTTGTCTGTGGGATTTGCTATCTTGTTGTTGTGAGGGGAGGGACAGGACACTGATGACTGTGTCCTTACATTGTTCCTAAAGAAAAACGTGTGAAAAGTGATATCTGAAGGTACTTGGAATTCTCCCTTGCTTAATGAATGTGTCTTGAGAAAGAGACTGATTGCTGTGACTGGCCAGCAATCCACTCTTCTCCCTAGCTTCGTCCTTCTCTGCTTGAGGTCATCGTAGACTAACAACACATGGGCTGGGAAGGCGCAGAAGAATGCAGTCTAGGAGCTGCATGGACATGCACATAGGGAAGGCCTGTGTGAGTGTAAGTCAAGTTGCCTATGTATCGACGCCTTATCACCTGCTGGAGCTGAAAGCACAAACACAAACAAGGTGCAAGGTGACTCTAACTTACAGAATCCACATTACCAAGCCACGTCTGAGAGCAGACATCTTTATGTCAACATAAGTGAGGTGGTACACCAGGTGTTCCTGTCATACACCCTCAGACTCAGGACATGGCAGAAGTAAAGGACTAGAAGGCATTTGTCACTTCACATTGGCAGCAACTGCTTTCCTTGTTCTCTGCTGTGCCACCAGCACCTGGCCAGATTGCACCTGGCACCTAGGAAGCTCCCAATGCATATGCGGAACGAATGGTGGCTTCAGTGAGCAGTCAGTCCATGGGACGGTTGGAGTGAGTACACTTTAAGCTTTTTCTCAGTAGAAAGTACCCTTGGGAGGAAGTTTGGCTGAAAAGCAAGAAAATATTACAAATGGTAGAGATTGTCCTTGTGAGCAGAAAGTGGCTGAGCAGAACAGTCAGGGCAGCATGGCTGGAAAACTGAGACAGGGTCCACAGTGCAGGAAGGGGGGGACTTGGAGGCAGGAGGACTGCAAAGCACAAAACAGTAATTTTAATTTGATTTCAAAGCAAATGGGGCAAGCCAATGGCATGAAGCCTTAGGCACAAACAGAGATCATAACCTTTGTTTTACAAATTGAAATTTTCTCCTAAAATTTAGTGATACATTCAAATAACCCCAGGAAGTATATTTTGTCTTTTTCTCATACAACATTAAAGGATTGATGAATAGTTGGAATTCTCAATGCCCTTCCCAAAGGCATCTTTCGAAAATATTTCAGTTCCACCCAACCAATGCCCACCAAGTAGTTTCTGTGCCTGCTGGGAGCCACACACAGGTGAGTTTCAAATGTGAGCCCCTTGGAGAAGGATGAGTAGCAGGGAGAGGTAGGGGTTAAGAAATATGAATAGAATATTAATTCACTAATCAAAGCAAAAAGTCACAGAAATGCAACAGAAAGAGAGAAGGTCCAATGTGGAGAACTCCAGATGGACCATGGAATGGGGGTGTCTCTGGTGGGTGGATTCAGAAAAGCTGAGATGGACTCTCACCTAGAAGGAAACACAGAAGCAGAGACAAGTCCAAGTTTATCTGGGGACCCACTTTGGCTGCAGCATGAAGAACAATACACAAGAAGAGCCTACAAAATTGTCTTTACCCACAAAGTAACGAGTGAAAAGTCATCGAGGTGTTCCATGGACAGGCTCTGTGAAAGTCTTGCAATCTCTGAGTTCTGGTTCTACTGAAACAGCTGCATGGTCACAGCCTCTGGCTCCCCAGCTGTGAATGCAGGGGGATGGACACAGGTTGATGAAGACTTTGGGGGCTACAAATTCTGCAGCCTGCTCTTCAGAGCATTGCTCAGTAATGGATTGGTCATAAAATCAGATGCAGTCACTTTCCCAGGCACCAGCCATGGAGCTCTCTCCTAAGACAGGTTCAGCATCTTTTCCCTCACCCTGGCAACCACTCTTAGTGCTCACAGAGCTGCTTCTTTGAACCCCCTGGCTGTGTAAGAGAAGTTGCTCTGGGTGCCCATATACTTCGTCTTGCTTTTGAGTGCATTTCTGGTGATGTCACTGAACCAAGGAGATTTGACCTAAGTAAAGGACTAATTGGGAGAAAAAAATGAGGAAAATGGAAATGTGTTGAGAGTCACAAATTAAGAGAGCAGAGACAATGGTGTGGGCTGCCAGTTCAGCTTCAGCTTGCACTGAATGACCAAAGAGAGAGCACATGTATACTCTCCACCAAGCCATTTTGAACACATAGATCTGCATACTTATTGCTTCTTTAAGGAAAATATTTTGAAACTGTGTTGTCTTTTTTGTTGTATTTTATTTATTAATATAGGTTTGCAGTACCTAGCATTTACATTCCTTCTGTGGCATTGGTGAACGTACAAAACACATCTTATTCTCTTTTTTATGCCCTTTCTCTCTCCTCCTCCCCCATCTTTTGATCCCCTTTCCATTGAGAAAGATCTGTCTACCTACTTCCCATTATCCAGCTCTTACTTTGCTTTTTATGTATAATCTAATTCCTCACATAAGAGAAACCATGTGATACTTAAGCTGTGTGGCTGATTTATTTCACTTAACGGTATGATCTCAAGGTGCATCCATTTTCCTACCAATGACTCAAGTTTTTCTTCCTCTATGGCACAGTAGTGCTCCATTGTGTATAAATACCACATTTCACATTTTCTTTATCCATTCACCTGTTGGTGGATATACAGGCTGCTTCCAAGATTTACTACCCTAACTTTGGTTGATATTTTCATGAAGATATATATTCATTTTATTCTTCATGAGAACTCACAGGTACCAATAAGCGTTTCTTCATTAGTTTTACTAGCAGTGAATACCAAGAATCCTCAAATAGTATCGTTTTGGGGGCATGTATTACACTGTCCCCTTGTGTAAAAGTTATGAGTCACAGGAACATGGAAAGTCACGTGTCCCATGAGCACCTTCAGATGTTCTCCAGGCACAGTTGCTTCAAAATAGAAAATAGAGCAGGATCCAGCAGTTCTACTTCCAAGTGGATATTCAAAGGAATTGAAAGTAAGGTCTTGAAGAGCTACTTTCACACCCATGTTCACCCCAGGAGAGTTCACAATGCCTGAGAGGTGGATGCAAACTCAATGTCCAGCCATAAATGAATAATAGAGAAAAATGTACCATGTACATATGATGGAATACTATACAGGCTTCAAAAGGAAGGAATCCTGCCCCAGGCCAGAACATGAGTGAATGATAAGGACAATATGCTAAGCGCAGTAAGCCAGTCACAAAAAAACAATCTCATATGATTCTACTGATATGAGTACATAGAAAAGTCAAATTCATAGAGACAGAAAGTAGAATGGTGTTGCCAGAGGCTAGGGCAGGAAGAACATGGAGTTACCTTTTAGCAGGGACAGAGTTTCAGTTTTGCAGGATAAAAGAGTTCTAGAGAGGGATGGTGGTGATGGGTTCACATGCCTTTAGACCCAGGGCCATAAAACCAGATGCTTAAATGTGCTTTCCATAGCAGACATGTGTGCATTTTCATGCAAGGAAAACATGACAATAAAAGTGCAGTCCTCTTCCTGAGAAATGTCAGAACTTGTGGGTTGCCCATCCCTTCCTCCGTGTGCCAAGTTTGACTCTCCAAGCTGTTCATCCAGACGGGGTATATCATCTGTCCATCAGCACCTGAGACAGCCTGTCAGGGGCTGCCCCAGCCCTGTGCTGGCTTCGAGCAGCCCTATCAGGATGTTTTGACTCGTTACCCTGAGCCTTCATCAGCTGATGAAACTAATTTTTTTCATCAGCTGATTAAGATTCAAGATAATGAGTCAAAACATGCCAGTAGTAATTCCCAGCAGCATTGCAGACAGGATGTTAACTTTTCCACGCACACATACATGCGTACAGGCAGGCGCGAGGTGCAGACACCCAGGCTCCCAGGGTGTGCAACAACAGAGGAAAAACAAAAACTGAGTGGACCAAACAAACCGAATTGATTGCAGAGCATTCTAATAAAAAGAGAGAAATGGCATGAAATGAATTCATGAGCGAGCACAACTGGAAGAAAGAAAAGAAAAATCACACAGGAAATTGCCATGCACCAATCTGAACGGCTTCGAGGAAAACCACAATCCCAGACGCTTTGTGCTTCCTCTTGAATCAACAAATGCATTTCAGAATGTTTTTAATGGCAACTCTATCTAAGCTCAAAGTTCCAGAAATTTCCCCAACTGTTCTGCATTCTGTAGGCCTTTTGTCTGACTACAGAAAATTGAGTTTTACCAACAAAAGCATTTGATTGAGTACTATATGCCTTAATATCAGATAGATATGTATTTCAGATTCCATTAGGCATCCATTGGGAAACTACCTAATATTTGGAATGTGTTGCTTAATATGCTAACTGATCTTATTTTCGAGTGGTGCTCACTGTCACAGAGCCCAAATGTGCAGAGACAGTTATTGTGGTTGAAAGCATTGGGTGAGGAGGGAGCAGAATGGCTAAGCCACCTGGAGTCAGGGGAGTTGAACATTTTCTGCATCAGCACTGCAAAAGCTGAGGCGGGGAAAACTGGAGGTAAAATCCGCCACATAGCAGCCTCCGTTTATTTCCTTTGGTAGTTTGAGGTAAATCAACTTCTAAATTCTGCTGTGATGACATCCCTCTAAGAATATAATCAATGCAGAAAGATAGTCTGGAATAGTCTTGATGGTAGACTTAATGCAAACACATTACACTGAAGACAAACAATAGCTGTGATCCTGGAGTTTTTGAATTCCAACAGCTGAGGAAGCTGTGCTTTTGAATGCAAGATTCACAACAGCAAAGAGACCCCACACCCACACAGGGTGAAGGGACCCTTGTGTCTGCTGCCTCCGCTGGTCCCAGAACAGGAGCTGGGAAAGCTGAAGTGCTTTGTTAGAATTTTGTCTGAGGTTTTAGGGGGAAAGAAAAGCATAGTGCTAAAAAGATGAAAACATTTTCATCTTCCCCTTTCTGTTTTTTTTTTCTTTCCACCCCTGAAGCCTGGATCTAAACTGTCCCTGTCACTCCCAGAAGATACCATCTCTCCGCTTATTAGGAAAGCATGGCTCCTACGATTACTCAATTTGAAATGTGCTACTTAGAGGTACCCGCTTTTAGAGATCAAGTCACACCCATGTGCAGAGAGGGTACTAATTGACGTGTGATTTACTACAGGAGTGCAAATCTGCTTGGCTAGGCTGGAACACTATGCAGAGGAAGAGCCCTTTTGCAGTTTTATGGGCCTGTCTTTGCATCGGGAGCATACATTTACTAACTGTATAATTGGTGGCACAGTTTCTCCATCATAAACATTGTTATCAGTTAATTAAACTTGAAATGCAGCTTTGTTCTGCAACATGTTTTGTCAGATTGTTTTCCTTATTTATTTATCATCATAAAATTTTACTTGGTGACTGGCAGCTTCTCAGCCCTCCAATAATAATATAAATCAAAACATAAGATTTTAGTCTTCATGCAATTTCCTTTTGGTCTGAAAATATGAAACCAGATGTTTTTGGCATGCTAAAGATGCTTTTCATCTTTTTTTAGATTCTTTCAGTGCAGTCAAAGTAAATGCATTTTTAAAACCAACTTATGAAAGTTAAATTCCCTTTGTTCATCTGTGTGTAGTCTGGTTTGCATTGATGGAGTGGCACTTGGAGACTTTGCAGATAACATGCTGAATGTTTTGGAGGAATTACGCATGTGGGGCTGAGAGCTCAAAGTGCAGCAAAAATTGTATTAATAGCAGATCAGCCGACCATGAACTGTGATTCACCAGTGGGTCTTCCTAAGCAGTGCACTTAAAAGTAGAGGTTCAGGTTAGACAACAACCAATATGCTCCTGACTATCTCTGTATTACCTGGGTGATGTGCCTAATTTGTTCATGTAGTTATCACATAGTTGCTCCAGCTTGGAAACGTGGGGCCCATGAAAGCATGGTCATTGGTATTTCCTGTGACAGTGAATCTCATTTCAGTAGATATTACCATCTATCTCAGCCTAAGGCTATCACTAAAGCATCTAAACATTCCCAGATGGAACCCACTTCGGCAATATTAAAGGGATTTGATGTTACGGGAAAGACTCGGGGTCAGTGAATAGGAGCAGACATAGGGTGGCACATGGGCTAATCTCATTTGTACTCAGCCTCAGATTACCATTACATCCCAGGGCTATTTTGTGGTTTGGGTATTGGAACTCTTTGGACAGAATGAAATACTTTGGGATCTTGGTGGGGTGGTGGGTGGAATTATTTATAATCAACTTTGCTATCTCAGCTTTGATGTGGCTGGCCCCACCTTTCCCCCCAGCTCCATTGCATAAATTCCCTGGGCCAGCAAGTACGACCCTTTGGCCCTTTACCACCACCCTGAAGAATGTTGCCAGTCTAAGTTCAGGGCTTCCATGTTACCTGCTGCAATTGACTTTCCATTCCCACCTTCCTACTGGATTTGCACTTGTCCTTTCATAGACAAATCCAAAATGTCAATCTGCAATACCACTAGCCTTTATTCCATTGGCTTTCCTTTCATATACAATTTACTCTTCTTTAGTTTACTCAAACTAAGTTCTTTTGGTTCTCTGGTCCTCCGACTTTCTTTCCTGAGTTTCTGTCCTCATACCCTTTCCCCTGCCTGATTCTAATCTGTAAGGTTCTGTGTTTGATCACCTCCATCTTCTCACCCCACAATCTTCTGAATGTGACACGATTATTTGTAGGCTCTTGTTTCCATAATTCTTAGTCTTTTGAAGAACTCAACAACTACATAACTAGGAGAAAGCCACCTAGAAAAGTCTTAGGCATCATGAACTCAGGATAAAAATAAAGTGCTTGTTTTCCTCAATGGTCAAACCCAATGAGGATCACCCAGACACATAAGCCAGCAATCTGGGGTCATTTATGATTCCCTTACTCACAGGACTCCCACAGGCTTTTGCCTGCCACCTTCTAATTATCTTTGAATCATTTTTAGAATTTGTCTTTTTTTGAAGAATGGTGCCAAAATTCATCTGGTGACTCAATTTAGAAGACTATTTGAGGATTCTTTCTGTCTCACTCGGTTGCTTGCTGTCTTCCTTCTGAGGCAATTTCCATCACGACCACCTGCTCCAGGTCCTTCCTTTGCACTGCTGTTCTGCTGTTGTACCTGTCCAGCCTACTCACTTCTCCTGGTTGCTTTTTTAAAAACAAGAGCTGCTCAGCCTCCCTGCTGGCTCCCTCCTGACCTCCAGGCCACGTCCACTTCTCAGCAAAGCAGGCAAATCCCACCATGCCCTTTTCAGGGAGCTGCTGAATGTGACACTGCTTCACATGTGCTGAGTCATCTATGTTCCTGGAGTACCATTTGTTTACTATTTTCTGGCTTTATCTTCCTAGTGCTCTTTTTTCTTCTTTTTTGTTTTGGTGGGGAGAAGGATGCTGAGGAGTGAACCCAGGGCCTGTGCCTGTTGAGCATATGCCCTACCCTGAGCTGTGCCCCAGCCTGTAATTCTCTGTTTATGTCCTCTTCCCTTCCTCCTTCTGGCATGATGCTGGGGGGTGCTAAGATCCACTATTCAGCTTCATTTTCTCCCAGACTCTCCTATTGCCCACATACAACTAACCTAAATGTACTTTTCTTTCTTTCTTTCTCTTTAGGTCATTTTAGCACCCTCTGTCTCTTTCTATACACAGCACTATGCAAACCAATTGTTCTCTGTCTCGTCTCCTAGACTGGAGCTCCTATAGTCCCTGGCCAGATCCTGGCTCTGTTTGGCATGCAACTCTGACCACACTTTGTGGACCAGTGTCTGTCCTTCAACATTCTGGATGAATCTTTGAGCTCTCTTTCTTTCCATTTACTCAGCACTGTGTCAGACTCTAAAGAATTCTATACACACAGGTAAACACTAGATCAGAAAGATATGATACAGACAGCTTCAAATTCAAGGAGGAAGAAAATTAGATAAACATGAAGGGAAAGAAAATTGTCATCAGTAGGTAGAATCAGGGGCTGTCAGGAGGAAGGATACCCAAGGAGGCCCTAACAGTCCTAGAGCAGAGTGGGAGAGGAGGTTGGCCCAGAGTTATCTGTGGCCTCGGAACAACCACTGTCCTTGTGACATTTAACCTTCGGTGGAAGGTGGCCAAGGTGGGGGTGGAGTGTTCTTGTGGTCATGCTCTTTGTCCCTCTTCTTCACTGTCATTATTTTATTCACATGTCTTAAGTTACTTTTCTTTTTGCTGAGACAAAATACCTGATGCCAAAAGTTAAAGGAGGAAAGGTTTATTTGGCTCACAGTTTGTAGAGGTTTCAGTCCACAGTTGATGGGCTCCAGGGCAGAGTGGCACATGGCAGAGGGGCATCACAGAGGAGAAACAGTTCATGGCAACAGAAAAAACAAAAGCAACAAGGGACAACCACAGTTCTATCTCTTATATCTTATCCAGACTACTTAGGGCGGATAGCACTCACAACCTTAATCTTAATGCCCTTGAGCCTAGCATTACACCATGAATAAATCACACACTCTAGATTCACCCACCTCAGAAAAAGCCTCACCTACCACTGCATGAGATTTTGGGGGGACATCTAGACGCAAGCCATATCACATGTTTTCTCAAAATGTGTCAATTGTACACAATTATGTCATATCTCAGGACTTGTGTGGTGTCCGAGTAGATGCACCTGGATTCCTGCCTCCCTGGAACCCTTACTAAACACCCCTTCTCACAGACTTAGTCTTTCCCCCAGTAATGAGGTCATCACAGATGGTCATTCAAAGGACTCTGAGAACTAAGCTCCCAATTGTATTGTAAATTTCAGAAAGCAACTAAGGGGACCCCCATATCCTGATTATATTGAAATTTTTCTTCAGCTAACTTCATTAGGCAGCTACTGTGCATAGAATAAGTATAATCCCTGTGAAATAAACTAAATACTACTAGTGTGAACTGTATTATAAATTTGAACTATGAGATGGGATACTCATGGGAAATCTGAGACCATCCAGTATCACTATGAAATTGTTTGTCAGCTTCTCAGAGGAAGCAAACAGATGAGCAGTTCTCTGCTGTTCTCTGTGAACCTAGGAAACACACAGCAGAGTTGACTGAGCACATGTTTGCTTTTTGACCTCCACTCCCTCCCTCAGGAATCCCAGCATGCTCTGGAGAGCAGTGGACTATGGGAAACTGCAAACCATACTTCCCAGAACCCCTTGACTGTTCTTCCTGCTAAGTTCCACAGTGCAAGCTCTGGCAAGAGGGTAGAGAGAGTAGAAAAGGCATGAACTACCCCTCTCCATTTCCCTCTCTCTGTCCCCACAGGCTTTCCCAGGGGTAGCTTTGTCCCTCCTAGAATTCTGTTCCTACAAGAAGTCTATCTCTGGGAACTTAGTATGTACCTGATCTTTTCATTCCACCAAAGTTCCTTGCAGATGCAGTTCCCTGCAGATTTTAAGGTCTGGATTGTTTCTTTTTGCTGTTTTCAGACCTCCATCATGCATGTGACCTGTATTTTGTTAGGTTGCATGATGAGCCAGCTGTATATGAGCTGCTTTCCTGGAAGATCCTGGCCTCCACAGCCTTGGTGGCCTTCAATGGATGGATCTCCTTGGATTGCACTTTAGAAAGAAGCTGACTTGCTACAAGATCTTTCAAGCTATCTCTACTCAGGGTAGCTCCTAACAGCCTCTTTGGAAGGTTATCTTCTTTGTGATGGAATGGCGCTTTGAATGGGATCCTCTTTCGAGGTAATGACATTATCATCATAGGACTAAGCTTTCTCAGTGGCATTACTGAGGGCTGCTTAGCAATTTTATCCTACTCCACACAACTTTCAGGAAGGAAAACAAACATCAGGAAAGAAAACACACATGCACACTTGTGGAAGCTCCAGCTATCAAGACCTGGATCCCTGAAAGGATAACATTGGTGAATTATAAAAGTGGTTTCTAAACAGTCAGCTGACAACTTTGTCTCCATTCAGTCTTACCTATACTCTGTTTTCAAAGCTGCCTACAGGGTTTTTTTTCCCAAAACTAAATATGATCATGCCATTTCTCATCTTTAAAATCTTTATAGGATTTTCATACCTGTCAGGATGAATATATTTTTCTCATGGCATCAGACCTGTTATGTGGATCAAATGTGGGGCTCCTACCTTTCCCTTGAGTCTCTTGTCTGTTACTTCTGGTCCCATAATTCCCTCTGGCTGCATGGCACCTCCTAAGACTGCAGTACTATTTCCTTGGCCTCCTTTAGTGTTGGGTGATTTCCAGTCTGTGCTATTCTTCCTCCCTCCTTTCCCTGACGCTTGCTCTTTTCAGACAGAGCTGATAGCCACCTGAGATCTGTGCTTTGTGCCTTCAGCTCTTTGCCTATCTGCTGAGATGCCCACCAAGGACTCCTTGGGCCTCCTTCTCTCAGCATCTGTTCTCTTGGCCAGTGCCCCCAGCAGGCCAGCCCTCTCCTACACAGCAACAGCCTCTTCCACATCCTCATTTTTGTCAGCATTTAATACAGAGCTTGGAATACAGCAGCTACCTCACTTGGGGTCCAGAGTTCTGTACCACTTTCAGTCTTTCTAGATGCTAGCCTCCCTAATGGATGTGCTAGGTCTCATTGTGATTTTAATTTACACTTCCCTTGAATTTAATATGCTGAACGTATTTTCTCATACTTATTAACCACTCATGTATCTTCTTTTGTCAAGGATTCTTTCCAATCTTTTGCCCATTTTAAGTTCTTTCCTTATTTATTTGTAAGCATTTAATGCACATAATTTGGATAATCTGATAAGTAAGACATTTACTGATTTTTGGTAAGGTGACTCAATAGGACAAATTTTATCACATTGTCTCTGAAATTTATAAAAAGGAAAAATGTCATTATTTTGAGTTCTAAGAGTCACTGACTTTAACCCTATATTGTATGGAAAAGAGAAATTACAAATAATTTCTGACAGCAAAGTATTGTTTTACTTTTAGGACACATTTATATGTCCATGGTGAAATTTAGAGGATTGGTTGTTTAAATTTGGTTTAGTTTTGGTTTCTCAGGGAAAATCAAAACATAAGCGAGAATCACAAAATAAAGTCAATTTACTTTAACAAGGAAGGGAATGTTCCTCCCACATTTCCACAAACTACATTTTGGAAAAATATGACACTAACCATTTACCAGGAGCATTGGGATCTAAATTATGTCTTATAGGAAATGGGTATGTTTATCACAGATTCTGAGCTCACCATCCAGATAACAGAATTGGTTCTTAATGTTTTGATCGTTGCCAGAACAGGCACATTTCCGGATTTATTTATTTTTTTCCCAAAAGATTGAGTAAGACATAACAAACACATCCTGCCCCGGGCAAGGCTTGGTGGTAGGTCGGATACCTGGCTTGTATAAATCTCTCTGCTGAGCATTTATGACATTCCGGCCTGGAAGTTCATTCAGTTTGATGATGGAGGCAGCAGGCAATTATGATATTAAACAGTTCACAGACCTTCACCCAAGGCCCGATGGCTTAATGTTTTTAATGGCTGACTCTGCCTCTCGAGGTGTGTGGAGACCGATGCAGAGTTTAAGCCCTTGCCCCTCCTAATTGCCCCAGCTTTACTGTAAGCTCCGCTGACTGCCCTCCAGCTCTGGATTTCTCCCATTGTTAAATATTATCAATAGAAAGTAATAGACAGCAGTCTAGACTTACACTGGTGATACAATTGGCCACATATGCCCTAGTGGAGCATAAAATAAGAAAGATCATTACTGTTACTGCTGAAGAGTTGTAGGGAAGAACACACTTGGAGAGGGACTTACATTAAGCCAGTTCAGTCAATTATTTCTACTTGTGAAGACAAGGCTTCTTCCTCCAATGAAGATGTGGTCTCAGATACAAATGTGTGCCTGAGTTTGAGAGTGTCACCCACCAAAATGACCACATGAGGGGGAAATATATGCAATTTAAGTAAAAAGTTATATAGAATGTTATTCGGTAATAAACAGATCTGTGCCCAATATTTTCTTTGTTCTTGAACTCATTGCAATTGGTACCTTGACATCCCATGAAATTTCCATAATTTCCACAATTTTCAAGCATCACATTTATTTTTCAGAACTGCTTTGCAAATGTTACTACTGTGGTTTGTAAACTCTAGATCGCAGCTGCTGTCTCTTAGGAAGAAGGGTGAAGCTTTGAGGGGTGTATTTATTGAAGTAGGTGGGGTTAAATAGTCTACAATATTGCAAAAAATCTGTAACCATTAGACATCCCTAAAATGGAAGATTGAAATACTTGTTGAATATCTGAGATAGGCCAAGGTCATATCTGCTCTTGGATTGAGACTTCAATATATTTCACTAGTCACACTGATAGAAAAGAACATTAAAAATATCTTAATTTATTCTTTCACCCTACCTGCAGCATTGAGTCATTTCCAGAAAAGTATGGAATATTTCTAGAATAGACTTAGTTTCCTTAAAGATTTGGATGCTATTTTGTCAATATGTTGAAATATAATTAGGTTGATCTTTCTCAAAATCCTATTCCATTTCATTCTTCTTAAGACAAAGTGTTCCACCTCCAAACAAGCTTCCAGTTTTGATTGTTATCATATTAGTTATATTTTGAATCCAGCAGATAAAATCAAGGTAGTTGGTATAACTTTGTTCAATGCATTTATCTTCTTGGAAAGCCATTTGGTCACATGACTTATCCTCATTACCCATAAAGACTTTTTACAATCAGAAGACAGATGAATTTAGGACCTGGACAAGATGGTGGCCAGGGTGACAGGGTGGCATCAAATAAAGATCTTTTGGCCCAAATTCCTTTCCTTCTCCATTGCTGGGCCATTGATCCTTCAGCTCCTGAGCTCTGTGACCTTTTTTCTGTCCCACAGAGACAGAAAAACCCACAGAACCTCATCATTCAAAATGAAATTCATAGTCACCAGCCCTGAATACATTTGGGGTGGTCAGTGATTACTTCATACCCAATATTTTGTGATTTATTTTTTTAAGGAAAATGTTTAAGTTTTATTCAGCTGCTGGGAAGTGACCTAAAAATGGTTGAGAAACTCCATTTTGTACAATGCTCATGACATAGGCTCTATCCTAATTCCCCGAAACTTGAGAAGTTGTCACCTGAGAAGGAATTGCCAGAATGTGTGTGAGGTCAGTTCCGTTGGTCAAGCCTGAACTTAGTCTCACAAATGTGTGTGTACTTGATGAGGTTCCCACATCCTATCACCATCTCCCACCTGAAAGCCTGTTCTTGTCACTCAGCACTCAGTGTGGTGCTTTGCCCTGCTGTATCAGTCTTATTTATCTCCCTCTCTCTCTCTCTCCCTCTCTCTCTCTCTCTCCATCCCTCTCTCTCTGTGTCTTCTGAAACTGTGCACATCAGCATAGAGAACAGAGTCTTGAAACAAGAGTTACTCAATGAATGCCTGATAAGTCAGTGAGTACATGGATGGATGCATGGATACATGTCTGGATGGATGGATGGATGGATGGATGGATGGATGGATGGATGGAAAGATGATGTTGAAATAAGAAAAGATAAGGCAGAGACTAACAGTCTCAAGACTTGCCCCTCCTGCTAAACCCACAGGGGTCACTGTGCCTGAAAGATGAACTGCTGAAACAACACCTGCCTATACTTCCCTATGTCATAGAGATAAACTGTTAAAACAATATCTGCCTGTACCTCTCTGCCCCTGTGCTAAGTTCTGCTTCTGTAAAATTCTGCTTGCTCCCCTGCCCTGCCTAAAGAGCAATATAAAAATAAAAACAAACCTTGAATCAGGGCTCAGACTCTGGAATGTGACATCCACTGAGCCCTCTAGTGAATAAACCTGCCTTTCCTTTCAATTCTCTAAGTGCTGCTCTCTTCCTTGGTCTGCCAGCCCCCTGAGTGCCATAACAATATAACCAGCTCATTCTGCCAAAGGATCCAAAGTGGAAGTGAATCTGATAACTTAGAAAATGCAGCGATAGGAAATTAAACTGGAATGAGATGTTTCATGGAGGGATGGGTCTACCAGACCAGTACAGTTCTTGAAGGGAATTCAATGTCAATCACTAGGACTTGTAATTTCATTAAAGTCGCAGCCTAAAGAACCATCTCATTCAAAATTCCCTTCTTCCTTGATACTGTGGAATCTAGGACTGCCACTGTTTGCAACCCCCATATTCCAGCCACGCCCTCAAAACCTGGTCTAGCACCGGCCCCTCAGCCACGCTCTCATGTTGTTTTTCTCACCGACTCTGCCTCCTTAGACATTCTTCTTTCTGCTCTTCACCCACTAGATAATTACTTTGATAGCCTCATCCATCAAGGGCGCTCTTGGCTTCAGGCACCATGCTAAGTGCTGTCACCCAATGACTGCATGTATTTCTCCTCACAACTCTTGCTAACCTATTTGGATTGCACTGCAGTTGAAGCACCTGGAGTTTCAAGAGGTTTACGGTTGTGAATCTTCCTCATCCTTCCCAGGTGGACACAGGTCCCCTTTCCCACAGAAATCCTCTCTGACCCCACAGGCCCCTGTGGCTGTGCTGTGACTTCTCTCTTACCTGTGTGCACCTTGAGATGCCTGCAGCACTCTGTGTCCCTGAGGATGAGACCCTTTCATGCAGTTATAACCCTAGGCCAAGAACAGTGTCAGGCACTGGGCGGGGACCCCAAAATTGTTTCCTTTTCTGCATGTTCCTTTGGGGTTCTGTTGTTTCCATAACAGCTCACTCTTGGCCCTTGACTTGTGGTCTTCCTCTCTGCACTGAATCTTTCTGGGAAAACTGTCAGCACTGAGATCCTACTCAAGATACCTTCCCCACAGTTCTCACACCATCAGCCTCCAAGCCAGGCACACACCATCCAGGACTTTCCTGCTGCTACTTCCTGGCACAGACCTTGCACACATGGGTACACAGAGAAAGTCAGCAGCAATCCTACAGGATGCCACCCTAGAGTGTGTCCCAGGCTCCAGTCCCCCCACCCCCAGCCTGTGAGCCTGGGAAAGTGACTGATCTCTCTAGGTCTCACATCCCCACCAGTGCAATAAGAATAATGAAAGTTTTACAAATACTAAAGTGGTATCCCTTGGAAAATACCTGGTCAGTTTCCCGTGAGCCCCTGGTCACACATTCATTAATCAGTCCATATATAGCCATGTTTGATGTGTGTTTCTATCTAAATATGCCTATCTCATATGGACTGCTGATTCATTTTCATTGAACTAACAACCAACAACAGCATAATCCATGCTAAGTACAATTCATCCAACACGCATTTTCTCCACTAGGTACATGGCAGCCTTCTTGTGCTTAGAGACACTAGTCAGCACTGCAGCACTGCAATTGAGGACTATTTTAAGCAATGAAATGGCCAAGAAAATCCCTAGAATTCAGAAAATGTATCACTAACTAGACTGGGAGAAGGCACTGTTTATAGCAAGAGAGTGGACTGAGGAAGCTGGCTTACTGTTGCTCAGCCTCAGCTGAGGGAACTAGAGCTTTTGCTGCTGTACATTTCTGCAAATGACCACAAGAACTCAGAGTACTGAGTTGGGGGCTACAGCTAATTTTAGCAAGTAGGCAAATTGGCGATTATGAAATTTCCACCTAATGATCACTCACTCTACACACACACACACACACACACACACACACACACACACACTTGCTTGGCCCAACAGTGCTCTGAGGGGAGGAGTTTTCATAGTTCTATTTCCTAGTCCACTCCTGGATCTCTGACCTCCCCCACCTTGGCTCTGCCTCCTGTCCCCGGGCTCCTCTTGGTACACAGTGCTCTCAGACCCCTCCTTTATGGTAAAGAAAGAAAAGAAAAACTGTCCCCTTCCTCCTGGCCCAAGCATCCTCTCCAGGCCAGCAGTCCCGCCCTGCCCTTGGCCCTGTGGAAGCACTCACAGTCAGTCCTCTGTGCCACCTCACTCCCCTGTGTGCACTGGGCCCAAGCCACCAGCCGAGCATGTTCGAAGCTGCTCTCCTGAGAGCACCTGCCAGGCTCAGTGGACCAAGCTGTGTCAGCACCTCAACCTGCAGGTAAAATTCAAGTCACCCTGCAGGGACATCCAGTTCCATCACAGATCCTGGCTCCTTCTGCTGTGGCCTCCTTGAATGGCACTTCTCATCCTGCCTCCTTAGTGGTGTTGGTCTCAGTGCTCAGAGCCAGCCTGTGCCCTGCAGCATAAGTGTCCTCCCCTTCCCGAGTCCTGGGGTGCCTATGTGGCATCCCCAGCCTGCCCCTTGTCATGACCCTGCTTGTACCCCCACCCTCGGCTCCGCTGTGCTCTCCTCCTTGGACCCAGACCACCCCTCACTCATCCAGCTCCTGTGTGCACATCAGACCCTGCCCATTGGCCCGTTGCTTCTGTGATGTAGTTTCTTTCCATGCTGGGAGCAGCTCACGGAGGTCAAGACAGAGGAGAGGCAGAACTGACTCTGAGACTTCTGACCTGAGCAGGCTGCAGTCAGGGACACAAGGAAGACACTCCAGACCTGGAGCTGGCAGGGCAGCTGAAGGGAGCAAGCTGGGATGCCAGGTTCCTGTGGACAGGCTGATTCGAGAACACTTGGGCCCGGATGTATCTGTAGCTCCACATCCACAGATCCCACCAGGCACAAATCAAAGATGTTTTTATAAATGTCTGTATTGAACATATACATTGTCCCCTAAACAATGCAACAACTGTTTAACACTGTGTTTCTCCTAAAATAAGACACAGCTAGAAAATAATTAGCCTTGAAAAGTGGAGATCAAAAATGCCAGCCCCAATCAGCCTCCCTTGCCTTACCTGCTGCCACTATTCTCTTGCTCCATGGCTACTCTGCAAGGCAGGTAGGGTAAGCATGGGCTGATTGGGGCTGGCACTTTGAATCTCCAGTTTCCAAGGCTGATTATTTTCTGGCTAAGTCTTACTTTTGGTGAAAGGGGGCGTTAACACTGTATTAGATATGATTAATCATCTAGAGATGATTGAAAGTACACAGGAAGATGTGTAGATTATGTGCACATGTTACATTGTGTTACATAAAGGTCTTAATCATCTGTGGATTTGTTACTCAAGTGGGGTCCTTGACATCCCCATGTACTTGGAGGGGCAACCGTACTTTCTCAGTCTCCTGGACATTGGGACTGTCCCCAGTTTCTGGACTCCTGGAGATTACCCACAGGGGCTGTGTGTTGACCTGGGAGAACTGGAGGCCAACAAAAGAAGTTTTGGGGTATGGACTTAACCACATCACACTGAGCACAATGAACCAAATTCAGACAGACAGACATCCAGGTTCTCTCTAATATGTGGAATCTGAAAAGATGACAAATACAAAAGAAGGGGGACAATTATGAGACAAGGGGAAACATTAAGAGAGAGAAGGGAGGGTATAAGCTGGGTGGGGAAATGAATATGAGCAAAACATTCACACTTTGAAATCCCCCCAAACATGTGAGGCCAGGGGAAGGGCAGTGTAGGGAGGGGGAATGATCAAAATGTGTTATGTGCATGTATGAATCTGCCAGAAGGAAGCCTAGTCATCTGTACACCAATAGAAATAAATGAAAACAGATAGAGCATTACAATAAAAACATTAGAAATCAATGATATTAAAAAGAAAAAAACAAGATAGAAAATCAATGAAACAAACAACTGATCCTTTAAAAAGGTTAATAAAGATGTTATAATTTAATAATAATGATGGGAAATGACTGGTATCTAGTGCTTAAAAAATGGGTCAAAGTAGTGTTTCAAAAGGAAACCCTGTGACACCTACACCCACTTCTCCCATGGGATTGAGAACTTCTTTAAGATCTGGTGTTCCCATTCCATGCATTGACATGTACCCACATAGAGATCTGCCCCCTTGATTTGCTGGCACACAAAATGAAAATACCTGTTAATCTTGGTTCTCCAAGACCCTGTACACAGAAGATGCCTAATAAAGATACATTCAATGGATAAGAAATTGTAAAAAACAGAGAGTCTCATTGAATTTCATCTGTACAGTAGTGACTCAGTCACAATCACTTCCTTCCACGAGTCTGAAAAAGATGGCCACTTTTGTGTGCGTGCAAGAAAGGTGCCTGTGATTGTTTATCACCTGATCTAGAGTTCACACACAAAACCAAAATTTTGCCAAACACTTCTATTTGCAAACAAAAGCATTTGTTTCTGAATGGAGGCACGACTGTGTTGTAGAAAAGAAGCATCTACTTTTTAAAATGTGATCCCTTTGGAAAAAATACCGACACACAGAAACTGTAAAAAACAAGGGAATCTAAAACTTACTGTCTAAGTGAAAGAGGCATTAAGTTGCTATGGGAAAAAATTAATTCATTTGAGGAAAGATGAGAAGGGTATAACGGAGATTAATTAAAATTTAGTTTATCAGATTTTTCTCAGGAGATTGGCAATTTAGTCTGAGGAAAATCTTATTTAAGTGCATAAGTATATTTCAGCTTCTAAGTGCGACTCACGATAAAATGAAAACAAAATGCCAGTGTATTCTCAGTAATTACCATGTTACAATTTGATATCCTCTAAAAGTCTAGATCTAGAAAACAAAAATCTCAGGGTGGATGTTTGCAGCTCTCTCTGCATGATGAATTTTTTAAACATCAGGTTCATGAGGTCAGCAGTGGCCTCCACATCTTGATCATACATCTTGATCATCATCTTGCCTATTTTCCATCCAGGAAATATTCTTTTCTCTTGGCTTCTTTACCTCCCTCCTGGGCTTCTGTGTGCTCTTCCTTCTTGGTTGCATCCCAGCCCCTTCTCCACCATCTCATTCCTAAAGAATCTTCCTGTCCTCAGGAATGCCTGGACCCCAAATCCCTCGGCGATCTTACTCCTTCTCTGGGCCTTAAAGCAGATCTCTACACCAACAACTCCCATCCTGTCCTGTGTCTCCACCTCAACAGAAACAAGGGCAGTGATTCCAAGTCCACCCTTTCAACGAACTGCCTGTCTTTCCATCCTGCTTGTGCCATGTCTCCTGCACAGTCTAAGCTGACACAGGAGTACCACAGAGTCCATCCAGGCACAGATAGTACTGTACAGAAGCTTGATGGAAGATGGCCACTGATGTCACTAGCTGTGCCAGTCAGCTTTCTGTCACTGTAACAAAAGACCTGAGATCTGAGATGATCAGCTTATTACAAGAAAAGTTCCAAATGGGTCACAGATTTGGATGTTCCAATCTGTATTAGTTGGCCCTACTGCTTTGGCCCTGTGGGGAGCACACAGCAGAGCAAAACGACTCATGTCATAGCCAGTAAGCCAAAAGGAGGGCCCAGGTTCCCACAGTCCCCTTCAAGGACATTTCATGGAGGATATTCCACCAGGTACATTCCACCAAGTACATTCTGCCAAGGACATTCTACTCCCAAAGGCTGTACCACTTCCCAATAGAACCTCAACAGAGACCAACACTTTTACTCCATGGGCTGTGGAAACATCCTAGATCCAAACTTGGGCTTTCCAGATTTCACATCCAAATCTTGCTCTATGCATCTGTTGTCATGGAGATGACCTTTATCTCCATTGTGGCCAGATCCTCCCTCCTGCTGACATGTCATGGTCTCTAACTGGCCCTTTTCCCCTCACTTTTCTTCCCTTCTCCCCAGGGCTCCTCTCCTCAAAATGGACAGAACTGTGTCACCAAAGGCACAGGTCAGGTTGATGGCCAGCCCAATGCCCTGCAAGGTACCCCCTTTACAACATAAAGCCAGAGAGTGTCCACACTGGCCAAGCGTCCAGCTCTGTCCTCCAACTCTCCTGGCCTTTGCAATGTTTTCCTAACAATTCTACTCCACTGCCCACCCCAGTAAAAATGCTTCATTCAGCTTTGGCCTGTGACTGCCCCCTCTGGTCCCAGCCAGCCTGACTTTCCTCATGGCCCTCACAGGGCCAGTCCTCCTGAACTCCTTATGTCCCCCGTATGATCCCAGCAGTCAGCGATGAACATAGAAATTGCAGCCCTCACAATCCCACTGCTTCTAGTGGAGCGGATTATCCCTTCTAAACACATATCCACCAAAGTGCACCTGGTCTCAACCCATAGCAAACATCTAAAGGGAAGAGAAGATGCTTTATGGCATTACAAGGGCATTCTCATTTAGATTTTGGGTTTAGGGAAGGTTCCAGTAAGTCCATTCTCCACTGCTATAACAAAATTCTTGAGACTGAGTACTTTATTAAAAAAAAAAAGATTTATTCAGCTCACAGTTTTGGAGGCTGGAAGTTCAAAATAGGTATTCCCATCTATTTAGTCTTTGATAAGCACCTATGGTAGATGCCATCAAAATGGCAGAAATGCATGAGGAAGAGACCATGTTGTGAGGGAGGGTGATAGTTAACTGTGATGTCAATTTGAATAAGATACACTGAGCTGATTAGTTTAGCATAGTACTGGGGGTGTTTGGGTGATAGACTTACTGAAGAGGGAAAGCCCGCTCTGGGTGTGGGTGCCACTAACCAATTCTCTTGTAGCCTGGATAGAATAAAAAGGGAAAGAAGAAGGAAGTCTCACTTCTGCCTCTTTGGAGGAGCTCCAGTCTTCACCATTGCCTTCAGGCATGTTTCCAGCCTTCCAGTGTAGACCTTTCAGTCTTCAAACACAGACTCTTTTGCTTCCTGATACAGACTTGCATGGGACTCTGCAGTGAGCTCCAGGTCTTCTACCTTTCACTGGATCTTTCAGCTCTCCAGCATGGAGGCAGCTCTTTTGCATTCTTTCATACCTGACTGCAGGTTGCCATTGTAAGCCTACCTTGGAAATCATATATAATCTGTTATATATAATCATATATAATCTGTTATATATAATCATATAATATATATATATTATATATATATTATATATATAATATATATATTATATATATATTATATATATAATATATTATATATATATATAAATAAAATCTGTTCCTCTACTGAACTCTAACTAGCAGGAATCCAGAGAGACTCAAAGACCAAGCTCACTCTTCCTCACAACCGTCTCTTGGAAGCAATCAGTCCCATGAGACAGTTACCTAATCATCTCCTACTGTACCCTGCCTCTTAAAGGTTGTCACACTGAGGGCCAGGCTTCCAACACAGAAACCTTTGGGTCATGCGCTCAAGCTATGCACAAGCCACACCAGAGTAGTCATGGAGCAGAGGCCTGAAGGGGAGGCCAGAGTGGACCAGGGAAACATGCTGGGTGATGCCAGATCTTCGGGTTGAGCTGAGCACTGACTCTGCCTCTGGACATGCATTGGAAGGGACAAGAAAACAAAGGAATAAATTCTGATAGAGGGATGAGGAAGAACAACCGGACAATCACCAAGTCTTAAGAACACTTACATTCTCACACCATTTTATCAAGGAGACAAAATAGCATTTCCTTTTATCTTAAGGTTAAAATCAAAACTGTATACAGGAAAAATACAAATGGGGGACTACATCAAAATAAAGAACTGTTAAAGGAAATAATAAGCAACAGGGTGAAGAGATGAAGAATGAAATGAGAGAGGACTGTTGCAACCCACACATCTGGAAAGGATCCATAGATAGATGAAAAATATTCACTTCACTAATCATCAGAGAATTTCAAATTAAAGCCATGAGGATATATCACTTCACACATGTGAGGAAGGTGTTATGCGTTGTATCTAGATGTCACCAAAGCCTCATGTGCTCATTGGTGGGTATTTTGGGGAGGTGGTAGGATTATGGGTGTGTGATACTGGGACTAAGGGTGTGTGGTACTGGATTAGTCTACTAATTGTTTTAGCATAGTTCTGGGTGTGGATGATAGAAGCCTCACCCTGGATGTGAATGGCACCAATTAATAGTCTTGTAGCCTGGATGGAATATAAACGGACAGAAAGAAGGCTGCTTTCTTCTTCCTGCCTGCTCTGCCATGGACTGTATCTCCATGCACTCCTTGACATGCTGCCTTGCCTTGGAGCCAGCTGACTATGGACTGAAACCTCTATAGAGGTTGAGCTGAAATAAACTTCTCTTTTAACTTGTGGGTATTGAGTAATTTGTTCCAGCAATGAAGAAGTAACTAAGACAGAAAGCTAGCATCAAAAAGATAAAAGATCACCAAAGATGGTGAGGATGTGGAGAAAAGGAAATCCTTGCTCATTGTTGGTGGGGTGTAAACTAGTATGACCACTATGGAAAATGGTATGGGGGTCTCTCACAAAATTAAAAATAAAACTGTTCCATTTACCATAAATGGAACTCCTTGTTCCTCTTCAGAATTTTGAAGTTTAGCTCTGAGGACTAACACATGCTAAGAGGTCCATTGATAGCAGCTATGTATAAAAGAAAGAATTGGATTGATGCTTTCCCTGGTGACATTGTGATTTCTGAAATCTGCAGGTCATTATGAATATTAACTATGATCTTGGATGATGAGTGAAACTGGAGCTGATCTTGAATGCAGAAGGACTGATTTTGTGTAGTGCTATAGATGAGAAAAGTTGGACAAGGTAAATCCTTCAAAGTATGTTCAGTGTGGCATTTTCTAAACTGGTGATAACGAGACATCATATAGATGGTTTGAGTACTTTGAGGGAATATACAAATCACTGTCCCCAAGTGTACAGAGGGCCAGCAAGCGTTCATGCCTCCCCAGTGCAGCCCTACTGTATCTGCTTCATGGGCTTTGTCTCTTATTTTCCAATCCATCAGGTGATGGAAACCCCCAATTAGCATGCTGGACATGAGCAAGAGCTGAGTGGGAAATCAACTGGGAATCAGGAAATACATTTCTTATCCCAAATGCAGAGGGTCTGGCTTTGAATATATTGGGCAACCTGTCCTTCTGCTCCACTTCCCTCTGTAGTTAGGACTATACAGTGATGAGCTTCTGGACAGGACACACAAAAGAGTGAAGTTCACCCAGGAACTAAAAAATGTCAAGTCACCTTAAAATGCATGAGTCCTAGGAGGGCCAAAGGAGGGCTGGTGGTGACCTAAGAGGGAGGAAAACTGAAGCCCAAGGTTAACTGCCTCCATGACCTTTGCAGCGTGGTAGGAGGCGGTTGACAGAAGAAAAAAAGAAAAATTATAAAGAGCAAGAACCACAACAAGTAGGCACTGGAAGTTCTGCAATTTTAGGCTGAATTTCTTGATCACACTAGAAGGACTTAAAAAAAAAATAAACATGGGCAAGGACTTTCTGCACAGAACCTCATTTGTACAGGAAATAGTACTGGGAATCAACAAATGGAATCATATCAAGTTTAAAAGCATTTGTAAAAGAAACAACCAACAAAATGAAAAGACAACTTAGAGATTGGGAAAAAAACTTTGCCAGCTATTCCTCAGATGGAGGACTAATGTCTGGAATATATAGAGAACTCAAAAAGTTAGACTCTCCCTAAATAGAAGACCCAATCAAAGATGGGCAAGTGAACTGAATAGACACTTCACAGAAGATGAACTACAAGTTACCAATAAACACAAGAAGAAATGGTCAACAAATTAATGCAAATTAAAACCCTGAGATTCCATCTTACTCCAGAAATAATGGATATCACCAAGAAATCAAATAACAACAAACACTAAAGGGGCTATGGGGAGAAAGGAACCTTTCTACATTGTTAGTGGGAATGTGAACTAGTATAACCACTACAACAAAACAAAACTCTTGACAATGGAAATTCCAGCTCTAGAAAGCAATTGTACCTGGCATTCTGAGTGAGAGAGCTTCTTGATCAGAAGCCTTTGCATGCAAACCATAAGCAGTATGCTTCCTTGCTTGTGCTAAAAGCCCACGGCACCCAGAGGACTTTGCATGCCTTGCCTTCTGCAGCCCCCAGGGACAAGCACTAACTAATGCAGGGTCGAATCTTCTCACTCGTCTGTCTGCCAGCCAGAAAGCATATAGTGAACATAAACTTCATGTATGCATAAACAATCTCCAGCACTCCCTGGTCCTGAAACATCTGAGATACATGGGTATTCAGTGATGAATTACTTTCTTTAGCTTGAAGCTAATAAGGAGATTTGGATTTGGATTTGGATTTTACAGCTCAGAAATTTCCCTTAGGAGCTCTAAAATATACCCCTAAAATTATTATTTTGAGCACATCACAAAAAGAGTGATGTTAATGCAATGAAGATTTTTGCATTGACTTAAGCAAGGGAACCCACCACAAATACCCTCAACTATCTCATAATCGTTAAATATATTTGAAAAGTAATAACAACAATGTAGTCTTTATACTAAGTAAGAGCTAAATGGAGGTGATTTGTGTTTGATTGTGGGCTACATTTTAAAATAAGTTCTCTCATTGTACTTTGTTCAATTTTAATGGAAAGATAGGAATTTTGTTTGCATTCATACTTTAATAGACTCAACAAATATTTATTGAGTAGCTGTTATGAGCAGAGCCTGAACCGGACACTGGAGAAGCTAGGAAAGCTGGCCTCTCCCTGGCTCTCCTCTCGCTGACATGATTTAGACATAGACCCTTGCTTAATCATCTCATCTGTTTATTTCCAAAGAAGATGGTTCTACACAGTAACTTTTAATACAATGTGTGGCAGGATAAAAAGCAGCATGCAATTATCCAATTTTCATCTACTTAAATTTTAATGACCATACTTATTTGCCCATTCAATTTTGCAACTTTTAGCCCAAAGGCACTGAAGTAGCATATTAAACCCGAGTATGCTAGATTTTATACCAATGGTCATGGCTTGTTGGACCACTATTTGGTAGTAGGTAGCTTTTGCTCAAAATAAACTTCCATTGAAACTGCTAAAATGCAGAATAACAAACAAGACTGGAGTCCATGAATTTAAAGTTAGAGACTTACATAAGTGTAAAAAGTGATCAGTATGGAACCCACAGGGCTAGATACCACAGTCTGTCCATGAAGAAGTGGCAGAACCAGCCTTGCCACCTGGCCAGTGAGTGTCCCTTCCTTTCCAGTCTGTGTGAGAAGACCACAAGGTGGAGTGTTGAAGCCTGCTATAGTGTGGTTAGCCTTCTTGGGCTGTGGCAGGAATGAAGAGATATCATCCTCTTTTCTCCAAAGTCAAAAAAGCCCTGGAAAAAAGCCAGTGGTTCAATTCACTTCCTGTGGAAAATCCAGTGCTTTACTTCCTGTGGAAGACCTGTCTGAGCTGTGAAAATGTGAGCCACCGCTAGAGGGGAGGATGCCCTCCAGGAAGTCTGCCCTAAAATGCACAGAGAAGTCAGAGCTGGTGCCCGCTGCTGATCTTCCCACTTCCCAGGTGAATAGGAGAATTGCAGGAATGGCCTTTGGCAGCAGAGTACACTGGTGATGAAATCTTACCTGGTTTCCTGACCCTTTGGAGCCAGGAACAAAGAACCTGGCCATGGACACGACTCCATAGAAGGAACACAGAAGTCCCAAGAGGGGCTTCCTAGCCAAAGAAAGAGTTGGAGGGTAAACCAGTAGGGGGCCAAGGGGCTGCTTCCTTTTAAAAAAGTCCCCAGCATAGGGTCACCCTAAAGGAACAGCTACCCCTTCAGATCAGAGGTCAGTGCATTGAAAGAGACCACCAACCTCAGATGAAAAAAGACCAAGCAAAAGTGAGACCAGAGCCATTCTCCAGCATCATTGACAACCATATCTGAAAGAATATGTACAACACAGTTATCTCTGTCCCCACTGGCCCAGACCCTCGTCCAAATGCAGAGGGGCCAGGCCCACCAGAGAAGTGAAAAAGAAAGACAAAAAAATCAGAAGTGGACTGAGGTTTTAGCTCAGTGGTTCCACCACCTGCCTCGAAAGCTCAAGGTCCCAAGTTTGATCCCTGGTACCCACCCCACTCCACTCCCGAAAAGGCAGAAGCGTCTCACAGAGTGGGCTGGAGTGTTGGGGAGTGAATGCAAGGTTTGCCTGAAGTCTATTGCCTCTATCTTTCCCCAAGATTCCCAACAAAACACGACGATTATGGTAGTCACAAATGTTGCCGCACAATACTACATCTCACTGCTTAGCACTGACATCTACTAAATGACAAGACCTTCTTCTGTCTAATTGCAAGGCACTCCGCCAGCAAGTCTTTCAACACCAGCCATGGCACTAAGAAGCCTGCAGATGTATACTGCTACCATGGACAACATGTGGTTGAATTTTGTGTTAATCTAATTAATTCTATCACATTACATGAGCTCAAAATTACAGCAACAGTCTTAAAGCGGTTGTAAATGCAGACTTTGATTAATCTTTAGAAGGGCAAGTTCAACAGCATTGGGGAAAGCAAAGAGGTGAAGCAGAAAAATAATTGTAGTGTTCTTATTTATTAAAAGAAACACTTCCCCCTGAATTTTGCATTCCTAGTAAATAAAGGAAAAATCTTAGCACCTATTTACACTGTGCAATATGCAGGCATTTTCAGGTTTTTTTCACATTTCTGCAAAACTTGGAAAAAGTATTAGACCTTGGCTCACAAATGTGGACCTTGGATATTTTAATTGGGAATCATACATATGCTATAATAGATTATTTTTCTATGAAAATTCAGTAGCTAAGCTGGGACTAAAGCTCTTCAGGTATTTCAGCAAGTGTCCAAGGGTTATCATGCCATTTGATAGTACTCTTTGTAATGTGTCTTACATTGATGATTTCTTGCCATATTAGAATGGAAAACAGGCCCATGTCAATTTTGGGCCAGGTTAAAAGCATTATAATTTTTCACAGTAACACTGAAAATCTCGTAATGGATCAGGTTCTATTCTCTTCACTTGTTTTGGGCCCTAGATCCTATGTCATCCTTTCACATCCTTGCTAGTTCTCCCCCATATATACTGCCTCACAGTTCTGTGAGATACCCAGGGGTCTTCATCCCCATATGTGGTCCTGAAAGAGACAGTAGATGGCAAGCACTAGATGCCAGCCTCTCTAGGTACACTAAGTTACATATTGGGCTACAGTAGGGTTTGCATTTTCTAAGTACTTTCTGAGTAGAGTTTCCAGGTTTAGCAAATAAAAATACCAAATACCCTGGTATATAGGAATTTCAGGTAAACAATGACTATTTAATGTAAATAGGTACCAGGCAACATGCTACTAACAAGGTACCACTGTTTATCTGAAATTCAGATTTAACCAGATGTCCTTTATCTTATCTCAAAGCTGTACCCTGACCCATGTTACTCTGTACATAAAATATGAGTTCTTCATTCTTTCACTCTGAGACTGGGACAGGAAGCTAGCACAGTGTTAAAGGGTCAGATAGGAACAAGACAGCTCATGTAGGAAATGACTTCCTGCACCTGCTGAAGGCAGCGAGCCGTCTGTGTGTGGTGGTTTGGCATCTGCAGATTCAACCAGCTATGGATCAAAAATATTTTTTTAAAATGCATCTGTACTCAACATAGGCAGATTTTCTCCTAGTCATCATTCCCTAAGTAATACAGCCTGGCAACATAGCATTTCCATTTCCATTGTGCTAGGCATTATAATTAATTTAGAAATGATTTAAGGTATGCAAATATATGTTCATAGGTCATGTGCAAACACTACACCATTTTATACAAGAAACGAGCAAGCTTGGGCTTGGAGATCCGCAAAGGGTCCTAGATTCAGTACCTTAAGGTTAGGAAGGGAAGACAATGGCCTTATTTCAGCCTTACTGTGCTCATCTGTAAAATGGGGAGTATATCTCTCCTCCAGGTGTTCTTGTGATCTAATGGCATAATAAGTGGTCAGAAATTGGAGGATACAATTACTGCAAAAATGTTCTTGTTAGAATATCACAAATAATCAGTATTGATTATTGTGCATGTACTCTGTATTGTATTCAATTTAAAGCCTGGCATGGTGGCAGATACCTATAATCCTAGCACTCAGGAGACTGAGGCAGGAGAATTGCCACACGTACAAAGCCAGCTTAGTCCAATTGTGGGACCTTAATCCTAACTCCCTTTGAATGACAGTTATATTTTTTGAGAATGAATAAAAGTAGAAATATTTAAAATGATTTTAGGTCTTATATGGATATCTTAAAACTTTTAGAAAACTGAATCAAGTGACAGAGAAACAAAGAGGATGGGCTTCAGTCTATTTTTAATAATGAAATTAAAAATATTTTATTCGAATTAGCAGCAAAATGATAATATTTTAAATTGGTCACACAGTGGTCCCTTCACTTACAAACTCTATTTGTTCACGAGAGCTGATTGTGACTCAAGTTGGTCAATTGAAGGCTCAGGCTCCTCCACACAGCCTTCAAAGTCTCTCTCCTGCATACAGGCAGACCTCAGTGTCCTTAGAGAGACACTGGCCTAGGATTTCTCAATTAACCCCACACAGGAGAAGATATTGTAATGTTCTTTCCAGAGCTCTTTAAGGGTTAAATCTGTATTTCAGACCATCTGGAAGCACAAGTGGGTGGCATTCAGGTTGTAACTCAAGACTTTGTTTGCAAGTTAAAACTAAAATTCTGGTGGTAACCCAAGTTGTCCATATGTCAGGGCAATTGTAACTTGAGGATACACTGTCCATGAAAAATATTCTTTGAGAATGTAGAAGGCATAGTAACTGCCCATTAAATTCTAGACTCACATATAGTAGGTATTAAATGTCCAGGCTAGTTCAGTTTCTGATAGGACTGTTGACAACTTGGACCAAAGCATGAGTCACCTTAGTATCTGAGAACATACAGAGTGTGTGTGTGTGTGTGTGTGTGCACGCGCGCACGTGCCACAGAGAATCTGAGAAGTCTGAGGGGGAAAAGATGAGCCATGACTTGACAGCCACATTTAACAGCTGTTCTGACACTCAGAGGAGAAGCCAGGCTCAGGGTAAACCCTGTCATGGGCCCTTGGCTGCAACTTTGGAGCAAGAATGTCGCACACAGGGGACGCAGTTGGCAAGCAACGTGCAGGCTCCACTCTGTTTATCTCTGCCTTCTCTGTAAACTGTGCTCAGGGCAGAATTCATAAGTGCCAGGGTTGTATTGCTCCATGGAGCAGAGACCCAGGGCCAGTTGAGGGAGACTGCAGAAAGGAGACCATGCCATCCTTTCTTCTCCTGAGACTGTTAACAAAACTTTGCATCCATCAAAGGGCTTCAGCTCTGCCACTCCTGACTGCCTCCTACAGCATATCCAGCCCTGCCTTCGCACTTGGCCTTACTCGTGTGCAAAACGGGAATAATTGCTGTATCTGTTTCCTAGGGGTGTCCTGGTAATGGAATATGAGAGTGCTTACAAAGCGTTTGTCACGTGGCCAGCTAGGAGTAAACATTCAATAATTGTGAAGCCGAAACTGAGTGGTAAATTTAGAGCATTATAATTATTGAACAGTTAGTCACTACAGAGCCAGGATTCAAACCCGGCAGCCAGATTCCAGAGCCAGCCCTCTTAATCACTATCTTGCTCTGTCGCCATTAATTATCCATTAATTTTCATAGAACGTCTGAAAATGCATCATTGTGGTTATTCTTAATATTGATAAAATGAGGCACAGAGAATTTTAATTGCATGGCCAAGATTTTCACAAAAGAGAAGTTTCATCTCACAGAGACCATACACCACAGTGGTTCAGAAAAGAAACCTTAATAACTATGTACATCACACTACATATTAAAGTATTTTAGTGGGGAAGAAGAGAAATAGAAGACATAGTCTTCACATGGAGTTGCTTATTTTCTGGTCAGGAAGATGAGGCAGACACCAGTGTTCAAAAGGAAGGCAATGAATAGAAGCACAGGCCATGGGAATTTGTGGATGTAAAAACTGTGCATACAAAGGACTGAAGGGGACACTGAGAGGGAGCAGCCCCAGAGCTTCCAGGGAAAGGAAACCTTAGAACCAAGTGTGGAAAGAAAAGCAGGGTATGGGTTGGCATAGGCTTTTCACTCCAGCCTTCTTGCCAACCAACAAATCCTCCTGGCCAGGGCCAGTCCCCAGGCAAACAAACCCTCATGCTGCGTGTGTCCAGCTCCAGCGATATCCTGCATTGGGGCAAGTGTGAGACAACTTGGTTCCCACTCGGAACACAGCTGTTGAGAACTGGCCAAAGGCGAATCCAGCATGGTAGAAGCTGACTCACCTCAAAGAGGGAAACAGAGAAACTTTAGAAGGACAGTTGGAATCCTGTGCAAATTCCAGCCCCTGCCCTTTATTTGCCATTGTGGATTATCCCTGCCAGTCTTAGAATGCATACCAGGTCCTTGCCCTGCCATATCTGGGTGCATGTGTGCTCCACAGTATGTCCCCCTTGCCCCTCCCTCCTATGCTCTTCTTCCCACCCTCTTGTCTTCCCACACCACCCTGAAAGACAAATGAAAATAAAACAAACAAACAAATATGTGAAAGTTCTTCCTTGGAATGATTCAAGAGTCTCTATACTATTAAGACACTGAGTGATGATTGGCTGCTTTCCAGGTGGCTCTGCAGTCTGTTAAATAGCTCAATTAGTGAGCAGCGCACTCCCACTCTAGCTCTCCCCCTCTCCCTCTCTCATTGAATTTTGCCAAGTGCATGCTGCATTGTTGGAAAGGGGCAGTGCCAAATGAGCCTAGCAACATCCCTTTATGGCCCTGACGCCTGGGACACCTGAGAGCAGCAGTACAATCACTGTGAGAGGGCCCTGCAGGGACCTGGGGCAGCAGAGTGCGCTGTGGCAGGATGGTGCTTCCTTCTGAAGGGGGCTAATGAGCAATGTAGGTGAGGACCCTGGAGAGGCACCTGGGCACCCTGCCCACCCAAATAGATGGCAGCCAGAGCTCCAAAGAACGCAGGACGAAAGAGAGGGACCTCAGAGAGGAGAGCTGGAAAGAGCGCTGGTTGTAAAGCACTAGTTTACAGATCCATTGAGGTCTGAATGATCTTCAGTAAGGCTTGGATCATATTTTAATGAAATACAAATCTTGCAAATATGTAAGCCGGAAGTGCTAGGGTGACATAATTCAGCTGTGCAGCTTTAGCACCTTCTCTTCCAGGGCTCTGCTCTGACTCCTTCCTTTCTGGCAAGAGTGAACGCCCCCATACACACACGCACACAGCCAGTCAGCCCCCAGATCTATGCTCTATTTATGTCTATTTGTGGCTCAACCAGACATAAACAAGTGTCAGAGGGAGTGAGCGAGGGCGCTGTGTTCTGTGTGGGCACAGCACACGCTGACATAATTCACCATCTCACTCAAAACTTGTTGCAAGGCTCTGAAAATTCATACAGAGCACAGGACATTCACGTCATGAGGTAAACACATTTGGTCTGTTGTCTGTTTCGGTAACACATTTATTGGTATGGGCTATGTGATACCGATGTATTCATTACATCTTGGCATTTCCAATATACAGTACTTCTCTGGCTGACTCATTACAGCCGTCCTTGCAATTAGGTGAAAGAAAATATTGTTTGCAAAAATACTTTTAGGGGGGATTACATTTATCCTAGAATATTATGTATCACAATTTTAGAAACATTAAGTCCCAACATTTACATATAATTATTATGGTTATACCCTAGAGAAGACATTTAAATGTCTTTACCCTATCTGTTGGGTATGTATTTCTCTCCAAAGAACAAGCCTGTCAAACAATTAGAATGCTGAAATAAGAGAAAATATTCTCGCTTGCTAAATTGGAGAAAAAGTTGCCCCAAGATAAAAATTCTTAATGTAAAATTGTACTTTGATTTGGATGGTTTATTTTTGTTATGACATTATGGGATTTTTTTTTAATTTTAAGCATAAAATCATGCGACTCAATTATCAAGATATTTGCATCTGAGAAAATCAAATACTGAAATTAGACTCGGTGATTTTTATGTGGACTTGCTGTTTCTTTGTAATTTCTGTGGATACTTGGAAGTGTTTTGCCATGAATGCTAATGTGCTTTGTGTTTTAAGTAGTGATTTTGCACATGTTGAAACAGACACATTTAAACTGGAGACATAGGCAAAGCATTTTGCTGGGTGCTACGAGAAGAAATCATAAAGGTCCCTCCCAAAAGAGCTCTCCAAAAGCATCCTTCTTCAGATTAAAAGACAATGTACCTGTAAGTGTCTGTCTGTCTTTTGATTGGGCATACCTTAACAAGGAAAAGAAACTTAATTTTTTTTCATTTTAACGTTAATGGCAGGTGGTCACTATCTTAACACACACGTATATTTTTATAGATCAAAGGTGGTAGTGGATATGTGGAAAAGACACTAGTAAAATATTACATGAGGATAATCAGTCATCTATTTGCATTTTTTCCAGGGGAAAAAAAGGAAGGAAAATGAGAGAAAGAAAGAAAGCATAATCAAAAGCATAAATGACAAAGAGTTGACAGTCAGATTCTGTGGTAAATGATTCCAGAGTCGCTGGCCTGCGGAGACGCTGAGGAAGTCCCCGGCAGACCTGATTAATTCCAGTCTCTCCAGCTGCCAGGGGAGCAGAGGGTAAGCAGTTTCGCAGAGAGGAGCCTATTACCACTACTAGGCTGAAATAGATCTAATCAACTCACAGCCGCTCAAAAGAAAACTTTACAGGTTTAGCTCACTAAGGCAGTGCTTTAAAATGATGACTACAAAGGACCGTGGGAGTCTGAAAGCATTTAGTCTTTATTGCAGCTCAAGGAAAATTTCTGCTATGGTTGGGCCATGCTAATTTACTAAACATGACAAAGCCTCCCAGTCTGTGTGACATCACTTGTTTAAAGGCCCCAGTGCTCATACTACAGTATTGTGAATATTACTTTTTTTCTTCAAAAACAGTTAATTTGTTGATATTTCATCCGTGTTTGGGCTAATTACACGCACCATTATAAATGTCTGGACTAACCTACTTTAACATTTAATTTAAACAACAATGCTCTGTAATTTGTCATGGTGCTCACAAAGTGATGAATATTGCAACTTTGTTTTCTAAGCAATCAACATTTTACCCTAGCTTCTTAAGAGGAAATTCCTGGCAAGAAGGAGACTCTGAAAAACTGAGGTAGTGTTCCCAGCACCCCCCTCCATTTCAAAATGACACCAAGTGACACAGATCTTAATGACCCGAGTGGATTGAAAAAGGTAAGAATTAAGAAACACTGCATTCACAAAGTTCCGGATTTTGAAAAATATTCCATGTCCCATGTTGGATTGTATAATCACCTCTTTTTAATGGAAACTGAGCAGAGGAAAATTATTAAGGACAGATTGAAACCAAATAACCATTTGTCTTTTTTTAATTCTTTTTTTTTGTTTGTTTCCTTTTTAGAAATCTTTGTAAAGATTTGCAGAAGTAAAATCTGCTTTTGTTTAAATAATCAAGATTTGGAAACTCTCCATGAGTAACATGATATGATGTTTAGATACCAAATAGGCGCACACACACACACACACACACAGTCTTATTACATGTATTGATTACTAATGAATTCACTGATCACTCCACCAAAAGAAATCAAATGGTAGTACACAAATCATTGAACTGCATTGAATTGAGTTGAGTTGAATTCCACATAATAATCTACAAATTGTTTCCTACAAAAATTTTATGTTGAAGAAGATATAGCAAAAGCAAAAGGATGAATGGAGCAGAAGTAGAGATGAGATAAATGACAGCTTAGAATTTTGATCTTTGCTTTGGAGCCTCTCTGTGTAACAGGATTTCAAGTGCAGTCCCAGATAGAAGGGGGGCAGCTGAACTGGGCTGCTGGGCACACTAGAATTTCATTTATGCTTTCAGATTTTCTATAAGTTCGTGTTTTCAATACATAATGATCACATTCATTGTGTGGATTTGGTACATGTACATAACATATCTTAATTTTTAATCCTTTTCTCTCCTTCCTCTCCCTCCATCTCTTGGTCCTCATCCCATTTGTAAAAGTTCAGAAGTTCAGAAGAAGCAAAATGTAGTAACATGGTATTCCAAGAAAACCCAAGATTCCCCTTCAGTCTGACTTGTAGATTTAGAAACCAATCCCACTTGTTGAGCCTGTGCACAGAACCCACATCATTGTTATTGCTACTGGAGTGACAGTTGGACAGTTGAACTGTTCATCCATAGAGAGCTCTTCATGAGCAGTTTTGTCCCTTATAATAGAATTCTGAGCCATTTATCCATGATGGTGCTTGGTCCTTCTTTATGTCAAGAAGCCCAAGATGCAGCATAAAAGTCTGTATTGGAACTTGACTTGGAAATGTCTGGCTTTTAGCAAAACATCACCTTTGGTTCTATTGTGACCTTGAAGTACATCACCTAGTTCAAGCTGGATTTGCATCTTAGATCAGAGAAGTATTACCCTTTCTGAAGGCTTTCATTTTTGAATCATAGTGATAATATTAAGCCACATAAAATGCAGACACCAAAAATCCAGTAGCACCTAGGTGCCATGCAAAGGCTGTGGGACCATGGGCCCCAACAGATCACCCCTAGAACAGCTAGGGCTTCCTCATAGTCAGGGGACACTGAAGGCAGATTGAAGTCTGTCTCAGTGACAGTTGCATCTGAGTGGCCTCAAATGTGCAAGGGATTAGACTCTGTACCTATAATTGGTTTGCCATGTTTGTTTTGTTCTTCCAGGGAGAAAAACTGCCTTTAAAAATACCAAGGATAGATTTTAAAGAACATAGCTTTTTTTAAAGAAAAAAAAGTATGACGTTTTATGATTCTGCAGGATCTAATAAAGATGGAGGTAAGATTGTGACATTTTGTGAAACATCAGTCCCATGTGGTACCAGGAGTTGGCTGGAGCCCCAAATAGGGTACTGTGCTGTTGGGACCAGGTCATGAATAGCCTGTAAAATCCAACCTGCTAGTTTCAGTCAGCTCCACAGTTTCAGGACAACATTGCACATATTATTACTGGAGAAAGAAGAAAGAGCTGCGAGAAGGCTAGGCAGGGCCAGATAAGGGAAAACAAAAAGACCAGCATGAACCCACCTAGAAACAACTCAAAGGGAAGGACTCACTGACGCCTGTCAGTAGCATGGGGTCATTCACCAAGCAGGAGCTCCTGGAACTTCTCCTTTGTTATTTGGAAATAAAAACAAAATTAAGAATCATCCAAGTCTTCAAGTTGGAAAGCCTTAAGTGTAAGAAAAAAGAAAAATGTATTCTTGAAGTTAAATCATAGATTGTAAAGAGGTAAGTTGAGTGATGATAGGAGAACCCTGAATAAAGTTAGCATTTTATAATACAAACCTAGTAATAGGTATTTTAGGAAAGATGGAGCACTTATTATTTTAGGAAAGATGGAGGTATCTTACTCAGGCATACAGTATTAGGGAATTTATTTATTATAAATTCACAGTAGTGTTTATCAGTGGACTTGACTACTTTAACTCCACAGTTAGTGTTTACATACACACAGTGTGTCTGTGTCACTTCCATACACACCCATGAGTGTTATTACATGGCCTCCGCATCACAACAACCTCCATGCGACAGAAAATGAACCACACAGGAAATGCGAGTGGCTACACAAAGGGCCTACCCCACAAGGTCAGAGCAGGGGACCAGCTTGCCCCCTGTCGGGCTGATCACCAACATTCAGATCATGCTTTTGAAGAAACAAAGGTAGGTTCTGCAACCACCTGGCTTTGTTTTGTGATTTTACCTCTCCTGTCAAGATCACAGAGCTATCAGATGCAATCCAGCAAGGGAGGCCACCGGCCGCAGATTCCTGGGCTGCACTCCAAGGGCGGGCCCTCCTAACTGACTACCCCCACATGGGCTGTGCTGTTTGATGGAGTTCAATAGGCCTCATGGTTCTTGTTTTGATTTCTTTTAAAATCTCTATGTACTATAGTGTTTGTGCTACTGAATATTGCTCTTGTGTGCTTTAAATGCCAAATCCTCAACATGGAAGAGTAAAGATGTGTTAATTAAACTCAATCCATTTCACATCTATTAATTCAGAGTGTGATGTCTCATCAGATTTCCTATGTGAAGCAGGATTTAGGGCTGGTCAACAGATGTACACTGTTCAGAAATGTGGTGAGCAACCAATGCCAGTGACCGTTCCTGAGTCAGATTTTTTTTCTCCTTGTTCAGATGCTGAAGGATTATATTTCAGTTCTGCTAGACATTTGGCATCAGCAGAGAAAACTACATTTTATGGCTCCCCTGAGTATATATCAGTTGTAGTAACTTCAATTATTTCCACCATTTAGTCTTTTTCCTGAAAAGGCTACTCGTTCTTTTGATTTGTGCCCGTGATAAAGGCAAAGGCCGCTGGATAGCACACCGGGGTTGGAACAACTCGATGGGATTGTATCTTCCCATCCAAGTCCTCCCCTCCAGGAAGCTGTCCACATTTCCACCAAAAGCACAAGGAATATGCCACTACCAACAAATACAGAAGGGTGATGAGCAATTGTGTGGGTGTGTGTGGGTGTGTGTGGGTGTGTTTGTATGTTTGGGGATTGAACCCTGAGCTGTGTCCCCAGCCCTTTTTTATTTGTTTAATTGTCATTAAGTTGCCCAGCCGAGCTCAAATGTGATGATCCTTCTGCCTCAGCTTCCCACATTACTGGGACTATAAGCCTGTACCACCATGCCTTACCAATTTGACCTTTTAATGGAATAGATTCAGTGGAAAAAGCCATATGAAATAGTAGGTGTTGAAATGATTAATAATCCTGTTTCTGCATTCTTATAAAAGAATGACAGGGCTGCACACCAAAGAATCTTGTAGAGCCTGAAAGAAGATGCTTCTCATGCCTGAAAGGACAAATCTACTGATTTATAAAGGCTACTGAGTATAAGACCTAGGACATACATTGCTCTTTCCAGCATAAGGTAAGAAAGTTTACTGACAGTGTGAAGTTAAGAGCTTGACACAGAATTCTGAGGTTCTGGTTGAGCAGTCTGCATGGCTGTGTCCCTGGTGGTAGGAGGAGTGATGTGGGACAATGAGAAGGCTATGCAAATGACAGCATTCAAGATCAAAGCCAAAGTCCTAAGACCTCTGGTCAATGGGAGGGTTCCTTTCTGCCCCCTGGTGGTCAGAGAGCCGCTTCCTCATACCCAGGACACTAGCTGTGGGACAGGGACTTTGGTGGATTGCTGAAAATTGGTTTCTGGAAAAGACCAACTATGATGTGGTCAGATAAAACCAATTTTCTTTATAATGGCTGCTCTGTAACAAAGTAACCATGTAATAAGGGCAGGTTCTTCCTTTGTCCCACAGTATGTGAAGTGACATCTCTATTGTGAGGAGCAGCTCTGTGCATGGTAGTCTTGTGTTTTTCTCCACTGTGTGTTTCCTTCTGTATCAATCTCTTTTCCCATCTCATCTGCTTAGATCCAAAACAGAAGCTGAAAAGAGAAAGGAACTTCAATTTTCCATTTTGCTTTTCCCTGAATCTTTTCCTGGAATCCATTCTTCTAAGTGACATTCCTTTTTCTTCCAATTTCCTTCCTGATGTCCACAGCAGTATTTATGACACTGCTATCAACAGGTTGCTGACTTCTTACGACAAGCAACTTACAGTCTTTTTTATTTTCCAGGTCAAATAAAGTAAAAACAATATAAGAATGAATTAATAAATACATGGCAGTATGGCACCCAGAGCGATTTCATTTCAATTTTGCCACCCTTATAGAAGTATTTTTGAGTGTGAGATGCTCTGAAATTTCATAAAATTCTTGCCAAAGGTAAAAATAATATGTAGTGATGACATTCCCTTTTCACAAATGCACATATTGTAGAACCTGTGCCTAGCCACAGTATTTCACAATCTTTTGGGATTGGCAATTCACACGATGCAAAATCCCATTTGCAGCATAGCTTTCCCCCAATCCCATGGGATTCCTCACAAGACCATTTTAGTATAATAGTTTTCTTGTTGTTGAGGATTCTGGAATGATAGCCCCTAGTCTGGGACAGAGGAACATTAAACACAATTGAGATAATGAATTGGTAGCGTAAAAGTGGTTTTATGTTTTACATTTTTATCCTCCCTGAACATTTCTTACCTGCTCTTTCTATTTGTAGAATTTCTACTATGCTAAGGGCATAGGAACACAGACTCTGGGTTGGTACCATATCCACGTATTTCTCTTAGAAATGAGAACTGGGACTGTGGCCCTTTAAAGAATTCCCTGCATGCCCCTCTTCTCAGTTCCTGTTGTAGGAAACCTGCCTTGTCCCCTCCAGCCTATGAGAGCACAATCCTTGTGAATATTGCCTGCACTGCTGTAGACACTTTGCATCATCCATGTTGTTTGAAGACAAATCCATGTTCTATTTTCATCAAAGCATGGCCCGCCCCAGGTTTTGTTTTTTTTTTCATTTTTATTTTCAGAAGTATCAAGTTCACAAGAAAAGGACTCTCTCAAAAAATAGTTTGCGCATTCACAAAAGGAAACACCAGACAGGGTTCCTTATGTTAGCCTTGTACAGGGCTCTCACACTTCCAAATGTCCAGCAACCTCCAGAAACAGAGGAGACAGTAAGTACCAGGTTTCTCATTGGCTACATATCTACATACCAATGCTGAAGTGGGCCCTAGGAGCAAGGAAGTAAATGATGAATCAGAAGATGAATCAGGAGCCTCATGGACTCTGAGCTAGATCCCTTCCAACTGTGAACACCAGGCTGGGGATCATAGCTCAGGCTACAGCACTATCACTTTGGAAGTTAGGCTTCCGGTGGGAAGGAGGAAGGAGTCCTGACCCATGCATTTGATGGTGACACCACGGAGCTCCACGACAGATCTTTGGTGACCACTAGGATTTGTGGCCCCCGAACTCCTTTTTGGGCCCTGGCATCATCACACATACTTGGACGGTTAAAGACTTTTTCACAGCTGCAAGTCACAACAAAAACAGCAGAGCCTTTTCCTCAGAAAATAAAACCCGACCTAAAAATTAGATTTAACTTCCAATGAAAGTGACCAAATGCAAAAAAAGCAACAACAAAAATTTTCTAAAAATCACTTCCTGTAAAAGTAAAAAGTGAAAGCCAACCATGTGTCCTTGCCTTTGGATCCATCTCTTTAGAGTAAATAGATAACTGACCTTTAAATCCTCAGATCACCTCATTTCAATTCACTTGAAACAAGAAAGAAAAAGGGATAAGGAATAAGCCTTCACTTATTACCAACTGAGACAAAAAGTCACCAAATTTAGCAATTCAGAAAATTGCCCAACTTTTTTTAGCACATGGATTGTCCTCATCTGTGATATACATTTAAGAATGAAACTTAAATTAGCTTCTTAAAGTGGTCTTGTGACTTTAATTATTCACAAAGTACACAAATTTAATGAGTTTTTAAATATTAAAACTCTTCTCTATTGTCACTATGGTGAGCTCTTAATTTACAGAGCAATTAAGTCAAGACCCTCATTTATCAGGACATGTGCGTTTGCTGAAAACGTAGTCAGTTTTTATTAATTGACGCTATGGAGAGACTGAGGTGAAATTAATGTGTGTCTTCAGAGGTCGTGCCGGTGGTGGTGGGGAAGCTAGCGAGGAGCAGGACGTGAGATAAATAAGGAGCTGCTGTTCCTGGCTACTTCAGAGATTGCTAAAGTACTAATGGCCCAGTGGTTACCAGTCTCAGCCAAAATGCTTGCAAGAAATTGCCCCCTGAGTTTTTCTCTGGCAAACATCTGTCATGAGTAGTAGCTGAGAAATAGGGAGACTTCAAAGCAGTACTTTCTGATTATTAGCAGAGTGTGGAGTGTAATGTTCTTACATTTTAATGCAAACCAAGTGTTGATGAGCTGAGAGGGTAGAATTAAAAAGTAGCCCAAATTTCCTTTGTTCTCCAAGAATGGGGGCTGACAAGAGCATTCACAGCCAGTGGTGTTCCTCAGCACTTCGTACTCTGAGAACTAGGAGAAATTCCAGCTCTAGCCCTGAATGTGCAGGGAGTGGAGTCAAACTGGTCACCATTGTCTGGTGTCACCCCTAAGGCCTCTACCCAATTGTCTGGCATCTGCTGTTCAGCATAAACTACTGAGGGGCAGTTTGGTTCAAGAAAATAATTCCAAAAGGGCAAGAAGACCAAGTTCAGATGCTGGGTATCTGAGCAGTTGCTCCAAAGGCCACAACTACCTCAAAAAGTTTTCTGTAAAGGATGAAGTACGAAATCACTTCCTGTTTTGAAATAGAAATGTGAACACAGAACATCAAAACTAGCAGAGAGATACTTTCAACATTTCAGCCAGTCATCAGAATGGTCTATGCATGAAGGAACTAAATTTTTAGTGGAACTGGCAAAGGGTAGGTTGACTTAGTCAAAGTGTTTCATTGTTTTTATACAAATAGTTTCCATAGTCAATATTGTCCAAGTGTTCTTTATCCTAGAACTCCAAAATCCACCCTGAAAACACACCAAACAAAAATATACAACAAAAAAACACCACGTAAAGATGCTTTCTAGTACATGCAAATTAGAACACTAATTTCCCCTTACTGCAGTTCGAGTTCTACCAAATTGGAATTTCAAGCTCAAGAAGGAATAGGTTGTCCCAGCCATGCATGCCCTAGAGGGAAGTTTAAAGAGAGGCCCTGGCATCTCCCTCCTTGTTCCTGCCTCAGTTGGACCTGTGGCCTCCAGAGCAGCAAAAAGTTGGACAGGACCATGCCAAGTGGTCCCCTGTAACTAGGAGCTGGTTAACACACCCCCATTCCTCATTCAGACAGGCAGCAGAGGCGAAGGAAAAAAATAGCAGCAGGCAACACACGCTGTCTTCTGCAAATGCTTGGTAATAAATTGTTCTTTCAGCGGTGCAGAAGACGGATTTTTCTCTCCTTTGCCTCTCTCCTGCTTTGAGCACCAATGGGAGGCTGCCTTTCCCACCTGGCCCTGGCTGCCAATGCCCATAAATTTGCCTATGCAATGCCTGTTTACGGGTCGCTGATGGAACATGGAGACGGTGCATTCTGTAAGCGCTGGGTAGATAATCATGGTAATTGATGTTTGGAGCTGTGAGCTCCTAGGAGCACAGGGTCTCTTTCTCCCAGTGAGGCCCTGCTCTCTGTTATCAGTCCAGCCCATAATTAAATATCACTCTTTTACAATATGTTTCAGGCTCCTTAATGAGTCTAAAGCAGAAATAGTCACCTCTTTCCCCTCTGAGCTTTATTTGCTTGTTATTAAACAATGTTATTGAGCTGCCTTCTTTCCCTGTGTTGCCAAACCCGCATCATTTCCGTTTTATAATTGCACAATTAGAGCCAAGCTTTGGCTTTCATGCATCAGCCTGCGCGTGTATGCGTGCGTGCGTGTGTGTGTATGTGTGTGGAGAGCAGCAAGAAATCAGGTGTTCACATGGACCACTCAAAGGCGTCTTATTTTCATTAACTGCCAGATTTTGCAAACTGGGAAGCGATTTCTCCTAAGCCATTTTCTTCTCTCAGCCACTCACCAACACTGTGACTTTCGCTGTGACCTTGGGCTGTGTAGCCCAGGGTCCAATTTGCTCATTGTTACTGCCTTGCATAATCCCTTGCACCTCCCCCACACCCTTTATTTTCCTCCCCCAAGCAAAATCCAGTCATTTATATTCTGAGGCTAAACGGTATTCTTTTGGCCCCCGAAGCTGGCAAGCTGTGTAAAACCAGTAATTCCTCCTAACGAATTTCCTGGGAGCCCCTCCTCTTACACACATGCCCTCCCCCCTCTCTCACATGCACACCCCTTGCACACACTCACAGGCAGCCCCTAAGCTGCTCTAAGTGGTGCATTAAGTAGCTGAGGAAAATCCATTCCCATTCTGCCCTGTGCCTTCTTCCCCAGCCATGAACCTAGCACAGACTTTTCCTAGCTGTGGGTTGCCACGGCGAGGATTTACAATGCCAGTTATTCATCCATCTGCCGTCTCTTCTCCCCCCACCCTGATTCTTAAAGCCCTTGGCCGAGAGCAACCTTGATACTGAGACTCATAAAATTCACGTAGCTTCTCATCCTTGGGGAGGGCTCTGGCTGGGGGGTGACCATAGGCGGGGGCTTTCATTTCTAACCTAGAGGAAGAGACACAGCACTAGATGAAGCATAATAGGAAACTTGCACATTGGGTGTGTTTTAAATAAAAGCAGTATCTGTTTCACTAATCATTTATTAATTTTTAAAAACGACTTTGGATCTCTGGTGGCCAGTGTTCATGTGATGCTAGAATGTTAAATAAAAAGTGACCTCAGCTGGAGGACCTCAGCTGGAGGACAATATGATTTTGCAAAGTCTACTGGTCACTGCTGAAGCTGAGGACAGTATAGACGTCCTTCTCCCCCATGTCTGAGGACCAGTGAGAAGAAACCCCTGCATAGTTGAAAATGTGCATTTTCTGCTATGTTCGCTTCATTACTTCTCTTGATTCTTACAATGTTTATGATTCTTAAAGAGAATGAAGGAAAAAAAATACTTTCAACCCCCAAAAAATATTTTAATGAAGTCATTAAAATCCACCCCCATGTAAAAAGGAATTAATCCTATGGTAACATAGAGAACTATGTTTTAATCATTAACAGAAAAAATTAAAAACTTAACATGTGGCTACAAAATAACAACTTAGATCATGCCAAGGGATTATCTTAAAACTTTATATAAAAACTGGTAAAATTATTTTTAGTTGAATGGAAATACAATTTTGTCTTAGAATTGTAGGAGGTTTTTTTTAATCACATTTTTTATTCATGAATTTCAAGAATAAAATATATGTGCTCCCTGTCACTGTGGATCCTCTTATCTGTGGTTTTGTTTTCTGTGGTTTTACTTATACATGGTCGACAGCAATCCAAAATATTAAATGGAAAATTCTGAAAACAGTTTGCAAGTTTTAAAGGGCTTACCATTCTGAGTAGCTTGAAACCATCTCACACCAGCCCATTCTATCCTCCCAGGCTGCGAATCACCCTTTGTCCACCGGATCCATGCTGTATATACCAAGTACCCATTAGTCACCTAGGAACCCTCTTGCTCATCAGATCTGTCCTGCTATTACATGGCTTCTGTTCAAGTCACTCTTTCTTAACTCAATAATGGTCCCAAAACATGAGAGTAAGGATGCCCTCAATTTTATTACAATATATAGTTACAACTGTTCTATGTTATTATAGTGATCTTTATTAACCTCTTACTATCTCCAGTTTATGAATTAAATTCTAATTTAGGGATGCCCATAGAGGAAAATCTTTGGTGTTATCCTCACCCTCTGATGAAGGGTCTACTGTATCTTAAACTCCTCAGGTTAGTTGCAGCTCCTGTGTTCTGGGCTGTGAGAGCCATGGGCACCCACTCCCATCTAAATATCATCTGCCTTTTGCCATGGGTGCCCTAGGAGCCAGGCAGTCACCAAATTTCCTGCCTGGGAAGAAGCAAGCTCACTGCTGCCGGCTGGTAACAATCCCCACCCAGGGCCAACACTCTGATTCATTTTGGGCCCTGGTGGGTGAAGCAGAGGTTACCTTTCAAACAGTGTCAGCTTTGAAAGAAGCTGTAGATTCTCACTTTTCTTCGAGGAGTATGAGATAGTATTAGGGGACAGAAGACTATGGGGGTGGGGAGGACCTTTATTTGCATCTGTAACCTTGAGCCTGTGACCTCTTGGGCCTCAGCTTCCTCTCTGTGGAGCATCAGTGTGATCTTCTTTCCCTGCATGCTGGGCTCTGCCTTCACTCTTCAGGGAACCATGAAACCATTTCAGAAACTGTCCCAGGGATGTCTTGAGACATCTGAGACCCAAGGCTTGGATAGATATTCCACAGAACACTGGGAAAGCATCACACATATAGCATGGGCTGAACTTTGTGAGTCTACGCTCTTAGAACAAGGATAAGAAGAGAAAAACGCAATTAAAGAAGCATTGCCATATTTTACTTCACCGAATTATTTTGTTTTTCCTTTCTAGCCTAATTCTCTCCTTTAAGTAGAAATTTTTTCTTTCAACCCACCTCTTGGTTCACTCCTCTCCCCAGGCTCGTGGTGGGCACATCAGGCCCCATTCAGGGATGTGGACAGGTGGATCCAGCCCTCTGCATTGGCCCAACACACCTCTGAACACTGTCACCACAGGAATTTCACTGCCTCCTTGTCCCACATCCTTTTAGAAAACCATTTGAGCATCTTGTCAAAGAAAAGCCAGTGGGTGCCTCCACTCAATTTTTCTACATAATCTGGGGCTGCTCACAAATGCAGCACTGGGAAATTCCAGTTACCTCTGATCTACCTAGGTTCAAAATCTAGTAAAGATTCTCAACAGCAAGCCATTGTACCCATCTGAACTCTACTTCCACATGTGATGGTCTAGTAAGGGAACTAATTCCAATCAGCTTCTCAGAATCCTTAGATCCAAGTACACCAATTGTAGATACTTTAAAATCCTCTGGAATCTACTGTGTTGACGTATTATTATCATTATTTATTATTATTAACCTAACAATGACTAAGATTATAGCTTCAATAATTTCTCCCATGACCTATGGAAATACGTTTTACATAGTAAGCAAAGACATGGGTATGGAGTCATGACAGAAAATGTTCATGCCTCTTGGGTCCTAGCCTGCAATTTATAGAGCACAGAGCTCATCTGGAAGCCCAAGCCTTGTTCCTGGGAGCTGAACCGAGACTAATCAGCAGTGGAACTTGGGGAAAGGGAGTGGACTGAAGCATCTGAAGACACTGTGCAGATATGTGAGGGATTTGGGTGTGACATGGATAGGGTAGGGTATTTCTAAGCCACCTCTACACGGGTTAAATGCAGCCCACGTGAAAGAGTGGCCTGGAAAGGAAATAAAACAAAACTAAAGTGACTTTTGTTAGTTCTAAAGCATTGTTTAAAAAAAATGTAGGAGGGCCAGGGATTTAACTCAGTGGTTCCACCGCCTGCTCTGCAAGCACAAGGACCCAAGTTGGATCCCCATACCAAAAAAAAAAAAAAAAACGTGGGAAATAATAAAGCAGAGAGCAATGGAATAGGATTTATCAATTTATCATAACCTGCCTTCCTGCCCAGTAGGTCTTCCTACAAATTAGCAACAATGAAGACCTGGAACATAGGCTGGGAGAACAGGAGTAGATTCTACTCCTGGAGTACTTTTCCCAACTGCCCTCATTCTCATAGTCCAGTGAGGTATGACCAGCAAAGGCCAATACAGATGTTCTTTCCCACTGGGTAATGCATTGCTTATTCTGCCTCATTATGGTGATACCATATGCTACCACACTTATCAGGTTGAAATCAAGTTTCTCCTTCAAGTTCAACCAAAGTTAGCCAAATGGAACCACCAAGAAACCACCAAAAATAAAGATAACCTGGAAAACAAGTAGTCTCTGTCCACTCTTCTGGTGTTCAGAGTTGTGTCCTCAGTTCTGGGATACACACTTTATACTTAATGCAACATTCTCCATGCTTTTGACTTCTCATTAACATATTACATTGAATGTATTCTACTCATGTAACATAGGCCAATAAAGCAAAATATTTAAAAACCAAATATTTTTCTCTATTCTCTAGTATTGCATCCTCCTCCAGTGTACAAGCACATTCACACACACACACACACACACACACTCACACACACAACTGTGGCCATTTTCAAGGATTGAATTTCAACAGGAAGAAAAATATTTTATTCCAAAACAGTTTATAAATGCATAATGTACTGTGATGATGCATTTGTATCTTTTTTCTCCAATTGTTTTAAATAGCTGTTTTTAAAACTCACAACAAGTACTGTTCTTCAAAAGTAGCGAATAATTTGAGATATCTTACAATGTCAAGGAGTTTTGTAAATCTGTAAAATATCTTTACTGGAATCATTTTTTATACACTGTAGGAGCATGTCTTTTGAAGACATCATGTAGTTACATTAACACCAAGAGTGATTATTAATAGAACAAGAACTTCCTTACATATCATTTGGTGCACATGAACAAGGAGATGGAAGGAGTCTTCCTTTGTAACTTAGATGAGAAAACATCTGCCTCCACATGACTCAAAGGCATCACAGAGGTAGATGAAGGCCGATGACACATCCTCAGAGACAGCACACCTTATCATGTCTTTGTCTGTTCCCTTCTGTGTGAAATTGTTACCTCAAAAGTCAGAATAGTTTCCCTTCTGTTCCTCAATCTTGTTCTGCCAGCACCTTTGCCACCCAGACATGGCCTGGGCCAGAGTTCTAGCTCTGTCCTGGCTTACCCAGGACCTAGGCTAAGGTCTATGCAGAGCAGCCAGTGTGTTGCACTTGGTGATGCCAGACTTCTTCCTGCTGTCCAGAGTTTTACAAAGAGTAGCATCCTAAGGTTCAGAGATTTCCTCCATTGCCTCCGCACGTGAGCTCAGGATTGCTGGTATCTTTTCTGTCCACCCACAGCCTTCTCCTCCAGCTCCCAGCCTCATTTATCTTTATTACCAATGCCCAAAACCTTTGGTCATCAGGGAATCTTCCCTGTTTCCTGTTTGCATTTTTAGGAAGAGGAAAGGAAATAGATTTGGTGGGGCCCCTGGTACTATAGATTCACTTGCATAGCTTCCGGTGAGTGGGCCATAAGTAGGTTAGTGAAGAACTTAGGTGCAATGGTGGGGCTGACATTCCCCACAGTCTCTAAGCAATAATACCACTACCAATAGGGTGGGGAGGAGAGAGCAGCAAACCTTCCTTTTGTAGGTTGCATCTGTGTTGCAGTAGTACCCATTTCAGCAAGAACAGTTGTGTTCTGGGCCAGATTCCATTCAGCAAGCTCGAGACAGGCAAGCTCCACCAAATGCACTCAAAGAGCACATCTATGAAGAATGGCAGCAGATGCTCTGAGATGTACCTACAGCACAGGAAGGTCCCCAGTGAGTCAGTCAAGCTGCTTTCTTTCTTCTCTGGGACTCTCACATCCAAGACTGTGCCCCCAATGCAGCCTCTTCTTGCCCTGACCCTCTGGTATGAATCTCCCCTTTTTTGATGCCAGACTTTCTCTAGGCCCTTGAGTTTGGAAGCCAGTTTCTTACCCAGGATGATGGCTTGCAGACAGACCCTGGAACTCTGAGGCGCATTTCTGGGGTTGACCTCTCTGATATGTGACTTCTGTCTGGAGCACCCATCCTCCCTGTGCCCACGAGGAGACTCCCTGGTATGACTTCCTGGGTGATACTCCTGGGGCTCCCACCTCTGTGCTCTTCTGGATCCCTAGACGCAACTCTATTTTCAATCTCACCACATGATTTTTAAGGACTCACTGAAGCTGCTGTCAACCTCACACACTGTAAGAAATGTGAAAAGGAGAAGTGGAAGTTCTGCTTCTAGTCCTAGAAGCAAACAAGAGGCTAGTGATTATCATTTAGTAAGTGTTCATGGAACAAATGTATGGAAACTAGGTTGCCTGATTCAGGGACTTGATGTTAAACAGCATCTCTAAAATAGTAAAGTAACTCCATATTTTATCAGCCAAGCACATACACATGCCTCACAAAACTGGCTTACATTTGACCCATCGTTTTGGCTAATTTTGGAAAATATTGTTTAAATTGGATCTAGGTATTAATTGAAAACTTTGCTATTGGCTTTGTACTGATTTTAATGGGATCTTAGTCATTACGCTCATTTTAAATTCAACTTAATAGCTATATGTTCGATGACTGTGCTGTACCTCCATGAACAAATACATATGGAAATCCTATTATTTATTTACTGCCTACAAGATGGTTATTTGAAAGAGTTAATTAATAAACGAGTAGAAAATACAGACTTGATAATAAATGCATGCTTTTAAAATGATAATTATAAATATTTTATCTGCATAGTATTTTGCTCTTGGAAATGAAACAATTCCTAGAGAGGGCTTTAAGGAAGCTTGTTTTCATGGTTGAAGAAATAACACTCAGATAAAATGCTGTGCCCATGTTGTAACCCTTTTTAGTTTTTATAATTTAAAATTTTCCTGTATCTTCCGTTCCTGCTGGGTACTCCTGCAGGTACCAGTGGAGTTACATTTGTGAGCTAGAGCCATGGTTCCAAATTCACAGGTGAGGTGTTTGGAAACGCTCCACTATGAAATCACCACCATCCTTCCTTGCTCTTGTTCTCTTCGTGCAAGAACCCAGCAATGGCTATTTCAAAAGAACTCAGCAAAATCTGAAAGAATCATCACTATTTTTTGTTTATTCTACCTTCCATATTCTTGATTTGGACTGTATAAATATTTTTCCTGTGACCTTGCTCCAGTTTGTCTTTCTCTGCAATAATAACAACACTATTTTAACATATTTCCTGCTTTAAAAAGAAGTTCTGCAGTTCCACACCTCTATGCTGCCTTAGGTTTGTTTCCAATTTAAACTGCATGTCTGTTACTGCAGAGCAGGGTTTATCATAAGTGGAGAAGGAGGTCCTCAAAGGGGATGAACTTATCCGAGAGCGACCCCAACACTTCATACCAGAGAAGGACCTTTACTCTTGGAATTCTCAGCCCATATTTACCCCCTAATTCATTTCCAGTTCGTATCCTATTTTATTTGTCAAAGTTTCAACTCACAGAGACCACAGTCAGAAGCTCCAAGAAGTATAAATCAGCCTGTTCAAAGATAAGACAAAATCCACTTTCCTTCCTCCAACTTTTTCCCCAAGCTTTTGCATTCTAAGTCTGCTAGATTTAGCAATACATCCTGTCTTTTTTTCAGGGTACATAAGTGTCTTTTATAAGTGTAAGTATTAAAAATGGTATTCCTAGGAAAATGGATCAGCAGCACCATTTGTAAGTGAAGAAACTGAGGCAGAGAGTGACGGAGCAGTTTGTTTGCTCGGGGACATTCATGACTAAGCACAAGCTCACTTGGACTTTGGATCTTAATTTATTCCAGAGAAGGGCCAAGATCCAGACTATGCAACTCACACATGAAAAAGCAACCCAAACAAGACTACTTTCCTGAATTTTAAACAGAAGACTTAAATTGCTTGCAAGTAAGCACAAAATTTCAACTTTTACTGTGCAAAATCCTACAATATAGAGGCACAGATGGACAAATAAGGAGAAAATGATGAACAGAATGAGAACAAAAAAATTCACCTTTTTACCATATTAAAATTACATTGTAGGATGCTTTTTACATCACACGAAATAGTATAATAGTTTTTACTTGTGTATACATTTCCTAGTCTGCTTTATGAACGTATAATCAAGGTGTAAGTGTGAATATTCTCCTTGTATGTGTTTTAAGCACAACATAATTTTAAAAAATAAAGAATAACCTAGCTCATCCATGATTCTTAGAAATATGTTTTCCAGATGACAAATTTCAAGAAAAACCAATAGTAATGAAGGTTTATATTTGCATCTTACATTGCAGTGCTCCGGATATTTCACTGTATGCTATTTTTGATCATGACATCCACACTGGATTGCATTTTATTTTCTACAAATTTCCAGGGCCAGTTCAAATATGAGCAACATTCTGCCAGAACAGGACACCTGATAGACCCCAAGTGGCCTCAGGGATTAAAATCCCAGGAGTTGCTCCATGGCTAAACCAAGGAGTTAATCGTGATCAGATGGTATCAAAATCCATGTGATCACAAGCACAGGCAGGAGAGAACAGGAACACAGAATAAAAGAGGAAGGTCCCAAACATCAAAGGAAGGTGATGAGATCATGGTAGAAGGTTGTAGGTCAGCAGGTATAAACAGGTTTAAAGCCAGATAGAAAGTAGTCTAACTATGGCCCCAAGTGAAGTCTAACCGGAAACAGTGGGATTGTAATAAAACAATTACATTCAATAAATGGAACCAGCCACATAGCAGTTTTCCTTTCTAGTTTTCTAGGGATAGTGGTCACATTGAGGTGTTTTTTAAATTTTTATGTTGAACCCTACATTCATGTGTGTATGCTTGTGTATACATTATAAATCCAAATGAAAACAACTCTGGATGTTTAAGTAAATAGTAAAAAGTGAAAAGTTTCAAAGACTCTTTAAGTTCCAAACATTGCCACAGGAAGATAAATTGCCCCCAAATAATTATGTTATTATTTATGTACAGAGTAACCTTTAGATTTCCATTGCTAACTTTGTTAGGTTTCTCTTTACATGAATCTGGTTTCTCATCATTGGTTCATAAAAATTATAAAATCATAGGAATGAGGCTTTAAAAATAAAGAGTAAGTAGTACAAAGAGGCAAATATTCTAAAAAGCATAGTTTAGAAAGAAGCATAAGTTAAGACAGGGTGACTGCTGAGAAAGCATATGAAGGAAAAGTCTGAGTTTATGTTTGGGTTCTGTTTATCCATCTATTCTTCCTCCAAGTAAGGGAACAACTGAAAGATGTTTTTAACACTGATCTACCCATAAATTCAAATATGTCAGGGTTTAATAGAGTTGCATGCTATATTATGGCTTGGAGTGAGCTAAATAGATTTATAGGTATACCTCCCAAAATAAATTATTCAAGACAATATTAGAAAAGAAAAAATTCTGTACCAAGATTTTTTTTCCAGAAAGATATGGATGAATTAACACCATAAGCCTGAAATGGTAATTTTATGTTAATCATCTTCTACATTTCAGAGTGCATCAATACTTTTGCAGATTGGGAATGTGGTCTTGTGTGTACATATGGGTGTGTGTATTTACATGTGTGTGAGCATTTGTGAGTGTTCATTCATGTGTGTGTGCATTTGGGTATGCGTGTACACACATCCATATAGATGCTGTCAGTCTGGTTTTCCACACATGCTGGGTTCATCTTAGCAAATTCTAGACCAAGAAATAAATGTCCTTGACATTCCATTTAATAGACAGTGGGTGGCACCATCTAAAGGAGCAGATGATATAAGTTTGCATTTGGCACTATTTTCTTTATTTGGGCTACAAACTCTATCCAAATTGTGAAGGACTTTCCACATTAGTAATTAATAGGGCCCCATTATGCTAACTATCATCCAACTTAGGACATCTTAGAGGAAAGATAAGAGATGAATAATTTGAAGTAATTTTCTTGTAATCATGCCAATCACTTGAGCAAAGTAGTTATTAAAGGAAACAGTATTATGATGAATTATAGGACATCTAACACTGAATACCTTTTCTTATCAGCTGCTTATAGTTTCTGATGCTTTAAAAAGGGCAGACAAGTAGAAGTCTAGGCTGAATCACACTCTCCTTACTGTAAATAATAGTTTGTTTAGTAAACCCTGAATTTTAATGAGACTTGAAAGACAGACTTCACCTTGATCCCTGTTCATCTTGTGAAAAGGAGCCGAAGTTCATGGCTTCACCTTCCCTTCCAAGGTAGACGGAACAGTCTTGAATCACCTTGAAGACTAGGGAAGCTTCCAGTTCAGATTTGCTGAAGTGATTAGACATTATTTATCTAATTAAATGTTCAAAACACATCATTATTGAAAGGAATAAATTCAGTTCATTTGTTGAGCAGTGTTAACTGAAATGTAACTGCACATCATTTGACTTTTTAACATTTTATTATATCTATTAAGTCTTTCTGTGCTTAATTAAATCAACTTATTTTTTACAGTTAATTTAACGTGATTTCATTTTCGTTACAGAGTCTGAATCAGATATTATGGAGAAAGCCAACTGTATACACAAATTAAGCTTTGACTCCTCAGGTGTTTCCTTGCTATTCATTTGAGTTTCGCAGCCTTGGGGGCTGCCATGATTGTAAATGTAAGAAGCTTCCTCTCCGTGTTTATTGTTATTATTTTTAAACGCAGCCATTTTTTAAGGCTACAGAATCATCAGATTTATGCTATTTGCTGGTCTACTAGATCACAGCCACCACTTGGATGGAATCATGTTTTTAGTGATTGAGAAAAAGTAAAAGAGAATGAAAGAATGTGAGGGCTTGGGCAGTAGTGCTGCCCCTCCCCTGCTTTAGAGCTGTACTTTATTAATTGTCCTTCTAGGAACAAGGGTGTCAAAAGAATAATGCTCAGCTCCTGAGAAAGAGCAAAGGGCCCAAGTGGGGTAATCAGGGGACGGCCACATGAAGGAAATTATTTCATGATTACTATTACTATGTTCAAGTGATCAGTAGTTAGCAGTGTTCTCTTCCTAAGAACCCCAAACTATAAAATAGTGTTGAGGGGAGGAGCAGAATTGTCTGGTGTCAATCACCGGGCAGGAATTGTGAGCAGCGATTTGGTACATTCAAATCCCCCCCTAAAAGTGTTCAAATGGAAACCAGGGTTGCAAACAAATGGGGAAGGAACATTCAAAGGTTGCAAGTGCTGGTGGTGGAAAATTCTAATTAGACATTTACGTCAGCTTGCAAAGCTCCTTATTTTCCCCAAATGTTGGAGTGTTTCATATTCCGTCAGCCTCCTATTGAAAGCCCTAAAAGGGAAGGTTGCTGAAACTCTGCTGAGACTTGCAGGGTGGCGAGTTTAAAAAGTGGTCACACAGGCATGGGCTAGAGGTTCACGATCCCACACCAGACAACAAATTAGAAAGAGAGCAAGAGAAAAGGAAAGGAGATTCCTGCATGCCCACGTGTCCTCTCCCAATGCCTGCAGGCCTGGGAGGCTCAGCAGAAATGGCTCCCTCCTTTGGCCCCAGGTGCCCATTTCTGGCTCCTTTATGGCCATTTGGCCTGGCTTTGATTCCCGGGAGTAAGTGTTCATGATCGCAAATTCGGCCAAAAGATTTTTTCATTACCCTCCAACATTTCCTTTCACCTCCAACCTCTAGGCTGGGCCCTGCCTTTCCCTTTGGAGCCAGCAGCATAAAGACTTGGGGCCATCGAGCTGACCCAGAGGGCCCTGCTGTCAATCACTGCCTCGCCAACCCTGCTCCCTTTCACACCCAGCAGCTGGACCCATCGCTGTCAACCAGGTAACAACCCCCAGACAATAGGGGCCTGAAAGCCTGGTCTAGACACTCTTTTAGCCACTTATTCGCTGCTCTTGGCAGCTGTTGAAGCATAAATAAGCAGTTTGTAATCAGAAGGCTGACATCATCGCAGCTCTGCTGAGAGGGGGATTGTTCCTGAGCACTGAGCGGGGTTTTTGTGTGTGTGTGTGACAACAGATTCCGGGGTGGGGATGCAGATTTGTGCCATGCTAAGCTGGTCTTTCTTTGATTTACAGAAGACAATTGGATCAGGTCCGCGGCTCCAGGCCGCACCAGAATTTTTTTTTTTCCATGTTCAGTTCTTGATGAGCAGTAGCATCAGATAATGTACTGTTGGAAGGGGGCAGGGTGTCATGAGCCAGGCCTGGGGGGAAGATAGCAGGCCCGATGGGAGGTTTGGATGCAGGACGTCTTCTGGGCCTCAGGACATACATCCATCTCATCAGCCCTGGGAAGTGCTTCTAGGGTGTGGTTTTGGTGGGAGACACCCAGGGCAGGTTTGGTATGAGATGTATATGTCTGTGTGCTCTGAGAAGTGAATAATTTCACAAAAGGCAGCAGAGGAACGGGTGTGTTTCTTCCTGCTTCTGTGTGCATGCATTTCAAGATGAAGTTTGCCATTCAAAGTGATTGGCAGTTATCCTCATGAAAGCCGTACACGCGAACCACCCGCCAGAAACCCTGGCTCTCCTCACCTGCAGCGCTCGCAGGAACCTCCCCTAGGTTTACCCTCCCTCCTCCAGACCAGCTTTGTTATTAGAAGGGGCAGAGATGGCAGAGATTATTTATCGTAATTGATTTTTTTATAATTGTTTTGAGGATGTTCCCGAAGGACCGCAAGCTCCTTTGGTTTCCTATGACAGTGTGGTCAGATTGCCTTAATGTCCTCTGCTGACACCTGACGCAGTGCCTGCTGGTCCCTAGCACCCAATTATAAGCCAGCATGTGGCAGAGCCTGCTACCTGAGTAGCCCATTCAGGTGGTTTTGCCCATCTCCAATTTCACTCACCAAAAAAAAGTCCAGTTCAACAAAAATACTGACTTCCAGTCTCCCTGAAAGTTCCTGGTATTCGTTTGCTGTAAGTAGCTCATGATGTAGAGTACAAAGGCATTTCCAGAGTGCATGTTTAACAAAATGACATAACAGATAATTGAAATTTATTTGCAATTTTCAAACTACAATAAACACAATTCTCCTTTTCTTTCATTAATAATCACACGGCTAATGCATAGCAATCCCTCTACAGCTTTTACAAGCAAACTTGAGCGGCTGCGTTGTAATAGCTGGAAAAGTTAATGTAGCTTGAACAAGGTTTCTAATTGTCCCTGTCTCTGTCATATTTGTCTACTTGAATGGTCCTAAATACCACAGCGATTAATTACTACAGAGCAGGTATTACAAGATGTTATCATCCTTCCCCAACTGTCTGGGTGAATGGAGAGAAGGGGAGACTGTTACAGTGTTTCATCTTTGCTCTTCCTGTAAGGCACTTTAACCAGAAGATTTAACGTGTCAAAGTTAACTGCGTTGTCTAGCAGATATTCACATTCTAATTAAAGATTAAGAACGTAGTACATTACACTGTGATTTGTCATACATGGCTTGTTAAATAGGAAACCTACCGGGATTCCCTAACATTTTATAAACATTATTCAGGGCTTTTAATGTGGGCAAAGCGAAAGATTATTCAACTGCATTGCAGTATGGAAAGCAGGTCGCCCCTCCGCTCTCCCCTCACACCCAGTCCCCAGTAAATAACAAAATGCCACAACTAGGGCAGTTTGGAAACTGTTTTGCCTTGGAGATTTTGTTCAAACCAAGAATCACCTCTGGTTTGTCTTTGGCAGTGGAGGAAAGATCTTTATTATTAACCCTAGGCATTTGTATTTCTTTATTTTATTTTATTTTTTCCTTTGCTTTCGTCTGTCAGCTAAGTAGGGAAGGTGAGAGTCTTTGTTTGAATGAAGGAGGCCAAAGGACAGGAGGAAGATGAAACAGTATTTCAATATGCAGCTCCAGCTTTCAGCGGATGCTCGCAGCCCAGGCCGGCTGCTGTGCCCGTACCCGTGGTTCAGGCCCGCTCACATTCTGTAATTGCCTGAGGAATAAATTAATGAGGTTCCTGAGACACCCAGCATTTGCATATTCACGGATGCTTATTAGGTAGAAAGTGAATGCCAGGTGCACTGAATTTGGGGGATAAAGGGTCTGTTAAGGAGTCACAGTTTCCCGTTCCAGAGAAAAGGGGTGTCCTGTCACTATAAAAATAATATGCAGGCGAAACTCCTACTTAATGACGATCTGAATAATTGCAAACGAAAGGCCAGGCAAAAGAGGGTCTTGCTTGAAAGCAACTGAGAAGCCAGCACACTGCCCTTATTATAGCAGACCTGATGCAGTGGTTCTGGGGCCGAAAGGAAACAAACTGCATTTGCTCTCCCTGGATTTTAGGCTTTAATTACACTGGTGGCTTGCACAGCCAGACAGGATGCCCCGGTATCTCACGCAAAATGATGCATTTAAAGAGACCTTTGCATTTGTGGCCATTATGTTGGACTGGTTGCCAAAGCTAAGTCGAACAGGAAAACGCTTTTTTCTAAGAACATGCTGTCTAAACCAGAATCATAGAATTCATCTTGACTGTTTCTCCAAGGGTCTGGGTCCCTGTGCTGAGGGTCTGTGTTGTGGGAGCTCTCTCTGTCTCATTGTTGGGGGAAGTTTTGCCCCTCAGATGCGACATGGGCAGATCTTCCTGTCCTCCTGGGAGCTGTCCTGCAGCAGAATGAGGACTGTCCCTGGCCCCAGAGCACAGTGCAGTGGCGGAGGCTGTTTTGGCTAGATTTTTTTATTTATTGTTTCTATTTTATACAGGTAGGCTTTCTTTCAATTTTTAAAATTTTTATTTCCTCTCCAGACGAAATGAGTGGCACCACTCAACTTCAAAGACATGATCTATGCAAACCCAGCCGGGATGCTTATTTCTTTGAGAAATAGCGTTTGTTTTTTTTTTTACCAACAAGCTCTCCCCTGCCCCTTATTTCACTGTCTTCTTCATATCTTGACCAGTGCAGGGGGTGATCCCATGCTAGAAACGTGACCAGTGTGTAGTGTGTGTGTATGTATGTGCGTGTATGCACACACACATGCACACGTATTGAGAGTCCATGATATGCATTCTATATACAATCCCTATTCTTAAATTTAAAAATAAAATTTCCAATTCTAAAAAGCATTCTGAAAGATTTTTCTGCCTGTTTTTAAATCACTTCTTTTATATGAGAAAGCTAAAACAGAAATAATCTGAAAAGCGAAATAAAAGCAAGATGACAGGAAACAGGAAGGTAGAGTTTGTGGAGATGGGAAGGGGAGCTGGAGAAGGGAGGGAAGGGGAGAAGAAATTAAAATGGTCAAGATGCAATATGTATATGCTCCAGTTCTCTCCAATGGGCGTGATTATTATGTATCACATCTATACACCAATAATTTAAAGTATCTAAATACAAATAAAGTATCTTCACAGAGAAGTCCAAGAGATTTTCAGTGTTTATTTCATTATTGCCTAAAGCTTAAACTTTTAATTTATTTTCTTCAAACCTCAGAGGGTCTAGTAATTGTTACAATTCCTCTCTGGGCACCCCCCCCCCCGACAAAAAATAACCTGCACATGTTCTACAGTTCAATTTGTCTTCTCACACAAATTTTTGAGGCACTTATAAATAAACACAAATCACAATTACTCAAGTGTGGCAGAATTGTAACCAAAAAGCCGTATTTTTTCATAAACTAGAGTATTACAGATTATTTTTTAGGATCAGTTGCTCATACTGTTTAGGGAGTATTTTTTAAATATATATATATATTCCACCTCGAAAGGGCCTGTCTGGTACCTACACAGCCGCAGCAACACTGGAGCCCAGGGTGTTTGTCACACAGAGCACAGATTTTTTTGATTATGTAGATTTCTGTTCCTACTGCAGTTTCATATGCAAAGCATGCGTCCTCCACATCCATGCTATCTCCTGAAGCAGTTGTTCTGAAACCCAATCTGGGGACAGTGCAGACTAAATAAAATTTCATTTTGATTTGGCCTCCCGCTGCGAATGGGCCTGCTTTGTCTCAGCGGACAGAAGCAGCAAGCCAGAAAGGTATGTCCTGTTTTGCATGGCTGCTAGTGTCTTGAGGCTCCTCTCAGGCAGCTCAGCTCAGGCTCACCGGCTCACCGGCTCAGCTCCCTACTTCCTGCTTCTTTCTCTTCCCTTCCATTTGCTCTCTCTCCTAGCTCGCGCCTCTGTACCTTCTACCTGCAGGGCACAGCCACGGCAAGCCCGCACCGATTGTTTACTTTGGCATATGTTTAATAGCTTGCCTGGCTGTTTGCATTTTTTTCTCTGTCTTTGTTGTTGTTGGGGTTTTTTTTTTCCTTTCTATTTTGGTTTTTGTTTTGTGTTGTTTTCCTCGCCCACATTGGCTTTCCGTGTTTCTCCAGGTGTTGAATACTAAAATACTGACTGAAAGGAAAATTGAATAAGTGCTGCTCTGATGCTCCGGAGATTTTACTGGAAGATTTGTCGCGCTGAATTTTATTGTAAATTTGAAGATGCAGTTAACAGCTTTGAAGGACTTTAGCTTTCATGGCCCTTGTGAGCTGCTTTGGCAGAAAAGCAATCGCCCATTTTAGAGAAGGAGGGAAAATAGAACATAAAGACTCTTCCATGGGACTAAATTGTTGTGCCATCTTGGTACAGTTTGTATAAAATGCATTGTGATGCTTACTGAACTACTGCAAAAGATGGCTCCTTTTAAACAATGACCTTCACTGGGAGCCAGGAGAGTCTGGCTGTGTCAAATGCTCATCTTACCCTCGTCCCACCTTTCGGAGAAGTATTGGCGATGAAGGGACAGCCTGCTGTGCTACTCTCAGAAGACGCTGTAGATAAGGTGGTGAAATGCCAGGGGATGGACAGGCGTGGGAATTCATTTCCAAGCCCAAATTTTTCCCTGAAGTTGTCATTGCCCTTGACCGATTCATAAGGTGCCATAAGGGAAAAGATGTTTTTCCCTGTCTTACATATTGGCATGTCATTAATCTAATTACATTATAGCAAACTGGTAAAGATGGATATAGAGCAAATGAAAAATAAATTGTCTAAGAGGGGAGCGGGGAGTAACTTCACTCTGGCTAAGGGGTTGTACATAAGGAATCCCACCTAGGATCTACATTCACAGATAAAAATACTAATTAGCTTTCTAGGGATTTAGCCCCACCCCCACCCCCTAAACAAATAAAAAGTAAGTCATGTTGCACAACTTTGTATTGGGTCAGAAACAAACTTATATAAATCCATAGTATTATAGCCATCCCAGTATTTTTGGGTGAGGGCCCCCCAAGAGCACTTCTTCATACCATTGCTGAAACTTGATGGGTGAGCTCTTTGCCATTACAATAAATTATGCTTTTCCCATAAAATCTCTGAGTTCCCTATTTTGCACCTGTTAGCCCAGAGCTTCAAGGCAGGGGGTTCATCCAAAGCTTTAATCATTTAGTCATCCCTGCTTCTAGGGTCTAAAACAATCGAGAAACAAAATGAAAGTTAGTTAAAGACACGGAAGAAGCAGTAGCATGAACAGGAAGCATGGTGTCATTTGAGGAAGATTCTGGGTAGTGGGTAGGGAAGAGGACGTGGCGAGTTTGGCCAACACAGGTATGAGTTCTGGCACTGCCCACTGTGAGTCTGTTGCTGTGTACTGGCTGTGAGAGACACCTGATCATTTCATAGCTGCTTTTTGATTATAACATAGAGTGCAAATTTGGTTTCTGTCTTGTTTGTAAGTGTGCTTATAGGGGTCACTTATTATAAATTTAGGCTTCTTCTGGTAACTGACTGAATATTTTAAGAAGTAAAATCTGCTCTGCTCTTATATAAGCTTTTTTAAAAGTACTGCTCTTTAGCAAGAATAAAATGCTTTTCTTAAAAATTAGAATGTCAATATATGGTATTCAAGGAGCATTAGTCTATTCATAAAAATATATAGGTAAATATGTTTGAAATTCAGGTATGTATATATATGAATATATGTATAGATACATAGAGAGAGAATATACACAAATACATATATATATACACATATACATACACACACGCACATATAAAGAGAGACTGAAGCAATGATGTTATTACAAAAAGTCATGAAGCTTATCTTGAAGACAAAAATCAATAAATATATCTAACAAACAAAATCTAAGCTATGGTTTGGGATAATTCTAAACCACAGTTTGGGCAGATGTATAATATACTCCAAAGGTTAACATTAAGCAGTATGATATTTTTATTGACTAATGATTTAACCTTGGACTCCATGTCACAGCGTGACTGAGCCCATGATGAGGTCTGGGGAGAAGGACCTTTATGAAGTGGGACGTTCCCCTGCCGTAGGATGGACTTGCTTGCCTTGTGGTGTTACCCATGACTGCTGTGTTGTTCCTCGAGTTCTAGTTCGCATGCTGCATAGACAGCACCACTCAGTTTTTCTGCCAGTGCTAAATACAGTCACTGGGAGAAATATTGGAGATGATGACCTTAAGGGTGGTGCTTGGCATGAGAATCACTAATGTGCTGATGATCATACCCTGACCCTGTATGTTGGCTTATCTGGGTCCCTCTGAATATAAAGGAAACAACTCTGGAGTTAAATGTAAGTTCTGGCCAAAGACAGAGAATTCTCTTTTCTGTTGCACCTTTCTTTCGCACTCTCAATTTCAAAGATAGTGAGAGAGCCTGAGAATTCTTTGTTGATGGGATTGCACGAGGGACAGGAAGTACAGACTGAGCCTGGCCCAGAGGCCTCTGCTCTCCAGAGCCAAATACACACTGCCTGGAAGTCACTGCTGGGGAAAGGAAAGAGGTTTGAAAGACACAGACCCCCCACTCGGGGCCACAGAGACCAGCCAGGTCTGGGAGTCTACCAAAAACCTGTGTGCCTTTTCCCTGAAGACAACTTAGCCAGAGGACCCCAAATCTCAAGGATGGATGAGTCCTACAAAGGTCAGGTCTGGCCAGAGAAAAGGCATGGGAGAAGGAGAGTCCTAACAAACACTCTCTGACAATACCAGTGTGAAATTGAAAAATGGGTTCAGTTGACTTACACTCAGCAGCTACTTCCTGGTTACCTACAAAGCGTCTGATGCATGGAGGCTAAAAGGAAGCAGTTTTTAAAAATGGAACAAGAGTGATATGGAAAGTATACTTTTTAATATTTCTGTAGATGAAGTAGTTAAAAACCAGAAACAAGAGAAGGCTAATTATAATTCAGGTCCTGAGCACCTGGGGTAGGTACCACTGAAAACAAATCTTTGGAGCTATTTCTGAAAACATCACTGGAAAAAAATAAGTATAATAATAATTTAAAAAATCACACTGGACTTGGAATAAAATTGCTTATTTTGCTCCCATGCATTGTATTTTATAGAAAGGTCATTTACCATGCCCATCTTAGTCTGAAAAAATTCCCCTTTTGTGTAGATATGTGTAGAAGTAAAAACAGATATTCTTGATCCAGAAACTACAGCAGGAGCTGCAAACATTTAGATTTTCTATTTCCATGTAGGCAGCCTCAGAAAAACCCCAGATTCAGGTAAAGTTAGTCCTTGAACAATTTCAAACCTAGTTTTACTGTTAGAGAGAAGACTTCTACTTGATCTATCAGATCAAAAGTTTATGTAGTCTAACCTGAGTTTTCACTGCACTTGGAAGTTATCTTAGACCTCAATATTTTATCCCATGAAAGCAAATTTTAAAGTCCAGGTTCAACCGGGCCTAAGTCACATAGGTATTCTCCACACAATGTTTGTCCTCCAATGATTGGAGAATTGACTCAATCTTTCTTATAAGGCCTACATGGAAATGTCACAGGGTTGGCGGGCTGGGGGGAGGGGGCGCAGGGACTGGGCTTTGTTGGCTTCTCTTGGTTATGTAAATTGTAGGTACTACTGGCTTAAGTGAGGTCGCCCTCTCACAGCAAACAGAGATCAAGGAGGAGACTCTGGGTTCTAGTGATGGAGAGAAAGGGACTGAGGTCACCTCCCTGGGAGGAGTTGCAAACTCTTTCCTGGTCACACTGCCCAATTCCAAATAAGGGCTGATGAGGTCTCTCCAGTGCCACCTACTGTCAGGAATGCAGACATGCATCTAGACCTCAGAGGGTAGATAGGGTAACCAGAAGGTCAGAGGATAACACAGGGCTCCTCCCTGTGAACCCAAGAATTCCAACTTATTCCCAAGGCCGCTGGGACCCATAAGTTTCATTCGCCTTTCCCCAGACACCAAAAATCATCTTAGAGGAAGAAGGGGGTGGAGAAGAAAGCCTAAGATATTAGGCATTTTATCCAAATGGAAGAATGAACATCAACTGAAAAAGACAGTTTAAACGATCAGGCTTGACAGCTCTAAACTTGATTGGACATTTAATTAATTTCTCTCCTCTGTCCTCACTCATTACTGACCGAGAGCTATGGAAGAAGCCCAGACAAGAAAGGAAAATAAATTATATTTTCATTTTATATACAAGTTATATTGTGACTGAAATTTTACAGCCCAGCTACACTTGAAAGATCCGAAATTGTCACATAAATATCAATGCTTGATGACCCAAGGGAGTGTTAGAGACTTCATATACCAACTTCAGAAAAAGGAGGGAAGGAACATTGACTCGGTATTGATTGCATAAGTCAAACTAATCTTCAATACCTCCATGCAATATGATTTTAATTCCAGAGAGTCAAATGTCTCTGGTGTGTGAATTTCTCACAATTCCTCCATCTCTGAAAGAGGTATTTGTCGCACAAGACAGGGCCCTAGTTCTCCTGCTATTGTCCAGGATCCATGTTCCTGGAAGAGCTCATGTATCAGGCTCAAGAGGGGCCCAAAGAGAGCCCGTCACGCTCTCCCAGGAGTTTAGAACTTAAACATTGAAGCCCCTTTGCTTAGGGTTGTTGGAACTGAATGCATCACTGCAATGTGGCAGAAGACACATAAGTTTTAGACTTCTTTCCAGAAATCTGGAAGCTAATTTTCTTCTCCTTACATAGACCTGGTTGGTCAACTCATGTTGAGTTCTTTGAAATGCTAGTGTGTTATCTCAGCCAGTTCTCTCCCTTCTGCTTAAATTTGCTCAAGTTTCTTTCTGTTGTTTTGAACTTAAAGGGCTGTTGATGCTGCCAAAAAGTATGTAGACAAGAAATTCTCAGAATTCAATACAACAATCTAGAACTCCCCTTGTGTTGTGTACCGACGTAATAGAGATGGTGATACTCTTATGTCTTGGTCCTGTACCTATATAGGGAAATCATGGGGCTGTTGAATTTAGTAATGGCTGTAAATATTCAGGATTTCAACTAGAAAGTTTCTGGAAAGGTACAAAAATATTATTAGAAATGCCAAATATTTATAGCAAAAAATGTCATGTTATACTTGAATTAAGGGCTTCAAACCATTGTCCATGGAAGAACTTTCCAAAGTCATGCAATGTCCCTTCTGTTGTATTGGTTTGTTTATTCACATAAAGTGAGTATCCAGGGGAATGCAAACAGGAAACAAACAATTCCAACAACAGCTCAGAGGGCTGAAGAGGATCATAGCCTGGAAGAACAAAGACAGGGCAAACCAGGGATATAAGGATTGAAATACAAGAGGGATCTAATTATTTCTTAAACAGAGACCAGGGACAGAGTTTTACCATACTGAAGAAAAACAATGGAAATCTCAAATTTTTTAAATGTATTACTTTGAAAGTTTTGTTAGTGAATCATGGTCTTTTGAGTCTACCATTAAAACAAACAGGTGAAATTATCTTGTCATGAAAAAAATAGTGTCATAAATGAAGGATAAAGGAAGGCTTAGTCTTCACCTAGAAGACCACCTTGTCATAGTATATGCAGTGACACAAACTGTTACTAGCACTACATACATATGTATTAGTATATATTACAATATACAGTATGTATTTGACACAGAGTCTTAGAGATGAATATATATACATACATAGGAGAAGAATGAACATAACATAGACTACTTTGTGGGAGAAAGTCTTCATCCAGTTGTTTCAAAGTTTTGCTCTGCGTCTGTCTAAAGGGCAAAAGAAGGTGAATCTGGCTATGCCATTATCACCACCCACATTAAGAATGCATCTATTCCCCTTAGTCCATTATAGACTGCTGTGTTCCCCATTTACAGACTTTTCCTTCTTTCTTCCTTTCATTTTGCTCATTAAAAATACTTGAATCTCTTAATATTCGTGGAGAATTTTGGGGAAAAATAGAATCTGTAGGAATGGAATTATATTTCAAAGAAAAAACTAAATATCTCTGGTCTAGCTCAGTGATGACTGAGAGTGCTTTTCCTTTCTTCCACCAGGTCTGAGTTAGCATTTGGAAAGTGTAAACACTAATGAGGGTGAGGAGTGAGGTGGAACAGGGGATAGGGGTTGGAGTAATGGGATGAAATTAAGAAAAGGGAAATTTAGGTTGATTACCAATTACCAATTGAAAATCTCCTTAATGCTGAGGTCTATTAGACTGTAGGGCAGTCTTGCAGGGGAAGTGGAGGGACTCTCATTGCTTAGATGTTTAAAATCAGAGTGGACGGAATACTATCAGAACACCCTGTGGTGCACGATCTGCCCCATTGTGTGGAATGAGCGAGTTCACCTTGGTTGCCTTTATAGGCTGGAGCTGCTATTCAACCTGGAGAGACAGAGAAGAAAAGCCACCCCGCTCTGCGCCACAGAGCTCAGGGTTTGTTCAAGCGATGAGGTGATAATTTTACAGTATTTCTTCTGCTTTTCATCTGGAGAAGCCTTCTGAACACTTTGATAGAAACCCCAAAAAGGCAGACAACTTTCCAAGACATGTGTCTTCCATTTGGGAAACTGAAATCTTTTGAGATGGGTACAAACCAATATCTTGTATCATGCAGCATTCCACTTTCCAGTAAAATAAAAATTAGAGCAACCAGGCAAGTGACATTTTAATAACACGGCTATCAAGGCACTCGTGAGTGTATATGTTCTCACATTCCTGAAAGAAAAACAGATGGAAGGAATGAGAGATGAGAAAGTGGGTTAGAAATGGAAAGAGAACAAGTTTGACTCGCAATTGATAAGCATTCTGCCGTGTTCCGTGGGCCAATGAAAGTAGATGTGTGTGATTGCATGAAAAGTGGTATTTCCCTTTGTTCCCTGGGAGCCCATCATGGCACCTGGAAGTCAATTTCAGAGAAGGGTTTTTTACTTAATGGGAACCCGTCTGGAAATTAATATGTTAAAGCAGATGTAGTTATTATATCTGCTGATTTTAATGACATATTATTTTGTGTTCTTTGATAAGGGTTCTGTCAGTCATAATAAAATAGGAATGACTATTAGATCCACATGATACTAGCCTCTCTTTTAGAATATTTTCCTATTCTGGGTGAAATAAATATACCCAAGCTCACTCAAGCTAGGAAGTACAGCAAGAGCAAATACACACCTTGCTGTGGTCAGATGTGGTTGGTGCCTGTCAAAATTCATAGTGAGATTTAGTTGCCATTTGGGACAGTGCTGGGTGGTGTAATTTTTAAGAACTGAGTAGGCCATTGAGGGGGATGGACTGGATTTGCTACCATGCAGACATCATTGCAAAGCAAGGCAGACCCCACGTTGTCTCTTCCACACCCATTTGCTTGCCCCTTCCACTTTCCACCATGAGTTGAAGCAGCACAGGGCCCTGGCCAACACCAGGCTCTTGGACTTCCGAGCATCCAGAATCATAAGCCAAACCCTCTTTCTTTTATAAATTACTCAGTCTTTGTTGTTCTATTAGAACTACAGGAAATGGACCAAGACACTCCTGAACATGACTCGCTGAGCTGAGGGGACAGTGGGAAGCAGAGACATTAAAAGATGGACATCAGGCATCCAGCAGGCACATCTGCTAGGGCCTGAAGCAATGCAGAAGAGGCTGAGTGTCCAGGAGGTGAGCACGGCCAATACTCATGTCCTGGACAACTGTGTTGGTGGAAACTGGCTTCCTTGGCCAGGAGGAACCCCGGGACTCCACTCTGCCCTCACCTTTGTGCTTTACCTTCCTAGCAGCCAAGGTGAGATCTACAACCCTTGGGGAGACAGTAACTCTGGGCAAGAGGAGATAAACAGAATGCAGGGTTCTGGTTTGTCTTCTGAGCATGCATCCAACAGGAGGAGAGTTTAGAGAAATGACTAAACTTACATCTTATGTACTACATGTGCTTTCTCCTTGCCCATCTTTTCCTTGTAATGAATTCTTTTTGTTTTTATCAGTTTAATATATTTTCTTCATGACAACCACTTTGCAGTCTAAGTTAGTCGACAAAAAAATATCTCACTCCTCAAGGTCTCAAGTTCGATCCCCAGTACCAAAAACAACAATAACAACAACAACAAATATCACACTCCTACCAACTGACTTCATACATGAAATGAATATTTTCTAGAAAAAATCTCTATTGAGAAGAAAGCCTCCAGAAAGTTATGGTTGTATTCAAGGAAATGTATGCTACGGAGATCAAGCACTCAGGTGAAATCTATTGCCTAAATTGCTGCTGAAGTTAGAGTCACAGGATGCTTCATTCTCAGGAAGGATATTTTAAAGTAGCCTGGTAATGCTGCCTTGAGCTCTCTGTGTTCAGCAATTGGCAGTGTCCTGAGCATGAGGCCTCCCCAACACCCAGAGGGCTGACCTGACCACCCCAGAATGTGCTAAGGCCTGAAGCACAGTTTGCAGATCATAAACCAAAGAAGGAGGCCAAACCGGGGTCCCAGGCAGAAAGAAAACCTTCACCTTCGCCCTCCATTATTGGCCAAGCTGGTGGGAGAGGCTGCTTGTTGACAAGTTAAATGTCCTAAAGAACCAAGTGATGAGCTTTCTTGAAAGTGACTGCATTTAGTCATGATTTGGGTCTCTTTACAGGGAGTCCTTGCTCATATTCTGATAAATCCCCAAATCACTACCTGAGGACCTTAGTCAAAATACAGAATGTGAGCAACATTATTCATCTGAAATCAAAACCAGAAAGTTCTGCAGGAAAAGAAAAGCAACCTTCTGAAAAATTTTCAAAGTAATTCAAATTTACCGTGAAAATTGGGCAGAGCCACTATTAAAATTTCCGAATTTTTACTTCTTATGTACAATTTCAGGTTTTTTCCCCAAAACCTGAACATTGCCATTTACTTCTAAGATGATAATATGTTATATGTAAACATAATTTCGAAGCACTTTCATGTGTGGTTTTTTTATTTGATCATTTCAGAAATATTAGACTTTTATTACCAAAAGACAAGTTCATTTTATTATAACTCAGTTTTATTAACCAACTGGTAGAAGAAAAGTAGAATTCAAGCTATGCATCAATAAGGTTCAGATTTAATAATAAACTTGGTCATGATAATAGACTTTTAAAAGTCACCACCACTTAATACACTTTCATTGAACTTGCAGAAGTAGGCTTTCAAATGGGAGTGGAATATTCATACCCTACAAAAATCAAGACTTCCTCCTTGGGAACAGAGATTGGATATGCCTGACATAGTTTGTTTGGCTGCCCGGAAAAATAGATTCTGTATTTCTGGGCAGTGTTTATGTTGAAGCCAGAGCTTTGGAGTGCAGCTGTCCCACTAAACCATGCGTGGTGTCCAGGACACTTCACAATCACTCCTGGCTGCATGATAGCTTCTCAGTCCCTGAAAAGTCCCAGTAGCTTTGCTTTTCCTTATAGACACAGCACTTCTCCCATAGGACTGGAAAACAATGCATGATACCTTTAGAGCAGGTGGGGACATGGAAGGAGAACACATAGGCCTCCATCCACTGTAAGCGTCTCTGTCTTATGGGTTCCATGACTTATCTCTGTGGCCTCAGAAACCAGGTGGGCTGCCCAAGGCAGCTCCAGGCTGCCCCCCAGATTCTCTCATGGAAAGTCAGCAAACCCCTGTGAGACCCTGCCTTCCAGCACACTTCTTGCAACTCTGTAGGGTACAATCATAAGTGTCCCCAGTTCAGAGAAGAAGACAGAAGGACATTCAGGGAAAGTGCCATTTCCAAGGGCCCTGAGTCAGTAAGAAGCATGAACCTGCACACAAACCAAGTGTTCCAACTCCTTACAGCTGTTGGCTTCAACTCTGGTGAATTTAAACTATGTCCTTCTCCTTTTGGTTAATAAGGCAAGACTTGAGCTCATGTTTCAAAAGTGAAGGTCAGATCCACACCTTGGTCACCCAGAGGGGAGCAAAGAGCAGGTGGAGAGAATGGAGGAAGCACATGCAACCCACCACTTAAAACTGCACTGTAAATCAGTACAAAAATATAATTTTGAAGATAAAATATACATGTGACAAAATGCCATCAGAAGCCCCTAGTATATAAGATCTCATCAGCTCCCACTTTGGAGTCAGAATCGGCTGAGAAATGAAAGTGTGGGCCTTGTTGCCAAGATGAAGGGCTTCAGGACAGTGATAGCAGAGCATTAATCTATGCACAGGACTTGTGTGAGACCTTGTGGTCTCCACCACACAAAGCCACCTGGTGATGATTGCTTTTCTGCATCCTGCTCAGCTCTGCTTGGTGGACCTGACCTCAGCTCTGCGAATAGGAAATGCCCAACGAGGGCTGCATGTAAGGAGCACACTGCTACTTTGCACTGTGGTTGGTCATCCGAGGCATGGCTCAAACAGAGCCTGGAAGACCATCTAGCAGGGATGGTGAAGGTGGACTGACCCCCCACAGTAGGACAAGGCCACAGTTAACCTTAGGGTTCTCTTCTCACACTAAAATTCTGTGGGTCCAATCATTTTTTCATCTTCAGATTTTTGAAAGGAGTCACTTCTGATTCATGAATACCATTGATTTCTTGACACTGGCACTTGACGAGACACAACAAAGTCTCAGTGCCATTGAACTTTGTGCCTCGGTCACCAGACATAAGTAAAGGTGGCCCCTCAGCATGAGATGCATGCGTGTGACTTTGCTCAGCATGGAGGGTGCTTGTTACAAAGACAGCAAAGGAGACATGGGTAGCTGATCACTTTGCAATCTCTGTGCCTGTTGGGGCTAGGCCAAAGTCCAGGTCTCCTTTCCAGAAAAGTATAGTAACTTTGGAGGTCAGTATAATCCTCCCCTAAACTGTGCTGTCATTCTAGAAAGAGGCTATGGTCAGACAATGTTCTAAGGATGTATTTGGAAGTGTCCACTGCAGCCATAATAATTGAGATTCAAATTCTGATGATGCACTATAGCTAAATATATATATATATATATACACACACATATATATATACATATATATACATATATATATATATGTGTATATATATATATGTATATGGTATCTTAGACCTTCTGAGATTGATCTACAAAGAAACTAGAGCACTCGTATAGTCCAGAAGAAAATCATTCAGATCTTCAACTGTCCTTGGATGCTTTGACCAAAGTAACAGGGAAAAATATGAAACTGCCATGGTCTTATGGTTTTGCTCAAGTAATGGAAATCAGTTGTGATATTACCATCTTATATCTCCATTGTGGCCCTGGACCTATTAAAATAGACCTCACTCAAGTCAAATGCACCCTGGGTAGGATAGGCCATGGGTTGACCAGTCCCCGCTTGAATCCAGAGCCATCCTCCGATAGCATTTGCCATTGCCATTTTGTTAATAAAATAGGGGCAATGATAGCTTCTAGCATCCCAGATTTTTGTTGAACAAAGCAACACGGAGCCTGAAAGGCATGTCAAGAGATCTGACGTAAATGGAAATCGCAGAGTATCATAATGCGCACAACAGGTGCACGGAGTAGATGTTCAGAATGGTTTCTATTATTTGGCTTTTTTGGAATCAAATCAGAATCAAGAACAATAGTAGCCATTTCAGATAAATTACTTCTGCACATTCTTGCAGATTGAGCAGCTGTAAAGGAGGGGGGAGGCAGGGGATGCTTGCTATGTGGAAGGTGGATGCGAATACATTTGTAATGTGTACACAGTGTGCTGAGTATATTAAATTTTTGCCTTTCCTGTGCAATGATAAAAGTAGTTTTCTTTCCAGGATTGCATGTTTCATTAATACCACATTTTAATAATTAAAGAGCACAACACTGGAGGCAATAAATAGAGAAGATAAAAGTTTGCAGACAATTCATTATTTTTCTCAGACAGTTCCTCTGAAGAGCCCACATGGAGATGCAGTTTAATGATTTAAGTTCTAAAATGGGTTGTTTAATAAAATATTGGGTGTTTATGTCATCTCGCTGTACCAGGCAGCATCCTTCCCTGCATCAGGTATGGTGGCATTGATGCCAGCAGTGAGGGATGGGCTGGTCCCCCACACACATGCACATACATATGCACATATACACATCACATGCATCATTATCCACTCTGAACCACTTGCCGGCTGTTTTTGTGGCTTTAGAGTTGCTGTTTGGAATGCTGAATGCTGGGAAGTGAGAGATTTGTTGTCTTTTTAATCCTCTCTGTTAGCATTTTCTATTTTATTAGACATAATTCAGAGAGACAGAAAGACAGGGAGGCAGACACTGGTGAAGGGGGTTGTATAATTGGGTGTAGTGGGATTAAACTATTATTAGCGCACTCTCCTAATGGATGCTCCATGAAGAACCCATGGCAAAGGCATTAATGAGTTATGAAGGAAGCAGAGGCACACGGGCAGCCCGACTTCCACACACATTGCTCAGCAACCCCTGGAAAGGAAACCCAGACTCCTGATGTTTATGCAGAGTCATTTTCTCTCAGAAGCCCCTGTTGTTTCTATCCTCTAACTCCCAATTCATGGAATCTGTCTCACATGCCAGTCCTGACACTGAGCTTTTGCTTTGACATGGGGGCTTCAATATGTAAAAGCTAGCAATTGTCCCTCCCCCCAAATTCAAATCTAACAGAGAATTAGATACATGCATATCAAAAATGGCCTCTTCTTTGATTTAGAAAAAAATTAGCAAGATATGTGAACACCAATGCCCCCAGGTGATGAGAGTAGGAAGTAAGTTAACAGTATTCTTTTTAGACATAAATATTCAAAAGTTTAAAAAAATTAAATATGCGAAATGATAATGTGCTTTGACGTCAGAGTTGAAAAAAATCAGAGCCACATCCTTTGGTTGTGGTTTTTGCTGTTGTGAATTGTTTCAGGTGAAAAATCAAAAAGAAAGAGAAAGTGCTCAGAGAATCAGAGAGGAGGGAGAGTCCTTCTCAAGTGTTTGCTGGGTAGCTCTTTGTCTTAAGCATGCGTCTGATGGATTATTCACCACTTAAATTGTGTAAATATGTGCAATGAATCTTTCCCTCTTTATATTTTCCCACTCTTGTCTTTCACAGGAAAGCGTGTTTTTCTGCCTCTTAAAGGAACATGTTACAGATTTGATGACCACAGAGAAAAAAGTCCTGACACACGCACCTCAATTAGAGTCCCTCGGGTGTGATATTTTTCAATCACCAATTTTTGACAATACTGGGTTTTTACATAGGGTAGAATTCCGACTACAGTTTCCGTGATTCACAATGGTGACTATTGGCAAACTGCTTTCTCCCCAGCAAAATCATTCCGCCCAGGGCTGAGGTTGCTGATTCTGAGCCTTCGTTATTTTCAGCTGGTGAAAGAAGGAGTTCATGAAGTCCTGCTCCGTAGGAAAGTTTCGGATAATATTCTTTCTCAAATGAATACGCGTTTAACAACCACAAAAGTCCTAAGTCCCTAGCCGGCTGTGATTTTTGTCAATACCCCCACCTTCCTCGGTGAGAGCTCGTCCAGCTTTTGTGATGGGACGGGTGACACAGGAAGCAGCCGGGGCACCAGCCCCCTTCCCACTGGGAATGTGGGCACAAGCAGTCACACACAGGAAGGTCTGCGGGGCGAGCAACACCCGATTGATCCGGGATTTAACCTTCCACAGATACACAGTTTCATTTTTGATGTCTACTTTTGCTTTTATAAAATGAGTTTCACTTCTCACACATAAACTGTTAGGTAGAAAAATGAAAAGTTCTTTGCATGAAAAATAGTATCCGGGGGTATGCGAACCCTTGGTGTTGAAAGTAATTTTCACTTTTTTTCCCACTCGTTTTTATTGCTTTCCAGAGTGAAAACTCCATAGACTCAGAAGCCAAAGGACCTTTTGAAAAAAATGCCACTTTCAGATTTCAGCCAGAGCCACAGCTGAGCCGACAAGGCAGGGTTCTAACAAGACAGTTGCTTGCTGCCGGCTACTGTTCCTACTTTTGTTTCCTAGGGAAACGAACAGGGGCAAATTGAAAGAGTGATTATCTGAAGGCTCCACTGTCTTCCTCATCCTGAGTCCCCAGTGTTCCCACCCGGAATGGGCGCGGAAGAGGAGGGGACACGTCAAGCCTGTCAGTCTGGGCTCTGCTCCTTGGCAGAGAGCTGAAAATTCTGGCTTTTCAAACAAGCTGCAGAAATCTCTGTTCTTGTACTTTTAAGACAAAAATGGTAGTCGAACACCAACGTCACCTCACCCTGCCCTTCTGTACCTTCCTTTTGCAGTGTGGTTTTGAAGGAGGAAGAACAGCAGCACCTTTTGTGTGTACTGCTGGGGCTCCAAGTTTGTTCTGTGAATTAACCCTTGAATAACTGGCTCCCAGGAAAGGTGGGACACTGTATTTGTGAATGTGAGGAATGGGTTTATCCAGTGGATAATTTATTCCAACCTTGGCTATTTCTGCTGTTCCCTTTCCAATGAACATCTCTTTATTTACCACCCCACTTGACAGGAAGTTGAAAAAAAAAGGGCCAGAGGTACAAGAAATAGCACTTATTCAGAAAACATAAATTACTATTACTCTTCCTACTGCTGAATTGGACTTAACTTAAAAATGAGTGCTGTCTTTACATGGATCAAGCTGTCCCTGCCCTCTATTGGTAACTATTTCTCTGGGTGACTTTAAAAAAATCACTACACTTCCATTTTGAGAGTTCCGTATATTTACTGACTCAGCTTCCCCGGTGCTGCCAAGATTTTATTTTAATCACATGGTGTTATGGTTTAATAACATTACATTTTGAGACCGAATAGATCATTAAGTAAGGGGATGGTTTCTCAGGATGCCTCCCATTGTCATGGAGAGGGAATGCTGATGATTATGGCTGTGATAGCATCTAGCATTATCTCAAGCTTACTACATACCAGACACCTGACATGTGTCTTCCCAATTAATTCTCCCAACAATGTTTTGAGGCACTTACTGTTATCCTTATTTTGCAGATGAGAAAACTAAAGCTGTCCTACATAACTCCAAGAGAACTGATTACAAATCTGGGCCTTTCTGACTCAGAAGCCCGTGTTCAGAACCATCGAGCTACGTCACAATTTTACCTCCCCTTCCATTCCCTGGCAGAGAAGAGGGTGGGGAAAGACAGAAAATGATGGTTCAAGTCCTGCTTGCCCTCATAGACAGAAAGATCGCCCAAATTTCCACCAGCTCCCTGGATGGCACGGTATGGGCACTGGTCGGGAGCTGAAGGTAATCAGGGAGAAGGAAAGCTGTTCCCAGAAAGAGCTAAGAATAGAGATTTGGATTGCCTTTTTCCACCAGCCTTGGTGACAGTGACTTCCCACCCTGCTCCCTTTCTCATCTGCAGAGGAGAGGCAGTGTGTATGTGTGTGCATGCTTGTGTGTGTATGTGTGTGTATATGTGTGTGTGTGTGCCTAGAGTCATTGTCCCCGCCAGCTCGGCCCTGTTGTTCCCTAATGCCGGGTGGGCCCCAGGGCCTGGTCCTGACACAAGGGGGACAGACACGCAGGAGATAAAGGACTACTGAGGTAGGCTGGCTTCCAGGCATCTTGGGCAAAGAGAAAGCTATAATGTTTATGCAGGGCAAAGGCTGTGCTGGACATGTTCTGAACCTTCCAGAGACAAACTTCCTGCCTCTCTGCACACACACACACACACACACACACACACTCACAAGAACACACCACATTTTATGCTTGTCTTAGGGCCACAAATGTCCTGTCAGCACAAAATTGCCCAAAATTCTTTGACAAAGGTAAGAAAATACATTTATCTTACAAATTGTGATTAATACTACAGCCAATCAAATACCTTATGTATGTAATGTTTTTAAAATCTGACCAAAGACACACAACTATTTCTCAGGCTCAAGAGGCAGAGGGACAGGAAGTCAGAGGCCACTAAGAAATTTGTCATCTCCAGGGGAAGGTCAGAGAGAGGGTCTTACCTTCCACACCATGACAAATAGATTCTCAAACAAATCTACTATTAGAGACTAAACTCTTCTATTGATTCCTGGTCAATAACAATATTTTTGAGACAACTTTTTATGTATTTCTTGAGAGATACATTTTAGACTGTCAGAGCACAACTCTAAAATCACTTCTGAAGAGTTATTTTGTGAATTAAAAATGTATAGCATTTTCAAAGGGCAACTTTCTAAAATCTTTAGTTCAAAAAAATCCTAATTAAAGGGGCCAGGGATTTAGTTCAGTGGTGCTGCCACCTGCCTCCCAACTGCAAGGTCCCGAGTTCAATACCCAGTACAGAAAAAACAATCCTAATTACCAGCTGCAGTAATTATATTATATACATAGAGAAGTATATATGTGTCTATGTATGTACATAGTTATACATTTATACAGGAGTCCCAATTTACTAATGTCCTAATGTTTTAAATTCCCCAGTAGATACCTGAAACTATGGTTAATACTGAATGCTATCTACATTTTGTTATTTCCTAAACACACATGGTACAGTTTAATTTGTAAATTAGGTGTGGTGAGAGATGGACAGCAATAACTGATAATAAAATAGTTACACCAAAACCATGGTCAGCATCACTACCTTTGTGACTTGAGGTCTTTATTAATTAAAATGAGGATTCTGTAACATAAGCAGTGCAGTACTGCCATAGTCAGTCTGATATCCAAGAGAGCTATGAAGTGACTAACAGGTGGACAGCATATACCACGTGGATGCACTGGACTAAGGAATGACTAGATAGTGTGAAATTTTATCATGCTAATTGGAGTGGCACAAGATGGAATTTCCCAGAGTATGGTTGTCAATGGATAACTGAAACTACAGAAAACAAAGGTGCAAATAAGGAGGAAGTACTGTACACCTAAGTCCTTCTTTTAATGGAGGGTTCATGAGAGCATAGAGTCAAAACCCTGAGAAACCTGAGTCAGAACTCTGAGTTTGAGCCCAAGCTCTGCTGTTTACTAGCTGTCTGCACGTGGACCAATTTCTTAACTTCCCGTGTCTTAGTTTCTTCATCTCTAAAATAGAGAGCAGTAGCAGACTGTGTCTCCAGCACAACAATAAGCACAGAGTGTCTGTTAGATGAGTGAGCTATCTCTGGGATGCTAATTCTGCTCACAACCATCTAACAAAGCCAGCCCTCCAATCCCTGTCTGATAGAAACTGTGTTCTAATTCCTCCTTGCAAAACTGTGTTTCGGTGACACAGTCAACGTGGAGTGGATTCGAATCTTTCCAGACCATGTTCCTCACACTAAAATTCACCACCACCTCTGCTTAACTGGGACTTGTCCATGAATATTCTTTCATTACCTTCTGTTTTTAAAGTTACATTATTTTATTTGAAGACAGTCTTCACATTTTATGGATCTTAATGTTTCAATGACTATGACGTGTTTAAAGTTGACTTATGAATTTAAATATATACATATTTTAATTTTATTTTAAATTTATTAATGTAGAATTTGCTTTTAAAACTACTAACAAACAAATAAAATTACACATATTTGTGAGTACCATGGGATCACTGGATGCACATAAATACCATGCAATGTTTAAAACAGATTAAGCATTTCCAGCTCCTCAAATGCTTTATCATTTCTGTGGTGAAAACATTCAAACTACTTTCTTATAGCTTTAGGGAATATACCAACATCATCATCATTACCTAGAGTCTCCTCACTGCAATAGCACCTTTCTACTTCTCACTTCCATCTAACCATAACTCAGTGACCATCGATCAACTTCTGCACACACTTTACCAGCCCTAACTTCAGGTAATAGCCATTCCATTTTCAACTACTGTGAAATCCACTTCTTTTTCTATTTCACATGTGAATGAGATCATGTGGTACCTGTCTTTCTGTGCATGGGTCATTTATCTTAACTTAGCAATGTTTTATTCCATCCATGATGGTATGACTAATGGCGTTTCATTCTTTTTCAAGGTCAAATAATATTCCATTTGTGGTTTTGTGTCATATTTTTAAATCAGTTGAATACTCAGTTCTTATGAATAGCAATACAATAAACATTGGAGTGGAGTTGTCTCTTCAAAATACCGATTTCATTTTCTTTGGAGATAGACCTAAGGAATAGAATTGCTAGATCACACAGTAGCTCTATTTTTAATTTCTTGTGGATATTTGAGGGTTTTTTGTTGTTTTTTTTTTACATTTGTGATACTGGGGATTGAATCCAAGTCCTTCAACTTGAGCTATGTTCCCAGTGCTTTTCATTTTTAATTTTGAGATAGGATATTGCTAAGTTTCTAAGTTGCCCAGGCTGGGCTCAAACTTGTAGTTCTCTGGGTCCTGGTGCATTGAGTTTTTCAGTTCTAGAGTTCTTCATACATACTAAATATTTATTCCTTGTCAGAGGCATAATTTGCAAATATTTTCTCCCATTGTCTAGATGGACTCTGTACTCTGTTGATTGATTGCTTTGTTGAGCAGAAACAGTTCAGCTTGTTATAATCTTATTTGTCTGGTTTTTCTTTTTGTTTCCTGTGGTCCTTTCCCCCCAAACCCTTGTCCATTCTAATGTCCTGAGGCATTTCCCCTCTTTTCCTCTAGGAGTTTTATAATTTCAGGCCCTCATTTAAGTCTTTCATCCATTTTGATGTTTCTAGCTGATGGGAGATAGGGATCTATACACACATGCGCGCGCGCACACACACACACAGGAGCTCAATATAGAGCAACTTCGTCAGAGCTGAGATGCCAAAGAAGGAAAGAAATAAGAGACTTGTCAATAAATGGAGCTAGGACAACTCAGAGAAAAAAGTCATCAAAAAGATAAAATCAGATACTCATACTATCTGAAAAAATTATATACATATATTAATATATACAGAACAGTGTTACAAAAATCAAAACTAAACATTTTTAGTGGAACATGTAAGAGAATGTATTTTTGACAGCAAATTTCAGAAGAATTTCTTAGATCACAACAAAAGAGAACCTGAAAGATTGACTGATTTGTCTCCATTTAAAAAATCCATGAACTCCAAGTTCATAGTTCCTGATTCTACCTCCACGGTCTGTTTGTTTAACCTTCCATGAATACCACAATGATTTTGTCACTTCCACTTACAGTACATTTTGCAATCTGTTTTCCTCTTTTCATTATTATTCTTTTATGGTGGCATTGCTTTTGTCTACGTGATTTTTACTTCCCTTTTGCATTTCACCACTTTCTTTAGGGTTCAAATTTTTATTAGTAAAGTAAGCCTTCCTTGCTTGTGAATGGCGAGCAATCTGAATCTTTGTCTGAAAATGTCTGCATTTCGATCTCAGGGTCAAGTGATTATTTATCTGTATTTGAAGCTCTGTACTAACAGTTTAGTTGTGTTCTCCCAGCCCACTTAAGATGTTTTTCCATTGTCTCCTCTGTTTCTGGCTTCTGAACAGTTTCCGCTCAGGAGCTCAGCCTTGTGCTTAAAAGAGTTTTCATTAAATCCCATCTTGCTTTCTGGAATCTGTGCTGAGAGGACTTTGGGGTTTTGTGACCCACCAAGCCCCAGCACCAGAAACCTTAGGATTCTCACCAGAGTTCAGCCAGGGGCCACCTGGGAGAGGACACAAGATGGAGTCAACGGTATAATGTCCAGACACTATGAAAGTCTTCATCCTGTTTTTAAATTAGGGGGTGTCATCCAAATATATGGTGAATATTTAATGTTTTTAATTAATTATACTAAAAGACACATTGCCAAGAATGATGGGATTAATGTGTTCAAAGTGAGGAAGAATATTTTGATGGGGGTTAAAATCATTGTGTATTTTACTGTAATACATTTTTTAAAATTTTAGCATTCATTGTATGTTTTAATCATCCATTGTTGATCAATGGTTTATGGAAATTTCTGTCAAATAAAAACATGACAGTGTGTCCCCAGCCACCATATTCACTGGATCTACTACCGTGTAACTTCTGGCTCTTTTCCAAAGTCAAAATGACCATAAAAGGTCAACATTTTGAATCAATTCAGGACATCAAGGCAGCTATGACAGCACAAGTAATGACACTCATGAAAGAAGACTTCCAGAACTTCTTCACACAGTGGCAAGAATCATGGGATAAATGTCTAAAGGAAGGGGGAGTGTTCTAAAGGGACTGAATGACAATCTGTTTTTACTACAATAAAAATTTAAGATTTAATGACTTACCTTATTTTTTATCACACCTTGTATGGGTTTCTATGTTCAGGGACACATGTCAGGTGTGCCTTCTCATTTTCCAGTGTAATATATTCCACTTTTGAAGGGATTTCTGGAGATTTGGTCATTGGCATTGGTTGACTGTCCACTGCATTGAAAGGTTCCAAAGCAGAAGACCTCTGGACCTGGGGCCCCATACTCTGGAAACCCTTCGGGGCACAGGACCCTCATACCTCTCTGGGTTCTGCTGTTGTCCTTGCCTCCTGACTCCAAAGGCCATTACATCGTCACAAACAGGACTGGGTTGTGCTCTACTCTGTGTCCTCTCCATCCAAAGCAATAACTGGCAGGAAGGACATTTTGAACATTTGCTGAAGAGAAAATACTTTACAGTCAGGTAGATGCAATAGCAATAAAATAACACAAAGCAGTCATAAAGAGGTGCACCTATACCCATGTGTAGAAAGTTATTTCCAATGAGGAAATGCTCAACATAAATTTTTTTGAGGAAGGATATTGAAGCTAAGATTTTTTTTGCTAGAATTGAGAATATATTGCTGTCTAAGGGCAGAGAAGTGTGTGGGGTGTGGGTGTGACCTAAACAGAAAAGAAAATCTAATTTAGAGAAATAGAGCAACTTCAGGAATAGTAATCTGATAAGAAGGAAGAATATCCAGAGTACAAAGGCTCACAAAACTGATTCCTACTTGTGAAGATTCATTTTATTCAAGTAGGAATTTAAGTCTGAAAAAAGATATATTGTTAGCATATCTGCTATGGGGAATGATTTAATTTCCACATAAAATAATTTGTGTTAATTATTGGGAATCATCCATATTGTACATTTATGTATCAAGTTCATTATTTTTTATTTCTGAGTAGTACAGTACTCCCTTGGATGAATATACTATATTCCCCTTATTCATGAAGTAGTTCATGAATATTTGGGTTGTTTCCTGTTTAGTGCTCTTATAAATAACCTTGGATGAACGTGGGCATACAAGTGTTGGAACAGACTTCTGTTTCCATTTGTCATTTTATCTCACAAGTGACTCACCAGTGACTTCACTGTGTCGCAGGGTTGGTGTTCGGCTCTTGGTGGAGCATGTGAGGAAAGCACAACAAGATGTTTGCCTTTTTAAAGAAAAATGCCAAATACTTTCCAAATATTATGTTATTTTACCTTTCTATCAGGAGACTGAGAGTTCTAGTTCTGCCACAACTTTAACAACACTTGGAATGACCAGACTTACTAAATCTAGCTGTGCTAATACATAGGGCTGCAGTTTTAATTTTCATTCCATAGTCATTAATGATGTTGAATGTTTTTTCACCTGCTTATTTGACATCCATGTGCCTCTACAGTAAAGTAACTATTCCAGTTTTTAGTAATATTTTTGGAACTGAGGATCAAACTCGGGACCTTCCACTTGCGAGGTAAACGTCAGAATCACTGAACTAAATCCCTGGCCCACCAGCAATGTCTTTCAGGAAGAGGAAGTTTCTAATTTTAAGAAACTCTAAGTTTTCAGATTCTCTTTTCTTTTGTGGATAATGATTTTGCCCTTGTAACTAAGACATCTCAGCTAAAGCAGACTTCATTTTTTTTTCCTTCTAAAATTTGTAGTTTTAGATTTTACATTTTACATTCAGGACAGATAATTTTTTCAGATGTTGAGATATTTAGGCCAAAGTTCACCTTACAGGATACAGATATCTAATTTTTGTAGCACCACTTACTGAAATATTTACAATGTTTTGATATATAGAACTTAAAAGATTTTTGTTTCAATTGAACTTTTGTTTCTTCTTTTACTCCTATTTTTAGAAAAGCCTTTTCCAACTAGAAATCAGATGCATGACATTTTCTCCAAGGATGTTTTAATTTCTTCTGCATCTCTTTAATTCATGTTTTAATCTAATTAGACTTTATTGTGGTGATATATCTATCTATCTATCTATTTATCTGTCTATCTATCTATCTGGACAGAGACTAAGACTGCAAAATCACTAGCTAACATATTAATGTTACTGTAATTAAGGATGCTACAAGGTTCCATAAATCAAAATGGTTTCAGTTTATTTTAAATGTTACATGGAAAAACTAAAATTGAAAAAACAAGAATATAAAGAATACATATGCTCTGGTTGGGGTAAGATGGAAACGAGACATGAAATATTACCACAGAAACAAGAAAACATAAAAATTAGAGTAGAATATCTGTTAGAAACTCAATGCGGATAAGTTTGGTGAAGAAACTAAGAAAATACAAGGTGACAAAATTGACCAAAGAAGTTGAAAAGCTGAATATAAAAATAAACATGGAAGAAATTTGAACTGTTTTCTAAGAATTACTTGCATGAAATGCTGCAGGTCCAGCTAGCACTAGGGGTGAATTCTCCCCAAAAATGCAAAGAAGTTCCTTGATGCATAAACTGAAATCAAGTGTAGAAAAAGATGGAAAGCTTCCCAGTTATTTTTGCAAAGCTAGTGAAACACTCCAAAACAAAAACTGAGTTAATCTCAAGCAAGAGTATAGGTATAAAAACTCTTGTATCATAACTGAAGATCAAATCAATCAAATCTAACAATAAGAAAAAAATGAACATGTCACAGCCAATGGGACTTTATTCTAGAATATTTCACTATAGAAAATCTATTAACATTAAACCAATAGAGCAAGACCCTATGGTTACCACAAAAATTCCACATAAATCTAATTTTTAACTTTTAGTATTTTGACATCATTGCAAATTCACACACAAATGCAAGAATTAATACAGAATGATGATACAGAAATGCTATACCCAATTTTCCCAGTGTAATATTTTGCATAGCTTAGCACAAGCAGACATTTATATTGCAAAGTCTCTATACCTTATTTAAATTTGTACATGTGCATTCAACTGTGTCTGCAATTTGGTCCAAGTGTAGATTTGCATGCCTCCCCTACAGGCAAGATGCAGAACAGCCCTGCCCTAAGAGTCATCTAGGCAAATTTGAATGCCACTGCCACTAACTCATTCTTCATTTCTGTGAATTTTCTCCTTTCATTTCAAGAAGATTGTATTCATAGAATCATAAAATATGCAACCTTTCTGCAATTTGCTTTTTTCTTAAATGCAGCATCTTTCTCTTGAGATCCATGCAGGCTGTTGTCTATATTAATAGTTTGTTCCTTTCTATTGCCAAATGATATTCCATTGCATGGATGTACCACGATTTTAACAATTCACCTGTTGAAGAATTACGGACAGTTTTTAGTTTGGGGCTATTATGAATTAAGCTGCTCTGACAATTTGGGTACAGGCTTTTCTGTGAACATAAGTTTTTATTGTTCAAATGTTAAAAAGAAGAATGCAACTGCTGGGTCATATGGTTTGCATATGTTTAGTTTTGTAATCAACCACCTCACTCATTTTCATTTTATATTCCCATAGCAATGTATAAGTGCTTCAGTTTCTCTGCCTCCTTATTGGCATTTGGTGATATCACAATTTTTTTTTCATTTTAACCATTCTTCTAGGTGTGTAGTAATAGCTCCTTGTGGTTTTCATTTGCATTTCCCTAATGGCTAATGATATTGAACATCTTTTCATGTACTTATTCGCCATCTGTGTATCCTCTTCAGTGAAATGTCTATTCATATCTTTTGCCCATTCTCTAATTGGATTGTTTGTTTGCAAATATTTCCTACCAGTCTGTAGCTTGTCTTTTTATCTTCTTAACAGGGTTTTTGCAGAGCAAAAGTTTTATTTTTGATGAAGTCTAACTTATCAATTTCTCCCTTTATAAATTGTGCTTTTGATGTGATGCCCAAGAACTGTCCACTTACCCTACATCATGAAAGTTTTCTCTTGTGTTTTAAATAAGTGTTTTATGGCTTACTATCTTTAAACTAGTGAAATACAGTGAGTTAATTTTTATATAAGGTCAAAGACATGGGTACAGGTTCATATTTATGGCGTGTGGACATCCAATTCCTCCCAAACCACCATCATTGAATTGCCTGTGTGCCTTTGTAAAAAATCAGTTGTGTGTGTGCGCGCGCGTGTGTGTGTGTGTGTGTGTGTGTGTTATTATTTCTTAGGGTCATATTCTAATTTACTGTTATGTGTGAATCCCTCCACCAACACCACTGTCTTGAATATAGATGGACTTAATATTCTCCTGTTTTATTCTTCTAAAGCATTGTCTTTAGCTATTTTAGAATATGTACTTTTCTATATAAATTAAACTTATATATGTGTGTGGAAAACATTGCTGAAGTTAGGCAGGAGTTGCTTTAAACTCATGGAACTTCGGGAGAATTAATGTATTTCCTCTGTCAAGTCTTACAATTTATAAACACTACACATTTCTTCATTTGGTTAAGCCATTGATTTCATTTGTCAGCATGTCATAATTTTCAGCATTAAGATCCTATATAAATTATATTATAGATGTGTAACTACTTCATTTTCTTCATAGCAGTTAGACATTGCATTGTATTTTTAGCATTGGTTCCTACTCATTAGCTTGTAAAAATATGACTGATTTTTTTTCTGAGTTGAACTTGTATCCTGCAATCTTGCTGAACTTGTTTATTAGTTCTGCAAGCTGCTATTGTAATTCTTGGGGATTTTCTATGTAGAAAATAAAGTCAACCACAAATAGGGACTGTTTTCCTTTCAGATATGCATGGCTTTTACTTCTTACACTGATGGAATTTCTAGCACTGAGTCAAGCAAGAGCCATGAAAGCCTACATCTTTCTTTGTTCTTGATCTTAAGGGGAAGAATTCAGCCTTTCACTGTTAAGCATGTTGAAAGCTATAGGTTTTATAGGTTGTATCTAACTGAATGTGTTTCCTTCTATTCCTATTTTTGGAGAGTTTTAATCATGAATAGTATTGAAATTTGTCAAATTATTTCTCATCATTAATTGATATAACCATATTATTTTTTTCTTTTAATTTGTTGATGTGGTGAATTACATTGATTGATTTTTGAATGTTGAACCAGGCTTGCACACCTGGAAGAAATCCCACTATAATATATAATTCTTTTTATACATTTCTGAATTCAATTTGCTAATACAGTTGACCCTTGAGTTACGACCAGCCTGACACATAAACAACTTGGGTTATGATTGGAATTTTAGTTTTAACCTACTAACAAAGTCTTGAGTTATGATCCAAATGCAAGCCACTTGTGCTTTCAGAGATTTAAGCCATAAAGATTTCTGGAAGAAACATCACAACATCCTTTCTTGTATGGGGTTCATTGAGAAATCCTGGACCAGTGTCTCTTTAAGGGCACTGAGGTCTGCTTGTATACAGGAGAGAGATTTTGAAAGCTGTGTAGAGGAGCCTGAGCCTTCAGTTGACCAACCTGAGTTATAACCAGCCCTTGAGAACAAATTGAGTTCGTAAGTCAAGGGTCTACTGTGTTTTGTTAGGGGTTTTAATTAATAAGTTCATGGCAGATGAGGGTCAGTAATTTTTTGGTCTTTATTTTTTGCTGTTTTTGATATCAGGTACTGATATGTTTCATAAAGTAAGTAGAAAAGTATTCTCTCCTATTTTGTCTTCTTAAAAATATTGTGTAGAATTAGTACTTCTCTACACTTTTCATAGGATTTTACAGTGAAACCATCTGGTTCCAAAGATTTCTTTTTTGAGAGCTTTTTATCCACAAATTCAATTTTTTGAATGGCTTATGAGTGCTCAGATTGTCTATTTCTTCAAGGTTGATTTTTGTCATTTTGTGGTTTTTTCTGTTGTTGTAATTATTAACATCAAATGAAACAGAATTGTCCCTTCCTTTCTTCTGAGTGGCTGCAGGTTCTGTCCCAATGTCCCTGCCACCTATCAAACACTAACAATGATCATCTTCTCTTCTTTTATCTGTCAGTTTTTGGGAAATGTATCCCCAAGAACCCACTTTTTATTTCACTCTTTTTAGCCCCTGTTTCCAGTTTTACTTTCATTGACCTCTGCCCATATGTTTATTATTCCTTTCTTTTGGTTTCTGTGTATTTTGTTGTTCATTTCCATTGTGCATATTTAGTGCTATGGACTTTTTGAACTCTGCTTTACCAATACCCACATATTTTTACACATAGTATATTTTTTCTGTTGTTTTTTTCTTAATTTCCTTTCATATTTTCTCTTTAACTCATGGTGTATGTAGAAACATCTTATTTTCCAATCATCTGAAGGAGTGTAGAACGTTCAGAGAACATATTTTGCATGATTCTATTTTTTTTAAATGGCTGACTCTGTTTTATGGCTCAGGAAATGAGCCACCTTATTGGACATTCTGTTCATATATGTTCCTTATGATTTATTGTGTTATTCATTTCTGTCTATCCTGGCTGATTTTTTTGTTGTTGTACATCTACCAATTAATGAAAGGCTTTCAATATCTGCAACTCTAACTGTAGAATTGCTCATTTCCTTTCTCATTCTATCAGTTTTGCTTCACATATTTTGAGATTTCATATAACTGGTGCATACACATTTAGTATGATTATGTCTTCTTTATGGGTTAATCCATATATCATTAGGGAATTTTCCCTTTACTCTGAAGTTGTCTCATAATAATACAGTCACCTCCATTTTTTCAGTTAATGTTTGCATGATATACCTTTTCAATCCTGCTGCATTCAACTTACATATGTATTTGTATGTATTTGGAGTGAGTTTCTTGCACACAGTATATGGTTGGATAACTCTTTTAAAATTGACTCTGTTTTTGTCTTTTAATTGATATTTAGACCATTTGCTATTAAGGTAATTATTGATATGATAGGGTTTAAGCCTGAAATTTTATAATTATTTTCTGTTTCTTCTGTCTTCCCACGGGACATGTGTATATTTCTCCAAATTCCATCTTGATTTGTTGATAATGTTTTTCAGTGTGTCTCTTTGTATAGTTTTCTTAGAGGCTGTTCTACTAAAGTTTAATTTTTAAAACATATCTTAGTAAAATAAAATTGAAATGTTTCTATCATTAATAAGTGATACTGTCAAAAAAATTAAAACCAGGCATGTCAGCAAGATCTGAAAAGCATCCCCTGAAATTCAGAGCATTACAAGAACATTGTTATTATTAATAATATTTTGCTTTTTCTGAAGCTTTTAGCTAGTTCAATAAGGCAAGAAAATAAATGAAAGAGGACATATCTTCCATGGAATAGATACATTTATTTTTTATTCATTTATTTAAATAATTTTATTGAATTCCTAGAAAAATAATGAAAGAAATTAAAATTTTACAAATTGATAATATACTTCAGTTTGTGACTAACTTTAATATAACTATATAGTAAAAAATATATGGTTCTAAAGCTTTTAGCTAGTTCAATAAGGCAAGAAAATA